>OV656828.1:12597000-13245000 GCA_927399485.1 Calamotropha paludella
TCATGATTTTAACTCAACGAGATTAAGTGAAAACATTGGGTGGTTTTGATTCAAAATAAAATTTATACTTGTATTTTTTTCACAAAACCCACGACAATTAATAACGTACTATTAATTTTTTATTCTTTTTTTAAATAGATCCTTACGAAGGCCGGTATCCTAGTCTCAGACAGAGAAACGTCTCAAACAGAGACAAAAATATTCTGCCTGATTTTAATTACAATCACAAAATTAAAGAAAATACATTAAGTAAAAATATACGGGACATTTCATTTATATTTCCTAAATTTTTAAATTTATCAATAAAAACTGGGAATTAGAAATAAATATGTTATGTACATACCTGGAACCAAGTAAGATGACCAAAACTAATGGATAGGAAATTATTTTCATTTTTAAATTTATTAAAACACTGTTTTTACTTATTATATAATGACACGCAAATGTATGAACACATGTAGCAACAAGCTGCGAGTGTTGACAGTCGACACGTGTATATCATTGGTATGTTCAATGACATTTTAAACGTGCTTTCAAGAAAATGGACAAAACTGATAATATCATCTTTATACTATCCTTTTCCTAATTAGTTTCAGACAAAAATCTGCTTATTGATGCGAAAAATATGTAAGTTTTATTCTACATGTTAGATAAAAGAACATTATTATGTGCAGATAATAAAAATACAGAAAACGCGTTCTTTACGCATATGCCCGCGAGTAGACGACAGGGTAAAGTGAAACTCCTCCATCCCCTCACCCGCCCAGCCATTTTGTCGAACCGTTTTTCATCTATCGTCTCTAACATGGTTGCGCTTGTCAACATCTAATGCCAAAAGAGTATTTTTACTTAGCTGCGCAGGCCTAAAGGGATGGACTGCAGCGCAGCACTCTGGTGTCGGTGATTGGAAGGGACCTGGCGCTCGCCGGCGTGGCTAAGGCCATGCTGGCGACCGAGAGGTCATGGGAGGCAGTAGTCTCCTTCTGCGAGATGACGTTCTCGCAGAAGGAGGCCGCAGAAAGGATCCAGGAGGAAGCCAAAATGCGGCCTTAATGAGGAGGAAGAGAGTAGACGGCGCCGCGTTTATGCCGCGCAAATCCCGATATAACTGAGAAAAGGCAGTGGGGTAGCCATCAGCGGAGCGGGTATCCGTTGGTGGCATTACACACACTTCGCTGGCCTGTGGTGATGCCTGACTGTACTCAGGCATCACTGATTCGTGGAGGAGTCCAAAGGGACCAATCACCGGGCCATAGTGGTGATTCCTAAAAAGGATCCCACAAGGCCCACCGGTGATGTGAAGTACAGCGAGGGGTTTTAATGGGTATGTCCGTCAGCCTTTTACCAACGGTGGGGCATGCGTAAAGCATTTCCCCCCGGAAAAAAGGCCTAAAGGGATGCAAGCATAGGTACCCACTAAAATCCTGAATAGACATGCTCTGATCTGCCGAAAGCCCAGAATAGTATTACATTATCTTACCAGAAACTTATAACAAATTTGAATATCGAATATTTTAAATAGGTAAACGCCCTAAAGGTCTAGTACACAACCTATTTCCGCTATCAGAAACTGTCGGATATACTGCTCATAGTCAATGCGAGTGAAAGTGATGGAGCGAGAGCAATAGTGCTGTCGTGTTATGGAACTCATTAATAGTATAAAGTATAGTTATATTGGCTTAAAAGTCGGACAACGTAATTCTAAGGGCTGATTTGACTGAGTCTCAAGCATTTTACTTAAATGGGAAATTTATCTTATTCCTTAGCTTTTAATATCTTTAATAGCTGTTATTTTTTTTTAAGTCATTTTCAATATGATAAGTAATTGGCTATACAAATACTATGCGAGGCAAAGTTTGTGATATTGTTGAACAAATATAAATAAATTATGAGAGTAAATAATGACTTCACACGATTATGTTGGCTTATGAATCTTATGATATCCCTACTAATATTATAAATGTGAATGTAAGTTTGTTATGCTTTCACGCAAAAACTACTAAACCGATCATCATGAAACTTCGTACATATATTCTTGGAGGTATTAGAAGTAACATAGGATACTTTTTATTGGAAAAAAAATATATTAAAAATAATTGTTTGTCAAGAAATCTCAAAATGTGGGCGAAGCCGCGGGTAAAAGTAAGTTATAAGATAAACGAACTTTGTTTAATATATGATGTTACCTGCTGCGATCGAAGACGCGATCAGTTCGTTTGGTTCAGATTAATATTTAACAAAAATTTAAACACGACACTTTTGAAACAGCGCCGTGGCAAAGATAAACTTAACGTTCGTCCTTAACTCGAGGCAATTAGGACAAATTTTGAACACACAACACTTGACGATAAAAGCATAGTTTGCACAACCTGCGGCGCGTGTGCAATCGAGTGCAAATCGACCGAAACTATAATCAAGTCATCATATAATACACCAGGGCCAATTGGAACCATTTGACCTGAGGTCTAGTGCGGTTATTTACCAGAAACATACAAAAAAAAATTGGCCAAGTGCGAGTCGGACTCGCGCACCGAGGGTTCCGTAAAATATTTTTATTATATGATGTAACTAAAAATTTACAGTTTTCGCAATTTTTCCTTTATCTGTGCTATAAGACGTAACTTTGTACCAAATTTCAAGATTCTCAGTTCACGGGAAGTACCCTGTAGGTTTTGATTCCCTTGCGAGTGTCGAAAATTTGCAGAATGTCGCGGCATAAACGGCTGTATCTTTTGATTGGGTTGGCTTAGAAGTTTGCGTTTTTCACAGATCCAAGGGACACTAGACCTAAGTATTTGATATACATTTCAGCTCGATTCGTCCACGTGTTCGTGAGAGAAAGGGTCTTGACAGACAGACGGACGGACGGACAGCAAAGTGATCCTATAAGGGTTCCGTTTTTTCCTTTCGAGGAAGGGAATCCTAAAAATAAACATACCTACTCTTTAAATTTTTGTGTAGGTACGTGACTAAACCTTAATTATTACCAAATTTTAATAAATATTAGGGGTTAAAGTATGAAATTGCCGATTTGTACTGAAAATCTATATTGTTTATTTTTTAAATTTTTAACAAATTTATTTAATCAAAATAGTTGCCATTATTATCTATACATTGCTGCCATCTAATGGGAAGGTCATTAATGCCTTTGCGATAGAATTCCGACGATCTAGACTGCACAAACTGTGTGAAAGCATTTTGTACTGCCTCCTGGGAAGAAAACTTCTTGTCACGTAGATAATTGTCCAAATCACGAAAAAAATGGTAGTCCGTTGGAGCAAGGTCTGGTGAATACGGAGGATGACGAATGGTTTCTAACTGCAGTTCCTGAAGGGTCAAAATGGTTTCTCGTGCTGTGTGAGGTCTCGCGTTGTCGTGGAGCAATAATGGTGAAGATCGATTCATGAGTCGGGGCTGTTTTACTGCTAGTTTTGTCAACATGGTTCGGAGTTCGGCACAATAGACATCTGCCGTTATTGCTTGACCAGATCGGAGAAAACTATAGTGAATAACACCATGCTGAGACCACCAAACAGTTACCATTACCTTTTTATTGGTAAGTTTTGCTTTAGGACACTGTTGTGGCATTTGACCTGGGGTCAGCCATTGCATTTTTCTTTTCCGGTTATCATAAAGAATCCACTTTTCATCACATGTTACAATTCGATCCAATATTCCTTCATTTCTGTACCGGTTCAACAAGGCAACACAAGTTTCAACACGCGTTTCTTTCTGCAGATCAGTCAAATCATGAGGCACCCATTTTTCGTATTTTTTTATTTTATTGATTTGACGCAAGTGAGTCAATATTGTGGGTAAGGTAACGTTAAACCATGCCGCTAATTCCTGGGTACTTTGACTAGGATCGGCTTCCACTATCTCTCTTAATTCATCGTTATTTACCTGTGTGGGCGGTCTTCCTCGTGGCTCGTTCTTTAAGTCGAAATTTCCATCACGAAAGCGTTTAAACCAAAATCGCACGGTGCGTTCATTAGTAGACCCCTCTCCAAACGCAGCATTGATATTGCGGGCTGTTTCTGCCGCGTTAGTTCCGCGTCGGAACTCGTATTCAAAAATAACTCGAATTTTCGCAGTATCCATCTTTCTTGTCTAAATTGAATAACAAAAACAATTGAAAGTCGATATTCAAATGTTTTACATTTTTTAAAAAAAGAACATCATAGAAACCATTTAAAAAAAGTTTCATTCGAAAACCTCAAACCATGAAGATTCTATGTCAATTCAAAGAACCTATTGCAATAAAACGGCAATTTCATACTTTAACCCCTATTACTTTCACGATAAATATATATAATATCGATACAAAAGAAAAACTTGAATACTATGAGTCTTATCGTATTCAGCAGTGAATGTCTTAATCATTGTATAATATATTGTAAACAAATATATTGATTTTTTATTTTTTTATGTCTTCTTAAGTTGACTAGAAGAGAATTGCTCAATAGCAACAAATAATCTGTGCAAGTATGATATTCTTAAATACATCATAAATTAGATATGTTACCAATATACAAATGAGTAATTAATAATATTGATTAACTACAATATACTTTACAGCTCGGTAATAATTCCAAGAAAGATAGCATAATCTTTATTGTAACAATGAAGATTGAATTACGCACACTTGATAACATCAAACAATAAGTAAAATCTTGCACAGTTCATTCAAATGATTCCATTAAAAATTCGATGGCAGTATGCATGTACCTTCAAGTGACATCACAACTGAGGATAATAGAGTAAGATTGGACCAAATTGGCCTGTTTGTCAAGGGTTCATATATTCTGGACTGGGTACCATGTTTGGTTGTTACAAAATGTACTTTTATATTCAAATATAAGTATGCCAAACATTAAAATTTTCATCAGCTACCAATTTTACTATTTTCAAAAACTATATGTTTCAAAATCACTACATGAACAATTGAACACTGATTTTTCACGAGAATTAAATTGATAAGTGATTACGAATAGTTGTAAAGTAAAATTAACACAGTCCGACTAATTAGTGGTTTGTGAAGTGAACAAACAGCTTTGTTAGCTGTTAACTTACAACTGTTGACTTTTTACATAAACTGCAATAAAAAAAGCATTAGAAAATTACTCACCTGCCCATACCGAGATGAGGTTAAATGCACATTCCTTTTCAGTGAGAAGTCTGGCCTCTTTCCCAACCCATAATTGCTCTTCGGCGAGATGAATTTCTTTGGTCTATCCAGTCTTTCTGTAGAGCCTGTGGCATCATCGTCCTCCCCTCTTTTTGATGTTGAGGGTATTCCTCTATATGCCCCTCTCGTTCCTCTTATTGTCTTCTCTGGACTTTTATCCTGCTTCCTAGTGATAAGGTTCTCTTTCCTTTGCTTGCTGTTTCTCAATGAAACATTTGAAGCCATATTGTCCATATTGATCCATCAAAGTATCATTAAGTGTCAGATGCTTCTACCTTTGTAAGTAATCATTATGGTACTTTAAAACTGAATAAATATCTTAAAATCTCAACATTACAATGTTAAAATTATTTCATTTATAAGATAAGAATATATTTAATCAAATTAACTACAAAAATAAAATGGGTTTATGCTAACTAATAAATAAATAGCTAATTCCGTCTTTTGATTCTCTCTCTCTCACTCTCTCTGGACATCTTTTGATACCGTTCCAAACTTTCTTTAAAACTAAAATATATATATAATCTAAAGTAAACAGTCTTTAAGAAGATTTTGGAAAGTTGTATTGCAGGATTGTGATGATTTATCTGAAACAAAGAAATACTTCGTCTTTATAAAAAGTTGCTTTAACATTTTTTTTTTTTTTATTTATTTAGGATGGGTTTGCTCTTGATCCCAATCAAGCCCGGGGGCCATGACAGAATCCACGATGAAACGAGCTAACCCAGAAGGTGCCTATTCACCCTGGCTTTGAAAATAGACGGGTTATAAGTTCTCGGAAATACAGACGTTCCACTCCTTTGCTGTGCGCGTTATGAAGGATGTTGAAAAGCGCTTGGTGCGACAGGTAGGAATATCAACCAAGAAAGGGTGGTAGCCTGCAGTGCGTCTGGATGTCCGATGGAAAAAAGGAGATGGCGGTATGAGCAGATGCAGCTCTTGAGCACACTCTCCAAAGTACAGTCTGTAGAAGACCGCCAGACAGGCAACTTTGCGGCGATGAGCTAAGGTGTGAAGCTTGCTCTTCACCAATTTGTTGTCCCCGATGAGCCTCTCAGCTCTGCGCTGAATCGTGTCCAGTGCAGCAAGTTGGTATTTTGCTGAGCCATCCCAAAGGTGGCAGCAATATTCCATGCAAGATCGGATTTGAGCTTTATAGAGTGTTAAAAGCTGTCCTGGCGTGAAATATCGCTTGACCTTATTTAGGACGCCCAGCATTCTGGCTGCAATTTGAGCTTTGGATTCGATGTTGGCGCCGAAGTTAAGGTCTGAAGACAACTCCATGCCAAGAAGCTCGAGGCTGTCGGTCACAGGTACAGATGTACCTCGGAAAGTAGGAGTGAGGTGGAAGGTACTCCTTTTTGCCGTGAAAAGACACGCTTGTGTTTTGGAGGCGTTGAAATTAACGAGGTTACTATCGCCCCACTGGGAAACGTAGTTTAGCCTCTGGTTTATTCGCTCAACCATGGCCTCTCTCATGAACATCACGTCGTCGCCGCTGGCTTTTGCGCTAGACAGGTATCTCTCTACAACAGTACTGTCGTCTGCATACCCAACAATTCCTGGTATTAACAGGTCATTGATGTGCAGCAGGAAAAGCGTCGCAGAAAGAACAGACCCCTGAGGAACTCCGGCATCAATAGGCACTGAGTCAGAGGAGCAGCCATCGACAACTACTCTGATCGATCGTTCAGTCAGGAAGTCGGCTATCCAACTGCAAAAGTCAGCGGGGATACCGTACGCAGGAAGCTTGCGCAGCAGACTTGCGTGCCAGACCCTGTCATAAGCCTTCGAGATGTCAAGTGACACGGCAAGTGCTTCGCCGTGCATCTCGAGGGCCTCGCCCCAGCAATGCGTGACATAAACTAGAAGATCCCCAGTTGAGCGTCCTCGGCGAAAGCCATATTGACGGTCACTGAGGAGATCGTTGTCTTCTAGGTATGAGAGCAACTTGCTGTTCAGCACTCTTTCCATAACCTTACAGAGTATGGAAGTGATGGCGATCGGTCGGTAATTACATGGGTCGGCACGACTACCCTTTTTGGGTATTGGTTGCACATTGGCAAGCTTCCAGGATTTTGGGACGGTTTTTGTGTTGAGAGAGAGGCGATACAAGCGTGTTAGCACAGGAAACAACTCAGGCGCACAGTACCTCAGCACTCTTGCTGGTATGCCATCAGGACCACTGGCCTTATTCACGTCCAGACTAAGTAAGACTAAGTAACATAATTTTAATAAAACCATAAGACTAAATTTTTTATAGTTATCAATTCATAACTCCTAGTCTTTTTAATAAAATTAACTTTTTGAAAGTTAACACTTTGTAAGAGAGCTTTTTCTCGCCAAATCGCTCCGGTCCCAAATTAATTGTATCGACAGGTAGACATAAGGTACCGCTGACGATAAAAAGAGTAGTCCGTCACCCGTTTGGCGCCCTTGATTAGCGAAACAAAACGAGTTAACTTGTTTTTCGGGCTTTGGTATAAAAAGCAATATGACGAGTTAACTCAGCTCCCGCAAACAATGTGTTGACTTAGCTTTGTTTACTATTTGATATTTTATTAGAAGTTTAAACTTTATAGTGTTGAAAAGTTCTTATCAGCAAATCTTGAAGTAGGAAATAGTGCGTTTCATAATTTTTTCTTTAATTAAAACAAGTAATTGTAGAACATCTAATAAAAATGACTACAATAAACTGTTACTTTATGAGAGACTTTGTGTCTCTAATAACTAGCTTGAGTAATTTGAAGACATATTTAAAAGGAAACAATCGTAACATCTAGTACTGAATCAGATGAATGAAAATATGGATTGCATCCATTTGATTATTATCTATGCAAGTACCATCAAGATATGAATAATAGTTCAGCTGTGTTTATTTTTAATCACTGGATATTTATAAATTTAGTGAATGCCAAGGTTAATTTACTTATGCACAAACAAAATGGCTTCTTTATGAAAATTTACTCAATATCCAACAATTTATAGTAATAGCTTATCACCAAGGGAAATTAAAAAATCCTAAACTAAGTAATGAGGACAGGAAAAACTACAATACAAAAGTCTTAATGTCAATGAACCATTTCAGTTATCACATAACTTCCTTATCTCCTAATTACTTCTGTGTATTAAGAGAGACATATGCAAGATAAATTACAAAAATTCACTAACAAAACCTTTAATTTATTGCAGTCACTGATATACTACTCTTGCACATAAAAAGTACACATGTTTAATACAGCTGTCAAAATCATATGTAACTTGACCAGGTGTCAGGGAAACAGTACAAATAATTTAATCCAACATATCATTTCTTTTATTGGCTATTGCACGAAACACCAACAAATACGCACAAAACATGTTGCTTTGTTTACTACAATGATGAACTTTTCTAATCACCAATTTAATTATGATAAAACGATGACACGCTCATCTGTCAAGGTCTATATATATTTAAAGCAGTTCGGACGCAAAGTTATACACGCTCTAACCATACTTACCTACAAAAAAGATGTAAAGGACATAAAACAGGAGGTGACTACGTGCCGGCATGAAAATTTTTACGTGAAAAATCGTGAAAGCGGAGTGACCGAGACAACTTCGACAGCGCAACGTCAAAGCTATACAGCCATTGCACTTGCGCTGATTCGTGTTTTATTTAAAGATGTGCTAAAAATCTGCAGACATCGGCCGATCTATTGCAGTAAATGGCGCATAGCTGAATCAAGCTGAATAAATAGAGTAAAAAAAATTTAAATGACAGTACGTCAATCTAGTAGAGCGATAATCTGGATAACAGTATACATTTTATACCTCGATATCAGCATCTTCGGGGGCGTAAATGATTATATTGACTCACTACCGTTAGGTACTTTCGTTGAATTGATATTGGATTCTATAAATACTTACAAATAAAATCCTGGAGTCACACCATTGTTTTTTCTTCTGCACTGCACAATCAGTAACCGATGTTGCTATACTAGAAAAAATGTTACTGCGATAAGTGGGTCATCCATTCATCGATTACTTTTCTCACCATCCATCACAAATCATCACTTTCACTCAATCAAAAATTCATTAATTTGTTTTTGAACTATATTCCTTGATACCACTGTCAAAGTTAAATTAAACCTGCAATGCCGGATTTACCTCAGACGGGGCCCCAAGCAACAACTTATTTTTGAGGCCCTCGTTTTAATATACCCCCCCCCCCCCCCCCTCTTCTTTTTAAATAACAAAAAAGAGATCAATTTTGCTAAATCAATATATTATTTGAACCATCTCCATTACAACTTCTTTCTACTTTTTTCAGTCGCAAATTGATTAATAATATCATCAAAGTCAAGTTCTCGAAGCTTTTTTTTTTTCGATAAACAGTAGGCTTAAATCTCTGACTTTTTCTTGGCCCAGCGAGGAATTGAAAATGTCAATGTCATTTTTATTTTATTTAAAAATTTTTAATATTTTTTATTATATTTACATTTTCAAATAAGTTTTAAAAAAAAATCAAATTTTGGGGCCCCTCTCCAAGCGGGGCCTCAAGCAATTGCTTCCTTTGCTTCCTGTTAAATCCGCCACTGTAAACGTGACATGAAGGTAAATAAAATTTAATACTGTTTACCATATGAAATCATTATAAACCGACATATTTGAAAAAATCAAAGTAGAACGGTACCTCAACTTTGTTTTCAACTATAATTCCAACCGCTACAGTTCAATGCCAAATGAGAAAATTTGACAGCTTGCCCATTAATTTTAATACTTTGTTTGGTCAGACTGTATATTGATGTGCGGTTGTCTCTAAATATATGTATTTAACAAACTTATCTTTATTTTTTTACTGAATCAAGTAGTGACAGAAATGAGAAATTTATAAAATATACGAGTAGCCTTATTCTATAATTAATAGATTAAAATTATTTTTAACATTGTATTGTCACATCACTAGGTATGTGACAATACAATTCATTAATTTAATCAATGAATTTATTTTTACATATATACATACAACCACGCCATTTTCTCTTAGGGGTATGCAGATTAATCTGACATATTTCCACTTTTCACGATCCTGACATACATCTCTTCAACCCTGTCAGCTCTTTCATACAAGCTCGTTGGTTAAGAGTACATTGACTTCTTTTTTCAGGTTATCTTCCCTATCCCTTATGCCATACAGACCACACAGTATCACAATTAAATTGTAAAAAAATCCGAAATTCTGTTATGTGTGTAAATACAATGCTTGATGTAGTTAACATCTATATTAATATGATCGTTGTGCAATCATCAGCGTAGTCCCCGAAAAGGACTCATAAAGTTGAATTCGGAAAGTGGGCAATGACAGTTGCATTTGATACGTTGAAAGTCCTATTTTCAGCGGACTCCGTGCGGGACTGTTCAGCAAACTTTGAGCGTTGTTCCAGTTAGGAAACCCGTTAAGTACGATTGGAATTTACAAAGAGAAATACAAATTTAATTTACAAATACACCAGTTAGCTATATATATTGTTATCTTAGGGCTGAAAGTAACTCGTTTAGTTCCGAGACAGTGTTTGGCGCCCGAGCGTAGCAAGGGCGCCAATGGTTCGAGGCACTAAATAAATTTTTCACCCGAGGTAAATACCGCCCCTTTCAGGGACCAAATACGCACGCACATTCTGTTTTTAAATTGCCTACAATTGGTCTTTTTATTGTCATTCTTTTAAACTTAAATATTTGCATGCTTACATTATAAAAGCAAATACTGTAGACCTGCCAAAATATTATTTGTATTAAAAATCATGTATACGCAGTATTTGAAACTAAATATTTCTATTCTATCTTTAAAAAAAGACGTACTTTATGGCTAATATATTATTCATCAATCAACGAATGCGATTTTATGTATTTACCTCAATTTTAAAAACTAGGTGATGCAGCCGCTAAGCATAAAGCTACGCTAGCACCATATATTGGAGCGGAACGTAATACCCAAACAAGAAAAAAAATTTTTTTTTGCTAATTTCAAAATTCGGGCTCCGTCACCATCTGGTCCTAAGCCTGTTGATTTGATTCACCATAAAAAAAAATTAAAATCGGTTAAGAACTCTGGAAGTTATGGCGTAACAGACATTGCGCCATTGAAGCTGATCCATGGGAGCCGATGCAGTCGCTAAGCATAAAGCTACGCTAGCACCATATATTGGAGCGGAGCGTAATACCTAAGAAGAGGAAAAAAAATTTTTTTCGATGGGAATATTTGCGAATTTCTAAATTCGGACTCCGTCACAATCTGGTCCTAAACCTGTTTATTCGATTCCACACAAAAAATATTAAAATCGGTTAAGAACTCGGGAAGTTATGGCGTAACAGACATTGCGCCATTGAAGCTGATCCATGGGAGCTTCGCTTCGCTCCGCTCCAATAAACTATCACTCCAGAAGGAAATTTTTATACTGGTATTCTTTTCAAAAGTTACACTTCATTTTAAGCATATCTATTCGGAAAAAATGTTATTTATCGTTTTATAAATTTAATAGGATATAAATATTACTTAAACATTATGAATTCGTGTAAATTAAGATTATAAACAATAAGTAACTATGGTGTATTATACATAACTCATTTTAAAACTATCATTTTTAAGACACGGTTTCAAATGTAATGTAGAATCGGAATGTACCTCTTCGTTTTGAAAATGGTTTGGTTTTATTTATATATGTTGTTACAAATGTCAGTCAATTAACTCTTTACTTTTTATAATTGCAATTTACCCCAATGAAAAAATCTAAACTTGTAGTAAGAGTTTTAATAGAGTTTTTAATTTGTTTAATCAATTTTAAATAAAATTTAAATTAAAAAATATATGTGTCAAAGTCGATAATATTCCACTTTGGAATTAAGAGTTTCTGAACGAAGAATTCTGATGTCGAATTTGTCGATTGTGTACATGGCATATTTATAATTTTCTTTATTTTATAAGTGAATTATGAGGTGAAAAATATATATAAAAATACGACTAATTACAAAATGGCATTCGTCAGTGCAGTGACCGGCGATGACTGTACAAAAAAGTTTATGGAAGTCTTGCAAAATGATTTCAAGACTTTGAGTTTGGAGACTAAGAAGAAATATCCTCAGATAAGAGAGGTTTCTTTGATTTTCACCTATCCTGTTTGTTTATTTATTTCAGTATCACAACCTTAATGAGTTTCTATTGGTGTTCCAATAGTTTGACATAAATATATTGCTTGTTTCAATGTATGTTTAGCTTTTTCTGATTCACATTATATTTAATAATTAATACTCTTACCAATATATGGTATGGACTTTATTATTATTTCATTAATTATAATAAATGAAATAATAATAAAGTCCATACCACTCACAATAATAATTAAATTCACCTAAGTAGAGTTTGTATTATGAGCACTAAATAACATAGAATACATAAATAAATGTAATTATAGTAAAACCATGACTGGGAAACAATTGCTTATTGTCAACAAACATACATAAGGTACTACCAGACTGTCAATATTGCCTTGATGTTCAACATTATATGTCTTCTTTATATCTTTTTTTCAAAACATACAAAAACATTGAAACATTGGGGAGTGGCTTATTCACTTTCACATATTTACAGGCAGAGCGGTTTACTTTTGTCATATTGGGTTCATAATGTAGGGGCACATTTCTATTAAGTGGAGAAATGACCAATTCAAAAGTCTTTCGTGTTTGCAGTCTCTTTTTGTTTTTCTATGCAGATATATCCCTCATGCTGAAAAGGAGGGGAAGGGTTTCCTTCATTTTCTTGTAACTGCTACACTGCATTGGCACACTTCTATACCAAATGTTTTGTTTTACAAGAAACTTATCTCTATAGCAGAAGACAGCTTGTGTATGAAATCAAATGTTTGTTTTGTTACATGTTTTCTGTGTAATGTTTCATAAAATCACATGCAGGAGACATTCTCTTAGGATAACTCATTTAATGAAAATGAAATGACTGACACTACATAGCAAAGTGCGTAAAAAGTAAAAGTGCTTAGGGTTAGAGATGAGATCCTTTATGCCACATTCAAATCAAATGTACAATTTTTCGCTTATGGTGATAATAAGCCTTCTTTTATGCCTAAGAGGAGAAACTATGAAGCTTGCTCTTATGAGGATGTTGTTCAAAAGCTTGCAAACAACTAAGAGACCTAGAAAAAATAATAGCCTTTCAAATAAATATTATCTGAAAAAAAACATGACACACATGTTAGCAATCTAACAAACACATTCTTATTTTGAAGACAGCGTGTCTTCAAAATACCTGGAAATAGTAAATTTCAAATGTCACAAAAATTTCAAAATAGGCGCAGAAAGCTCACTTATTAATCAGTACTTCAAAATATTGGATAGAGATTTTATTTTGTTACTGGCACTCTTAGAGCTTAAATAATTACCAGGAAAATAGTAAAATGTAAAAATATGTATTATAATATAGTACTAAATACTAATGTTATTTTCTAGGCTTGTGATGAAGCAATAGAGAAGTTATCGTTAGCCTCTAATAACCCTCAAGCTTCGCTTTATGGAGTTGTTAACCAAATATTGTACCCCCTGGTGCAGGGATGTGAATCCAAAGACCTTAAAATCATCAAGGTAAGAATTTATTTTCAAACCCGTAATATTCCTGCTTCACTGGCCAATTGTAAAAAAATATTTATATTTATGGTGATTTCTGACTTCATGAGAATCAGTCACTGAGAGTCACCAAAAAGACTGAATGCTAAATAATGGTAAGGATTACTTGTTTCAGTTTTGTCTGGGGACCATCCAGCGGTTGATAGCCCAGCAAGGCATAGATGCTAAAGGTGCACGGCATGTGGTGGACTGCCTCTACAACCTCGGTCAAGGTGGAGTTCTTGAGTTGAAGCTGCTGCAAACTGCTGCACTGTTAATGACCACTTCAGACCTGGTGCATGGCGATACGTTAGCTAGGGTCAGTTGACTACAAAACAAGTTTTAAAATTTTTATATTTTATGCTATCTTATAAGATATTTATAATAGAAAAATACTAGAAAACATCGACTCGACTCACAAGTGAATTCTCAGACGGGAATCGAACACGCAACCTTTGGAAATGCGGTCCAATGCTCTCCCAATTGAGCTATCGAGCCTTGTGAACACTCATCGAAATTTTCTAGAACCTTTCCTATTTTACGCTGTAGGCAAGCGTTGTTTCATCAATGAGAGGAACGTCCTCACGTATTCGAAAGAAACATTTTTACAAATGTTTAGGCAATCGATTAAGATGAAACAGCCATTTAGTTTTAAATTTTTTATATTTTATGCATTTTTTTTACAGCGTAAAATAGGAAAGGTACTAGAAAATTTCGTTCGTGTCTTTTTCTTTGAATAGAAAGGTTCTAATTTTAAAACACCTTACCACCTTTACCTAATAAAACGCAATTTTCCACGCAGAAATTGAATGACAAACCAAACTTTTCCGAGCATGTGAGGTGAAAAAAATATTTCTTTCGTTTCTGTGCACTAGACGATGGTGATGTGTATGCGTATGGTGTCGGCGACTGAGAGCCGCGACGTGAGTACCAGCCATGCGGCCGCCGCCACCGTGCGTCAACTCGCTGCGTTGGTGTTCGAAAAAGCGCTTGCTGAGGCGGATGGTACGTAGCCGCCACATAATATTCCTCCATAAATTCTAGCAGGAATGTGCCCGATTAAAATATTGTGAAGGTAGTAGAAAATATATGACAATCATTGCCTTAGTCTTCTTCTTCTTCTTTTGGTTAGTGGCTTGTTTTTTGACTTCACAATTCCGCCAATGTCACGTGAGTAGCCTTTACACGTGAGGGAATGTTCTGCATTAAATTATAAATAAGAATAGAGACTTTATGTAAATTGCCTTAGCCATGCTGTGATCATGGCTCCTGTAAAGGAGTTTAAACGTCAGGATTAAACCTAAAAAAAAAAATATGCCCAAAATCCGTAAAAAGTTGTTTTATTCAAATGTGTATACTCATTGACATGCCATCGACAGCCGATGTTGATCTACCTCCGCGCACCTATAAGACCCGCGTTGTTGCGACACGCCTTCGTGTCGTAACAACACATTTTGAGGCGGGGACCTGATTTACTTTTTATGCTTATTCATGTCAAATTTTATTTCAATATTTTGTGTACTTTTCTTTTTTTGTTTGATCTATTTATTTGATAGAATCAGGCGTTACTTGGCGGAAGTCCATATCCATTAGTAAAATAAAAATATGTAGCTTACTTCCGCAAAACTCAAGAAGTGTGCACCGCCCGCCCGCCCGTAAATAAATTTAGGAACCGCAGACACCGGCATCGCAAAAACGAGCACTAAGTGCACGAGCGTGTGCTCGTTATTGCACGGTGTGACAGCTCCTGATGATGCTCCGTGTGGGGGCGAAACACGTGTAGAGTAGTTGGTGAAGGTGCCGGTGTCTGCAGTTCCTGCATTTATTTGCGGACGGGCGGGCGGTGCACACTACTTGAGTTTTGCGGAAGTAAGCTACATATTTTTATTTTACTAATGATCGATTTATTTTGTTGTTTTGTTTGCTAAATGTTTCTCTCTCCCTTTCATATTGATACCATCCAGTAAAAATCACAAAACATTATTTGCATAAAACTCTTTTTGTGTACGATGTACGTACAGTCTATTCATCCTAACTCGTCCTATTTGGTAAACAATCTTGGAACTCCTTTTCGTTGAAAATGCAGCATTAAAAATCAACTGATAACTAGATTCAATAGGTTTCAGTCTATAATAACGATTTATTGTAATAGATTATTGACTTTGTTATTATTTTATTTTTAAATGGGTGATTTTGTTAAAAAGTTGTGCCAAGATTGTTTACCAAATGAGACAAGTTAGAATGAACAGACTTTATGTTATTACGCTTTTAATTACTGGCATATAAATATTTATACAGTGGATATTATGGATGAAGTAATGACGTCATAATTCAGCGTTTCTTTTGTAAATACATTAAAATATTCTATTTAAGAGCTGACAAACAGTAGTTCTTTCAACTTACCTTTTTACGTTTTAGGTTCATTAAAAGTAAACCCGGCAGATGTTCGACCACAAACAAACAGTAAAGCGCCGAAAGATTTAAAACCTTGTGCAGTAGATGCTTACCTAATATTACAGGTATTTATTATTGTCAGATTAAAATGAACTTTATTCTATATGTATAGATTATTCATTACAATTTCACTTTTCAGGATATTATACAATTAATAAATGGTGATTCAGCACATTGGTTAGTTGGAATCTCGGAAGTGCCAAAGACTTTTGGATTAGAACTGCTGGATACAGTTCTGACTGATTTCTCCCCTATCTTCTTTAAAGTAAGAGCACTTTTAAATTAATGAATCAATTGATTACATTTCATTTTTAATAACTTGTTATTTTAAAATAAAGGGACTCATAATGTTTGGTGTTATTTTTGGTTCACTTTATTAATATTTTCTGTCTAAAAATTCAGATGTTAAGCAGGATCACTTGACATGACAATGCCAGTTCTGAGTTCTGTCCGATCTTTTATACTTTTCTGACAGAGAGAAAGACCAAAAAGACCAAATATTATTTTACATAATGATCTTGATTTTATGTAAAAACTTAAAATAAAATAACATATAAACAGAATAATTAATAGAATAGCCGTCATTTGGTAGAAGTTCATATCCATTTATATAAACAGAAATATATTTTTTATATATTTGATGCATTTTTCAATGCGATGTTATAAAATAAATTATTATAATAGAAAAATACTAGAAAATACCGACTCGGGTCACAAGTGAATTCTCAGGCGGGAATCGAACCCGCAGCCTTTGGAAATCCGGTCCAATGCTCTTCCAATTGAGCTATCGAGTCTTGTGACCACTCGTCGAAATTTTTCTAGTACCTTTCCGATTTTACGCTGTAGGCCAGCGTTGTTTCATCAGTGAGAGAAACATCCTCTCGTATTCGCGCCTGAAAATTTAATTGTGACCCGAGTCGGTTTTTTTCTAATATTTTTCTATTATAATCATTTATCTTATATACAGAAATATGTAATTTACTTACCGCAAAAAACTTATCTTTATTCTTTTACATTCTATTACTAAAATGCTTTGTGCTTGGGATTGGAGTAATGTGTATTATGTTTTTTAATATTTATTTATTATGTTTTTCAGATACCTGAATTTCGTTTTCTGTTGAAGGAGCACGTTTGCGCCTTGATTATAAGACTGTTCTCGCCAAATGTCAAATATAGGTAGGTATAACAGAAAAAAAAATGAAATCAACAGACCCTTATTTGTAATTTTTTTGGTTAACTTAGTTTTACTAATTTTGATTTTAAGATTCTTCCAAGAGACTCATATGTACATACAATTCGTCACAGTTAAATCACACTTAATCATAGGAAGCAGACGGGGCGGGCGCGAAGGCTGTACTCACTAAGTCTCCCTAGTATAGACTAGTTATAGTGTCACACTAACTGTATGAGTTATCGATTATACATAATTTATTATACATAACTATATGTATAATTATGTATAATTATGTATAATTATACATAATTTTGAGCTATGTAACCACAATTTGAAAGTCGCATTGTTTTCGCAGCGATTCGTAAGCGCGTACGATTTGTAAAATAATCAGTTTTTATAATGCAATAAATCAGTGACAATTTAACACTTAAACGGAACGGGGCGAATATGCATTGAAAAAGAAGAACGATGAATGAACTTATTTATCATTAATTCGTCGTTCTTCTTATTATATAAATATAATTTACTATTAAATGTGAGAGGGCTTACGCATGAGCCCTTATACTGACAGTCAGCGTTGTCAGACCAAAAAGTATGGTTGCCTATGAGTCGTTTTAGAATAACACCGAGAATTCAACGCTGACGCCGACGATAATTAACGGTTAAATAGCATTTCTATTAAATGTCCAGAGCTGCGTTCACCTCCCCCCATATTCCGGGGGCGGGAGTGGCGGCGGGGGCGGGTGCGGGGGCGGGGGCTGCCGAACGACCCCACTTCCCTGTCACTATGAGACTACTAAGGCTCGTCTCCATCATCGTTCACAAGTACCATTCTGTATTGGTATGTTATTCTTTGACCCAGAAATTGTACAATTTATACTAATAAGATATCGTTATATATACTAATATATATAAGGCGTAGTTGTTCTTATTTTATATATATAGGCTTATTTTATATATTTTAAAATATTGCATTGTGAATGCAAATAAAATAAATAAAATAGATTAACTTATACTAATTTAAAATAGTAGGATAACATGTGAAGTTTGTATATGATATTGCTATGGATATATTTAGAAAACTTAAGTTGAAAACAGAATTGATTTATTGAATAAATTGATATTTTTAGTGATATGTATTAACATTTAAATAGCATATCTATTTTGACATTGAAATTACCTTTTCACTTTTTATTACGCCAAAAAATATTTTCAACTTTATTTGATTAAACTAGAATACGTTGGATTGAACTAAATAATTTATTTTCAATTATTCCCCTTGCCTAATGTTTCTTTTTTTTTTTTTTTTAGAATGGGTTCGCTCTTGATCCTGATCAAATTTTACGGATATTTACCTTGCTGATATATATTTAATGATGTTGATGGCGGCTTTTATATATATATATGCAAAAATATTATTCGTTTCGTTTAATATATTATGAAAAATTAATATTACAGAAAAATCGCACAACACTTGGCAGTAAATAGAATAATACGGTATTGCCAACTCACCTACTCTAAAA
This sequence comes from Calamotropha paludella, assembly GCA_927399485.1. Lineage (NCBI taxonomy): Eukaryota > Metazoa > Arthropoda > Insecta > Lepidoptera > Crambidae > Calamotropha > Calamotropha paludella. The sequence goes on from OV656828.1 coordinate 12,615,992, forward strand.
TATCTACAAGATCTTACTAAAAAAAATATTTCATAAACTATACGTATTTGTTGAGACCCATTTGTATATCCACGTCTAATTGTTGCTTAAGGAGACTGCAGTTTAATTAGCTTATTAAAAAATATCACAGGTGACGGAGTGCGAGATCTTCCTTTCGCTGACCATTAAGTTCCTGGACCCGGACAAGCCGCTGTGGCAACGGGCGCTGGCGCTCGAAGTGCTACATAAAATGACTATACAACCAAGTAAGTCACAGATTATTCACAACTATATTTTCCTTAGTATCTAAGTGCGAGGCCACACGATGCGTTTACGGTGCGGTGCGGTGCCTGAGCGGTGCCGCTGCGTCATCCTACATACAACTCACTATACCATGTCAGACGACGCGTTAGGTCGCCGTGCGGCGCCGCACCGTAGCGCGCCGGTCTTGAGACCTGAGACACGAAGCTCCCCGCTTCGCGTCTCAGGGGTAATGTGCCCGCAGCGCAACCTGGCACCCTGTACCTCGAATTCATTACGATGTGGTGCTCTAAATAAAAAGACCAGAATGGTATCTAATAGACAAAAAAAAACAATATGACACCTAAAAAAACCTAAAACCAAACAAGCCAAGAGTCTGGCCCTTGCATCAAGATACGGAAATCTTGATGCAAGAGCCAGATTACATATAACTCTGGTACAATAAAAAAAAACGTGTAGCTCTGTTACTGACTGATATTTCTAAGTTACTATTGACTATTGCTATTGAATATCCTAAAAGTTAATAACAGAAAAAACCTTCCGAAGATGAGGTGTGTCATATAGGTGTGATGTGATAGAAACTGAGAATAATCTTTTAAGTGTGTTTATTTTATGTAACACTTTCATAAAGTTTTTTAGAGGCAAAAATGAAAAAGATATACAGTTAACAGCGAGACTCTAGTCTATAACGGGAATCTATTCCGTTTTCGATTTATAAACTTAAAACCTTAATATTAATTTAAGCATACTAATCCCTCCAAAATGCTAAGCTCTGTTTTTGTTATAGTACCCTCTACTAAACTCTCATAGCGTCACGCACTTGTTGTCGTTTTTTGTTTGTAACATATTTCTATTAAAAATATACAAAACATAAATCTTTATCGTGCAGATCTGCTACAAGCTTTTTGCGAGTGCTACGACATGCGGCCTCACGCGACCAACATATTCCAAGATGTGGTTAACGCGCTCGGAGCCTACGTGCAAAGCTTGTTCGTCGCCTCACAAGTCAACACGCCCGCTGGTGAGTCATGTATATACTAGTGCTACGACTGCTACATGTGCTACGAGATTGGGCAACAAAGGTTCTATGCCTACGCGCAGAACTTGTTTGGGTACTTGTAGGGTTCATTCGTTCGCTCAAATATAATAAGTAAGGTGGCATATAATTAGTAACTAGAGAGACTATTATCACATACAGAATGTTTTCTAAGATTACAAGATTAATAATAGAAATGTTGGTCACATTCCTACTCCAACGATATCTTTTTCACATAACGCTCTTAACACTAAGAAAATAAAAACCAATTTGGTTTATACGTTTTATCGACACTATCTGATAGTTACTCTACAAATTCTCTGTTTTGCATAAAATAAATATGGCCACACTTAATCGTGTTAGCCATTGTTATCTTTAGGCGGTTAACACACTGCACCGCGCCCCGTCGCGTAGCGCGTGGCCGCAGATTTTATTGTTGTATGCAAGTATCTCAATTAATATAGAAAACACGCCTATGACAACACACTGCCGACGCGGGAACGCGCTCCCGCGCAGATTCTGCGCGGGAGCGCGGGGCGTGAAGAAGTAGGGTCAACTTGTATTGAAAATCTGCGCGGGGAAGCAGATTAACCGCTAAGTTAGGCAGATCTGCGCCTCCGCGCGGGGGCGCGTTTTTCTGTCGCTACGCGCACCGCGGCGGGACGCATCTCTAGTGTGTGAACCGCCTTATCGTTACATATTTAGTTCTTACACTTCCGCGCACATTACACATTAGAATAAAACACTTTTTTTACGGATTTTTGCGCATGTTGAGCCGTGATCACGGCTCCTGTAAAGGAGTCGAAACGTCAGGATTAAACATAAAATAAAATAAAACATGCCCAAAAATCCGTAAATAGTGTTTTATTTATCGTAACACTTAGTAAAGATTTTTAAGCAACGAATTAAAAATATTAACTTCTTTTATGATTTTCTTTTATAACTTCTTCCAAACATATCGTGGAACAAATCTTCCGGATCGGGTACATCATCTAGCCTGACGTTGTCTATGTCAGGAGCTGTGACGTCAGCAAGTCCTCTGATGTCATAATTGGGTTCAGTAAATCTCCAGACCACGGGTTCCTCTAATTTCTCGGTCTCTGGATAGTCTTCTTTAACAAAATTTTCTTTACTGTCTTTTGAGGGTTCCATCTTTCGTCTATCTGCAATGGGAATATTATATTGCATTATCTGTTATTAATAAAAAAACAGGTTTAATCTATAATCTAAGATCACAGTTGTTTGTGTGTTTGTCTGTCCGCTCTTTTTCCCGCTCTTTTTCCATTGTATCAATTAACGTTACCATAGCAACGCGTTAACCGCAAGCAGTTCGTCTACCGGACGCTAGATCGCGTTAACCGAAAAATATTTAATAATAGAAAAAATTTAAAGAATTTTGTCCATCTGTGCGAAACCAGGACGGGCCGCTAGTTTTCTAAAAGAATTTACTTTCAAAAAAAAAGGTAGAAAAGATCGTGCCCGGACGTGGTAGGTGCCAAGTAAAATAAAGGTCTAGTCACAACGATCGATGGCTTAACGCACTTTGCCAATGAAAAGTGACACTTGTGCTTATTGTATGTACCGATTGACTGGTTGCGGATCCGTGTGGATACAGCCGCTTCCTTACATATAGGTACATTATATATACGCATCCTTCGGAATTATCTCGTGGTTCCATCCCTATCTGTAACATAAATACTTGATCCTCTAGAGCAGAGGTTCCCAAACTTTTGATCTCGTAGACCCCTCGCCATGTTTTTCGGTTTTAGGCATACCCCTCTGTCTACTTGGTATTGATTAATTCTAAATTCATAAATCAATGTATAAGCTGTACTAGCTGTCGAAAATCATTTGTATATAATTCAAATGTATTTTTGACAGCTAGTGCAGTGCTACCCACTTTTTTCGCTAACATGGACCCCTTGTAGTTTGCCGTCGACCCCTGGGGTCGATATAGACCACTTTGGGAATCACTGCTCTAGAACGAGAATTGAGTAAGGAGCATCCTTAATTACGACGCTTCTCTGTATCAAATGGAGCTATAAAAGCGGACGGACGATAGACATACATACATACATATGATAAATAGATATTTAATATTCATAGAAATATATATGAAAACCCATGAGTGAGGTACAAATGCTCGTATTCATCATACAAACATCCCTTCCGGGATTCGAACCCAGGACCGTTGGTGCGAAAGGGCGGGACTAAAGATTGGGCAGTTACACGTCATGTCCGAGTAGGTGTGGTTCGTATCGAATGCCAATAGCTGCCCGTAGAGTCCCGCTAGCCAGCTGCACGAGCGAATGCAGCGCCGGTACGAGTTGAACCTATTACTACGTGATGCATCATAGCAACCCAGCCGCTCACTGCAACAAACGTATTCGTACGTCAGTCATAACTTCTTGTAAATTTAAGTTACGACTTAACGTTCCCATTACACGACAGATTTTTTTTAAGTAAAACTTCTTTACGCACGTTTGACTTTACGCGTTACGAAAAGTGTGATCTGGCGAGGCGAACAGAAGTTAAAAGGGAGATATAAGTTAGTGAAGAGAGAATGAGAGAGAATTACGTTTTGTATATTACTGGAGGGGCAAGAGAGAGGTGCGAGCACACATTTTCTTTCTCTCTTCCTCTCATAGCCAGTTACGTTTCGTTATAAACGAAATGTTATTATTTTTCTCAATTTTTTTTAAATAAGTTTATAGTTTTATATTTTTTTTGCCATTTTTAATGCTACCGTATGAAATGAATTATTTTAATAGAAAAAATCTAATCGGCTCACAAGTGAATTCTCAAGCGGGAATCGAACCCGCAACCTTTGGAAGTCCGGTCCAATGCTCTCCCAATTCTATTAAAATAATTTATCAAATAAGCTTATAGTTTGTCCATTTTAAAGTTAGAAGGCTAAAATAACCTTATTTAACCCCTTAAAACCCGTGATCATTATATCATGCGCGCGACAACGATACCTTAAATCCGCGAGCATTATACAAGGTTATTTTATAAACACCATCCAAATTTTTTCTAGGCATTAGATATCATTCAAACACTTCATTTATGAAAAAAAATTGGTAGGTAAAATTTCCGCAAAAATATTATTTTGTCCGAGCGAATTATTACAACAGCTGGTTACTGGTCAAAAGAAAGGTCGCCCGAAAGGTCAAACACGGCCGAAATGTTTTGAATGAAACAGCGGGGTGGGGTCGCGGGGTGTTGATGCCGAGGTACAGTAAGAAAGAACGACGTAACTTTCTTTTTCCAAAATTGAGTTGTTAGAAAGTCAATCTGTCGAAGAAAAAATCGTTTGAGTGAGAAAATTGCCGAATGGGTGAAAGTTGTTTTATTTGCTGTAAAATGGTGTTAGTTATCTACCTTGAAGGTGGCCACGCGCCATCTTGGTGCGTCTTTTTGCAAACTCCAAAAACGAGCCAAAAAAAATTGAAATGCATTTTTCTCGGAATGTATGCATTTCACAGAAAAATCGATTGATTATAAAATGTAGAGGACGTCAAGATCTACAAAAAATGTCATTGCTGCAATCCCGTACACCAACAAATGCACACAGTAGGTGGCGCCAAAGTCTTCAAACGGTGTTTTTTTATTTTTCACCTTGAAAATACATTTTTATTGCAAAAATGTAAATGTAAAAGTTGTTCCTTAGGATTTTGTCAACGACTTTTGTTTGAACAATTTTTTTATACAACTTACCGTTTTGAAGCTGGACCTCGAAAAAGAATGAAAAGTCCAATAATACGGTTGCCTGCAGTATAAGTCCACATGTGTAGTGCACTTTTTGACCACGATTCATTTATTTGTATTAATTAATGTCATTCTAACAATTTAAATTTGTTAATTATTTGAATTTGTTTCGCATTAAACCATTTCTTGCTAAATAATTAAAAAAATACTGTTGCCTGTTTGTTTAAAAGAGGAAAAATAATCAATATTTTTTTTCCATTTATTGCAAAACGGACAGTTGTATAAAATTAAAATAATAATGTTTACCGTAAATTTGTTATGTTACGTTGAAATAGTAAATTTTGATTATTTCATAAAAGAAAAAAATAAAAATCAATAATTCAATAGCCTTATAAATACTACTATTTCTATTAGAACAATGAAGGGAAATAAAATATTGTTTGTTTTTGCCGAAAACCGTAATAACTTTGAAGTCGATGTTTTTATAACTTGCAAAAAGTTAGAACAATGACTTACTCAATTTAAATACTCGAAGCGCATGCGGCGAGCCGCGATCGTGGCTGCGCGCGCAGGTTGTGGCTAGGGTTGCCACCTTTTATTTTTGTAGTTAAAGTACTCTGGTTATTATAGGTAAGAAAAAAAAGTACATAGTATGAAAATAAAGTACAATTTATTTTCCTTTATCATTATGTTTAAAAGCATATTTTTTATTGCTTTTTGCAGTTTGTATCAAATTAGTATTTCTATTAAACAATTGCAAACACAGCATCTTTACAGTCTAGCATAGCATAGTTTAGTTTGGATATTTAATGCAACCATATCAATTCACACACACACACACAGAAAAAGAAAATTTGTCTTCTTACTTGTCCTACTCCTATACTGAAGCAATTGTAAATGTAATTCCACACAATTTGCATTTTCCATTATATTCGTTCTGTGGATCATAAATTAACCAATCACCATGTCCGTTTTCCCACGTACTTTTATACTTTACTGCAATCGTTTATTTTTCTTTTTGACCTATCATTTCTTTTAAACATTTTTTCGGTGTAACATATTCACTATCTGTTCCGAGAGAGAGTTCTGTTCTGTGCGAGAACCGATACGGTAGGTTTTGTTCATGATGAAACCCAGGATAAAGAAATATCACGTAAAACACACTAGAATAACAATTGACTTCTTAACTAAGCAAAAAATTAGTCAACCTCTTGACAGTTTTGACAGATAAGGAAGTGTTGCCAACAAAAAGTGTACATTAGTTGCGGAATATTTTTTGTCAACTCTTTATTGTCGAGCTGTACTACTAAAATTTTCAAAATCCCAAAAAAATCAAATCATTCGAAATAAAGTATTTTCGTACGGGTGGCAACCCTAGTTGTGGCGACACCTGTGCAATGAAATCAGTCACGCGGGAACCTCCCGCGACGTACGTCTTGTGCTCCCGCGAGCTTACATCACATAAATACCTACCTAACAAAATGTATTCAAATCGCGAGTATTACGAGATGGTACGGTGCTATATTTTAAGTGGAGAAAGCTTAAACGGTGCCTGTGCACTGTACGAAGCTGAAAGTCTTCCTCGTCTTCGAAATAGTGGTTTCGTAAATGCTACAACACCGAATCGTCAAACCATTTTAGCTGCGAATCAACGCTTACTTGACCACGGACAATTTACGACGCCATCACGGTAGAAGGAGACTTGCAATTGAAATCGAAGACGAAATCTTTGATTTCTTTGATCGAAATCCCAGAGCAAGTACGAATGACGCAGCAAGACGGTTCGGCGTAAGTCAACCCGCGGTGTGGAAATTACTTAACGCCGCAACCATGCATCCTTATCACTATCAGAAAGTGCAGTCTTTAAGTGAAGCAGATGCCGTGCCTCGCCGTGCCTTTTGTGAGTGGCTGATTGAACATCCTGGTGCTGTTATTTTATGGACTGATGAATCTTTATTCACTCGCGTGGGACTGTATAACCAACACAACGAGCATTGGTGGTCGTTCCGGAACCCGCACGTGATAAGGGAGAACCATCATCAAGTGCGTTTTAGTGCAAATGTGTGGGCGGGTATTATCGGTAACCAAGTACTGGGGCCGTTCTTTATTGAAGGGCGGTTGACCGGAAGCACGTATCTTGATATGTTACGCACTGTAATATCCGACTTTATGGACGAAGTACCACTCGCGCTTATTCAAAATCGCGTGTTTTATTTCCAACAAGACGGAGCACCACCTCATTATGCGGCCGCAGTTCGCGATTATTTAAACACCGAACATGGTGATCGCTGGATCGGTCGTGGAGGCCCCGTCCCATGGCCGCCCCGATCACCAGACCTCACGCCTTGTGACTTTTTTTTGTGGGGCGAAATTAAACGGCGGGTTTATGTGGAGGAGGCCCAAAGCCTCGAGGACTTAAAAATAAAAATAATCCGTGCATTTGACGAAGTGAAAAATGACACTGTAGTGCTTAATAAAATTAAAGACAATGTTCGTAAACGTGCAAGACTCTGTTTGGAGAGAAATGGTCTACATTTTGAACAGTTAATGAAGTACTCTTAAAACGATTGTTTTCAAACTTTATGTAAGTGTATTATGATTGGTTCTTTTATTTATTATTGGGTTTGAGTATAGCAAAGGTGTGCAGGGCGTTTAGACTTCAAAAAATATGTTTTTAATTTAATTATTTTGCATTCGCAATGCAATATTTTCTATGAGATATAAAATACGTGTGTAAAAAACAACTACGCCTCCGAGCCCTCAGGTAGGATTCGAACCCACGACCTTTCGCAATCCGGGCAAGTGCTCTGACCACTGAGCTACCGAGACGCTGGCAAACGTGTCGAATTTTACAAACGTATTTCAACTTCTATTATGAGTTCAACATCGAAAGTAATATTTTTACAAATATTAAACAATCGATTAAGATGGAACCAGCTATAATTATGTGCTTTTTATTTAATTTTTTGCATTCATGATGCAATATTTCTATAAGATATAAAATACGTATGAAAAAACAACTACGTCTCCGAGCCCTAAGGTGGGATTCGAACCCACGACCTTTCGCAATCCGGGTGAGTCATAAAAATTATAAAATCTAATAATAATTTTACTCTTTCTATTTTTCATCCGGCTTCGGATTAGTATTAAATGAGCGATGTTAATGTTTAGGACTAGGAAAAGTATTGAAATGTGTTATCAGTGAATTTATTGCTTTTTAATACCGATTTTCGTATTGCGTATGCGATTCCTGTGTTTTTTTAGTTTCTGTTGTTAATAGTTCTCTTAGTTTTGTATGTTTCAGTGAGACAAAAAAAATCTTAAGTTCTAGACGCCTTGCACAGCCATTGCTATACTCCAACCAATTTTTGTACCTAAGTTGTTCCAGATTTTTTAAACACGCCTTATTGCAAAAAGTATGGTTTACTTTTACGTTCAAAGTTTTTATCTGTTATTAGAAAACAACTCATACCTTCTGCAATTTGACGGTCCTAAGCCCGATCAAGTATGAAGGAAAAATTTGGAACTTATGACAATTATTGTTATGTATTAATGAAATATGCGAGAGCGGGGAGCGGGAGCGGCGGCGGCGGCGGGGGGGTGGGGGAGGTCATGTAGTCATCTGCTACAACACCGTGCGCAGCGTAATGTATCAATGAAATACGGGGGGAGGGGCGGGGGTTGTGTAATCATCTGCTCCAACACCGTGCGTAGCGTGATTGTGACAGTAAATCGGTAGTTTTCCTCGGATAACTTTGTATAGCCTTAACTTAATATTTTAGTACTGAGTGATATTAAAAGAAAAAAATCTTGTTTCGTAACTCTCTTCAAAGAATATCATTTATAAATTTGGATGGTGTTTATATAATGACCTTGTATAATGCTCTATAGCGCGCAGTCTGATTTAATCCTTATTACGGCTTTAGTAATGGTTCTTTTTGATTGAATGATATTTTTTCCCCGATAGAGAGAGAAATAACGCATTTTACACAAAGCTGGGCTTCAAAGGGTTAATGGAAGGCAGCTGCCGCCTGCTCTCCAGGCAATATATAAGATGTCACAACAACTATTTATTAAAGCATAATTTGTATTTGATTTGACGGCCTCCGTGGTCGAGTGGCTCGTATACCAATTTCCAAGATAACGCCACTCCGAGGCCCCGGGTTCGGTCCCCAGCCGGGTCAATGTAGTCTTCACAAGTGCTTTCACTACTTAACCCCTTGAAGCCCAACTATGTGTTAAATGCGTAATTTCTCTCTATCGGGGAAAAAATATCATGCAATCAAAAAGAACCATTACCAAAGCCGTAATAAGGATTAAATAAGACTGCGCGCTATAGAGCATTATATAATTCTCGCGGATTTTAGGTACCGTTGTCGCGCGCATTATATAATGCTCTCGAGTTTTAAGGGGTTAACTTCGGTTAAGAAAAATGTGTGTGATATTCTCTTGTATTATTATCTAAGCTTATTTATAAGGCAAAAAATCATTGGCAAGTAAATATTTTTTGCCTTTATACAAATTAGATATGTCAATCATGAAATTAGGGTTTTATTAATCACTAGATGACTCGGCCACGCGTTTCTGGTTTATTATAAATTAAAATGAAACCTATCCTGTCCTAAGTCGGGGCAAATCCAGCAAATTAATTGTTGTTATAACCCGGCCACGCGTTGCTATGGTAACGTTAATTGCTGGTATAACCCGGCCACGCGTTGGTGGTATGGTAACAAACACACAAAGTCCTTCTTTTATATAGTAGAGATTATAACATCTTTTAGCGGTAAGATATGCCTTTCCTAATATTGGCTCGGGTCTGGGTGTTGTAGTACCAGTAGTAGTTGTTTTTGAATTGCATAATACAAGTGCTTAAGCTACTTAACTTGAGTTCAGTACAATGCCATTAAAATTTTAATATTATTTTTAAAATATATTTATATCTCTACTATATCAAAGAAGGACTTTGTGGGTTTGTTACCATATATAGTTACCATAGTTACCATAATCCTAAGAATAACAGTTTTTATAATCAATTAACGTTACCATAGCAACGCGTGGCCGGGTCAGCTAGTATTTAATAAAATATATATCACTATTACTCACGTGCAGTTCTGTATTTGGAATACGTAAGTCCAGACTATTAACATGGGGCTCATGCACAAGCCCGGTTCGAAGCGCCGAGAACACCGCGACTGGTATGGGGACATACCAATTATTGACTTCTCGAAATCCATATCTGTCATAAACAATTGATAAAAAAAATCTTTACATAAAAAAAAATGGTATTACTGTGTACACTGAGCTTATATTTAATTCTGACGTTTCGACTCCTTTACAGGAGCCGTGATTACAGGATCACTAAGGTGAAGATGTGCTGTCAAAATTGTTTAATTTTGCTATTTATTTAGTATATTACCAGGTAGGAAAATGAGAGGCCCATCCCGAGAAGAGCTGGCGAAAGAAACTCGGACAGGGCAACCGATATTGGAAACGTCAGGACGACGAAAGTATTTAAATAACAATCATATTTCTTACATTCGCACCAATTAGCCTATCCCAAAGTAAGCACTATAAGGCTTGCGTTATGGATACTAGGGTAAATGTATAGAAATATATATTTAAACTAGCTGACCCAGCCACGCGTTGCTGTGTTATAAATTAAAATAAAACCTATCATATCTTATAAGTTAGATCAAATAACAGATAGTTACGAAGTTTGATCAAAATCGGTTAAGTAGTTTAGAAGTCCATCGCGGACAAACAACGTGACACGTAATTTATATATATTAAGATAAAATTTAGGGTACGTCTTTTTTGACAGTTGTCTACTGAACCTTCTCTCCCTTTACATCAATAACAGTTAAATAAAACACTATAGGTCAAGATTAAATAAAACAAGAAAATAGATGTTATTTCGGTATCCTTAAAAAGTGTTTCGTTTCGTGTGGAAGCAAAACACGTGTAGAGTAGTTGGTGAAAGTGCAATCTGTATCGCTGTCTGCGGTATCTGTATTTATTTGCGTGCGGGCGAGCACTGCTTTTTTATGCCAAGTGACGTTTGATCCTATCAAATAAATGAAGTGGTGCGCGACATTTCAACTGAAATGAACTCTAATAACTAAAAAAAAGTAGAGAAAACGAAATGTAAATTGGTGAGTATTGTTGGCGGTGAATACAACAATTAATATAATACCTATATACGAAAATGGTTAAACATTTGGAATTACTGATCTTGCTCGATAACAGGAATAAAGCTCTATTGGCTATTTGAATTCGCATGATATCATTTCATTCTTCTGATTCCATCTTTTATTAATTTATATATACATACTAGCTGACCCAGCCACGAGTTGCTGTGTTATAAATTAAAATTATATCTATCCTATCTTTCAAGTTGGATCAAACTGCACACGGTGTACAAAATTGATTAAAATCGGTTAAGTAGTTTAGGAGTCCATCGCGGACAAACAACGTGACACGTAATTTATGTATATTAAGATTGTAAAAAACGTAAGCCGATAATATATTAACATTATTATTACCTACATCCATGGGAAATTCGTTGATTGCAAATATTCCTGTAATCAACAGCCATATAACAGTAAATGATCTAAACATTTTGTATTGATATGAATTGTCACTGAAATCAATTCATAGCCATCTGGATCTATCGACTTGTTATCTCTACTGTTATGAAAGGATATTTGGAATATACAAACTCATTTCGAAATAAATAGAAATCAAGTTTGTATATATGTTCCCGAATATCTTGTCATTTTTGTAATACTTTTAAAAAAGCAGAAAAAAATATAAAACATTACATTAAAACATATTTTAAGTTGCTCTTCGAGTAGCAAAGCTGGAATGGCAATGGGCAGGCCACATCCCACGCAGAACTGATTGGGGTAGGGAGGTTCTCGAGTACGAACCACTAACTAACCGATACAGCGTGGGGAGGCCCCACTAGGTGAACCGATGACCTGGAGAAGGTTGCAGGAAGCCGATGGCTGCAAATAGCTAACAGCCAAACCTTGTGGTGCTCTAAAGAAGAGGCCTAAGGCCTATAACCCTTCGATGGTTCTTCCTTGGATACCGGCTAAATAGCAGAAAGAGACTACGAATATTTTTAATGTTCTAAATTTTTTTTTTTGTAATGATTGATCCGTTTCGCCATAAGTCTGTGATTTTACCAAGCCTATTAGAGACAGTCTGACAGATATATGAAATTCTACTAACAATTGTTAATAACTAGCTGACCCGGTAACGCGTTGCTATGGTAACGTTAATTGATACAATGGAAAAAGAGTGGGAAAAGAGCGGACAGACAAACACACAAACAACAAATTTGTGTTCTTAGATTATAGACTAGCTGACCCGGTAACGCGTTGCTATGATAACGTTAAAAGAGCGGGAAAAAGAGCAGACGGACAAACACACAAACAACAAATTTGTGTTCTTAGATTATAGATTAAGTATTAATAAGCACCAAATATTTATGCTAATTAGTAGCAGATTAACTTACTGTTCGCTGTCCGAGGCTGACTGTAAAATTTTAAATGTTCAAATGTTACTATCGCGTTTGAGTTAATATTTGTAAAAAATACCTTAACACTGAGAAGATAAGGTCTTACTTTAAAATCTTAGCTCAAACGAGATATTTGTGTCTGTACCCACGGATTTTATTTATGAGTTAAAAGATCTAGAGAGTGATAATTTTCTATATTCCCTCTGTACATTTTCTTCATAATTAATAATAATATTAATAATCTTTACTTAATTTAATTTTAGGTGCATCGGGAATACCCCAGCAGTCAGGGTTCTACTGGAAAGGTGTATGGTTACCGCTGTGTGTCACCTTCGAGCCTGGTACTGCTAAATCTGTATAGTGAGTATAATAAATATTTATTGGTTATGACATAGACAACTATGAGATATAAAATAAGTGTGTAAAAAACAACTACGTCTCCGTGCCCTCGGGTGGGATTCGAACCCACGACGACGATATAGAATTATTGCATTGTAAATGCAAAAAAATAAATAAAAAACACAGACAACTATGTAAATAGTAATAATAATTATTTTTGATTTTCAATATATACAAGGTTATTTTATAAACACCATCCAAATTTATATATTATATTCTTTGAAGAAAATAACGAAACAAGATTTTTTTCTTTTAATATCACTCAGTACTAAAATATTAAGTTAAGCCTACACAAAGTTATCCGAGGAAAACTACCGATTGCTGTCACAGTCACGCTACGCACGGTGTTGTAGTAGATGATTACACGACCCCCGCCCCGCCCTCCCGTATTTCATTGATACATTACAATGATTTTCATAAGTTGCAAATTTAAACGAAAAAAAATAGGAACGTCAAATTGAAGAAGAGATAAGTTGATTTGTTCTTTGATTATAACAATATTAATCGATAACACTTTTAATAAATAAAAAATGAACATAAAAGTAAACCACACCTTAGGCACTTACGTCGCATTTTTTAAAATTTAATCAACTTATGTAGAGTAATTGGTTGGAGTAAAGCAAAGGGTGTTTATTAACCACAGAATCTAAAAAAACACAGGGATCGCAAAGGCAATTCGAAAATCGCAAAAACAAATGCAGTGCCAAAACCTTAGTACCTACCTACCTAAGTTATTTTTGTCTATTTTACACGATAGGATAAAGAAATGTATAATTAATAGTTCTATATTTTTGTGAAAAATTTCACAAGTCTTAGCCGCCCTGCACACATTTTGCTTTACTCCAACAAAATAATTAATTAAAAATCCAAACGAAATACACTTACATGAAGTTTGAAAACAATCACTACCTTAAAGTGTAGGTAATTTCTCTCTAAACAGTCTTGCACGTTTATGAACATTGTCTTTTATTGTATTACTTGTTTTTTCACTTTGTCACTTCGTTAAATGCACGGATTATATTTATATTTAAGTTCTCGAGGCTTTGGGCCTTCTTCACATAAACCCGTCGTTCAATTTCGCCCTCGATTTCAATTGCAAGTGTGAACACATTTCGTTAGGTAGATAATTATGCGACGTAAATGCGTGAACGCAACATTGTACATCGCGGAAAGTCCGCGGCTGACTGATTTCATTGCGCCGATGTCGTTACAACTTGCGCGCGCAGCTCGGTGGGGCGCTTCGGGCGGTCGGTCGTTCAACTGTAAGTACCTATTTTGCCAGTAACCAGCTGTTGTAATAATTCGCTCGGACAAAATTTTTTTTTGCGGAAATTTTACCTCCCAATTTTTTTTCATAAATGAAGTGTTTGAATGATATCTTATGCCTAGAAAAAATTTGGATGGTGTTTATATAATAACCTTGTATATGTAATTTTTGTAATATTGACCTTTAATAGGTTTTTACGCCTAATAATCACGAATATGCTATTTCTCGGAAATAAAAAATTATTATTAATATTTTTTTCCTTTTATATCATTCTAGTTTTAGTGATTTTAGTATGTTAATCTATAATCTAAAAACGCAAATTTGTTGTTTGTGTGTTTGTCTGTCCGCTCCTTTTTCCATTGTATACGCGTTACCATAGCAACGCGTTACCATAGCAACGCGTTACCGAGTCAGCTAGTAATGTGTTAAATACATTATTAATATTCCCGTTCAACCCTCGTAGCAAGGTAAATGCCTGTGTTACGGATGGATTCACGTCCATAGTATATCAGCGAGTGTCGAACTTGACTCTTTGTTTTAAAGATGATTATAATTTCGACCAACTCCGTGGTCGAATGGTTCGCATACCGGTATTATTAATAACGTCTCTCCCGGGTTCGACCCCCGACTGGGTCAACGTAGAACACGGACTTCGATATTGGCTCCATTCTGGGTATTGTGATATGTGTATCCGTGGTACCGCTTTGGATTTTTTCACTTCTTACCTAAGTGACAGGATTCAAAAGGTGGTCATCAATGGAGAGCAGTCGCCTGGATCATTTGTAACAATGGGGGTGCCGCAGGGCTCAATATTGGGTCCATTTCTATTTCTGGTATATATTAATGACCTCCCTCACCTTGTAAGACGCGACCATGAGATAGTCTTGTTTGCAGATGACACGTCTTTAGTATTTAAAGTTAAACGTGGACAAATTAATATTGACGAAGTAAACATTACACACTCCAAGGTCGTTCACTGGTTTGGCGAAAATAATTTGTTGTTAAATGAAAGTAAAAAAAAATGCATTAGATTCACTATGCCAAATGTTCAATTAGCTAAAGCCAAAGTCAGGGTTAGGGATGAGAGAATAGAGCTGGCCAATCAAACTGTATTTCTGGGTATAACTTTAGATTCTAAGTTATACTACTGTGGGGAAGTTCCGCCGATATTGGTTGCATTTTTGTACTGCAGAAGAGGGCTGTTCGGGCGATCTATGGGATGGGCTCCCGAGAGTCTTTAAGAGAAAAATTTAAAGAAATTGGTATTATGACTGTACATTCACAATATATTTATGAAAACTTACTGTATGCACACAAGAATAAAGATATTAAATTCAGAAAAGATAGTGACTATCATAATTTCAATTTAAGAAATAAAGACAAGCTAGCAATGCCCAGGTATAGGTTCCATAAAATAAGCAACTCCTTTGCAGGTCACTGTATACGAATGTAAAACACGCTGCCATGTAACATGCATGACTTGTCAGTGAATAAATTTAAAATTTTAATTAAAACTCAGTTATGCAAAAAGGCTTATTGCAGTGTTAAAGATTTTTTGAATGATAAGGCAGCGTCGACCTAAAAGAAATGAATTGCTCGTTCTCTGAATCGTTTTGTAATATACACAATTTTGTCACATGAATTTCTTGCCTTGGGAATCGGGTCGCTCGTGGCGATTACATGCGCGGCATCAACTCCGCGGATGTACTTGCCGCTAGCGCACGGGCTATCTTTATTATAGAAGAATATTTACTTGATTTTGTAAAATTGACGATTTTAAGTGCCCGCAAGGGCCTATGAAATAAAGTTATTTTGATTTTGATTGATTTTTGATTTTTGTGTGTCGTTGTTTCCGAATTTCAAAGCACTTGTTTAACTTGTTCATAACAATGTATGTAGTAATGTCTTATATTTATTTTTAATTCCAGCATAGAAATGTTAGACCGAAACGAGGCACCAACGATACAGGATGGTTATGGCATTTCACTAGCGTATGCTTGTCTTATGGAGATCATACGCTCAATAGCTATTACGGTGGAAGGGCAGGAATACTTCAGGTGATTAATATCAATAAATAATTTATAAATTAATATAAACTAGCCCCACGCGCGCCCCGAGGAACGTAATGCGTTATGGAGCATCAACCGATGCTAATTTGCCATTCACATCGGAGTGTATCAATTGCGGATAGTGTTTTGTTTTCGTAGAAATGCGAAAGCGTGGAAAATCTATTTTTAAATTTATTCTTATGTAGCAAACGCACCAGGTTTTTTGTGGTGATGGTGGCTTTCTGCTACTTTTGGGACTGGACTCACGTTAAGTCCTCGATAATACGAAACGATGTTCATGTACTATTGAGACAATGACAAATATAATGCACTCACGTACCTTAATCTGCCACTGCTCGCGCTGACTTCCACTTTCTCCTTCACCAGCTGGTTAGGACTACACTTGCACTGCTTGAAAGTTTCTTGAGAATTTTTGGGTTGAAACGGTAAATTGAATAATGTGGCGAGCGAGATACGTTACGTCCACACGATGGCGACCGAATAATGTTTCTACCCTCGACCAGCACACAATCAGGAGTGAATGCATGACAACCGTGAAAGTTGCGTTTTGTCATTGCTCGCGAGGTAGATGAACATCAATTTGACATTTGCGTTTAGTTAAGTGATTAAAAATTATATGATAATTTATGGTAACGAAACATTCCGCCCACCAAAATGCCTATGGCATTTTCCGGTTAAAGAAAAAAAAAAGAAAAAAGGCTAATAAACGATGGTGTTGATTACATTACATATTATAAACTACTCTTAAAATTAAATTTTAATAATTAAAATCGGTTGATGGTTTAATCCTCTATTGGTAGAGGGCATAGTTTTACCAACGGTCGCTGTACTACGTTGGTTGCGGTTCTAACTACTGCGATACGAACAATTCCGTCAGCTCCAGCTATGAGCTCCTGTACCCTCGCGAGAGTCCAGTGTAACGGAGCGCGATTGTCATCTTTTATGATGACCATCGATCCCACTGAAAGTGGTTGCGAATTTTTGGTCCATTTGGCACTTTGCGTTAATGAATGAAGATACTCTTGTTTCCATCTGGACCAAAAATTTTGATGAAAAGATTGGAGCAGCTGCCACCGATGAAGCCGAGTAACGTTTACATAAGAAAGATCTTCATCGGGGACTGCTGTCAAAGGCTCTAATGTTAAAAAATGACCTGGGGTCAGTGCTCATAAATCGTTGGGATCAGTACTTACAGAGCACAACGGCCTAGAATTCAGAACGGCCTCAATTTGAACAAAGAGCGTTGTTAGCTCTTCGAATGTTAGGACTTGGTCACCTACTACCCGATACAAGTGTGTCTTGGCCGCTTTTATCTGAATCTCCCATACACCACCAAAGTGGGGAGCTGCAGGGGGATTGAATTTAAATTCTATTTTTTCTGCATGAGAAGCACGTTCCATGAGAGATGATAGTTGATTCCGTGCACCTACAAAATTTGTCCCGCAATCTGCATGAATGACGTTACATCGACCGCGACGTCCTACAAAACGACGTAAAGCAGCAATAAAACCGTCGGTTGATAACGTGGAAACGACTTCTAAATGGACCGCTTTTGTGGCCAGACAAACAAACAAGCATAAATATGCTTTGTCCATTTTGGCACCGCGGTGTGAACCCAGCTTAATGCGGAATGGTCCACCAAAATCCACGCCTACCACAGAGAAAGGCTTCACTTGGTTAACGCGATATGAAGGAAGGTCGCTCATGAAAGGCTGCAGCGGTTGAGGATGCAAACGATAGCATTTTAAACATTTCGCGAGACAGCGGCGAACTGCACGTTTCGCTGAAATAACCCAAAATTGCTGTATTAGCAAAAAGTGGGTAGTGTTTACGCCAGGGTGGCAATAGTTACGATGTATGGAACAAATAATTAACGATGTAAGAGGATGCTCAGAGGGCAAGAGAGCAGGATGTTTTTGCTCATATTCTAACCCTGAGCGCGATAATCTGCCGCCCACCCTGAGGATGCCACTGTCATCTACGAACGGATTGAGTTTACGAAGCTCGGTTAACTGCAAAAGTTGATCCGTATAAGAAGTCCATGTACGGACGACATCGGTAGGTGGCGTTTCATCCCAATTCACACCGAGGATCCAGAGTTTCTGGATCAAGCACTTAGCTTGGATTGTGATCGGTGATAAGAAACCCAAAGGATCAAAAATTCTAGCAAGTTCGCTGAGGATTGAACGCTTTGTACAAGTTTTATTTGAAGGCTTCACAGAAAAGAGAAAAGAATCGGATGATGGGTCCCATTTAAGGCCGAGAACCTTTAGTGGTGAGAGATCAGTATGGTCAAGAGATACTGAGCCTTGCAGGCGATCATCGATGGGTATATCAGATAGCAATTGTGGATTATTGCTAACCCACTTTCGAAGCTGAAAACACCCTAAGTTGAAGAGAGCAATAAGCTGCCCCTTTGCGGCCTGAGCAAGATCAAATCGGTCAAACCCAAATACAACATCGTCGACATAACAATCGTTGAGGATGATTTGTTTCGCGATAGGGTACTCATCTCCTTCATCGTCAGCAAGCTGTCGCAGCGTACGGCAAGCGAGATATGGAGATGAGGCTACGCCATACGTGACCGTGTTCAAACGATACTCTCGAAGAGCTTCGTGAGGCGAAGCTCTCCAGAGGATACGTTGATAGTCACGATGGCAAGGTGACACTAGAATTTGCCTGAACATTTGGCGGACATCTGCCATGAGGACGATTTGAGGTTGTCGGAATCGTAAAAGTATTTTTGAAATGTCGGGTTGCAGTTTAGGACCTGTTAACTGAGAATCATTTAGGGAAAAATTGTGAAAGTCCTTTGCAGACGCATCGAAGACTACCCGAAGACGAGTGGTAGTGGAATCGGGACGTACAACACAATGGTGTGGAATGTAATATTTTCCCAAACCAACTTGATCACCAGGTACTAGCGACATGTGATTTGAATCGATGTAATCTGACATGAAGGCACAATATTGAGAGTGTAATTCAGGGTCACGTGTTAATCGTCTTTCGATGGCATGGAATCGACACAAAGCTATGTCTCGAGAGCCCTCAAAAATAGGCTCCGAATCGTTTTGAAAAGGATACTTGACCATGTATCTGCCCGATGGGTCACGAGAGTGATCTGCTACGAATTTTTGTTCACAAAGCGACTCCTCTGGTGTCAAGGAAGTCGCTTTTGGTACTGATTCTAGCTCCAAGAATCGTTTTACTAAGGAATTTAGATCGAGATCGATATTAGTTGACAAAGACGAAGTGATTAACGCCGTAGTTGAAGGTAATTGAGTCTTGCCAAGAAGAAGCCAACCGAATAACGATTCAAAAGCGATAGGTTGATTTTGGCATCCCTTGACTTGTTGACCCAAAAGCGATTCGGCGAAAACATCAGCAGCTAACAAAATATCAACTGGTCCCGGAATATCGAAACTAGGATCAGCTAAAGTTAATGATTCGATATGTGACCATCGCGATGAATTTAATTTAGCTATCGGTTGATCACTACAGATTTTTGATATGACATGAAATTTTAAATTAAAAAAGGTTTTATCATTTGATCCTATCGAGCACGTGACGTCACCGATAATAGGAGCACAGGCCTCTCCAAGTCCTGTAACCTGTACCGAAGGTTGTGTCGGTATTAGCTGTAAACGCTCCACGGCCGATTCGGTTATAAAATTACTCTGGCTCCCAGTGTCGAAGAGTGCCCGAAATGATTGCGTGCTTCCATGAGTATCCCTGACCTGCACAATAGCTGTCGCTAGCAAAATAGTAGCTTTGGATCGAGATCGCGTAACTAAAGTCGAAGATGCATCTCGTTTTGGTGTATTAGTGAAATCCCGATGAAGCAATGTGTGATGTTTACGTTTACACGAACGGCATGAAAACATCGAATTACAGTTTTTAAGTTGATGGGACGGTTTTAAACAATTAAAGCACCACTTCCTTTCTTCTGCTAATTTCATTCGCTCATCGATTGATTTTTTAAGAAATTCTGAACAAGACGATATCGAATGGAGCTCATTACAGAACGAACACTTGTTAGAATAAGATGTGGGTTTATCTTTATTGTAACTGTTTACAGGGTGATCGTTATTTGCAGCAACAAGCGCGTGCGAAACATTATGATTAGGACGTTTATTAAAATTAGGAGGTGGCAACTTTTGCGGATTCGGTTTATTTAATTTAGAACTATCTAAAAAATGTGTATCGCGAATGAAAGCCTCGCATTTCGACTGCAGGAAACGTTTCAACTGTTCATAAGTAGGAAACTCGATATCAGAATACTTTTCCTCAAAACTACGACGCATACTAGTGTCTAATTTTGACAAGAGGTGATAAACCAAAATGAAGTCCCAATTATGAACCGGTAAGTCTATTGTTTTTAAAATACACAAATTTTCCTCAAAAATGTCAATAGACTTACGAAATTCCTTTGCATCTTTACATTTAAATTCAATATTTAAAATATCACGCCAGCAAGTAAACGCGAGATCACGCTTATTCTTGTAACGACTCCATAAGGCTTCGTACGCACTATTGTAGTGCTCGTGAGTTAAAGGGAATGACTTAATGGCAGATAACGCGTCGCCACTAAGAGACGATACTAAATAATGAAACCTTTCCGTGTCGGTAAGCGATGGAGAATTATGAATCAAAGCGTTAAAAGTGTCGAAGTATTCGGGCCACTGTTTAATGTTACCAGAAAATGTCGGAAGGGTTATTTTAGGTAAACGAATGTTATATGACGTTGAACTAAGGTCTTTCGATTGACCCGACGATTCATTTCTAGTTAAGTTACGATATATTGATTCGATTTTATAAAAAATCTCATCGAACTGTTCCTGAATATCAGTATCCACTTCACTATGCTCATCTAAAATGTCCAAAATAGTAAAATGTGCATCTTCGAAAGTCGCCGCTAGCTGTTTGATATCATGATGATATGATAAAAATAAATCATGTTGAGAAGAATCACGCATAGCTAATTGACCGACTTCCAAAGCCTTAGTTAAACGTTTAAGTGCAATTGTTCGCTTCCTACGCAATGACGGCAAATCATTCGCAGTAAGTTCAAGATCGGTCGATCTCGATTTACATTTCTTAAAAATACTAGATTTACGCATCGAGTGTTTACTTAAAAGTGACATTTTTATTCTATTTTACTGAAAGTCCACGATAAAATACAATAAAATAAAAATGTTATCAATTCACATTAAAATAAAATATTGCCAATTCACGCGAGTGTATTACGCTACTAATTACAACGATGATTTTCTGATAACAAATTGATAAGCAATACCGCGGCGGCGCAGCGCGGTGAGCGGAGATGATGACTCACGCCTTCGAACCTGCTAATACAAAGCCGCTTCGGTCACTCAAGAATAATTTAAAACGAACAGTTTCAATCGCAATAATTTTGTGACTTTGAAAGTAATAATTACTGTTATTGCGTTAGTTAATTATCAAAGTGTTAATATAATTATGAATTTTATATTTTAGTACGCTATTTCAACAATGCAAAGAAAGAATTTTAAAACTAATTGTTGTAAATTCAAACTTCACCGCGGCACAGTTTACGAAATTGTTACTACGTTGCGGCTACGAGCTATGTTGGCGCGTCAGCTTCGATAGAAAACCGGTTTGGCGAATCGTGACACAATTACCCGAAACAAATTATCAATGTGAATTATAATTGTTTGAGGTGAAAATTATATGTTTTAATCATATTAATTTGTATGATTGCATATAATGACGAGATGTATAACGAAAACGGATGATTTTAGAATGGTTTTAGTCGAAATAAATGTGAGCCGTATGAGAATTAAGCACCGATAAAAAGTGTGATTGCTTAAATTAGCTCCCACAAATAATTCGAACTAACTATTTGAACGATAACTTTTACGATAAAATAATTCTCACGAAAGAACGATTTAATGCAAATGTAGCTCTCAAGTACTGATACCAACAGATTTTTGCTTACAGTTAGTCCCGATACAATACGTTAAATCCGCAACCAACAGCGATATTATGAATAGTGGTAGAAATATTGAATTACGGAGTATTTTAACCAGAAATACCACAAGCAAACCGATGAATACGGCACAGTACCCCACGTAACAAATGGAAGTCCCGGGTTTCGGCACCATAAAAAATGTAGCAAACGCACCAGGTTTTTTGTGGTGATGGTGGCTTTCTGCTACTTTTGGGACTGGACTCACGTTAAGTCCTCGATAATACGAAACGATGTTCATGTACTATTGAGACAATGACAAATATAATGCACTCACGTACCTTAATCTGCCACTGCTCGCGCTGACTTCCACTTTCTCCTTCACCAGCTGGTTAGGACTACACTTGCACTGCTTGAAAGTTTCTTGAGAATTTTTGGGTTGAAACGGTAAATTGAATAATGTGGCGAGCGAGATACGTTACGTCCACACGATGGCGACCGAATAATGTTTCTACCCTCGACCAGCACACAATCAGGAGTGAATGCATGACAACCGTGAAAGTTGCGTTTTGTCATTGCTCGCGAGGTAGATGAACATCAATTTGACATTTGCGTTTAGTTAAGTGATTAAAAATTATATGATAATTTATGGTAACGAAACATCTTATTACTGACAATATGGTAACAAACACACACATCCACAAAGTCCTTCTTTTATATAGTAGAGATAACAAGTTTTCTGCATGCTCGAAGCAGAATAAAATATCAGTTCTATATATACTATACCCACAGACTACAGAGCCCAGTTGACATTGAGTTAAATAAGTTCTATGAAGACATTTTGCTTAATAAGTATTATACATTCACAATTGTACTGATAACACAGATGTTTATAGTAACAATAATAAACATAATAACTATTTATGTACTCCTAACTTAGTGTGACATTGCACTTACTACATTAAATTTTTACTATAAAGGTTCAGTATAATAAAAAAAATTGAGATATATTACAAATAATTATATTGTAGTTTAGTTAACGCCATCTATACATGTTTATTGACTGCCATTGTTCCCAAGAGATTATTTATAAAGATTATTTTCATAGAGAATTGTTAGAAAAAAGTTTGTAATGCTTAAAATAAAATAAATCTTTTTATAGGCTACAAGAACTGTATGAAGATGGACAGAACGAAGCAGACGAGAAGGAAATTAACTCGAATAAAAACGGAGTTACTCAAAAAGGTATGAAATCAAAACAAAATTTTTATAATCCAACTGAAAATATTTTTTCTTTATTGCCCAAAAATTTTCAAGCTACCGCCCGCAGCAATGTTAACTGACAAGAAGAACGATAACTTTAATAGCTGTAACGACAGTTAAAAATTATATACACCTTACTGCACATCAGAAGAACCCATAATTTTATTCTCCTATTACAATTATAGCAGTGTTGTATTAACCATTGCGTTTGGTGCAACAGTATTCTGCCTTTCGCACCGACGGTCCTGGTTTTGAGTCCCGGAAGAGACAAAGTATTTGTACCTGAGTTATGGGTGTTTTTTAATATATTTCTATAAATATTACATATTTATGTATCATCTTATAACCCTATTATCCATAATACAAGCCTTACAGTGCTCACTTTGGGCTTGGCTCATTAGTGTGAATATAAAAACTATTATTTTTAGACAAAGTTTAACTTGTTTGCGTTCAGTAAAGTCAAACATTGCTGTGACATACAGATGGTATTATTTAAACAATCTGAAAAGAAATTTAACTAGAGGTTTTATTTAAGAGCAGTTTCTAGAAAACTCAAGAATATAAATAAGTACCTATTTATATTATGTTTTGTATCAATTTGTAAATAGGCAAACAAAAATGCTTAAATAACCCGCCCTGTCATCTGTCATCATGAACGTTATGGCGCGCACTACGGACTAAACATGTTATATAACACTGAATACATATCAAACTTCAAAGGTCCGTCTATGACGACCTTTTCCTTATCATAAATTTAAAACGTATGTAAAAAATAAGCTCATGTCCAAAGGTTATTACAAGGTCAACGACTATTTAATAGATCACGATGCATGGAAGTAATATGTGTCGTTTCAACATGACACTATTTATTACAGGTTGTGTCATACAACATTAGCATTTTTTAAAACTAATTTATTACTGGTAGTTAGAGTATGACATGCTCTCTTAATACATTTCTTGGGTGGTGGCATGTGGTGCGGGTCGTTACGTTCCCAAAGATATGGTTGAGCGAAGCGATGGCTGTATCATGCGTCATGCTCGTGACCGGGTGCTGCCTTGGGAAATGGGTCTGCTTTAACCTTCAGTATTATTGACTAATACTAAACATACATCTTGTTGCTCTTTAAATTTGTTGCTTTGTAAATCTTTTAAGTTACTTCCCTGTATGTTATTGCAATGTTCAGGGATACTTGCTTTAAGTAAGTACAGATACTTGTTGACTTTGTTGCAATCAACGAAATAATGATATCATAACACTATTACTATTGTCATAACAGAATAATTTTGTTTCTTTTTTTTGTGGATTATGTATGTCGTTACTTCTGTTAAAGCTGACGACTTTCTTGCACCCATTCTTCTTGTCAGTTAAAAGACGTCCTGAATAGGTGGTAGGTAAAAATGTTGGACGATTCAAAACAACTTATCTTAGGTGCATTTGAATAAAGTTATTTTCATTTTTCAATCCAGATAATTTCCAAATTCCGACACTAAGTTTAACGATAAAATTTTTCGGCTTTAACACTTGTATCTTCTATTAATGTCTACGTCAAAACTTTAAATATGAAGCAATAAAGCTTGAAATTGTAGTTTAAATATGTAGAATGAATAAGTAATTATTTGACACACATTTCAGACTCTGAAACGAAGACTGAAAATAGAGAAATAACAAATAATGGCCATAATGGAGAAGCGGATCAGAATTCAAATGTTGTTCAAAAAATTGATGAACAGGAAGACAAGGAGATGCAATTAAAGTTACAGGTAACATCCATTTTTAACAGAATATCACTAAAGATGGGAGAGAATGAAAGAAAGGCAGAGATAGAGAGAAAAATCTTATTATTTTATAGGATAAGAAAAAATCATACGTCAAGTTCACGCCAATTTCTCCATTAGTTATTGTTTTATTTTAAATATAGTTTTGAGTTTATTTGCAGCATCCTGACGAAAATGTAGCTTTTTTTTATGACTCAGGGAAATCAAAAATTTACCAAGCAAAAAAAATTTAACACCTTTTTGTTTATGTACTATCGAAGCCTCTGGCGCCTTATCAGTCCTAAGTCGAAAGTCGCTTGCACACTGTACGATGCCTATCGCTTCAGGCCACGCCCCGCTCCATTCATTCAACAATGGCGCGCGTGCACAAACAAGCAATTCACGAACGCGTAAAGCAGATTGACAGTTGACAGTACTGACATCAAGGGCGATTTTAAAACTAGTTGTTTATGATTGGCCGTAGTATAAATCGTAATAAAATACGAAGCCAATTAGGGCTTGGTATGGGTCGTATGGGCGTGTCCGATGCGATCAGTTCAAACGAATATTTCTACAAAGTGTTAAGGCACGAGAGACCTCGATAGTACATTAAAATAAAAAAATGTGCTTCATTTTCCTAGTTAATTTTTAAAACGGCTAGTGCTTAACAAGAAATCCTCACACACAGTTACAAAGCCACTCAATAAATAAAAGGCATTTTATCTATTGATAAATAAACAAAGCAACATTATAACTCTGTCTATCGGGTAAACTAGTATGAATACCAAATTTAAAATTATTTTCTGGTTGATGTTTTTTAAAATTGCGTGTTTTGGTCTGTAGCTATTGAAATCATCATGGTGTGGACTGGTATGGGGTCTATCTGTACTGGCCGAGGCCAGCATTGGGGAGCTAGAAAATATACTGCGCGCTATACAGACTCTCGCTAGGGTTAGCGGAAAGGTAAGCATAATTATCATGTTTGTGTATCAACTTTGTTAATACAATCATACTAACCTTTTCACAAAGAAAATAAAATATTGCGATGTAGAAAATATATTTACTTGTTCATTCCGAATAAAATCAATTATAAATTAAATATTTATGAGCAATCTCACCGGAAATGTAAATTTATTTTAAATGAGTGGCTATTAAGTCAAGAATATGAAGCTATTGAGCTGTTGGTGAAATGATATTTGTAGGTATTTTATTCACCCAAACACACACACACACACACAATCACACACTCACACACACACACACACACACATTTGGGTAAAATGTATTAAATAGTTTTAAAGTGTGTTAATGGTTAAATGTACAAGTTCGAGGTGGGCGCTAATAACTGCGACACAGTCATAGACTAATGCGGTTATTAACGTTAACTATGTTTTTTGTAAATTATTTATGGCATTAATAAAGATTATTATTATTATTCTATGAGTGTCAAAATTCGTGTTGATCGATTTTGATCTCTCAATCAAACTCAATACAATAAATTTTTGCACAGTGCGATGGACCTTTTTCTTGGTTTTCATTCAAATTTCATAGCGAAGACCACTTCTTTTGTATCATAATTTCGTTACCCCTGCTTCATTTTGTTATTTCTCTTCAAAATAATAGAATTGTTAAGAAGAATATTTACTTGTATTAGTTGTTTTACCTATATTTATGTTTTAAACCTTCATTATAGCTTCATCAAACCTCTGAAAATTCTTTGAAAAATACGAAGATAGTTTTATAGTGCAAATCTGTGTTTTTAAAAATCGTATCTCTTATTTAAGCGTTGTAAGTTGGGATTTATTTTATATATACAGGGAAATTTTGAAAACACCATCCAAATTTAGATATCTTATTCTTTAAAGAAAATGACAAAACAAGCATTTGTTCTTTTCATATCAGCTAGTTCTAAAATAATAAGTTAAGGCTATAGATAGTTATCCAAAATAAAACTATGTTTGTTGTCACAATCACGCTGCGGACAGTGTTGTAGCAGATGATTACGCGACCCCCGCCCTGCCCTCCAGTATTTCATTGATACATAACAATGATTTTTATAAGTTGCAATTTTTTCCTTCATATATTTACGGGCTTAAGACCGTCAAATTGCAGAAGGTATGTTTTTTGTTCTTTGACTAAAACTTTATTCATCGATAATACTTTTAATGACAGATAAAGAAAATTGAACGTTATAATAAACCATATCTTTCGCTCATTTACGGCTAGAACCGATTCGGAAGAAAAAAATTACATGAGTAAATAGCGTTTATTTTTTACTACTTTATCCTACAGCATTCAATTTAAGATTTACACATTTCATATTTTTCATCAAAATTATTCTAAGTGCCAAAAACTCACTCATTTACTGCAAAACCCGAAGCTGGAGGAAAAAATAACAAGAGTAAAATGCTTATTTATGTCCATTTTAGGATATGTATATGATAAATGTTAAAATTTATATAATTCGAAATTGTTTTATTTTGTATTTTACAAATAAGTTGTTTTAATAAAACAGGTACCCAAAAATTTGTGTGGAACCCTAGGTAGGCGATTCCGACCTCCTTCTCCTGCCTTGTTAGGATTTTTGAGGGTAGAAGCTTCGCTGGGAAGCATCCGTTCAGCAGTGGAATAAAGGTAATGATGTGGTAGGTTGGCCACGCTGTGGGGCGTGACGCGTGCATCAGCGCGTTGTGTCGTGCAGCTCTACCAGCTCAGTACTGCGTGCCGGCATTAGGTGCTCTGCCGTGTCCTTGGCGTCGCGAACCACCGCCCCCTCCCGACCCCGACTACCGCCACCAGGTCGTGTGGGTCGGCACGCCACTACCCTCCGCTTCGCTTCCCACAGGTAGGAATTTAATCTTACCTACACTTAATAATGCTGGAGTGTGTGAGCAATGTTACCACACGTGCATCTGTTAACCCCTTGAAGCCCAGCTTCGTGTTAAATGCGTTATATCTCT
Source organism: Calamotropha paludella (assembly GCA_927399485.1). NCBI lineage: Eukaryota > Metazoa > Arthropoda > Insecta > Lepidoptera > Crambidae > Calamotropha > Calamotropha paludella. The sequence goes on from OV656828.1 coordinate 12,644,161, forward strand.
ATTTCGGGGAAAAATCAAAAGGAACCATTACCAAAGCCGTAATAAGGATTAAATCAGACTGCGCGCTATAGAGTATTATATAATGCTCGCGTATTTTATGTATCGTTGTCGCGCGCATGATATAATGCTCTCGGGTTTTAAGGGGTTAAGCCCACTTTTTGTGGTACAACCAACATCACATCACCCTGTACAAAAGTGGCAAATTACTCCATTCAATTTTCAGCGTTAAGTCCATCACATTGAGTTCAATATGAATTGAGTTTATTTACAATTTGGGAGATTTACATACTATTACTGTGTTTTCGTAACATACTATACCTAAAAGTGGCAGATATTTTTTTCCATATTCATGTGTGAAATGGCTTATATTCTTATTCTAGTGTATAGATAATACTTTGCTGTACAGGTCAACAACAATCGTTTGTGATGGTGACCTCCCGCCACGTAACGGCCATGAAGGCGTTGCTGTGCGCCGCACAACGCGATGGCGACACCATTCAACAGGCCTGGCTTCCTGTGCTCACCACATTACAGCATTTGGTAAGGAAACTATACGTTATTATTTATTTAGAATGGGTTCGTTCTTGATCCTAATCAAGCCCGGGGGTCAAGACAGAATCCATGATGGAACAAGCTAACCCAGAATGTATTCACCCTGGCTTTAAAAACAGATGTCATTTGAGAGTGGTCACAGGTGGATTCCGATATTTTCGAAGTTATCTTGAACACAAGTAATACAGAGATTATAATCTCGATATTATTATAAGCGTCAGTATTTAGAGTTCATGACGATTTGATGGAATGATAATTATAAAGGCGCTATTCCATTGTCACGCACAAGGTCCACGATTTGCACTCTTACGTTAGCTACATATAAGGCCGGATCTGGAGGTCCAGAGGCAGTAGCGCAACTAATTACAAAATCAAAATCGATTAATGCGGATATGTGTTATACAGTTGTTGTAACAATGTAAAAATCTTGTCTATATTCTACTATTTAAAATTAAAAAAAATATGTAAGGAAAAAATGGTGAAAGTCCAGACCCGTCGTAATTCGACTTTATTTTTATCTCTATTGTAGAGTAGACCGCCAAATCCGGTCCGGGCTGGTCTATACTACAGATTAATTGTCTTCACTTGGATGGCGTTTTACTATATATCTCTACATTAACAATAAAATACATGCTAAATAAATTTTTATTTAGCATGTTTTTTATTTAAAACAAGTGCAACAAACACTTATAAGTAAATATATCATGCAATAAAAAATAAGATAGGCATCAAAATTAATTATACCAAATAATTAGGAAAAAATAAATAAAGTGAAGATTGAAAAAAAAATTAATACTACAATTACTTCAAATAGGTAAGTGTTTTAAAAATGTAAGAACGAAGCCTGTTCGGTGAATCAATGAGGATATCGACCTTGGCACTATGTTCATTTGCCAGCTTACTGAGTCTTGTGATAGGAGAATTTGATCCAATTTTTATTTGATAAATTTTATTTATTTTACTATTGATTTCTTAGGAAAATCATAGTTTTTTAATAATGTGTTTATTGCTTAGCTAACAACAGTTTGCTCTATATCTATATAAATAAAAATTTCGTGTCACAGTGTTTGACCGCGATGAACTCCGAAACTACTCAACCGATTTTTATGATTTTTTTTTCATATAGCTGGATTTGTTTTAACTTAAGACATAGGATATGTCTCATTTTAATTCATAAAAATTGCAAATTATAATAACCGAGCCACAGCGACGCGTGGCCGGGTCAGCTAGTTATTGAAATCAAATACCCTATCCCCGGCTATGTAGTACACGACTCGAGGCCACGTTATATACGTATGCGAGAATGCAAATTGCCTCAGTATGTGCTGTGTGCTGCACAAACCTGGGCAAGCCACATATGTATCAATGATGTCACCTTACCACCCACTTAGCCTATTCGTGGGCTGTAGTGCTGTATGTTCATGCAGAGGAGAATACCACCAAATTTTCACACGATACCCTTAAGGTATCTTATAAAGCGACTCATGATGCTGAGGTAATAACCAAACACCACCCGTATACCACAATGTTACCACCAGCAGTGTTTTCCGAATTTTGGTCTTTTACTACGATCTTCTACGCGCCTGTCAAGAGTGGAGATTATGGCAAAAGTCACTGTTTTTCGCTTATTCACCTTTCAGATAAAAGAATGATAATGAGTGGACGGTATCGCATAATTTTTTAATATATAGCAAAGCTAAGTCAACGTGCGTAGTGTGACCGTGCGCCGCAGTGGAACAGCGCCTTAAGGCCATAAAAACAACAATATCTGTTCCAATCTTTTTTTATTTACTTGTATATAGACAGATTATTATCAATACATTCATGATTAGAATTCGTATATGTAAGTAAGATAGGTAAGACAATAGTCCAAAAAAGTGTACACAACTTGATTAAATTTATTAATTCATATAAGATACTTTACTTAAACGCTCACATAGTCACAAGAGGTAAGTTAGGATCAACAAATTCTAGGAGAAGAGGACTGTTGGTCTATTAAGATATCCGATACGTTTTTGTACTGTGCAAATTATAAGTGATTCTCCTTACATGGAACATAAATCTATAATCTAAGATCACAGTGGTTTGTGTGTTTGTCTGTCCGCTCTTTTCCCCATTGTATCAATAACGTTATCATAGCAACGCGTTAACCGCAAGTAGTTCGTCTACCGGACGCTAGATGGCGCTAACGGAAAAATATTTAATAATAGAAAAAAAATTAAAGAATTCTGTCCACCCGTGCGAAGCCGGGACGGGCCGCTAGTGTGTATCAATTATTATTAACTGTATATATGTATTTTTTTCTCTCAGGTATGGATCCTTGGTCTGAAGCCATCAACGGGCGGTAGTATGAAAGCGAGTAGATCGAGCGCTGACGCCAATGCTGTAATGAGCACCTCAGCTGTCATGGCTGACCTGCCAGGTATACGAATGATATATAGTTATTGTTTCATATTACCTGTCTTTATTAGTTCTTGCTAGTTTTTTTAGTTTTCCTTGTACTTTCTTAGACGTAGTTAATAGTAGAAAAGACCCCAATCATTTCTAATTTAAGTTTAAATAAAAAATTACAGATCTTTCGCCTTCATGTGTCTTGTTGATTAAAAAGAGATGATTTTGTATGAGCTTAGCTTTAGTTTTCTCCGTACCTTGGCTTCGACTTGCTGAAAGGTGACAGAGCTGAATTAAATCAAAATATGAGAACTTAACAAACTTAAATACTTCTCCATTCTGTGAACACGCAAATATTACCCTTATTATCATAGTAATAGTGTGTCATATTGACTGTACACTAACGATCGTTCACAGGTCAGCAAATTCCCGTGGCCGAGTCACTCGGAGTAATGAGTGGTATAACAATAAGAATTTACCAACGGTGTTAAAGCTTTGCGTGCATTTAGAAAAATGATCTCAATTCTGGAGCACAATCTGATCTTAAGTTCAATTTTAGTCTATTTTTTTCTCCACTCCGGAGTAGAATCATGCGCTAGGGCATTAGAAAGATTTCACCCGATTTTCGACGTTCTTTTGAACGATTAAGTAATAATCTAATACTATCAGGAAGATTTTTCTCACATGCCTTCTAAATTGCTATGGAAGTAACAAGCTCCCCTTAAAAAAAACTAGTGTTAGAAAGAAGAAAGTGCTTTAAAAAGAACTGAAATTAAACTTAAACTTAGTGAGTGACTTCAGAATTGAGGCCATAGTTTTGCTTATTTCTATTTTAATGGATTATCGAGTTAACCAATGTTACTTAGTGAAACATATCACATTTACACAACCTCAGATTTCAGATCGTTCAAAGACTTTTTATAAACTTACTTTTGACTTTCGCTTATTTCTATAATATCTTATTTGATTTATATTATTATACATTTTATCTTTTTTTATAATGAAACCTGTTTTCTTAGCTTTGCTATTTTTTCATAAACACTATTTGCGCCATATGCAACAGCCTATCCTCGCCCTCTGCGAAAAATAGGCCCTTTCCAAGTGCACGCTACTGAGCACAATGCACTGATACTATTAATATAGAGAAAAATGTTTAAACAACAGCTTTTGGTGTTAGAAACGGTTAAAATTCAGGCATAGATCATTTACTTTTGTCCATAATTAAACAATGGTACAATAAGCAGGCTTAAAAAGAAGATTAATTCGGTAAATTTTTTCATAGTTCGGTCCCCAGCCGGATCAAAGTAGATAGGAAATTTTGTATATTGGCTCAGGTCTGGGTTGTGTTACCGTTTTTAGATTTTACATAAGCCAAATGCTTTAGCTATTTGGGTTCACGGTGTGGTGTTATATTTATTACATAAATTTTAAAATCATATACAAACAGACAGACATTAATAAGAAAAGTGACGAATGACGAATAACGCATTGATAAATATAATATGTGCAGTAGACGTTGGTCAAGTAATTAACTGTAGAATATAATGCAAATGAAACCTTTTTCGAAAAGAGCGTATCCAATGAAGTTATTGAATGTTCTCACTTTGTTATGGCTTCATGTGACTGCCATTACAAAATACACCTCTACTTATGTGAGTTCGATTCTACTTTTTTTGTCGCAATGATGCATAGGACACTGGGAATAATATCTGTACTTATGATTTAGATATTTAAAATTTAATAATTATTTTCAGAAACCATTCATTATTTTACTAAACTGATTTTGGTATTTTCTTGACATTTTTGAAGTGTTTGTGAATATAATGGGGTTATTTTTGTTTGTCTGCTGTTATACATTTGTGATACACCTAGTTCTATATGGTTTAAGTTTTAAAAAGCTTCGTTCCATATGTTTTTGTTCTTATTATTATGAAAGAGGCGGCAGGTGTTAAAACATACTGTGTTTTTCAAAACTAGAGCATCTTTTGAACTGCTATTTTAAAGACAGAGTTTTGTTTGTTATAATGAATAATTCATGCTAATGTAATACCTATTATAATAATGTGAGTGCCATGAAAGTTAAAACAATAAATCTGTCACTAATCATCATTCTCTCTGTAATGTCTCCACGTCTGGGGCCCAGGCCTGGATGAAAATACCGTTGGGAGAATGGACCATGGATACTAGGGTGCCAACAACTGCAAACAAAGCCGGGGCCAAAGGCTTATCTTGCACCGAGAAAATCGGGATGATAATTATTTCGTACACCCAGATTAAGACTGCCACATGTCCAAAAGTGTCAAACTGAGAAACCCAGAGTTGAAAAGTTTAAGTTTTCTATATTTTTTCCAACCTAGAGTGCCATATGTATCTTCCATTTTGTAAACATTCGTTTTAGACTTGTGGCACTCACTTTTCACCATGTTCAACACATATCATACTATCAGTTGACATTTAAAACTAAATATCCCTAATTTTTGACTTGTGGCAGTCTTAATCTGGGTATACGATTTGTTATAGCAAATTTTTAAACGTTACATAAAAATAATTATATAAAACCTTAATTGTGTCATTTAGAAGAAAGTTCCATTCGAAAGTTGACCGGAGTGTGGTTACTTTAAGGTTGAAAATTCATTATTATGATATTCACAACGTGTTTTTCTCACAGCGCTCTCCGCGATGCTGTCCCGCGTATTCGAGTCGTCCAAGAACTTGGATGACGTGGCGCTGCACCATCTGATCGACGCACTGTGCAAGCTGTCCAATGAAGCTATGGAACTGGCTTACTCAAATAGGGTAATAATGTTATACTGTATTTATTATATCTCTTAACGCTCCGACCTTACCGATATTTTAGTTAGATATAATTTAGTTTTTGTATAAAACACTCAAAGCTTATACGCGCGTGGTAGCAGAAAAGACCCACGCGCGAAGGCTCCAATTACTACTTAAAAACGCGCTACGCCGAGCGTTAATAACAAGGCTGCGCACGCGCACATAGTTAAATAGTTATAAAATAGTAAAAAAAATTATCGGATTCATATAAATTGTGCAATTTAGATTTATTTTTTATTTATGACATTCCACAGGAACCTTCATTGTTCGCTGTGGCGAAGTTACTAGAGACTGGTTTAGCTAATATGCATCGGATTGAAGTTATGTGGAGACCGATAACCAATCATCTGTTAGAAGTGAGTATACAGTATTAGTATAATTTTACAAGTAGAATTTGTAAGGAACAAAATATATGTCTAATCTTAATAAGCGCAGCTTGTTATAAAAAAATGAGAAATATTTGTTTTACATACTTATAAGCTTACAAGCTTACTTACAAGCACCGTAATTTTCACATATTACACTTACTTTGGTTTAATGTAACTAATTAATTTAATATTAGAATATCCTGTGATCGACTCAATATAAGAATTGTAATATGTCAAACTTCGTAACTGGTTATTCACGTTTGGAATTGGAAGTTTGTATTTATGGTTGAGAAAAGCTGTGAAGTTTGCAATAAATTTTTATTTTTTATTTAATAAATAAACTAAAAAATTACGCTTATTTTAATATGAAATTTTGATGAACTGCCTTTAAAAGTCTTTTTTATATTTTGCTAAATAGTAAATCTTCTTAAACTCTATACAATATATGCAGGTATGCCAACATCCCCACATAAGAATGAGGGAGTGGGGCGTGGAAGCCATCACATACTTAGTGCAGGCCGCATTCCAGTACCATCACAATAACCCGCATTTAGTCACTGAGGTAAGTTTATTTGTAGGGTTTGTTAAATGATAACAATATGATTTAATTTTAATTCTATAAACAGCTAATAATATTTCATAGTGTACGACCGAAGGTCTATTTTTGGCCGAAGTCGAAGCCTCTTAATCGGCTATCGCCACAAGCTACAATTAATATTTGCTTTTATAATATTGAATGTTGAAGTTTTGTATTGACGTTTATATAGTAAGGTAATGAAAATAATCTCTATAGGTTGATTTAGAGATGATGATTTATTGTCAAAAATAATAACACTGGGATAATATGAATTATAACATTTATTTATTAAAGAAATCAGATCGATCTATCATTTTTTTTTCTCTTTCGACGAGTGAGAAGCTAGACTAACAAATAAAATAAACAATACTCTTATTAAATATCGGTTAATTAAATGCATAAATTCGAAGTTTTGTTTACGCATGCCAGAAAAGAACCTTCAACATAACCATCGGGTGCGAAAGGGTGTTGGTTTAACCGGAATCGTTTTTTTTATTACCAAAGCCGAGGCTCCAGAGGGACGCCAATCTATAATCTAAGATCACAGTGGTTTGTATTTGTCTGTCCGCTCTTTTTCCATTGTACCAATAACATTACCATAGCAGCGCGTTAACCGCAAGTAGTTCGTCTACCGGATGCTAGATGGCACTAACGGAAAATATTTAATAATAGAAAAAATTTAAAGAATTTTGTCCACCCGTGCGAAGCCGGGACGGGCCGCTAGTATCTAATAAGATTTCATTTTATTTTTCCTTTTAAACGATTTTTATGATGATGTGTATACATTTACAGATTTTGCCTGTTTGTTATTTTTTTTTTAAGAAATCTCCTAGTATAGTTTCTTTTAAAAATCGGCTAAAATTTTTAATCCTGGAAATGCAAAAATCAGGATTAAGCACCAGCGGTCGTTTGATGCAGATTTCCGCACTAACTAATTATAATTTCTAATCATACATCTAATTTATTCAATATATTTCATAGATATATCACGCTTTGTAATAATTTTTAAATATTATGAGTACTCATATATTTTTTATCACTTATTATTTATTCTATTTTAGTTTAATAATTTAACATATTTTGTCATTCATTAATTTTCATGTATTACCTTCAACAATCATATTATATATCTGTTATAGTATAATTCTGTAAGTTTTCACGTTCGCGCTGTTGCATGTAGGCTAGTGCGTGTCTTGGGAGCTGACAATCAGTGCTTTGCTCTCAGAGAAAAGGAATCGCTGAGCTTTTTTTCCTAAGCGTCGTTGCGGCACGCACGGTTAAAATTTAAGTTAAAATTGTATCTTTGTTTGAAATTTTCATGTATCATGGTAAATATGACTTCTGATGAGGGTGTAATGCAAAAACAGGCGCGGCAACGTCTCCTGCTGGAGCCGCTGTCGGAGTTGTGCGCCGTCAGACACGGGGACGTGCGCGCTCGCCAGCTGGAGTGTGCCGCCCGGCTGCTGCACTCGCTCGGAGACCAGCTCGGCGCCGCCTGGCCGCTCATGATGGAGATAATCTCCGCCATCTCCACTCACCACAGGTATTAGTTGGGGCCACATAGATGAAACTGCTTTCTCCGCCGTACTAACTCACCATAGGTTCTTTTAGTGACCAGACCACTACCTTTTTTTACCAGTGTAAAACTGCTTAATAGAGAACCAGCTTGACGCTCATGGTGAATATTATTTCGGACATAACCACACATCACGCAGATATGAACCAGAACTTCCCTCGTTCTGTCTTTATCATTTCTGTCATATAAACTCACCATAGCAACATGTCAGAGCCAGTTGGGTGCCAGGTACTAAACTGCTTTCCGCAATGAATAACTAGCTCGACGCTGCTTGACCGCTCATGGCGGATATTATATCAGACATGATCAGGCATCACATGGTTTGATATGTGCCAGTTGAAGCACTGCTTTCCTCGCTGAGTATTGGCTCGACAGAGACTGGTTGATCCTGATGGAAATTATTTCTGCCATATCTATTAATCATAGGCACTTGTCGGGGCCAAATGAGGTGCTAAGTGCAAAACTGCTTTTCTCAATGAAGGAGTAAGTCGACACTGTTTGCCGCTCATGATGAATCATCTCAGATATAACCACGCCTCACGCATAAATGTGCCAGCTCGAGAACTACTTTACTTACCGGGGATTCGGCTGGCAAAACCTTCCTCTTGCATTCTTAACGCCATTGTGGATTGCAGCGAGCAGCTGATCCGGTCGGCGTTCCAGTGCGCGCAGGTGGTGGCGGGCGACCTGCTGGGTTGCGCTGGCCCCAGGTGCTTGCGTCGGGTGCTGGCCGCCGCCGCCGCCTTCGCCTCGCAGACCAAGGAGCTCAACATCAGCCTCACCGCGGTCGGACTCATGGTCAGTCTATAATCACTTAGGGTTTCTACTCAACTTTTTATGCATGCATGCATTGGTAAGGGTTCAACTACATCATACTTAATTTTTCTTTTTTGCATCAAGATATAAAATACTCCTGTTTTTAACTTTGCCTCCAAACCCTCAGGTGGGATTCAAACCCACGACCTTTCGCTAACCAGGAAAGCGCTCTGACTGCTGAGCTACCAAGATACTTTTTTCAGTCGTATTTTATGTTAAATATCCTACTAAAACAAAACCTACTTTTAACAGATATTTGCGCATATATTTATTTCTGACGTTTAGACATGTCCTAAAAAGGAGTCGAGATCACAAGATGACAAAGGCAAAATAAAACAATTTTGATTTCTCTAAAATTTTAACAGTTACGAAGTATTGTGAAGGTAGCACATGTATGACGACCATTACCTTAATCATCTTGTGATCACGACTCCTATAACGGAGTCGAAACGTCAGGATTAAATATAAATTATGCGCAAGTATCCGTTACAAAGTTATTTTATTTAAATATTTAACGTGCACAGAAGTGTAAGAACTAATACTATATACTACTTGACAACCCTAGTGTCCTATTAGCCCTCGTTCCCGAACAGCCGCAGCCCTAACCATTAAGTTGACAAATACACATATAAATTAATAAGGATGCTTATACCATGCGACCTTAGCAAGCGGAAAGTGGAAAGAACAAGATGTGAGGCTTGGATTTTCCTACTGCCAGTCAAGCAGGCTCACAAGACTGATCATTAATCTCTATTCTATTGATTTCATTCTTCTTTCGAACATCCAGACGCACTGCGGTTTCCACCCATTCTAGATTCCTATTCCTAACTGTTGCACCAAGCGCTTCTCAACATTAAAAGAGTTAAACTCCCTCACTTCGTCTGTATTTCTGAGTACTTGTAACCCGTCTCTTTTTAAAGCCAGAGTGAATAGACACCTTCTGGATTAGCTCGTTTCATCGCGGATCCTGTCTTGGCCCCCGGGATTTGTTTTAATTGGGATCAAGAGATGAGTTCGCCATTCAAAAATCATTAAAAATTTACCCTTATTTCTATTGAACAGTGGAACATATCGGACTACCTGTATCACAACCGAGATAAGCTTGTGGTGGCGCTGGCGAAAGATGCTGCCGTGTGTCCTGAGGTGCCAAATCATGCTGAACTGCCACCTTTAGACAAGCTGTGGATGTGTCTCTACATACGACTCAGTAAGTTATTAACCAAATAATTGGACAGAGAGAATTATTTCTTTTATCACCAGTACATATTTTTATTCTCACTGTTAGCACATGATTTCTCTATAGACAAAGATATCGTAAGAAGAATTGATCATAAACAACTACGCCGAATCAGTGCGGATTTTAAATGTTTATGTCATTACATTCTACAAAATAATTTAATTATTTTATATAACATTAATTCTAGGACTATGAAACACGTTGGATGAAAACACACCACCGCAAAAACACATTGCGAATTGGTGAGTGCTAAGGAGCAACGGATTTTGTGTCTTCTAACTTACAGAGAATAACAAGATATTTTTTTTTGGTCGGCCATCTTTTGGCCTACCCTAATGATAGTTAACTTCCGTTATTGTAAGCAGGTGCTGTTATTACAACGCTGAGCTCCTCATTGAGGTTTAGTGATTGGGACCAATGAGTTTTTGGTTCCGAAACACGATAATTGTGATATTATGCGTGCGTGTACGTGTGTATGTGCGAGTAGGAGCTTAAAAAATAGTCTGCCTGTGTGAATTTAGTATACTGTGTTGTTCAGGCGAGTTATGTACGGAACCGCGAGCACCAGTACGTCGAGCTGCGAGCCAAACACTATTCAGCTGCATCGGCGCACACGGAACTCTACTGAGCAAACCCGCTTGGCGAGCTTTACTCGGTGTCCTATTCCCAATGCTGGGACAAGTAAGTTTATTTATTTATTTACAACCAACAAGGCCATACACTTTGCATATAAAAAACTTAAAAATATTAACTGCTTAAGCTAAGTGTTGCCTTATTTAAAGGTTGCCACAGAAAATAAAAAATTAAAAACAGAAGCCATTTTAGATAGTAAAAAGAGCATATAATATTTTCAATGTTAATTATTAGGTTTTGTAAACATTATATTGTTTAACTTATTTTAAGAGTATAGTAACAAATTGTGAAAAATAAATCTTTTATAATTTTTATTTATTTTATGCATTTTTCAATGCGATCTTATAAGGTAAATCTTACGAAAAAGAGCTCTTTACGAGTTTATGTTGACACATGTCACAGATGTGACATGACCCGCCTGAGGATTCACTTGTGACCTGAGTCGATTTTTTCTAGTATTTTTCTATTATAATAATTTATCTTATAAAAATAAATCTAACGAAAAAGAGCTCTTTACGAGTTTATGTTGACACATGTCACAGATTTTCTCTTTTCTTGTAATGTAACTTTAGACGAGCTTGTATTATCAATAGAGATCGCAGTAGGGAGATTGATGTATGGTCAATGACCTCAAACGTATAATATTATTGTGTACATACCTCCTATTAAAATTATTAGAATTATTTCTGGAATGTCAAATTTCTAGTTATTCACAGAAGTAATAAACTTTATTTAAAATAAATTCTTTGTGGTCTAATGTCGACTCTATTATCTTTAATTATTTGTTTTATTATACTCTATTTAAAGTATTTCCGTGGAATACGTAATGAAACAAAAATATATGATCGAACTTACAGTTTTAAAGTATTTTTTCAAATTTGAAATATCTGTCACAGAAATGCACACACACACACACACAAACAGTGATAGATAAAAATGGAACTAAACGCAGTTGAAAGTTTTATATTAAACAAACTTTTTAATTCGCAGGTTCAAAAACAATCGAATATAGCGAGCTCTGAAAAAGTAGATACGGGCGAGCATATTCTTATACATCACACGAGAAATACTGCGCAGAAGCAGTGGGCGGAGACACAGGTATTTCTACTTTTTGTTACCATATCGCACCTTTAAATGTAAAATTACCTAATACAAAAAAGTCGTAAGTATCCTATAAAAGCTATATTGTTAATAATTACTCACTTAAGTAGAAATATATCATTGTATTAAAATGCTAAAATAACTATTTTAAGTATTAAAACATCGAAATTCTTTGGCCTTGTATTTATCAAATCGCATTTTTAGGTAGGGCACTTTAATTATAATATTGAATGAGCTAAAGAGTATTAAACTTACTTACAAAGAAATCAAAATGAGCCATGTGGAACACAATTAAGCGACTATTCAATATTATTTCTATCCATTACCCCTTAAAACCCGGGAAACATTTGTTAATGCTCGTAACCGATACGTTAAATCCGTATAGCATTCCAGAATGCTCTAGAGCGCACTTGTTTCATTAGTTTCTCGAAAATACAACTCATAAGGTCCTAAACAAAAACAAAAGACGAGCGGCGTGTGTACTATTGAAGCCTCTGGCGCCTTATCAGTCCCAAGTCGAAAGTCGCTAGCACACTGCACGATGTCTATCGCTTCAGGCCACGCCCCGCTCCATTCATTCAACAATGGCGCGCGTGCGCAAGTGCGCAAACAAGCAAGTGAGAGCAGATTGACAGTTGACAGTACTGACATCAAGGGCGATTTTAAAACTAGTTGTTTATGATTGGCCGTAGTATAAATCGTAGTAAAATACGAAGCCAATTAGGTATAGGTATGGGTCGTGTGGGCGTGTCCGATGCGATCAGTTCAAACGAATATTTCTACAAAGTGGTAAGGCACGAGAGACCTCGTTAGTACGTCGTAAAAAGAAATCCGAATGTTTAGGTATACCCACGGGTTAAAATCTATCAGTATTAAATTATTGGTCCCGTTCCATCCTTAGCACCCTTTAATGACGAACGATCGGTCTTTCCTATCCAGAGAAGATCTGTGCCCCTTCATTGAGGTATACTAAGGTAATAAATAACCTTTTTCCTGGGAAAAAGGGAAGGGAAAGACGAAGGCTGAGTTCTCATATTTCCACTTTTCTCGATCCTGATATTCATGTCTCGTTTCTTCCACTCTCGTGAGACCTTTCATACAAGCTTTCATAAAAGTCGTAAGATCGGACTTTACCTTTGAGTTTGGAGATGTGGTTGTTTTTTATAGACTTTTATAGAGCGAAGCGGGTGGAGCTCCCATGGATCAGCTTCAATGACGCAATGTCTGTTACGCTATAACTTCCCGGGTTCTTAACCAATTTTAATAATTTTTGTGTGGAATCGAATCAACACATTTAGGACCAGATTGTGACGGAGCCCGAAAAAAAGTTAAGACCAAAAAACATTGGCTCTATGGGATTTCCCATTGAAACGAAAAGCGCGCGCTTTTTGGAAGTTATCATTATTCTGGATTTTTTTCTTAAATTTTTAACAATCCGCTCCAATTTATGGTGCTAGCGAAGCTTTATGCTTAGCGACTGCATCGCCTAGTCTTTGTAAATATGGCTTTGTTAATTATTAAAAAAAGTAAATAAATACAAAAGTTTTGTTTAATTCATAGCCTTTAAATGATAAAATGTTAGTGACATGACAATTCGATTCTAATTTCTACCGTTTGCAAAGTTTGTAGTCGAATTATTTCTATTGACATTATTTTTTATTCTTGTTGATATTGTATTCTCTTTTATTTAATTTGCATACTGACATTTGGTATTTTTAAATGATTAATAAGAAATTGCAATGATATTTCTATACCTTGACAAAGGTAGAAATGTAAAGATACTCTAATAATTACTATAACAGAACAATAATTGTATTTTACCTATATTTATCAAATGAGAATTCAATTCTTGGACGATTAACAGCTTGATGATTTCTTTGCGTAGGTGCTGACGTTGTCTGGTGTTTCGAGAGTATTCCACTCTCGTTTCCAACTGCTGACCACCGTCGGGGACTTTAATAGATCGTGGGCGGCTCTACTGGAGTACATCACTGACTTCGCGCTCAGGAGGAGCCATGAGGTAAGAAAAATTAACAATAACTTGTCGACATGATGGAGGAATAGCGGTAGCAATTCTGCCTAGACGCAAAAGCTCCCAAGTTTGGATCCGTGTGTGTTATTAACATAAGTTTATTTTATGTTAACCGGTTATGGTTTTTATATAGAACTAGCTGACCCAGCCACGCGTTGCTCTGTTATAAATTAAAATAAAACCTATCCTATCTTTTAAGTTAGATCAAATAACAGATAGTTACGAAGTTTGATCAAAATCGGTTAAGTAGTTTAGGAGTCCATCGCGGACAAACAACGTGACACGTAATTTATATATATATTAAGATTTAATGATGTGAATTTTATTTTTAAAGTAAAAGTTTTTTCAGTTTGTGATTTTTTTATTATTAACATGTTCTCTTGCTAAGGTGAATATTGTGTCTACAAATCCTATGTTTGGTTTCCACAAAACGATTGAGTTTATTCGATTTCGTTTTGAACTTCCGAAATGACCCCTTTATTTACTTATTTGTTGGACCGGTTTAATGGCTTATGACCCATTTTTCCTACAGAGTTTTTATCTCCAGGGAAGTTGTGTCCTCACAGTAATCTATAATCTAAAATCACAGTGGTTTGTGTGTTTGTCTGTCCGCTCTTTTTCCATTGTATCAATAACGTTACCATAGCAATACGTTAACCGCAAGTAGTTCGTCTACCGGACGCTAGATGGCGCTAACGGATAAATATTTAATAATAGGAAAAATTTAAAGAATTTTGTCCACCCCTGCGAAGCCGGGACGGGCCGCTAGTAATAATAATTATAATATTTTTTACATTCATACCAATTAGCCTAGCCCAAAATAAGCACTGTAAGGCTTGTGCTATGAATACTAGGGTATGTGATAAATAGATATTTATTGATTAAATGCCAATGACTCAAGTATTTGTATTCATCACACTAACATCTGCCTCTTCCGGGACTCGAACCCAGGATCAGCTTTTGTATACGTCGATTTCAAATTTTCACGTGCACAAATCGAAATATATTTGGGTTGATCTGTTTATACACTCAACACACTGTTTACGACTAACAAAGCACACGACGCTGTTTCGTGTGATGTGACGTCATCTGATGCCTCGTCATAGCCGCTCGCGTTTCGGTTCTTGTAACCCACAAATAAAAAACTCATATGAAAAAAACAACATACTTTAAAACTATTTTTTAATTTATGATATTATCATAAAAACATTTATGATACTTCATATTTTTTCGTTACAACTGACAAGTAGCCAATTTAAACTTAAGCTATTTTCAATGTTATCCAGGTGTCGGTCGCAGCGTTGAAATCATTCCAAGAAGTGGTGAGCGCGGCGGGTAGATCTTCGGAGAGTGCGGAAGTGAACAGCGCCCTCTATCGGCGAGTTTGGGCTTCCGCTTGGGCTGCCTGGGGAAACATCGCCTCTGCTGCCGGGTCTGCTCATACCGGTACACAAAAAATCCCTCTTTAAATTTAGTCTTTTAATTTAGCCCGTGAAATGTAATGTTGTGAGTATCAAAGAAGAAAATATATACAAATATAAATATGGCGTGTAAAAATATAAACTAAATATAAAAATACAAATATAAACTTTTGTTTTCTGTGCTATAACTAAATATGTGACATTAGTCTAAATTTAGAAAAAATTTATTTAATACTATTATTTATCACTTCCTCTTTCGCTGAATAATTGAAGCAATATTGTTCCTACAATCCGTCTTATAACAAAATCTGTATAAGACTTATCAGGACGAGTAATCAGAAAAGATAAAATTACCATCAACTGCCCGAAATTATATATTTAAATAAAACAACTTTTTTACGGTTTTTCGCGCATAATGGTCAAACGTCAGGATTAAATATAAATTATGCGCAAAATTATCGTAAAAAGAAAAATGTGTAATGTGCGCAGAAAATTAAGAACTAAATAGAAATTATATATTACACTAACTTGGCCGTTAATCGAACTCGGCAGCTTACTTGTTCACTTTTGTATTGTTTTATAAGCATGCTGTGTTTACCTTTAATTAACTCAGTGTTTAGTCTCTTTACTGTCTTAAAATTGCTTTTGTATGCATAAGTACATAAGATGCTGGAAAACCAATAAATAAAAAAATATTTCAGCGGGCGAGGATGGCAAAGCGACGGAGGCTTACGCTCCATCCCTGAACTTCCTTACCACCCTGGTGCAAATCTTCCCTCTTATTTTCCAGCACATCAGGCCCACGTAAGCATTATCTTTATTAAGGCAAAAATATTATGTCATATTATAAGATCATTATCGTTATGATATTGTTTGTTTGCTCTATATATAATCTATAATCTAAGATCACAGTTGGTTGTGTTTGTCTGTCCGCTCTTTTTTCCATTGTATCAATAACGTTACCATAGCAACGCGTTAACCGCAAGTAGTTCGTCTATCGAACGCTAGATGGCGCTAACGGAAGATTATTTAATAATAGAAAAAATTTAAAGATTTTTGTCCACCCTTGCGAAGCTGGGACAGGCCGCTAGTCTATAATCTAAGATCACAGTGGTTTGTGTGTTTGTCTGCCCGCTCCTTTTTCATTGTATCAATAACGTTACCATAGCAACGCGTTAACCGCAAGTAGTTCGTCTACCGAACGCTAGATGGCGCTTACGGAAGATTATTTAATAATAGAAAAAATTTAAAGATTTTTGTCTACCCGTGCGAAGCTGGGACAGGCCGCTAGTCTATAATCTAAGATCACAGTGGTTTGTGTGTTTGTCTGTCCGCTCTTTTTTCCATTGTATCAATAACGTTACCATAGCAACGCGTTAACCGCAATTAGTTCGTCTACCGGACGCTAGATGGCACTAACGGAAAAATATTTAATAATAGAAAAAATTTTGTCCACCCGTGCGAAGCCGGGACGGGCCGCTAGTTTACTCAATTTTATTAAATAAAAGTTTTTTTAGATATTCTTGTAGGTATGTCGACATGATACTGGCAACTGGATTAACTCCGCCATTTATAAATGCCTCCTATTTTAGAGTGCAGTGAAATTTAAATAAATAAATATGTTATATAAACATCTACAGCTACTACAATTTGCAATTTATCATTTGCCAATTCGATAGAAAATTATTTTAGCTTCAACAAATGTGGTTTGATAACGTGGAGTCGTAATATATTTAGCATACCAAAAATATAATTGTTAACAGTTCTATTTAAGTTTTAATTACCTTTTTTAAATCAAAGATATTGTTATTTATGATCACAAAGTCTCTTTTTTGGTATAAACACATTATTAATATACAGCTAACGAGTTTAATCTCCTATTTAACATTAATTAAACGATTTGAATACCACCTACTCATACAGTACATCGAACTCACGCACACAAACACACACACACACGCACATACACACGCATACACGCACGTGCACACACGCACATACACACACACATACACACGCAATCATATACATAAACAAATAAAAAAATGTATCAAACTGCACGTAATTGTAATTTAAACTAGTTATACCATCTGATTTTTGTTACTTTAATTCTCTTGATTGTACCATCTCAATTAAATTTTATCTTGATTGTCTCGGATTTCCAAGATGGTGGGAGCCTGATGACCTGTGCTAACGGGTAATTTTTTTTTACCTATTTCGGGTCAGTCTCACACAAACTTAGCATAAGATTAGTAACGATAAGTATTGAAGTAAGAGTTTGTGGTGAGAAAATAAAGATTTTATTTATTATATACTTGAGAATACTCTTGTCATTTTCTTCTTACTATCTAAAATCTTCTGTTATTTTGCTTCGTATTTCCAGTTTCACGGCAGCAGACGTTCAAAAGCTAGGGGAATGTTTATCAAATGTCTGTCGGATAGAGCCGACGTCGTCTGCCCTCGACGGCATCGGTACCGCTGCGCCCGTCAGCCTACACGCTCTACACTGTCTAGACACTGTCCACAAGGTAAACTCAACTTTACGTGTATAACAATAAGGACTACAATGTATCGGTTCAAATCAAATAATTTATTTGTAGAAACGTGTAGTTGTATCAATTTATTAGCCATTAACAGGCATACAAATTTTTAAATAAGTAAAATATAAAAAAAAATACAAAAATCTTATACAATAAAAAAATCTATTATAAACGATGTCAGTAAATGAAATAAACAATTTTAACAATGCTTAAAAAAAATTATAAAACAACAATAATAATAAGAGAAAACATAAATTAGTTTAAGTTTAACATGGGATTGTTGGATTTTGACGGCATTTATTCGAAGCGCCCGTTTATATATCGGCCACAGGCCACAAAATTAACCTTATGTCTGTACTAATACGTCCTAGAATACGCGTTGGATGCAAGTGATAGAAACAGCATATTACCGCCTTAACAGTCAGTTAGTATGCGTTGTACGGTCTAGACATAATCTACAAGATAAGCGATCCATTACCTCTATATGCAAAGGGATGGGTTATAAAAATAGACCAACAAACATTCAGAATTATAATTTGCAAGTTTTGTTGAGTTCAAAGCTTTCTACATAGTCTTCATATTGTGCATACTCAGTTAGCCCCCGGTCTCTATGACACATTCAATGTACGGCGTTTGAACCTATAACGAAGTCCTGTACTCAGCAGGGGGAGTTTAATAGGCTGTTAAAATACCTGAAGCGACTTTATAATAACTTCAAAATTGACGTTGACGAATTTATTCGTTACGACAAATGAAATATCACTGCATGGTTTAATTGACATTGTTTAATAGAAATTGTTGTTATTATTTATTTATTTTTTATATTATTATTATTTTAACACATGTTTTAGTTTTAGTTTTTATTTGACATAAGAATACATATTAGAGTAAATTGAAATAGTGATATGTTTGACCGATTGTGACAGTATAAAATGGATTAATTTTAAGTCAGTAAAAATTAAATGAATATTTTAAATGTAATTTTGCATGATATTTGTAAATGGCTAAATAGGTTAAGGTATATGATCATATAACATCTTGTAATACACCCTGTTTAATACAAATAAAGAAATTGAGTTGAATTGTTGATACGCAGGAGGCGCTGGTACGGCCTGCGCTGCTGCCGGGTATGTTCGGTGCGTTGAGGTTGCTGGGTGCCGCGTGCTCGGGCGAGCCTGGTGCGAGTGCGCGCTGTCACGCCGCCGCCGCCGCGCTGTACAGAGCTGCACCACGCCCGGCCCGACCGCACCTCGTCGCGCTGCTACAGGTACACTGTGCGCGCTATACTGCCCGTAACTGAAGACGAGGTTGTACGAGCTACGTACCCTTTATCTAGCCCTAATTCTGCTAGGGAAAGGCAAAGGGTACATAACTCGTACAGCCTCTTTCTCTGGAAAAGTAAACAAAACAGCGGAAGGCGTCTTTTCACGGTCACTTAAAAAAATCTAAGGAAGTTTTTAGTAAAACCATACACCTATACTAAAACCTAGACAAAGGGGTGCGCTACTTATTCCTCATACTTTATGGAGGCTTTATGGACTTTGTACCCTTTGACATACCTTATGAGAGAACCTAGCAGCCCTACTAAAGACTAACAGAGGCAAGCACTGCCCTAATACGTAAGCATACCTGTATCTTCTCGTCAATAAAATATTTTATGAGAATATATAGCACATAATATGTGATACATTACTATTCATAATTTCTTATTAAGAATTGAATTTTAATTAAAAAAAAACAAATTTTTATACAATAATTTATTCCCTATTTAACCCTCTTATAGATTGAAGTTCTCAATCAGTCACTCACTCAGGACAAAGTTTCTTCTATTAGTAGAATTTTCCCAACTTGAGTAATCGCAGCCCAGCTTAGATCGATCGGCGACTTCCACTAAGTGTTACTTATATAAGTTAAGCTGTTTAATTTCCTTACAAATAAAAAAATTATCCACAATTTTGTCTTGTATTAAACCGTATTCTAACTTACCTAAACTAATTATGGTGGAACGATACTAGCTCATAGTAGAAGTTGAATTACTTTTGTAAAATTCGACACGTTTGCCAGCGTCTTGGTAGCTCAGCGGTCAGAGCACTCGCCCGGATAGCGAAAGGCCGTGGGTTCAAATCCCACCTGAGGGCTCGGAGGCGTAGTTGTTTTTTACACACGTATTTGATATCTTATAGAAGTATTGCATTGTGAATGCAAAAAAATTAAATAAAAAGACGTTTTGAAGAAGAACGAAAGCCATGGTCACATATTAATTATGCTAAAAAAACAATAAAAAAAGGTTTATCGAAAAAGAAATGTTATTTTATGCCCAACAGTCCCTACACTCGTCCGTGAAAAACTGCAGTGCGGATAAGCGGCGGCGCAGTAGCGAACAAGCCGATGAAGGCATGCAGATCGCCTCATTGTTACTACAAGTAAGTAAACTACAAGTAAGCTCCTCCAGATAATATCCAACAACATTATCTAACTACCGGTATTATCATTTATAATAAGGAAAGGTTTTCTATTGAGAGACGTGGGTTTGTGATAATGTTTATTTATTGATTCGTTTTCAAATCTACGCAAGTATAAATATATGGCAAGCCATTTAGGTTTATGTACATTGTTGTGTTAACAACTTGGCGTTGGCGCGCTGACTGTTACTATCGTGTAGATTCAAATATAGTTTTTTAATTCTTCTAGGTATTAGCAACAGGTCTTCCATTAGCAAGAGAAGAGCCAGACGAATACCAAGAGTTTTGGGAAACTCTACCCACAGTTTTGGAAACCTTTATGTTTGAACCACCGTAAGTATATGAATGTTAAAATCTCAATAATAATTCAACGGACAACAGCATAGATTCGATAGTTTAATGCGGTACTCATTGCACATAGTTATAACATTGTCTAATTCATTATAAGTATATAGTTTTATAGTCCAATTTATGTAAGAACTAGATGAGCCTTACGTGTTATTTAATGCTTTATTTTTATATGACCATGCAATAAAAGTAGCTTAAGTTACTCCTTGGAAGAAGCTATGTGTCAGTGAAAATCCAGCCGTCGTTGCTCCAAATGTTCGGATATAAGCAAAACAAACAGACATAATTTTATGTTAGTATAGCTAGTATCGATCCGCCAATGTTGAACGCTAACTACCTTCAACATCGAAAATAATAATTTTACATATATTAAAAAGTCGATTAAGAGGGAACCAGCTATAATTATGCTTTTATTAATTTTTTGCATTTACAATGCAATATTTGCATAAGGTATAAAATACGCTGGCAAGCGTCTTGGTAGCTCTGAGAAAGTCCGATTCAATGCTCTCTCCTCAATTTTTCTAATATTTTTCTATTAAAATAATTTATCTTATAAGATAGCATTGAAAAAATGCAAAAAATATATAAAAATTATAAACAGTTCTAAGTGTTTTTCCCCCCGCTTACTTCCACCGTTGACTGCAATCCAATTTAATAAACCACTAAGCAACGAGTATCTGGCTCCAGGGTTGGTGGCAGCAGACACGCGCGCGAGCTGGTGGCGCTAGTGCGCGACGAGGTGTTGCGTGCGTGCCCGCGAGTACCGGGCGTACACGTGCGACGCGTGCTCGCCTTAGTGCGTGCAGGAAGTACGCACGCGCAGCCTGACCGACCCACGCGTGAGTACAATTGACCGATTACATTCCTGCAAATAAATCATAATAAAAAATATTAATTTATGTAAAAATATCGATATACATTACAAAGTGTCCAGAATCTCATTTTAACAATAAAATAACCCAACTCTATTCCTATAAAAAAATCGAAATCCAAAATTTTGTAAAAATATCTACTCACGTGGTCAGGGTCTTATTTTTAACAATAAAAATATTATTCCTACAAAAATAAAATCAAAGCCCCAAAATATTTTTGTAAAAATATCTTTTCACATTAGCAAGTGGCCAGTCTCATTTTTAACAATAAAAATACTTATGACAGAAGTCTGCTCTTCATATAATATAGATTGTAATACTTGACCATCCTACGCCACCTTAAGCCTTATTACAATCATAATCATGCCTATTTTTGGGTATATCATGGTATATCATGTATATATTTTGTTGGTGTCCATTGTTGTGTAAAATAAATATTTTGAGTTTGTTTCTATTAATTTTGTGATGTAACTTATCATACGATTTGAACATCCTAATTCTCCCATATTAAACTTCCTCGCTCCTGGCTGTATCTGAAGTCATTAGCAAAGACCAATCCATACCAGACTAAAAAAATGTATGTTATTTTAACTTCCCGTTATATATTTTAAGTTTGTAAATAATAGCTGATTGTACTAAATTCCTTCTATGGTCAACCTCTCGTCATACTAAAATAATTCCTTCTCAAAATTCTAATTGTTGACAATACAGAGAACGAACAAGAGCTGCGTGAGAGAGAGGAGTTCGCGAGGACGTGCTTCGAGACTCTACTGCAGTTTTCCATGTTAGAAGACATCGATTCGATCGAAGTTGAAAGTGAGTTTATGGTACTTATTACACATACGCGAACTGTGTTCACACACCTGTATGAATGTGTCGAATCACCAGGTTAAATATAAAACCATGAAATTAAATTCTGGTATCCGTTAAAACATATTTTATTACACCAACTTTATTTGTTTATTATGTAATATCAGTTTTGTATGGGTATCTTTTGAATGTTTTTGATATTAAAAGAAAGAACGAAAAAAAATTGTGCAATTAATCCGACTTGTCTACGTATAAACAAAAGTAAAAATAATAGTTATTCAAAGATTTTTCCCAAGCCAGCAAACAGTGTTACCAACTCTTAAAATATTTATCCCTAAAACTCAATTCAAAAGCCCCTAAAAATGCCGTAATTACTTGGAAATACCCTTAATATAAATTGTATATCATATTTATGTTAAATTTTTATTTATAAAAATAAAATAAATTTATTACGTCAAATTTTTTTAATTTTCTTCTGACGAATCAGATTTTATAAAGACATACATTGAATAAGCCTTACATTTTAGGGGACGGGTTGAATATTGTACAAGATACACCAATTTGATTTAAAATTCCAACTACTGTAGTTGGATTATAAATATACTAGATGTCGCTAAGTCCGAGATCGCTAGGTAAAAAATAAATTTGATTGGCTAGTTAGGACTGTTCCAGGGCCTATACTTTATATCTTTATTTTTCTCGATCAATAAAATATAAAAAAAATATGTAGGATCACAAAAACCATAAAAATCCCTAAACATATAAAACTCCTAAAAATCCCATCTCACTTATTTACACCCTAAATTTAGGGGGGGGGGGAACCCCTAAGTTGGGAACCCTGCCAGCAAATATAAAAAAATATATTATTCTAGAAAAAATAAACTTACAGAAATAACTATTGAATATTAAATCTTAGTCAGCAATATGAACAAAACGTTAAATAGCTTCACAGTTTTACTTTTAAGTCAGCAATCCAAGTAATAAACAATAGTTAGGAAAAAAATATAAATGCAATATATATTAATAATTATTTTTTATTCATTCATTTATTTAGTTTAAACGATGCAGAGTTAAATAGCAACAACAATTCACACTGAGATGTTTATTTTTTTGAAGTAATACTTTTGGCGCATTGACGATGAAATTTTTTATGTAACGAAAGTTGCGCACGCAGCTTGCAACGAAAAAGCGACACTATGAAATTAGCTGTTAAAGTAAATAGGCTAACTTCAAGATATCTCATTTAACCTTGTAAGTCCTGTGTTTTTTTAACATCAGTAGTCACATCTGCCGGCAGTACTATACCAAGTACGAATCAAGAATAGTGCTTTAGACCGCGACAAAGAGATGTCGGTTTTAGGTAATTTTGGAAGTGAATTACTGTTATCTGTATTTTTACGTTATGCTTGTGATGTATAACACCTCCTTAAGAAGGAAAACATTGAAAATATTTTGTACTTTAGTACGTAAGGTAGCTATTCTATCTATGTAGTTAAAATGCCAGTCTGAACTGCTGTCATTAATTTGCACTTGTATAAGTACGCGGGGACTTACGAGGCTATAAATTCAATAAAAAAGTATAAATTCTGCTGCGCGTACATGAGTACACTCGCACTTTTTTATGTGTATGGATCATTTAATTAAATAATTTGTCGTAGGTGACACAGATCCGCTGGCGATAGTAGCTTTATTAGACCGTTTCCAAGAAGTCATATCCAGGTATACGGCTGACGAAGACAACACGGAACCTTTACCTAGGTAAGCTTATGGTAATAATGTTTCCCACATTGCCAATATTTATTAATCCAAAAATCTATAATTATTAGATTAACTGTGTAAGTTCTTGCTATTGGTAACAAGTGTCTTTTCTATATCGGTTCCTTTGCTGAATATATTTGCTTTCACATCCTAAGCGCAACATCATTTGTTAGTCGATGAATAAAAGTAATAAGTATAAATAAAAAAAATGTTGAAAAATTAAAAAAATTACAATAAATATATTTTTTTTTGCAAAAATAACTAGCTTGCCTTACGCTGAAGCTGGTGTATTATATGTAAACTTTATTAACTTAATTATAAAAATTTACAAAATTATCTTTTTTACTTGTTACTTGTTAATAACATTCCTATACATAGTTTTGATTGCATTATTTTGAAACGTTATTGGCATTCCGACAAATATAAAATGGAAATCTTAAATATTTTGACAAAAAATTGTTGAACATTATGTATGTTAAGATTTTAGTGTTAAGGAAGAGGTCAAAAAGTGTTTACAAGATTTACAAAGCCTGTAATGGCTGTTGACGTTCAATACACGCATTGTAAAAGATTATATAAAAACATTTAGTTTCATATTTTCATTAATTTATTTAAAAAATATGTCAAACATGGAAGTACTAATAATGATAAAGTACTTCCATTAACTCAAGCTTATGTGAAGCGTGGATACTGCCATACTAAATCGACGAGATTCGAACTTAGTTCGCTTCGTTGAAAGCTGATATCTCAGATATCCATGCAGTCAGTACTGTTTCATAATTTCTAATTAGGCATTAACTTCTGGTTTAACATAATGATCTTTTAAAAATTCACTGTGTAACTTGATTTAAAACAGCTAAATTCGGTACTTAGTTAATACACTAAGATATGGTCATAAGTTAAAGTTTAAAAGTCTCGATAGGCGGAACACCGACACGTTTACACTGAACGTTCACACGTGTATCCTGATCCCGCCTTCCCGTTAGGCTCGAAGGACCAATGTTCTGAGTGGAACTAATAAATATGATAGATTAAAATTGAAAAAAATAAGATTAGCTAATAATGAATTAATGATATGATTTCACGCGACTTGATGAGTTGATGATTACGAACTGTTTTTTGTAAAATAAATTGCTAAATTGAAGTCAACTAAAAGTGCTGACGATGTACTATCGAGGTCTCTCGCGCTTTACCACTGTGTAGAAATCTTCGTTTGAACTGATCGCATCGGACACGCCCACACGACCCATTCTATCCCTAATTGGCTTCGTATTTAACTACGATTTATACTACGGCCAATCATAAACAACTAGTTTTAAAATCGCCCTTGATGTCAGTACTGTCAACTGTCAATCTGTTTTACGCGTTCGTGAATTGCTTGTTTGCGCACGCGCGCCATTGTTGAATGAATGTAGCGGTGCGTGGCCTGAAGCGATAGGCATCGTGCAGTGTGCAAGCGACTTACGACTTAGAACTGATAAGGCGCCAGAGGCCTCGATAGTACGTGCTTGCTCGTACAAACGGAGTTTATTTCAAATTATTTAAGTAAATTAATTTGAATATAATCGGACTTTGTGAAACAGGGCCTAGTATTATAACGATAAGCTAACAATAGTATTTGTAAAAAGTAAATCCTTTTTTATTTTGAAACAGGCATCAATTATCGGAGATATCCTTTGTGCTAAAAGCGATAGCGACGCTCACAGAATCGATGAAGAAAGCGCCACCTGGCAAGGTGGACGCTCTAGCCTGGCAGAAACTCATAGGTAATTTTTTATTTACTTATCTATGAATGCTTATATTGCTTATACAATGACACTTAGTTACTTAAGTTTGCACAAAGTTCAATGTTCCATATTTTATTGCGTTCTATAACGAAAGCGAGGTAAATGTCAGTATTATGTAGAAGAAAATGTACCTACAGTTCAAAACTGCCATCAAAGTAAGTATTAAAATTCATATTTGTGTGCTTAGCGGCCAGCAATATGAAAACTCATAGTTAAAAATGGTAAGAACTTTTGTACGGGTCACTCGTACATTGACATTTATTAAATTACTTTAGAAACTGAGTTCATATTTAGCACGTAAAAAACTGAAGTCGTGTGAACTCCGATGACTTCAATCTTTTGGCACTCCACATCAACTATTTGGCTTAACTTTTTTTAAACTCATCTGTATCTGTATTTCTTCAACATGGCAACCAAGGAAATATCTCATCAAACAATTTATTTAAAGTAGGTGTCCCAATTCTGCACCAAAGTAGTTTTATGTTGAAATAGTGAAAAATACAAAGAGAGCGAACTGTAATGTAAGATTAATACTACATAAAAATCATCACGTTCAAAATTAGTATTGCCTGTTTTACCGGACATTGCAGTTGACTTGTGTAACTCCGGAGGCAGTTATATCTTGGAGCTATATCCCACACCGAATATATATTTTTTTTTTTTTTTTATTGCAAAAGTTGGCAAACAAGCAAACTGCCCACCTGATGGTAAGTGGTAACAGTCACCTATAATACATGTGGCTCTTGTGAGATTCGCAGCAAAACTGCAACCCCACAAGAACCACAGTGTACGTTGCCAACTTGTGACACAAGATGTAAAGTCACTGTACCCAGTAATTTCACTGCCATATCTTACCCTTCAAACCGGAACACAGCAATGCAAGCACTGCTGCTTTGCGGCAGAAATAGGTAAGACGGAGGTACCTAAGCAGACGACCCTGGTACAGAGTCTCCCTCCAGTAAACCAATATATCCAACAATTTCGTTTCAAATTTCTTAGCAAACCCAATATATCTAATCCAATAACATGAATCAATTCCAAATCATTTGGCGAATTACGTGCTGACTAGTCCGGATTAAGTAAATAGATGTGGATATGGTACCTCATGATTTAATATGGTTAGCGACAGTATTGTAATCTTTTGATACATTTTATTGTAGTAGACTTCAGATAGCACAGGGATAAACCTAAGTGGTTTTTTGTTGCTATTATTGTAAGCAATATGTATTTATTTTGAGAAAACGATAAAATAAAGTTTGACTAGTAGTCCGGATATATTAAGCGGATATGGATATACTTACTCCGGATTTAATAAACAGATGTGAATATAAATAAATATAATTAAAAGTAAGCTGGATATTCCTCGTGATTTAACACGGATTGAATGAATTAGACTAGTCCGGATATTTTAAGAGGTACTAACTGGAAATAAATCTTTTTTCGTAATCTATCTAATATATCTTCTTTTGGGCTAAACCGAACCTGCCATGTGATATAGTTAAACTCAGTGCGCGTTATATTTTTCATGATGTCTTTATGGCGGATTCTTAATAAATTTTAAATTACTTTTAAAATTTATCCAATTTGATGATCTTTCGTAGGTCTATATCCCGAACTAGTGCAGCTAGCAGCATGCACCCGCGCTGCAGGTGCCGGCTCTGCGCTGCGGAGTGCGCTGCTGCAGTTCGGTGCCCTACTGGCAGCACCGCTCTAGCGCCGTGTGCTCTACACGATACACATATAGAGCACGCGCCTCTAGCGCCCCACAGGTAATACTCGCTGCGCTACTTCGCGCTGTTCATGGAACTGCTCTAGCCCCACTGATATACTCGCTGCGCTACTACGCGCTGCTTCGAGACTCGCATTTACTTAATTCGATTTTGAAGTACTTGATTAGAAACAAATCAGTCTTAAATGGAGAATCAATGCCATTAATTAAATAAATTCTACTCTAAATATTAAATCACAAAGCCATAGCGAAGGTTTGAAGTTCAAAATATATTTGGGCTGCCCTGATAAATGATAAGATGATAATTATGGTAAAAATTATATTGTATATAAGTCTGTATATAAGTATATAAACTGCTAGTCTAAAGAAATATGGTATGAGTGCGTATACTTTGACGAATGAGAGCTCCATTTACAATGGTTGAAAATAGACCCAAATTGTAAAGTGATGACAGAGGAAAAATGCATTGTACGTAGCTAGCTCGCACAATATACATTAAAAATATTTATATTGAATAAAAATAATTTTATCTTTTAAGTAGCCTAAATGTTGAAAAATATTTTTCATTTCACAGCCCAGTGAAAAGTGTCGAAGAGAAGAGGGCGCGCGCGTGACAAGGCTATATCAAAGTTAATATAAATAAGACATTATGTGTTAAACGAGTTTATTTTTTACATATTTCATTTAGATATATATTATTTAAATATATATTAAAAATATATTAATGTTAGCTCCTCGTGGTAAACAAAATGCTTGTTACGAGAGTCCATGTTCGTAACATCGGCAAGGATCGAACTATCAAATTTATTTGGACCGATCACCCTTTACTGTTGCTCATTCAGTCTCATTTGACGCCTTGTGAATCCGGGAAGTGGTTTTATTTAAATGACATATACATATTTCTGGATCTTCTTGCATCTGCCTTACAACGCTTTTCTATAATTTCCCAGTCTAAATACCAAACAGCTTAAAAATATATTATAAATAGCTGAAAGTTAGTGGCTTGACGCGTTGCTGTGGCTCAGTTATTATAATTAACAATATTTTTTTTAATGAATTTAATTTTTTTTTTTTACAATGCCATATTTCTATAAGATATAAAATACGCTTACATAAAAACCACGCCTCCGAGCCGTCAACTGCGATTCGAACCCACGACCTTACGCTATCCGGGCGAATGCTCTGACCGCTGAGCTACGTGGGAACATATCCCGCGAAATGAAAAAAATATCATTAAAGCCGGTTGAGTAGTTTCGGAGTTCAACGCGGTCAAACACTGTGGCAGGGTTTTTTTATATATATAGATAATATATATAAAATTAATTAAAGTATACGCGGACTTAACTACGCAAGCAATTTCTATATACTAATGTCAGTAATAAATAAATTGCGGACCACGCAACAATTATTTAGCCCACAAAGCTGAGTTTGTACTATGGGTACTAAATAATGTATATAAAACATTAATAAGTATATAATCGACCATATCTCGGGAATAAATGCTTATTTAAATACATATGATGGGATTCGAACCCGGAGCCTTTGGCGCAGTAAGTAGGATCGCTACTGCTGCACGGCCGTCGTTTGTAAAATATGTTTGCAGCATTATGAAATTCACCCCGGACACATATCTGCCAATAATCTCCAATAAAAGAAATGCATTCTAGTTATAAAATCATAACTTTATTCAAATGCACTTAAAATATGTTGTTTTGAATCGCCCAACATTTTTACCATATTTAACTGACAAGAAGAATGGGCACAAGAAATTCGTCAGCTTTAACAGAAGATACATAATCCACCATAAAAAATAATATTCTGTTATCACAATAAAAGTAGTGTTATGGTTTCATTGCATCGTTGATTACAATAATAAAATAATTTACTGCTTGTAACCTATGCATGTTCGTTAGAGGTATACTATTGTTACTTACCAATTTTTAATGTAACCTGCAAAATTCGTACACAGTTTTATCGCAATAAATATATTGAATTATGTGTATTAAGGTAAGGGTTAAACTTTATATTTGCTCATCAGGATAGTATCCAATTGATATTTACTAAGGGTTGCAACATATCACTGCGTGATTTAAGGGTTACCAACATCAAAAAACGTGTTTCAGACTTTTTTTACAGAAGACAATTAAAAGGGCATTATTTTATCAGAAAACCCTTTTTTTTATTTATATCAATGGTTAGCCCCCTTAAAACCCACGCTTTGAGTTAATGCGTTATTTCTCTATCTATCGGGGAAAAAAATATCATTCAAAAAGAACCATTACCGAAGCTGTAATAAGGATTAATTCAGACTGCGCGCTATAGAGCATTATATAATGCTCGCGGATTTTAAGTATCGTTGTCGCGCACATGTATACATGCTCGTGGGTTTTAAGGGGTTAAGGGTTACCAACATCAAAAAAACGGGTTTCAGACTTTTTTACGGGAGACAAAATGGCATTGTTTTATCACAAAATCTATTATTTTTTTTATTTTTTATCAATGGTTAGTCGACACGTTTAAAAAGAATCTCCGTTTTGCTCAGCCAATTAATAATAATACGGGAACTTTGCTTACCCCGCCCGTATTCAAGCTAATTAAGGGTTCCTATAAACTTGTAGGCGAAAAATAAAGACTAGGATGCTTCTAAGGTTAAACACTATTCTTTGCCCTTCTCTGTCTGGTGTACGGACACATTAACAGTCTCAGTTTAATTATGTCATCAATTTCTTGTATATATTAAACAAATTGTTTGGTACATCACAAGTGAGTCTTGATAAATTCATTTCTGTTATATTTTAATTTATTTACTTATTATTATGTACATAGATAATGATGAGAATTACAAGGTATAAAATAATTTTCTTATTTTATTTAATTTTAAAAGATTGGGATGTACTAATCTTATCCTTACTCGGTGTTTAAAGGTATATTATATACAGGGTGTAAACGAAAGGCGATTTGATTAAAAAAACATAGCTTGAGGAATTATCTGCTGTTTGGTGTCATGAAACAAAGGAAAGTAGTTAATGATAAAACACAGTTTTGTATTAGTAATGCCAAATGTTTTGTGTTTAATACCCTTTCGCCTTACTGCCTGTATTGTAAACATTGTGTCTTATAAACATTAGAAGTATACGAATTTTCGTTACAATGGCAGTCGAGAGCTGTGCAGGGATGAAAAAAATATACAATTAATGTTAAAATATATTTGGCGTAAATCAGTGTGAATGTCAATTTTTGCACTTTATGCGGAATATTATAAAGTTTAATTTTCATTATCACCAGAATACTGCTACGTCGCTCTTGGTCTGCACTGAGCTTAGATTATCCAGTTACGGCTGAATCCTCATACGTTTTATAGTTCAGTTGAGACCTTCTTAACTTTGACGAGCTTATTGATGAGAGTTTAATGGAAACAGTCAGAACTTCTTTTTCCACATGTGACAAATTGCAAAAAAAAACTTTTCAATTATTTTACTTAAAATAAACTATCAAAGATTAATTTTCGTGAACTAAAGATTTTTAACTTCAAAATAGATATTTTATTTTTATTTAGTTGCTATTTATTATGATTTTATAAATTGATTCTATGAATACATCTAGCTTGATTTAATATTAATACCAACGTTATTAATTTTATTTATACATTGTTACAACAGTGAAATATATATTTTTTAATTTTAGCAATCTATAAAATAATTTTTGGCGGTCATCTATATTATATTGTCTTTTATTAATATAAATTTATTAATCATCTCAGCTGTAAAACGGCCAATACTGAAGCCTCCCTCATACCCAAAGTGGGGTTTGACCACAATCTCCATACTTGGCATGTGGGTTGGAGATCGCAATAAAAACCGTAATTCGGAAAACACTGCCCATTTTATGGTCTACGGGAGCTGAATGGTGATGACCTACGGACTATCACCCTTTCTTGGTTGCTATTCCTACCTGTCGCACCAAGCGCTTCTCAACATCTTTCATAATGCGCACAGCAAAGGAGTGGAACTCCCTCCCTGCGTCTGTATTCCCGAGTACTTATAACCCGTGAGTTCCCGGGTACTTGTAACCAGGGTGAATAGGCACCCTCTGTGTTAGCTCGTTCCATCGTAGATTCTGACTTGGCCCCCGGGCTTGATTGGGATTAAGAGCGAACCGTGTTAAGTTATGGTAATATTCTACTCTGAATACCATTCGGAATACGAAACGTATAAATAATTGTTATCCTTCATATTTTTAATGAGTCAACTTTAACAAAAGTATGAGTATTTGGCCTTATTTTCCTATTAGTGAGGAAAATAATAAAGTTTATCCTCCTATTAAACGATTATTTTTGGACGGTGATGTTTAGTGGCGAAAAATTTTGTCTTTTAATTACATACCGTCAATTCAATGATCATGTTCATACACAACGAAAATAATAATATACTAAATGATTAAAAGGTTTTTTAAACTCAAATGAATTATTTAAATTTCATTATCCATTTTTAAATGAAAAGCTAGAATTGTAACCTAAATAAATCTCCATACATTTTATAGGGGAAAAGTTTGTAGAAATAACACCAGTTTTTAATAAACCTAAAATCCTAAAAAAGCCTAAAATCTATGAAAAATCACGGTAGGTATAAATATGATAAAAAGTTAATTTTACCCCTAGATTATTTATAGATATACTAGGCGATCTTATTCATACTAAACTCTTAATCCTTAAGATTAACGAATTTCAATGCATTAGTGTGTTTGACAAATAAATTAGCTAGAATTTATAAAATGTAGTGATGCATTGGATAACATATGTAAGACGTTATGCAGGTGCGATTATGTAGCTATGTTACCGGTAATATAAAATATTTGTTATATTTTAAGATAATTTCTAAATTAAGGATTTCTGTTCGTAGATTTGTTAATTAAAAACATAGTTTAAGATAAATCAAAGTTTACAGTAATGCAATTGGATAAAGGAAATGTGCTAACTTGTTAAACTTGTAAAATTGTTTTAAGAAATTTACTTCTGTTTAATTATTACGTGCAATTTTAAGGTAGCCATAATTTTAAGCTTTATTTAGGACATTCCGCTAACAGATACATAATTTATACAATGTGTCCCGTCACCAGTGTCGAAGCCTTTAATGGTGTGAAATTTGGCATTTTTTATCGACCAATTGCCCCTCAAATTTGGTTTTTCTCAAAACGCCAAGAATTAAAAAATACACAAAAAAGAATATTTGTTTTTCTTTAATTATTTTTTCAATTTTTTTTTCCATGACAATTGAAACATGATGGCTGTGTAACTGTTGTCTACATGTTTAGCTATCAAATGACACCTTTTTAATGTTGATAGGACATTTACATGAGTAGTGGTGGTCGAGTTAGTATGAGAGCCCAGGTCTTGGTTACCAAGAAAACAAAATGGCGGCCGTAAGAGAAAAACAAAATTTGAGGGACAATTTGTCGATAAAAAAAGCCATATTTCACATCATTAAAGGCTCCGACACTGGTGACGGGACACATTGTATATTTAGCTCCATATTACTCTCGCTGTTCTTCAGATTCTTCAATAAAGCGAATCGTTTCCAAAAGGAAAAAAATATTTTTTATAAATAACCAACATTTGTCATTTTATGTCTCCTTATCTGTTGGTTTTTAGTTGAAAATCGATAAATAAGTTTTCACAAGTCGCCGGGTATATACGCTTAGCATAATGCATCTTTTTGTGCCATTACAATCACTTAAAAAATAATTTTAATATATTAAACAATTTTGTCAATTTCGTTAACAATATTCTTGTAACAGCCTTTGTTAAAAAAATAGTGTTTAGATTTTAAATTAACTATTAAATTGTATTTTATTATTAATTAGTTAAGATAATTTTAACTTCCACTATCCTATTAAGTGTATGTTTATTTATATTTCTTCCATTGTTAATAAAATATGTAAGAAAGAAAACATTTTATAATATTTGCACATAGGGAAGCAATTTTTGTTTTGTGTATGTTCTTAAGATTTTAAACTTTTAATTATTGATTAATTGAAACAAAATATATATTTTAACCCTGTAATGATCATTTTTTTTACGTAAAATAAATTTACCCAAAGAATATTGAAGTAACATTTTTTTCCTTATGGGTAATCCAAACACTTCAGTGCCGATCCGTAAAATCAATAATCTAAGATCACAAATTTGTTGTTTGCCTGTCCGCTCTTTTTCCCGCTCTTTTTCCTTTGTATCAATAACGTTACCATAGCAACGCGTTAACCGCAAGTAGTTCGTCTACCGGACGCTAGATGGCGCTAACGGAAAAATATTTAATAATAGAAATTTTTTTTACGAATTTTGTCCACCCGTGCGAAGCCGGGACGGGCCGCTAGTTATATATGGGTCGTTCTTCTTTTTTACCGACAATGAAAGGACATTTTTCTGTTTTTTTGGTTTTTGAACTATCCATAATTGTGGTTTATGTGTGGAATTTAAAAGAAATTGTATCTGTGTTGTCATTAGGACTAATTAAAGTTTCCTTTTCGGCAAATATTAATTCATTTTTAATGTTGGTTTTAAAAAAAAATATGTGACAGAGTGGCCTCTTTCTGTGGAGACCACATTTCGGTTTACCACTCTGTCACGGCATTCTACGGAAAACAAACGAAAAAATATGTTGGTTTGAGAAAATGAAAAATTATATTATTATAATTAATATTAATAGATAAGAAAAATATGGACGTTTATTCGAACCGAATTAAAAAACTGTAAATATCAATACTCCAACGAGATGCCATAATAAGACGAAGGACAGACCATTGTCGGTTAAAAAGTAGAACGACCCATATAACGATCAGACTATTAATATAGCCTATGATCAGTACTTCCGACATTTTCGTTCCTGAAATTAGTAGAATTATTATTGACCATTGTACATTTTTCATACATTTTAAACGTTTCTCCAGTACATTGACAGTTAAGTAACATGCCACACCTACTGTTACGTAAATTTACACTAAATAACACAATAGTTGTTGTGACGAAATCTATCACTGGTATGGTACGTAAGTAATTTGTCATAGCATACTTTGTGGCTCAAGTACAGTGATAGATGATACTTTAGCAGTTTCTTTTTTCTTTATTTGTGGCTTGGATTTGTGCATTTAGCCAGTGTCAAGTAAGTATAATTGCCAGTTCTTGAGTAATTTCTTAATTTAATGATGATGAATGAACAGTAATATAGATTTTTTCCAAGGTTTCAGTAAATGTGTGCGGTTTTACTGAAACCTCCCCGTGGACTTATTGAGAGAGCAGGAAAAGAACTTCCGCTGCTTTCTCTTGTATGTTCACAAACACTTAGTGGTTAATAAGCCACCATTATTACGCACTAATATCCACAACAACACAAATTCCAACAAGAGAAACAAAACCACCAACGTGACACTTCCCGCTCCCGCCAAAAAGTCACTTTAGCAGTTAAGTAGGTTACTAATATAATCATGGCTCCATTGACTAAATAATTATCTTTTTTTTTCGAAAATGGAAATGAGAGACAGATGAAATTTTTCAGATGCAGATGTTGCCTAATAATTCCTTGTTTTTCTTTACAACATTGTGTTTAGGCTGTTCTCCTTTGAAAATTTGTACAAAGCTGTAGGTTGAACTGCTATTTACAGTAAATTTTTTATCATACGTGTCGGCACTGATGTGTATAATAAGGGAATAAGTTATGAAGAAATTCTGTATTTAAAAAAATATTTAGTATTTACAGTTTTTAAATTTGTCAAAAACGTAAATGTTGGATGTTAATTAATTTAAAAAATAAGAAAATATTGTTTAATGTGTAAGATATTTTGAATTTGAGTTGTGTTCGTTGATGATTGAAGTAAATGAATTTGTACTACCGTTGTTTTTTATTTACCTATTGTGTGTATCAGTTTTTCGATTGCTTGTATTGTATCCGGTTCGAAGGACCAAAATTCTCCAGTAAAGGTTATTAAAATAAATATAGTAAATGTTACATGTGCACAATCTGCATTTCGCAAAAGTTTTAATTTTAGTAAAAAAATCTTAGCTTTCTATGTTAATTAACTCGGTCCTCGATGGCACAGTGGTTAGTGCGATCAGCGTGTTATTGAGGAGCTAGCACATCTCGTAAAGGTTATCAGATAAGTGACCAAAAAATATCTCAAGCTGCGTGCTCAAAAAACCCTCATTAACATTCGACATGGAAGCTAAACTGTGCTTGAGTGGTGGATTATCGTCGCCGGTTTTATCATTGATAGGGAAAGCCCAATTGTATATCATACTTTGCCAAGTAATGGCAACTTTAATAGGGTTGACCCAATTATATGACTGTAAAACATTGTTTTTAGAGAATGACTAATACTTTAATAAGTTTATTGCATACAAAATACAATTAGTGTATTCAACCATGATCATTGAGCCTTTTTGGCATCGCAATAGAGGGAGGAAAGAATATGCTAAATGCAATAGGCTAACTGCTATAATTGAAAACGGATATAGATAAAGTTGAATTAAAAAGTGTTAAGAGAGAGAGAGAGAGAGCGAGGATCAAACACCATCCGCTTAGGTATCACAATCGATGTGCTACAGAGATCTTTTTGTGCAAAGGTGGCCTTATTTCTATAACAGATATCTTCCGGTCAACCCACATTGTTTGTGACTGCTTTTATAAGTCGGTGTCTAAAAGTGAAAATATTAGAGTTTGGAACAGTAGGTGTATTTATACTTTTTAAGAAATAATTTTTGTGTAATCGTGACCGTGTCATTCTT
The DNA here is from genome assembly GCA_927399485.1 of Calamotropha paludella. Lineage (NCBI taxonomy): Eukaryota > Metazoa > Arthropoda > Insecta > Lepidoptera > Crambidae > Calamotropha > Calamotropha paludella. The sequence continues at coordinate 12,680,779 of OV656828.1, forward strand.
AATAAAATAAAATTTAATGTTTGCCTGTTATATTTTAACGCTCTATTTTCAATTAAAGATTAGTATAGCAAACAAATTAAATTAGATATGAATTAGTGCCAACATTTCGATAGAAATTAACTTTAGAAATGAAAAACAAAAACTATGTTTATCTAACGATTCATTAAACTAGAAGTCGGGATGTTGAACTAATGAAAAGCATAAAAGTTTGTATCTAACACTCGTCGTCGCGGCTAAATTTATCATTTAGTTCAATGACCGAACCGAGTGAAACGCTACTTTTATCTTGAGAAATTTCTGTACTGCGATCTAGTGCTTGTAACTCTGAAACAAACTTTGTAAAATTATAATAATGATGCATTTAAAATCATTTATTGATACTAATTTTTACACACGTGTATATTCATTGATATAATGGATGAATATTCTTCTGTGAAATAACTCCTAATAATAGTAGAACTTCAGGAAATTAAAATACGGAAGTAAATACATTTTCGGTATGTGTAAAAAGGATTTATGTATTGTTTTAAACTTTCATGGTCACTAACATTATAGTAATATAAGTTATATACGGGGGAGCAAGTTGCTCCGTGATCATGGCGCTTGCAACAGTGCCGAAATATCGGAAACTCAATAAAAACAAGGTACATGGTGACAATGCCTTCCCAACTAGCAAAATAATGTCATATAAAGGTTAAGTTAACGTTTCTTATGCGACTTTAAGTGATTATGTGACGGTCATCAAGACAACGTTTTATCAAACGTTAACGTTTATAAAACGTCAAAAGGGCCCATTTTATAAAACTAAATAGTCATGTAGTAGTCCAGTTAAAGTCGTGAGACCGACTAAAACGTTTTATTAAAGGTAAGTTATAAGACTTCATTATGATTAAATTGGTTTATTTATATTAAGCTATGACATTTATAAAACATTTTTCCTCCATCCTAACTGTCAGTTCGTATTGTGCTCCAATTAAAATTTCAATATTGTATTGACATAAAAAGGTAATTATTAAGATTTATTATTAACATAAACAAGTGAATGTGGAATTAAGCACTTTGGGACTAGTTTCTCATGGGAACTTAACTTTGTCGGTAATGTATGTGATGATATGTACTATTTTCCTTAAGCCCTCTCGATATTCGTGATTTTTCTGATGTATGAGAATACTAATTTCATATAAAATTAATCTTTAAGAGTAGCCATTTTTGTTTTAGTTATATATAGACTGCTATACAACTACTAAACAACCAAATAGTCATGTACACGTTTTGGTGTGACTATTGATAAGCTCCATGTTTTATTGCTAGGGTTCTCGAGGTGAATAAGTGAACCCCGTGGCAGAGTAGATTTATAATACCGAAATCTTGTACAGTATGTACGATATATGTATCTGTTAGGGCAGATTGTTGATACGTAAGAATAATCTTTCAAAATCTTTTAGTAACAACTAGCAAGTTTATAAATGTGCAACTGCGCAACCATAAAATTGTAAAATTGTTCGCAAAGAAAAAATAAATAAGATTTCACTTTCATGGGTAAGAATAACGTAATAAAAAAATTCACCACATTTACTAACTTTTAACCCACCAATATAAATGCAAGCTACAAAATTGTAATTTAACACTTACTTTCGAGATCTGGTGTATCTTTATCAAAAAGTTTGTACGGAACCTTTTGAACTTTCAGTGACCTTTCTTGACCAACGTTGGAGTTAAATTAATATGACTGAATGTCGGAAAAGAGTTATATTAAAGTTGTGTAAAAACTGAAATGTTTTATAATAGTCAGGGTTATCCACCTTATATAACTGTTATATTGCCGTTATATAAATGTTTTCCATAAAACGATTTTGTCTTTTATATGACTTTTATCTAACCAAAACGTTTATAGGACTAAATTGATATCAGGTAAACGTTTTCTATTAGACCATTATATGATCGTCGTATAAGAAAGTTGTTAAAACGTTTAATGGACGTACCAATACGACTAATTCGGTATACAACTATTATGTTAAATCTCCAACTTCTATACGACTAATAAGTAATGGTAAAACGACTATAAAACATTTAAAGGACTGTAAGTCATATAGTTACTGTATTATATAACTATTTTGCTAGTTGGGTTATGAATAGGTACTTTTGAACAAGGAATCTGATTCTTATTTTTATATACTTAAGGAAGATATATAAATCTATATTGTAGTAGAATAATAATCTTAATCAAAAGTTTATCCACAATTTCGTCCCGTTAGGGAATGATATTTCCGAATTGTTATATGTAATGCGTTGCCCAGTCCTATACAGCTCTTGTGCTACGCAAAGATACTGGGCTAGCATAAATACAGTCACAAATATACTACCATGGGTTTACTTGGGAACAAATGCTTATTGATGCCGGCTTCCAACCCGAGATCTTTAGGGCATAGGCAGGGGCGTTTGTTACCATTGTACCATAAGTGAAAACATACGTGAAAGTTGCAGAAAAATACGAAACACAACTGTGATACGTTGCTTAATGCTTTGAGGCCTTTTTATAGGATGTTTACATAACATCTTTACAGTACATTCCGATAAAATATTATAAATATTGTTCTGATATATTGTCATATATATTGTCATATATATCAGAATATTGTCTCCGTGTGTTGTCTTCGCCACAGTGGCTAGGAGGTGCAACTTATATATACTGTCGTCGCTAGGCCACAAAGTAGTCTTTTTAGGGTTATGTACCCAAAAGGTGAAAAAACGGGACCCTATTACTAAGACTTCGCTGTCTATCTGTCACCAGGCTGTATCTCAAGAACTGCGATAGCTAGACAGTTAAAATTTTCACAAATTATATATTTCTGTTGCCGCTATAACAACAAGTACTAAAAATAAAATAAATATTTAAGGGGGCTCCTATAATAATAATAATATTTCCCCAACAATCACACTAATTAACCTTGCCTAAAGTACCTAAGCACTTTAAGGCTTGTGTTATGGATACTAGGGTAACGGATAGACATACTTATACGATACATAGATATGTAATATTCAAAATTCCTATACAACAAACGTGATTATTTGCCCTATTTTGCTCGATATCAATAGTGGCAACAGGTAGGCACTTGAACTCGTATTCATAAAATACTCAGTTGTATTTTTATTTTGATAAAAAATAAAAAAAATATTTTAAGGGGCTCCCATACAACAAACGTGTTTTTGTTACTTAACCAAAAGTTTGAACGGAACCTGTCGTGCGCGAGTCCGACTCGCACTTAGCCGGTTTCTTTTTATATAGAAATTAGATACCTAATAATAGCAGTTATTATAATAAATCGCCCTTTTTTGGATGTGAGTAAAAACTCGTTTTCTTAGAACTATTTCAATAATTATAAGTAATATGTTGTTTTAAACTTTCATGGTCACTAACAGCATAGTAATATAAGTTATATACGGGATTGTTACCATGTACCTTGTTTTTGGTGAGTTTCCGATATTCGGAAACATGGTACATGGTAACAATCCCGTATTTAACTTATATTACTATAACTACAAGTAATATCAATATGATTCTTAGACACACAGAAAAGATTGTATTTTTTACATATGTTGGCATTTAAAACTCAAAATAGACCACCTGAAGCTTATCTAAGGCGCCATTCATTTATTACATAAGACCATTTTCGCTAGTTTTGACCCCCTCCCCCCCTATTGTAAGAAAAAATAAGAATAGGCCGACCCCCTCCCCCCATATTTAATATTTTTTACGTAAGAATCTAAAGGCAAAAATGAATACACTTTTGGTTTATTTTAAGTTTATTTTTCAAAGTAAAATTAGTTTTTTTTGAAGTTGCGATGCCTCTTTCGACGCAAAATATTTAGAGCATACCTACAAAACAAATTCTTTCTATGAGCGCATCTTGTATTGATGGACAGCAAAAATGGTAAGGACCGAACAAGTGACGACTAGTCCACAAGCGGGGAGTTCCCGGGAGGCGTAGTGCGGGTGGCGCAGGTCCGTTGCCATGGAAATGGTAGGTACTCGAGCAGTTGCCCGCACTTTTTCAAAGTATAATTTTAACTTTGCGCATTTTTGTGATCTTACGTAAGAACTATCGAGACTCCCTCCCACCCCCTTGTAAGAAAAAATAAGACATAGTTGACCCCCCACCCTCCCTTAATCGTCTTACGTAATAAATGAATGGCCCCTAATTGATAGCAAAACGGACGGCTGTATACGTAAAATACATACCTATAGTATATTCACTTTCCTACTTGCTTTACTAAATCAAAGTATTGAGTCCAAGATCAACCACTTTGTGTTACCAGCTACACGTAGGTACATACTATACAAAAATGTAGGTGAACTGACATCATCGCTTCTCTCGACCATATTCGGTCACATTGTATGACATAATAAGAATATTCAAGTTAATGTGGGCGTCGGTGACAAGTTGTTGTTGTTGTTTGTTGGATATAAGATCACCTTACACAGATAATGTTCTGGAATTATCATACACTGAATAATATAGTTATTTATTATAATTTTGGCGTTGATTGAAGATTGAAGCCATTTAAACAGTGTCAATAAGAAAGATTAGGCCAAGGCCAAGTGATAGATCTAATTTAAAATATCGTCAGTTTATAGTTAATCACCTAATTCTATCGGATGGACGGACATTACAAAATTAAAAGGGTTCCTTGTATTTAAACACCCTAGAGAGTAGCCAGTTATTCTGATGTCAAGATGACTCCCACTTTATAACTTTACAGTCCCGAGTGTAAAATTTTTAAATCTTAACTCATACGCGATAGTATCATTTGCATATTTGACAACGTAATACAAGCCTCTGGATATGGGACTCCTATTGTATTTTGACACAATAATCCTTTACCTACCCACACATATATTTTTAATACATTTAATGTTTTCAGGCAAAATTTTTAGCTCCTTTATTTTTAAGCAGCAGATGCAATATGCTCCATTGTAAAAAATCTTCATTTTTAAAAAGAATGAATTTATTTTTGTTAATAGTTATTATTAACTACTTATAATTACTGGGTATATTTTAATATTGATCTATAGCTTTGGCCAGTCGTTCTGATAGAAAAATTTAAAGAGCCTTCTGATCACAACCTTATTTAATAGAGTAACTTTCACAAGATCTTTTCCCTTTCACACTATGGCTAAGACAAGACTATAGATAACACCGGATAAAACAATTTATTCATAGAACTTCAATCAAGCCGTCACTTTATTACTTACTTATTGTTAACCTTTAAATTGAATTAAATACATAAAAAATAAAAACAAGATACCAAAAATATATAAGTAATTAGTGATTAAAATATTCATTCTTTTCACGTTGAAATTAAGTGAATATAAAGTTTATTTAAATACATGGAAAAAAATATTTTGGAATGATAAACTATAATACGTAGAACACCGATGTTGTGTAGGCACCTAGGTAACGTACTGCCTTGTGGGTAATAGTAAATAGCTGTATTAATTTAGTGTGTCCGATTCAACCTGACCTTTGTAACGATTCTAGGACACATACCGTCACAAGTTAGATAGCAACTGTCGCTTCTGATAAGGCTTATAATCCTTCCCCGGTACAAGTCAACCATAGGTGTTTAGTCATAAGTGCCAACATGACCGCACAGCCTGCTGTGAGGATTCACAACCACGAGGAGTCACAATATTTTCCCGGTCGCAAAAAAAAGGATTTCCTTTGACCTAAAATTATAATGCTCTCTCAGACTTAGATACTTTTGAGACGGAATGTTAAAACAATAAATAAAGCACCAAGGGAGACTTTTGAGCTAAAATTAAGTTCTTTGGCACGATCTCGTACGCTTGAATACGTATGTGATGTTTTATTTGAAAAAAAAAGTTAGTTTAGTATTTATTTGTGGTATGTTGCTATCATTCGCTATATTTAAAGTGTCTATGTATCTGTAATGCCAACATAAAGTGGTTTTTACTAAATTCATATGAAAGTATATACGGGAGGTAGTTATGAAGAAGAAACAGTACAAATATACTGATTTTAAATTGTAAAATACGATTTTTGCGTATGGCGTACGTAACTTTAAGGGCTCGTTCCCACTTGTCGGGTGTCGGATCTGTATATTAATCGGATGTCGGCGCCTTTGTTCACACACACGATTAATAATCGGTCGAAGCTAGTGCCAATTTTAAACACTACGCGAGGTTACTGCGCACGATGGACGACGACGAAGCTCTTGTTGTGATGCATTATTATTTAAGAAGAAAACGAGGAAAGACAGCCAAGGAAAGAAAATATTGGGTGCACCTAATCCTGAGGGAAAGATTTAGTTTCTGAACATTTCAGAACTTAATAACAGAATTGAGAAGTGACGAAATTAAGTTTTTCGATTATTTTAGAATGTCGATAACTACATTCAACCATCTATTGGCTCAAATATCAGTGAGCATAAACTACCAATATACAAATTTTAGAAACTGCATCCAACAAATGTGAACAGCGCCATTCTTAATAACAGGCGAGTGGGAACCGACACGATTTTTTTCCGGGCGTAGAGGGCTGGCAAAACACCCAACATTTCTTGTCGAAGCCGACACAAAATCGGTTTCCGATAAGTGTGAATAGCTTCATATATAATGTTCTGCCACTGGAACCTCCGATAAATATACGGAGCCGGCAACCGACAAGTGGGAACCGGCTGTAACGTTCAATACATGCGTTGTAAATGCTCATTGAATAAAAGTTATTTTATCCTTTTAAACCATCTTCTCATTATCACTTGCTTAAGTAATTTTAAAATCCAAAGATTAAGAAAAGAGACGATTGGATGTATGGGGTAATTAACACTAAGCTACCTCAAAGGTATTTTTTTCTCAATAGTAATATAGATTTTTTCTTATATTAATATTTTTCTTTTCGTGTACGAAAACTCTATTGATCGCCTTTTACGACACAAAAGTCTAAAGTGTAAAACGCTGCAGCGCTGTATTGATGCTATTCTACTTAGATAATTTTTTTATCCAACCAAAATTTGCTACACACCCTGTTTTTTTTGTCATTTTCACACCCACATTATGTACCATGTTAGATTCTCGAAGTAAGTACCGGAAATGGTAATTAATGAAGTATATATTTTTTTACTGGCAGCAGTTTTCTAGAAAAAAATCCTAGTTCCCGATTTAAATATTAACTCTAGGTAGCCTTAAAATCTGAAAAAAAGATTCTGGGCAGATTGATGGGTCATCAAAATAAATAGAACGTTCATTCCACCTTACACCCCTTATTAGGTAATAACCTGAATTACTTATATAAAAAAAAACAATGACAAAGGTATCTACCTATTGTGTCAGTCTATTACTAGGCAAAAAGAAGTAGTCTCATCAAGACCAGTTTTCTCGAGAACGCGTAGTTATTATGCTATAGAACTTTCCAGAACTAGTAATATTCTATAAGAAGGAAACACTGGGGAAGAAATTTACCGCTGCAGAAATACCAAAGCTTTGTGAAATATAAGCGCACAGCCATGTTACATAGTAATGCACGATATGTTTTAGTATCTCATGTAATTCTTTCTATCCAAGTCAAAATATACAAATATTTAAGATGAAGTAGGTACCTACTCAATAGTAATTATGTCATAATAATTTCATTTATCAAATCCTATATTACTACATTAATTATAATACCTATAATAATCAAACAACAATTAATTTGTTCAGATGCATTAACCTACTTTGAGAGTAAGTATATATGGTGTTATTAAGGAATGTGTAAAATTTAAACGACAAAACTCACATAATTTTTTTTATTTCATTTCACCGGGGAATGTATCGGTGCGAGTGTGCCGGAAACAAAAATAAATAAATCATCGGCTTAATACTCTTCCGCGCCTTCGCCTTCGCCCTCGGCAGAGTCCATGCCGACTTCTTCGTAGTCCTTCTCAAGGGCGGCCAAGTCCTCACGGGCTTCGGAGAATTCTCCTTCCTCCATACCCTCACCAACGTACCAGTGCACAAAAGCGCGCTTAGCGTACATAAGGTCGAACTTGTGGTCCAAGCGGGCCCAAGCTTCGGCGATTGCTGTGGTATTGGACAACATGCAGACTGCGCGTTGCACCTTGGCGAGATCGCCTCCCGGTACAACGGTCGGGGGCTGGTAGTTGATGCCCACCTTGAAACCAGTGGGACACCAGTCCACGAACTGGATGGTACGCTTGGTCTTGATAGTAGCAATGGCTGCATTGACGTCCTTAGGAACAACGTCACCACGGTACAGCATGCAACACGCCATGTACTTTCCGTGGCGAGGATCGCATTTCACCATCTGGTTGGCGGGCTCGAAGCAAGCGTTTGTGATTTCAGCCACAGACAGCTGCTCGTGGTACGCCTTTTCCGCGGAAATGACTGGTGCGTATGTCACCAGTGGGAAGTGAATACGTGGGTACGGTACCAAGTTGGTCTGGAACTCGGTAAGGTCGACGTTGAGTGCGCCGTCGAATCGCAGAGAAGCCGTGATTGATGATACAATTTGACCGATAAGCCTGTTCAAGTTTGTGTAGGTGGGGCGCTCGATATCCAAGTTGCGGCGGCAGATGTCATAGATAGCTTCGTTGTCGACCATGAACGCACAGTCGGAATGTTCCAAGGTGGTGTGGGTTGTGAGAATAGAATTGTAAGGCTCAACGACAGCGGTGGACACTTGGGGAGCGGGGTAGATAGCAAACTCCAGTTTGGACTTCTTGCCGTAGTCAACGGAGAGACGCTCCATCAGGAGGGACGTAAAACCGGAACCGGTACCGCCTCCGAACGAGTGGAAGATGAGGAAGCCCTGGAGGCCTGTGCACTGGTCTGCGAGCTTTCGAATGCGGTCCAGTACAAGGTCAACGATTTCTTTGCCAATTGTGTAGTGACCACGGGCATAGTTGTTCGCCGCATCTTCTTTGCCAGTTATAAGTTGTTCAGGGTGGAATAACTGTCTGTATGTACCTGTGCGCACCTCATCTGTTAACAAGAAAATTTTATTAAATTATTTATTGCTGAGACAGGGTCTATTTGGCTTCAAACACACCATATTTGTTTCATATTTCTATTTTTTACACATATATATACCTATATCTCTTTTTTTTATATTATTTTCCATGTTAAGTATAATAGAAACTGATTTTATTTCTTATTAATTGATATACATCTTTTGTTTTTGTTGTTTGCGTTCAAATAATGTTTTTTCTCTTTCTATTGTACATATTAAAAAGATTAGTCATGAATACACATTGTTTGCAAAGTAAAGATGTCTACCGAGAGATTTCTGTCAATGAACCCAGATTGTATGTAGTTTGTGTCCACAAAGTTCAAACAAAAATGGTTATTTCAATTACATGGCTGCCAGTAATAATTAGGGAAATAAGAAAATCAAGAAAATAACTAAGATTCCATAAAAAATTTCTGATACTAACCAACTACTGTTGGCTCCAAGTCGACGAACACGGCACGGGGTACGTGCTTGCCAGCGCCAGTCTCGCTGAAGAAAGTGTTGAAGGAGTCATCACCACCTCCGAGAGTCTTGTCTGTGGGCATCTGGCCATCGGGCTGAATGCCATGCTCCAGGCAGTATAACTCCCAGCAGGCATTACCGATCTGGACTCCGGCTTGGCCAACGTGTACAGAGATGCACTCACGCTGTAGAAAAAAAAAAAACAAAAATTAACAACCATGTCAGTATTAACAGTAAAACTAATATTCAAATTAAGTTCAGTTAATACCTCTAAGGGATCTTATTTTGTGACATTTGAACTACCCCATATTATTTTATATTATTTAATGTAATTCGAAAGTTAAACAGTTAAAAATATTAGAAAGTTAGCTTCCATCAGCAATTTGTTCAGTGAAAGGTGAAAGAAAGTAGGTCCCTAGTAATACAATGCGTTCGGTCATGGATTCATGGGAATCGGAAACCGTAAAAATTTAATATCAATTTTAAAGGTGGACTAGAATTTACATATCGATTTGGATAATCTAGACAGTGAATCTATTTGCGAATGGAATAAAACATCTCTATAAATAATTGTCCGCTTCTAGAATAATAGCAATTGAGAAAAATCTACAATTTTTGGAAGGTGAATCAACGACTCAGATACTAGCTTAGCAGATCCTTCCTTCAACCTTGAATGGGGTCAGTCAGTTGACACGTCACTACTTCGGGCTTTGAAAAATACAGGATAGAAATGATGTCATGCACCAAACCTAAATAAGCACTTGCCTCAAGTAGATAACTATAAGAGTGGGAATTAATCTCAAGGGGAATACAGAAAAAAAAACCACGAGAAATCTACAAAGGCGTGGCCATGACAGCCGGCACGGCCACCTCGAAAACCGCCGAAATATGTAACTCTATATAATTACGAAACAAGCATTCATTTGTTTTATTCTATTTATCGTGTTATATTATGAATAACAGAAGATAAAAAAGAAATAAATGAAGAACTAATTTAATGAACAATAATGCTACTAAATTAAAAACTACACTTTCACATGGCAAACGTTTTAGACTGTTACAATTTTAACGGGGCCGGATAATATGCCGACAAAATGGTGGCGTTACCACGCTGTTAGTTTACCAGGAATCTCGAATAATGTTACAATACCTAAGATTTACATTAAATTTCAGTTAGGATTAATAGAATAAGTAAAATACTCACCATTTTGAAGAGTTTGTAGACTTAACGTACAAAATAAGTTAATAAATTATGTCAGTCGTCGTTCAGCGCGACCGGTTAAGAGGCTGGCAGAACGAAAGTAATACGAAAAATTCCGTTAAATCGCTTTTATAGTACCGGTGTGTCGGGGAACAACGCTTCGAATCGCGCATTGGGATTGGTCGATTCAAATGCCGCATAGGCGGCTCAACCAATAAGGTCAAAGCTGCATTATATCACCATAGCGGGAATATGTGGGTTGGTGATTCATTCGAGTTAACTCATAGTAGTGAGTAAGCCACTCATGATCGATATCGATGAACTAAAAGTTTTAGTTGCACGTTCATCCCGTCTTTCTAAAAATTATTTCATTTAACGTTATTGTAAGCATTTAAATGTTTTCTACATAGACGTAGAAGAATGATCATACTTTTAATGCGCATAAGATGATGATTCATGGCTGTTTCAAGATGTAATGATGATGCGTCTAGGGGCCATTCATTTATTACGTAAGACGATTTGAGGGGGAGGGGGGTCGACGATGTCTTATTTTTTCTTACAAGGGGGTGGGAGGGAGTCTCAATAGTTCTTACGTAAGATCACAAAAATGCACAAAGTTAATTTAGTTAATTATACTTTGAAAAAGCGCGGGCAACTGCGCAAGTGCCGAGGTTCGCTCGGATGCGTATACGTAAAAACTTCGGGATCTCTTTTTATGTTGACAGAATGTATTTATTCCTAAAATAGTTTACCATAACGAGTTTGGCATATTTTTTTGCATAATATTACTTTGTCATAATTGTTTTTTAGTAGCATATGTACTGTGGCATGATTATAATTAGGTCTAATATATATATGCATAATTATAATGTGCACATTGTTTTTAGGCATAGTGTATAATCGCATAATAGTATTTTATAATAAACTTTTATTTTATTACCTAATGGTTGTTTGAATCTGAAAAATAAAAAAGGCGTTTTAACCAGTATTTCCTTTTTATATTAGTGTCAAAGTAGGTTTAGGTAAGGTTAGTTAAGGTTTGGTTAGGTTAGAGCAATGTTTATGTAAAAAGTTATTGATGTATGTCTATAATCTTAGGAGTTACTTAATCTGCGTAAAATGATTATGATTATATTCATTATGATTTGATACCATTATGCCTTTATAAAGTAATGGTTGTGAATTTTATGCTAAAATATGATTATGCTGATTGTATTTATGATTAAAACAATTATGCTAAATTTGTTATGAATAATAATATTTTAAATATCATTAGTATGATATTACACACCAATAACTTTTTACATAAACATTACTCCAACCTAACCTAAATTTTTTTTTCGACTAGAAATGCGCCTTATTCGTACTCCGCTGCTTGGGTAGACAACAGAGTTATGTGGGACTCTCCTTCGGTCACCTACCCGACAACGACAACGACGAAGCCCGATGATCGAAGTGGGTGATCGAAGGTATACCCACTAAAACTAGTCGTTGTGCCTTCATACTGTCCTGCAGCTTTGTGGGTCCCTTTGTTGGAAGCACCACTTTGGCTGGACAGCAAGCCCGCTATGGGCCCCTTCTCCGTCGGGCGATGCCTAGGCACAAATTAGGCATCAACCGACACCCTCCGAATGGCGCTGAGCAGCGGGTCTACCCACCTACGCCACAGTGCCTTTCGTCTCGTCCGTCAGAGGTCCTCCCTTCGTTGAGGAATATGACCCCTACCGGTCTGCCATCTCCAAGCACCTTCCTCATCTGAAGAGGGCCGGAGACGGCCTGCTCCTGTACCAGGAGCTGGCCGTAAATGAATGGCCCCTATAGAATCCGACAAATTATCAAACAAAATTTGCTTGCCCTTTTTATAAAAGAAAATTGTGTGTAGTTAACAATAAACGAGCATTTTCTACTTATAAATAAATATTATTAACTAAGTGACATATGTCGAACATTTTCTAGTATATATACTAAGTATATTAAAATATATCCTACTAATATATTAATGTAAAAGTTTGGATTTTTGTTACTTTATTACGCAAAAACTACTGAAAACATATGAAATTGACACTCAGTTTAAAACCTTAATTAAAATATTATTTTTCATAACCGAAAATTGAAGTGTTTCCTGGATTGAAATAATAACTTACTGTTACAAATTGAACATTACACGCCAGATGCAGCTCGTTATTTTAAAAACATTTAATAAAAAGACCTATCACGATTATTCACAATTTTGTAATATTTTACAGGCGTGGACCTTTTGAGGCAAAATAATTACTTTTGTAGTAGTGATTTACACAACTTCGTGTTTACTCATTAATATGAGAAATATTTTGGATCTCAATAACTTAAAAAAGAAGGTACTTACATTATCCCCTTTTAAAACGTACCTACAAGACATCCTATCAAAAAGTTCTTTATTACTTTTGACATAAAGTACTTTAGTTTTACCTTTGTTACTGTTTATTTACAAACACAAAAAAAATTAATCTCATAAAATTATTCCTTTCTAGAATTTTCAAACTTCAAATAAAAAAATAGGTACATTTCTTAATTACTTATCAGCTGTCTTGTAACGTTGGTATAAGTTTTGCAGGTGTACTGTGTACTTTGACAGGAATTATGGATTCTTTTATTTTTATTATATAACAAACGTTGTCCTTCTCGATAACAGCGCCACGTACTAGGTCTAATTGTCAATCTAAATCATCAAGAGATCCAGTCAAACACAAACACACACATCTGGCATTGATGGCTCACAAACTAGGATAATTTGATTACGTTTGTGACAAAAATATTACAACTGACTGCTTGAATATTACAACTGATTACTGTACATTACTTTTGGTTTATCATAACACAGATGAAGATTTCAGATATAAAATAGGCATATATTTTATTTGATAACGAAGAAATGTATTACAAAGTTATTTTATTTTAGTGGCAGTTCTAATTTCAATTTATTTTTCAATATTTGCATGCTATTTTCTTTAATGTGAACCACTGTGTGTGTACATGTTTCGTCATTAAAGAAAATCTTGAAACAGCGTATAATACTGTGTTTTAAACGTAAGTATAACACAATAAGTGTACGTATTACATAATAACATTTTCATATTTTAAAATGGAAACTTACATTTTGTAACTTAAATGTTTACTAATTAAAATGGTTTCTGTACTAGATAAATAAAATTTATCAACGATTATATGTATTTATATTTTATCGACACTTACATGTGTCACATCACTAAGGATCGTTATTTTGTACCGATCGAGGGATAAACGCACACATGCAAAAAATACCGTCTGGTCCTTTTATGTTATTATACAAACGATATTACTATTATTTACATCAATATTGTAACTTAAATAAGTCTAAATTGAATGTGTTTACACGTGACTATACTTATAATAAGGTTTTGTTTGAATTGTGTATCATCATCATACTAATATTGACCACATACACACACAGACACATAGTGTATCTACAAGTTTCCGTCCTCTGTCTCATTCCTGCCGTGCCGCATGCCGGCCCAAATATGGAATCGACCGACAGTGAGACAGTGGCAGTAAAACTTTTTCGTTTTTAATTTCAAACTGTTGAACTTTACCGAATTATTTATAAAACAAATCAAACGCTTAGTAAACATATTTTAGCTAAAAAGTGCTTTGTTAATTTCATTCCAATTATGTTTTGAGTTTGATAGCAAAATAAAACCACTATAATTTAAAATAGGTTTATATTAATATAATAAAATGGGTTAATATTAATATAACTGCCCTCCGTTAGCTAAAAGCAGAGCCAGATTTGGGGAGGGCAGGCGGAGCTGCTCCCCTGGAACTTCCATTGGAGAGATAAAAAATACAACGATGGGTCAGCAACTATCCCGTTTTTTTTTCAAAGCTTTTTAGAATTTTTATTTCCAAGAATAAATATGAACTTTTCACATTGTTATAACAACTATATAATCCGTATTAGCAATAAACTATTTTGATTTTTATTCGGAAATAATAAGGGCCTCCCTTGCTCCTAAGGTTATCAAACCTTCAAATGTAGCCCTGGCTAAAAGGTCGTTACGCCTCAGAGGGGCGTTATCGAGTTTTAAATGCCAGCATGTCTAGGAATCATATTTTATTACTAGTAGTTTTTAAAATAGTTCAAAAGCACCAATTTTAAATGTTTTCTCTGTTTCAGCTCATATCACAAAAAATAATTTTGTTGTTTGGCATCGATTTAGCTAACAGACGGCAGATATAAAAGCGTTTGAGTATTTTATTTTTAATACGTTAAGAGTACAAAAAATCAAATGTATCATATCAAATGCTGATTTAATTGAGAGGTTTAAGAAATATTTGTAAGAGCCGGTAGCAGACGTAAAGCGTCAGGATTAGATATAAAACAAAATTATTATGGTTAATCCGGTAAAAATGGTTTTATTTCAATAAATATTCTTTATTAAACTTATCACTAAGGCAAAGGCCTATGCCGGCCGTATCGTACTATAGATGGTGAGGGGCCTGTGTTCTATGCATTTGTTTATAAATTGGGTGTTTATGGGTGTTATGGATTCTTTAAAATCACTCAACAGTTATTGCAATTTTGAAAATAAGATGAAAACAGATATTATATAATGCTACGTATCAACTCGTTGGAATAGTCTAACTACAGGGTAATATGTATGTGAATTTGTGACTATTTTGTTTGATTGTAATGCAGTGCCTAAAGCTTTTGTTCGCATCACGTTAATAATACAGTGAAACTATTTTTTTAATAAACGAGAGTGTGCTTGTCACTATGTCACGTTATTATTGTTATTTATTGATAACTACTGTAATACTAAACGGATAGAATAATGCCTTCTGAATCTATGATTGTAGCTAACCAACTCGAGCGGGTAAAAACAAAACGTTTTATGTTGCCGACGTCATCACCAATCACCGCGGTGATTTTTATCACAGACTTTTAGGTCTTAAATATGCTAAATATAATTTTTGTAGGCATATCATGTTTTAGAGATTCCAAACTGCTACAATACTCACATTTGCGTTTACTTGGGAATAATAAATGCTACTCGTAATATCATTCATTGAAATAACTCGGTATCCATAAAATTTTAAAAAGGCAGAATTTATTTGTGAGCTTTTATTGGAGTTTGCCAAACCTTGACCGAAATAATGACAATAATTCCTTTTTCGTGACAAACTCGAATAACTTTGATCGTGAGTAGGTACCTATATCGTGAAATTTATGATTGTTAGGACATTTCGTTTATTATTAAGGTGGTACCACAGAGAACAAATATAATAGGAATAAAAAAAGTCTTATGCCCAGTACGAAATTATCTCATTTGTCAAACTCTCTCGATAAGTTTGTTATGTGTGTTTTTTGCAACTAGGTATTTTAGGTACTATATTGATAAAATCAAATAAGTATAGTTCGGATAGGTACATCTAAGGATGTGTAAGATTGAGAGCCACTGATAGGAGAAAATATAATGATAAGTACATTACGACATTAAATTTGTTTCGAAGTTATTTTTTATATAAGAATGAATTTCAAATGCCTACTTAAATGCTTTGAGATGTAAAATCGCCAACATAAATTGACTTTTTAAAGGAATTTTGTGTAAAGTATCTATTTAGCGCCATCTAGTTACCTTCGATGAAATGGCGCCTTTACTAGTGAAGACTAAAAGCAACGATAAAATAGATTGTTGCGCCATCTGTACTATTTAAAAGACACTATTGAGTCAGCGCAAAAAGTTTGTGTCTGAATTTCATAAATTCCGTAATAAAGTTTCATGTCAAAAGGAAACTTAATTACGAAATTTAATAACTTAAATTTATCCTATAATATATAACCAAAACAGATCAAGGAAACTTTACAAATCTATAGAAAACAAATAAGATAATAATATGTAAAGTGTTAGCAAAATAGTGAATGTCTTTGTTACATAAGTTTCGCTCAATTTATTAAAAAATATATAAGATATTCCCAAGTCGTGTTTTGCATATATATATAAATTAGTTTGACCTTCCTTGAAAATATAATAAAAGAAAGAGACAAATGTACGTTGCTCTCTCGGTGTAAGATATATGATATTTCCGTTCAGTTTTCCCGCGTTGCGTTCGAGAAGTGCGCGCCAACTCGCAACGCGTGCGAACGTTTGCTTCTGCCGTTGGCGAACGAATCGAATAAAATATCGAAAACTTTATTGAAAAAAAAAATAGTGGTGTCATTTTAGGATGAAATAAATGTTTTTGCTGTGTTGTTAAGTGTTTTGTGAATTGTGTTTAGTTAAAGTTTAAAAAGGATATCTTTATACGGTAAGTATTTGGAATTTTGTTTTTTAATAACTAGCGGTTATTAAAATAACTTGGTAGTTGCTGATGAAATCTAGAATTTAGACTTTTCTTGACGTGAGGCTTCCTTTTAGGGCATAGCCAAGGGTTAGCCGTTATATTCTCGGATATTGGCTGCATCTAGATTGTAGGAACAACCAGGTATTGCTCCGGGCTAACTCGCTTGACGGCTAAAACGGTATTGAACTTTATAAGATTCTTTCAGAGATTAAAGACAATGCTTCTAAAACATATTTATTAACAATTATTTTTAATGAAAATGACTGACGCCAACTATTGGCGTCTAGCTTGACCATAATTATTATTTACTAGACCTTATAATTTTTTACCAATAAATATGTAAATTAAAAAATATGTAAATAATATACCTGTAAACCGGTTTTGATAAGCTAAATATTTGTGTTGCGAGTGGAGGTCCACGTCCTTATTGCATCGACGAGATTCGAACCATCTCCGATAGGTTCAAGCTGTTATCAACCGATGATTCGAACATTACTTTCTTTTCTACATTGTTTTGAATTTTTTTATGCCGCAATTTTTTATTACTATTTTGTAATTTTAACACATGGCGACATTTATTTATTATTTTAAAGTTCAAATTACTAAATCAATAATTATATCAATAAATATATTTGATGCCGTTTACCAAAAGAAAATCAGCGCATGTCCAGTTCTAATGCAGCTTCATTATTCAATTCCTATGGATGAAAATATAGTCAAGGACCCGCCATAACCTAATGACCGCAGTGTTTTTGAAAACCCTTCCGGTGATGGGCCCTTATGGAACAGCAAACAAAGGCATCATAAATAATGGTGCCTTTGCATCTTTCTTATTTTTAATTCAATGTAACGTAGCAGGGTCGAAGAATACTCTCACTCTTTCTGCCTGTCTCTATCTTGGTACGAACGGATTCGGTTTAAAATATTATTGAATTAATAATTATGTTAATTGCAAAATAAATAATTTCTCAGTATTGTGTGTGTGCATAATTGATTACCCCCAAGAATAAAATGTAGGGTGAAAGCTTTAGCTATCAAAGACGCACTATAGTTCTAATCAATGCACAATGGACTCCATTATAAATCTGACTTTTTTACCTTTCTACTTCTGACTTCAAGCTATGCGTCCCTGGAATGGTCTTACTGATATAGTTTCCCAGTAAGTTTCAAATTCAAAAGGAAAGTTTACAATTCTCTTACGGAGGAATTATAATTATACTAAAAATTAACCATCTTATTTTAATATATTCAATATAAATGGTATTTATGTCGTTTTAATAAACTATATACTGTAATTTTTGTAAAAGTTTGTTAAATAAGTAAGTTTAAGTAAATTGTATTGATCTGATATTCCTTATGTACAGCGTTTAATTCTATCAATTTCCTCAAAGGTTGATTGGTAGAGTGTGCTGCTAGTAATAAGTCGCCATTTTTTTTCATCTATAAGGATGGCTTGTGCTCCATCATTGGGGCCTTTATAACGCTTCGTCTTATAATTAAAACTTTATAAATTCGTTGTTCTGAACTAAAGTAGCTAAAGCGCTTGTGTCATTGAATTGAGAAACCACGGCACCACAACACTCAGACCTTTTTTTTTTTTTTTTTTTCATACAAGTGGAAATGCATCATGCATAAGCCTATGAGCCAACCTCGGATGGCGTTACCATAAAAACCAGTATGCGACCCACTCGACCACGATGGTCGCCAATATTTTATATATCATCGAATTGAGCATTATACTATAGAATTCCCGTCATAAATGGTTGAAGGACTCCATTCGATCATTCACTAATCGAAGTGGCCCGTTCGCCCACTTGGTTGTAACATTCTTTATGTTCACTCCCACAGCACAGATGGTGTCAATGATGTAGGCGGCCCTGTAGCATACTATGCGAGAATACGGCAAATATTTGTAGCAATCACGCACGCATATATCATTGCGCCTACCCTGTCGTTTAAGTTATTAACGACTGAGTTAGCGTTTGCTCATACCGCTATCACCTTTCTTCCATCGGACATCCAGACGTAATGCGGGCTACCACCCTTTCTTGGTCGCTATTCCTACCTGTCGCACCAAGCGCTTCTCGACTTCTTTTATAATGCGCACAGCTAAGGAGTGGAACTCCCTGCGTCTGTATTTCCGGGTACTTATAACCCGTCTGTTTTTAAAGCCAGGGTGAATGGGTACCTTCTGAGTTAGCTCGTTTCATCGTGGATTCTGTCTTTGCCCCCGGGCTTGATTGGGATCAAGAGCGAACCCATTTTGAATAATAAAAACAAAATTAAATAATACCACCTCAACCGGATTACATACATATATGCCTTTATCTCGCAGGCGTGATCACAGATTTCCATTTTCCACAATCCTGACATTCTCTATCGCTTCTTCTACTCTCATCAGGCCTTTTATACAAGCTCATCGGTTAAGGGTACCTACTTTTGACCTGAGGGCCTACCATGATCTCTTATCGCGATTCAAGTTCGATTGTCAAAGTGAGATACCGCTATACGCGGTCTATAGTGGCGTCTCTTTTCAACAGCTAAACTTGAATCGCTATAAGACGTGATGGTACGGCCTCTGGTCTTTTTTCAGGATATCTTCTATTTGCTCCCTGAAAGTTATTTTTTTTATTTTTACCGGATTATTTGGCATTTAATTGGTTTTTTATATTTAATCACGACGTTTCGACTCCTTTACAGGAGCTCTGATCATAGGATGAATTAGGTTATAGTCGTCATATACGTCACACAATCGTTTGGAATAAATATGAAAATTAATGAGATGCGCAACTAATTCGGTCAAAGTGATTGTATTTAAAAGTGCGAAAGAGGCAGAAGTGTAAGAACTAAATATTAAAGAGACATTCAAAGTTATATCGATAGTTAGATCGATATATCGATATAAGAGAACATCGCATACATTGTTCTGAACTGCATTTGTGTTATGGAAATCAGAGAAAACGACGGTAAAACAACACCCAGACTCGTACCAGTATAGAAAAGTTTGTTTTCTATATTAAACCGATTGAGGATCAAACTCTGGACCTCGAAGTGACGTTACTGTGTGACCTATTACCGGTATGCGACACTGGATCACGGAGGTCGTCTATGTGGAAACAAATGCTTTCGCTATTTCACTTTGAGAGCAATGTATTTTTGTTTTTTTATTTTGATTGGGTTCGCTCTTGATCCCAATTTAGCCCGGGGGCCAAGACAGAATCTAAGATGGAACGAGTTCACCCAGGAGGTGCTTATTTACCCTGGCTTTAAAAACAAACGGGTTATAAGTAATCGGAAATACAGATGTAGGGAGGGAATTCCACTCCATTGCTTTGCGCATTATAAAAGATGTTGAGAAGCACTTGGTGCGACAAGTAGGAATAGCAACCAAAAAAGAGTGGTATAGTCTCCGGCAAATAAGTTGAACATGATTTTGCAATTACGTGACATGCGCAGTAGCAAGTTTTGGTACATTATTCACTACTGCGCATGTCACGTGATTTCAAAATCATGTTCAACTTATTTGCCGGGGACAATAGCCCGCAGTGCGTTTGGATGTAATGTTGTCAAATATTATAGCACATTTAGCTTTGACAACGACGTAACAAATTTCTTTCCTCATGTATGATTTGATTATTGACCGATGATGACCAATTCACGTGATTCAGCATCCGAAGTGATAAACAATTCCAGGACCAGGTACCTTGTGCCAATTACACAATATCGGGCTCACGGCTATTTCGGTGGAATGGTAGAGGTACTAAGAGAGTGCGCATGCGTCAGTGCATCGCATCATACGATTTTAATTACTCACTTATACTGGTATATTTTTAATTTACATAAAATTATTATGTAAGTGTATGTTGTATGTATTCAATCTTTAAATATGTTTGAGTTTGAAAATTACCGTAACATATAAAAAGACTAAATTAAAAAAGAAATTCATTTAAAAAAAAACGGGGCTCCGTAAAAACAAATATGTATTTGTACGGTACATTTCGGGTCTTAAGATACAGTGTAAGTTGTCTAATATGAAAACGTTACTATCGCGTTTATGTTAAGTTATAAAACTTGCCTTATTTCTTTGGTGTTATGGTCTAGCATACAAATGTTAACTTTAATGAGAGATTAAAAATTAACACTCTGACCACAGTTCGTCTATTACGGGAATTGTATCGTATCGATGATTTTTGCTCGTTTTTAGGGTTCCGTAGCCAAATAGCAAAAAATTTAACCTTTATGGATTCGTCATGTCTGTCTGTCTGTCCGTCCGTATGTCACAGTCACTTTTTTCCGGAACTATAAGAACTATACTGTTGAAACTTGGTAAGTAGATGTAATCTGTGAACCGCATTAAGATTTTCACACAAAAATAGAAAAAAAACCCAATAAATTTTGGGGGTTCCCCATACCTCGAACTGAAACTCAAAATTTTTTTTTATCAAACCCATACGTGTGGGGTATCTATGGATAGGTTTTCAAAAATGATATTGAGCTTTCTAATATCATTTTTTCTAAACTGAATAGTTTGCGCGAGAGACACTTCAAAAGTGGTAAAATGTGTCCCCCCCCTGTAACTTCTAAAATAAAAGAATGATAGAACTAAAAAAAATAAATGAGGTACATTACCATGCAAACTTCCACCGAAAATTGGTTTGAACTAGATCTACTAAATAGTTTTTTTTAATTTACTTAACTAGTTTGTACGGAACCCTTCGTGCGCGAGTCCGACTCGCACTTAGCTACGAGTATCAAATAAGACTTAAATGGCAGTACCATTCATATCGCTTGTTGCACATTATGCCCAAAAGAGGAGAGCGTAGGTGGGTCAGATCTTTTGTTATCGATTTTTTTATTGTTTAACGTTTAATTTGAACATTTGATACTGATACAGAGACAGACAATAACGGAAAACGAAGTACGTATTCAGTTTAGCGCTTGGTATTCGTATTCAGTCTAGGTACTAATGTAAGACCTTGAAATTGAAAAAGGTTTAACAATAAAAAAATACATGAATGAAACATAACTGAGTAATCCTATTTAGAAAACAATTCTATTACAAATAATTTAAACCGCAATTGAGTAATTTCTTCGAAAAAACCTATTAGTAGCAATATGTCTGATCCAGTTACTCATAACCAATTATTAGTCATTTCTCAAAATGTTTTCACCGTTTTAACAAAACGTTCACAAATCATGTAACTTTGAACAATTCGTTCTACTGTAGGTAAACAGTTCGCGATGACATCATGTATCGGCTATCTATATTAAAACTTGGCCACCTTCCATGCACCATGTATATATGGATCATGTCTGGAGATATTGTTGAGGATTTTGGGTCACCGTCTTGGCGATTAAGTAATATCTAAGGTGTAGATTGCGTCGATCCAGATTGCTTATCAATTCCGGTTCATCCTACAAAAATTATAGACAACTAGCTGACCCGGCCACGCGTTGCTGTGTTATAAATTGAAATAAAACCTATCCTATCTTTTAAGTTAGATCAAATAACAGATAGTTACGAAATTTGATCAAAATCGGTTAAGTAGTTTAGGAGTTCATCGCGGAGAAACAACGTGACACGTAATTTATATATATTAAGATTATAACTTTTAAAAGACACTAAAATTTATCTTTATTTGGAGATTAGCTGAGGCATAACTTATAAACAGAAGCAGATTTTTAATAATATTATTATGCTAGTAATAAAAAATAAAATATTATCCGATAAAGCATAACTCAGTGTCATATCTTTGTTTAGTTTATTAGCCAATTGAAAAAGTAAATAATGCAGTTGAATAATTTATTTACTATTTTAATTTATGTTCTGTGAGCCGCCATTCTATCTTAATGGTTAAACTGTTTATTTAAATGTAAAAAAAGTGATTTAAATTAGGTAGAAATCCACCAACTGCGCGAGACTATAATTTTTTTTTTCCTTTTTTTGATGACACATAGTATTAATGACCACTACCGCCGCCGTCTGGGTAGAGACGGCGATGAGTTCGGATCTCAGCTGTCGCCAGAGTTTCCACTGCTTAGCTACCTCGCACAGCTCTAATGAAGACGAGCCTAAGCTGAAAGTTATCATTAATTGACCAATCGACCGGAGTTCTGTTTCTTTTCTAAAACTAACTTTTGATTATTTACAACAGGAGGCTTACCATGATCTGTTAGCACGATGCAAGTTCGATTGTAAAAGTGAGACACCGCTATACGCGGTCTATAGTAGCCTCTCTTTTCAACAGCTAAATCTGGATCGCTATAAGACGTGATGGTAGGGCCTCAGGTTTCACTATTTTCCCACGTTTTTCTTAGGTCGCTTTCTTGTCTGTTTGCTTGTCTGTCGTCTTGTCTGTCCGGTTGGAATCTTGTATCTCAATTTTGAGGCACTTCCCGACCACCTAGCGAGTTGAAACTTTCAGGGTAGCTCAGAACCAGATGACAATGCACGCTTAAACAACTTTCAACTTTCTAGGTGCACTTTCAGGTCAACTTTCGGCAACTTTCACTTTTGTATGGGGCTTATCCGATTGTTGCGTAACACATGGTTAATTCGTTGAGTTAATAATTAAAAAGAATAAAATAATAATACTAGATCTAAATATCGCATCTTTACAAATACTCTCAACATCTATGCATATCATACATCTCATTACATTTCCATAAGTAACATGCGCCCCCACGTTTTGAGTGGCCCCTCGCTTGGCCCCGCCGGGTTATTTTATTCTTTTTTGGTCACTGAAAAACGTGGGATTTTGTAGATTTTTAAATCTAGTATTATTATTATTAATGATCTCCTTAGAATTGTTAAATAAATTAGGTTTGTTGATTTTAAACTTGTTAATGTTAATTAAGGTCGCTTAATTCAGTTTCGTTTAACTTTCTTTTTCATTTATATCCACATTCTTGGTTGAAGGTCTTTTATACTGATATATATTTACTTTGTGTTATCTATGTTGTATAACATGTGGTATAACATTTAGAAATTCATAAAAAAAAATTGTGCCCTCACATGTTTACCATTAGATAAATGGTGTACAAATATTTATGTCAAAATAAGAAGTGAAGTATTACAATATTATAAAAATATTAAAATACAAAAGAAGTTATCTTAATTATTACAATGTCAATCTTTGAAGTGTCAAATTTTTACATTATCATTCCATCATCAAATATTGTTTATTATTGTATATTATTAAGTGATTATGGAAAATATTAAAATAAAAAGAATTGATTATAAAGTTAAATATCTCTACTATTTCCACTACCAATTCTATTAGCTAATTGCATATTTAATTATTTACATTTTTGATGTCAGATTGATATTACAATTCCATAAATTGCTTAACACTATAAAAATTGTGATTAGAAAGCCAATTGTATAATTTTATCTTAAATGATTTTAAGTTCAATAATTTAATGTCATTCGGCAATTTATTATATAGCCTAACACACATGCATATACAACTCCTATTATATTTTTGAGACTTTGGGATTTCTCTAAATACAAGTCTGTCTATATTTCTACGAGTACGTAGATATAATTCGTGGGCTTTAGTGAATAAATGCGGATTTTGTTTTACAAACATGCAGGTTTCGTATATACAGGGTGTCCCA
Source organism: Calamotropha paludella (assembly GCA_927399485.1). Taxonomy (NCBI): domain Eukaryota; kingdom Metazoa; phylum Arthropoda; class Insecta; order Lepidoptera; family Crambidae; genus Calamotropha; species Calamotropha paludella. The sequence goes on from OV656828.1 coordinate 12,705,451, forward strand.
AAAACGACACGTCACAGTGACACTGGAGTTAGGCCAGCACAAGAGGCATCGAACAAGCCTAACATGACCTCAGTAAAAGTTGCTCGGTTTTCAAGATATTTCCAATTTAAACTTTTTCTAAATTTTCAAGTTTCTTAACATGTTCAGTGCTAGCATTATGTTAGATAGCCCTCAGGTTTCCATTTTTCTTTTGCACTCTTGTTGCGAATAGTTGCTTAAGATGATAGAAGTGTTATTTCGTTGACAACTTATGTAAAATGTGGAAAAATACTGGATTGAACTTGAAAAAAATTGAACAACGAAAAATAACTTTCAACTTTGATCACTTGCCGTGAAAAAAATTTCAAAGAAACTAAATGAGCAAATAACTTTAAAAACTTGCATGTGTTATGCCAATTCCAAAATGGTATAACACATGTATCTTATTGGTTTAATAAGTTTACAGTAAATGCTCGAACTGTCTCCCTTGAACTCTAATACATAAGTGACATCGCCTAATAAAATTACGGCTCAATGTTCTTAAGCTGATTTCTGATATGGTGCGAGCTGCATCGAATACACGTCGCCGTAACTCTTCTTCGGATCTTATTGGTTTCGCATAAACTTTGTCTTTTAGACAACCCCAATAAAAGAAATCTAAGGGATTTAGATCCGGGGAACGCGGTGGCCATGAAATTGGCCCCTGTCGCCCAATCCATCTTTCGGGGAATGCGTTGCTTAGGTACTGACGTACTGGTAAGGCATAGTGTGCTGGGCAGCCATCTTGTTGGAACCACATCCTTCGTCTCAGCGCCAACGGAGTATCTTCCAATAATACAGGAAGGTTGTTTCGCAAATGTTCTAAATAATTTTGTCCATTCAGAACAGGCGGCAACTCGACCGGTCCCAATATTTGACCGTTGAAAATTCCCGTCCACAGATTAATTTTAAATTGGTACTGTGATCGGTCTTCTCTTTTTTCATGTGGGTTGTCTAATTGCCAGCTATGGATGTTGTGCAAATTGATATACCCATCCCTTTTGCAGGCTGATTCGTCGCTCCATAACACTTCATTGAAGAAATTTGGATTTTCTCTCCATTTCTGAATCATTGTCCGGCAAAACTGGACACGCGCAGCGTAGTCCGCCGGAAGCAGTGTTTGGACGCGTTGGATATGGTAGGGATGGTATTTGTGGCGTTTTAAAATTCGATGTGCCGAAGATTTGGGAACACCAGTGCGGCGTTCAATAATTCGCACTGAAGTTCCTGGCTCCTCTCGTACTTGCTCTAACACCACGTTGTCGTCAACAGTCCGAGGTCTTCCTTCTGAGTGACTCACTCCAGGTAATCTGCCATCACGATAAGCGTTCACAACTCTTAAGATCACTTCGTAAGTCGTCGGATTACGGATTGGATATCTTTCGGAGTATAATCTTGCAGCCAATCTTGCGTTGTACGAAACATTGCCTCGATTGGAAACCTGCCTGGTTTCGCCGTAAATCAAGTGCATGTCCGAGTAGTCACGGTGAGTGTATTGGGTACCACGATTTGCCATCGTTAATAAGACAGTTCCGTAAAGCAATATCAGTGTCCAACAGAGCGCCGAGTTGTCGTTCAAAACAGAAATCAGAGTCCAGAGAAAAGCCAAGTCGATTTAAATTAAGGAATACACGGAAACAAGGAACGCAGAGATTAACACGGTTGTCGTACGAAACGCAAGGTAACGAACTGTCGTAACAACTTGATTTGCAGTGCAGGGCCATAAGAATTAAAACTACAACCCCTCTTTCTTCTCCATTTCTTTGAAAAGATGATAACGACACGTACGTCAAAAACAAAGCTATTTGCTTACAATATCTAGCCGACAAAAGGGTAATAAACTATCCTTATCTTTCATTCTCATGCATTTGACAAACAAAAAAGCTAATAGATAACAATAACAATGCCTTATCGTTGCGCGTGACATTATTTTTTTACCTGCTAGCGGTAGCTTCCGGGGTTCCTAGTATTAGTGAAGCATTAAAAAATCGTATAATATTAAAATAAGACACATGTGTTATACCATTTTGGAATAAGCATAAGACATGCAAGTTTTTAACGTTATTTGCTCATTTAGTTTCTTTGAATTTTTTTTCACGGCAAGTGATCAAAGTTGAAAGTAATTTTTCGTTGTTCAATTTTTTCAAGTTCAATCCAGTATTTTTCCACATTTTACATTAGTTATCAACGAAATAACACTTCTATCATCTTAAGCAACTATTCGCAACAAGAGTACAAAAGAAAAATCGAAACCTGAGGGCTATCTAACGTAATGCTAGCACTGAACACGTTAAAAAACGTGAAAATTTTGAAAAAGTTTAAATTGACAATATCTTGAAAACCGAGCAACTTTTACTGAGGTCATGTTAGGCTTATTCGATGCCTCTTGTGCTGGCCTAACCCCAGTGTCACTGTGACGTGTCGTTTTTGGGACACCCTGTATACAATGATGGTAGTGGTAACAAACCGAGCGCCTTAAACAGTGGCTTACACGATTCACGTGGTAATTTACCAGTTATGGCCCTTATGCATTTTTTCTGTGCAATAAATGCCCTTTGAAGTTCCGTACTATTACCCCATATGACGAGACCATACCGAAGAACTGAGACTATATGGGCATGATAAGCAGACAATACTGTATTTCTATTTGTGACATTTCTGAGACGATTAAGTGCGTATACAAATTTATTTATCCTCTGACACACTGTTTCGACGTGTTGTTTCCAGTTCAAATTGTCGTCAATTTTTAATCCTAACAATTTAGTTTCAGTTAATTCGTCAATATTAGAATTCTTACATACAATATTTAATTTCATTGGTAAGTTTTTATGAAAATTAATATAATTTGTTTTTAATAAGTTAATTTGCAGATTGTTAATGTCAAGCCATCTAGTAACAGCACTTATAGTGCTATTAACGTCAGTTTCATGATTCTTAAAATTATTGTTATTATTTTTTTTTCGGTAGTTACTATAATGGAAATATCGTCGGCAAATAAAATACATTTATGGTTTGTTATCTCAGGCATATTATTTAAATAAATTAGAAACAGAAAAGGCCCTAACACGCTTCCCTGAGGCACACCGCATTTATTATGTCTGTACTCAGACGCAAAGTGTACAAGTTCGTTTTTATTATTAAGTCTAGATAATACTACATATTGTTGTCGATTACATAGATAAGAACGTATCCAGTTCAAGGGAATTCCTCTTATTCCCATAGACTCAAGCTTATTCAAAAGAATACCATGTGCTACAAAGTCAAATGCCGTGCTTAGGTCAAAGAACAATGCCGTTTTAAGATGTTTTTCATTAATACTGTCCAATATAGTTTTAACAAGAGAAAACATTGCAAGAGTTGTTGATTTATTTTTTTGAAATCCAAATTGGTCAAGACTTAATAATTTATGTTTTTCGCAGAATTGTTTTAAACGTTTTAGCATGCATTTCTCGAAAATTTTTGAGAATATTGAAATCAACGTAATGGGACGGTAGTTTTTGACATCACTTTTATTACCTTTTATTATGAAGTGGCTTAACAATTGAAATTTTCAAAACATCAGGAATTTTCGATCCCTTACTAATCCATTTTTGTGAATTAAAATTATTGTTAATTTTAATTCTAATTTTGGGGAAACAAAGTTTATAAAATAAGCATATGAGATTATGAAATTTGTAAAAGGCTATATTTAGGTCCTTTTCTTTGAAAACTTCACAAAATGAAAGCCTTTCTAAGCATTCATTGAATCTATTTATATTTTCTTTACTATAATCTCTTTTAAAAATGAAATATGACTTAATAATTTGCTTTGGTCTTATTGGAAATTTTATCATTTGGGCTGTCTCATGATCTGAGAGATGTAGGCGTATAACCGAGGATGTAGCATTTTTTATATTGCTGAGAATAAGATCCAGACAGGATGATTTTCTAGTAGGTTTATTAATATGCATAATTAAGTTAAAGTTCAGGGCTAGATCGGTTAAGTAATTTGTGAGTTTACCTTTCTTTAAAGTATTTATGTTCATATCGCCAGCCAATATGATTTTCCAGCCTTTGTTATATTTTTTATTTATCACATTAAGTACACATTCCAGTTTATCTAGAAACAAGAGTGGATCACTGCTAGGAGTTCTATAAAGGCACAATATTACAATTTTTTCAGAGGGGATTTCTACACCGCAGCATTCAAAAATTTTGGAAACAGCGTAATTCTTAAGCAAATGTATATCATTAAAATCTAAATTATTTTTTACTAGTATGCAGGTACCGCCCCTTTTCTTGTTGCCCCTACAATAACAAGAAGCCGTTACATAATTGCATACTTTTAAATAATGTTCATATCCTGACATGACGAAAGTCTCAGATAAACATATGACATCTGGTTCATTTCCATCGTCTTTTAGTTCCAATAACGTTAATTCCAATATTTCGACCTTAGACAATACACTAGCAATATTTTGGTGTAGGATGGTAAAATTGGATGAAGATTTTTTATGTTCCGGGGATGCGAAAAAAGTAAAAAGGTATAGTCCCTTTTTTTGGGAAAGTTGAACTTTTTAAGAACGGTACAGAGCTATCGTTAATAATTTTTTCATGTATTTGCATCTTAAAAAAATACGGTATTGTCCCTTTTTTGTAAGTTTCATAATTTGATGTTTTAGGCGGTTAACACACTGCACCGCGCCCCGTCGCGTAGCGCGTGGCCGCAGATTTTATTATTGTATGCAAGAATCTCAATTAATATAGAAAACACGCCTATGACAACACACTGCCGACGCGAGAACGCGCGGGAAGGCGCCCCGCGCGCAGATTCTGCGCGGGAGCGCGGGGCGTGAAGAAGTAGGGTCAACTTGTATTGAAAATCTGCGCGGAGAAGCAGATTACACCGCTAAGATAGGCAGATCTGCGCCTCCGCGCGGGGGCGCGTTTTCTGTCGCTACGCGCACCGCGGCGGGACGCATCTCTAGTGTGTGAACCGCCTTACTCGGTTTGTTACGCATTATCAATTTTCTAATATTTTTATAATCTAAATATTTTTCCTTGTAGTCCAAATAGTCTATGGTATAATTTACTTTATTACATATTTCAATCAAAGAATTTTTTTTATACAAGTTTAAGAAAGAGCTGTTTGGGTACTTATTACATAGGCACCTCATTTCGTCATTTAGGTTATAAGTATTTATACTTTTGTTTTTGTTTACTTGTAAAAATATAACTGTAGTATTACTAAAAGTCTTTAAAAAAATTTCAACTTCAAATATCACACTTTTTATGTTGTGGTCATGTTCTCCAATGCTAATTATAAGCTTGTCTGTTAACTGTCGCTGAGCCTGTCTTGCGTCATTCAGTATATCTCTTGTCAATGCATTTGGTTTTAATTGAGCGAATATTTGGTATTTCTCATATTTAGTATTTGACCTTAGCTTAGTCAAAGCTGATGCGAGTCCAATACACTGCCATGCACCGTCAATAAGAATACGTGGTTTTGATAAACTAATTTGTGGATTCGAATATGTTGGCACAGTTATTTTTAATATAGATTTATTTAGATTTTCGCATTTCATCTGATCTAACGTATGTACATTTACACCTTTATGTTGGCTAAGAAGTGTATTAATTTATTCTTTTAGTTTCATTATTTCCGTCTCCCTGCTTTCAAGTTCCTGTTGTAGATATAAAACTTTTTTGTTTCAGTAAGTTTGTCGTAAGTTGCCTAGATGGCGTACAGTAAATCGCTGTTTTATCTTGTATGTCTGGTTGCAATACTGATAAAGGTGATTTGTCGGTTATGCAATCCATATTAGAAGAACGTAGCTTACATTGACTTTTATTGGAGTTGATGTCTATTGGAGCAAGACAAATATTTTTTCAGAAATTGAACTTCTTTTGTTAATCGTATAATTTGTTTCTTCAAATCACTATTTTCCATGATAACATTTTCGTTATAACAGCTATTAAACACTTAACACCAATTATTTATAAATGTGACTACGTATTTATTACCTAGTTCTTAGACACGCAGAAATAGTATTAGAACACAGATCCTATGTATTGTTTTTTCCTCAATGTGTCTTTAGAGTTCGAGAGAACGTTTAAGGTCATTTCGGGATTGTGTCCGTTACTCAGAATACTAAATGTGTCATTATTTTGTGTTGCGAGGTCCACGCCTTATGTAGCAACTATGCCAAGGTCCAAGAGCTGAAGGATTAGTCAAAACATTGTGTTGAAAGGATGTTGCTGTGAAGTAAATGGCGTTCACACCTCATTCATTAGTTTTGCCGTATCAGTGCCGTTTGTCACGACACGTCTGTCGTTGATCAAAGTGAGTTAATTTGTCAAGTCCATACAAAAGCCAGTGTGACTACATACATAGTTATATCACAAAATTCTTTATTTTTTTCTATTATTAAATATTTTTCCGTTAGCGCCATCTAGCGTCCAGTAGACGAACTACTTGCGGATAACGCGTTGCTATGGTAACGTTATTGACACAATGGAAAAAGAACGGACAGACAAACACACAAACCACTGTGATCTTAGATTATAGATTTATTGAAAATGCTAATAAAAAAAGACCTAGCAGATCTTACTTTGGTAACTTTAATTGATTCACCTTTTCTATCTTTCTGAGCGTGAATAAGTTGGTATATTTTAATATTTATTTTAATATATTACTCTTTATTGTTCTTAGTGAACTTAATATTAATGTTGCAATGATAGAGTTTCTGCCTTTTGCGGTATTATATATATTTCTATAAATAATAAATATCTATGTATCATATATATATGTATATTAGCCTAGTATCCATAATACAAGCCTTACAGTGCTTACTTTGGGCTAGGTTAATTGGTGTGAATGTAAGAAATATTATTTAGTATTATTGTATTTATGTATCCGTTACCTTAGTATCCAAACACAAGCCTTACAGTGCTTTGAGTTGAGTTAATTGGTGTGAAGTGAAAAAAAGAAAAAATATATAAACATATCGACCGGTAATGGTATACATATTTCTTCAAGCTATATTTCAGGACCTTGAAAGTGATCTGAAGAAGAGATGTAGGACGAAACGAAGAAAAAGAAATTGGATGAGGTATTTAAAAAAGGCTAATGAGGTGATGCTTTTTTTGTTGAGATTTAACATTGTGTTGTGCTGCAGGGTTACATTTAGTATGTAGGCGACCACTGCCACAATATTTTTAAGCTCGGGAGCGATTTTTTGGGAGGATAAGTGCTTCTTTATCTTTTGTAGGAATGGATTTGATGCTCTTTATAACGACTCCTCCAGACTCTACCCTGAAAGAAAAAAAGATAGTGAAAGCTTGTTAAAGAAGCATTTTTATTTAGGATGGGTTTGCTCTTGCTCCTAATCAAACCCGGCGGCTAAGACAGAATCCACGATGGAACGAGCTAACCCAGAAGGTGCCTATTTACCCTGGCTTTGAAAATGGACGGGTTATAAGTTCTCGGAAAGACAGACGCAGGGAGGGAGTTCCACTCTTTTGCTGTGCGAATTATGAAGGATGTTGAAAAGCGCTTAGTGCGACTGGTAGGAATAGCAATCAAAAAAGGGTGGGAGCCTGCAGTGCGTCTGGATGACCGATGGAAAAAAGGAGATGGCGGTATGAGCAAATGCAGCTCTTGAGCACACTCTCCAAAGTAGAGTCTGTAGAAGACCGACAGACAGGCAACTTTGCGGCGATAAGCTAAGGTGTGAAGCTTGCTCTTCACCAATTTGCTGTCACCGATGATCCTCTCAGTTCTGCGCGGCTAAATTGGAATCCACATCCAGAATGAGTGGAGACAGTGATTATTTAAAGAGTTAACGATCGCCCACTTCACAAAGGATTTAATCAACAAAAGCAACGTGTCCACTATAATTAGAGTTTACTATAATCTTATTTCTGGCATCACCTGCTGGCGGTGTACCAAATGGGCTTCCTCAGCTCCCGATTGAGTCACCTCAGGAAATGACCCAAGTCTAGGGTTCGGTTAGGCGACCTATATCGGAACTGACTCAGTTCCGTCCCTATTATGTTACCATACAAAATTGTGTAACCGCCGTTTTTAAACAATTTTGTTAAATAAAATACATTTTTAGTTTGCCAGCATAATAGTAGAACAGATTAACATCATGATGATTTAGTTAATAGATTAATTTTTAAATCGAGAATCATTCAAAAAAATAGAAATCAGAATTATGTATACGGTTCGAAAATATCTGATACTTATCCCTACTAATATTATAAATGTGAATGTAAGTTTGTTTGTTATGCTTTCACGCAAAAACTACTAAACCGATCATCATGAAACTTTGTACATATATTCTTGGAGGTATTAGAAGTAACATAGGATACTTTTTATTGAAAAAAAAGTTGTAGGCGAAGCCGCGGGTAAAAGCTAGTATATATATATATATAAATGACAACATCACATTCATTGTTCTGAACCCACGTAGCTTAAGCACTTGTGTTATGGAATTCACAAAACAACGATGGTACCACATCACCCAGACCCGAACCAATATAGAAAAAGTTCTTTTTATAACTTGAGCCGGCCGGGGATCAAACCCGAGACTTTGAAGCGACTTTACCATGAAAATCGGTATGCGAGCCAGTCGACTACGAAGTTCATTATTTACATTTAAATTCAGTAATCTTAAGATGTTGGTATAATTATTAAATAAGTCTGAATTGAAATGGAATTCAAATGAAAACAAAAATATGTATTGTCTGTAATGTTATTTTTAATAAATTTCTATATAAAGTACGCATGCGGAGAGTTTCAATTTCCATTTATCCAATGTTTTCGTAGAGGCAAAACGATAGTGCGCTTTAAAATACCACTAGCGCCATCGTCATCGTCAACGTTACGCAAAATATGAGTTAAAAGTAAATTTTATGTATGTATGTATTTGTAAATTTAAGAATTGACGGTGCAACGACATCGAATCTGCCTTTATTCTTCATGTCGACGGTCCTGGGTTCGACTCCCGGATGGGGCAGAATGTGATGTGATGAATACGAGTATGTGTACCTCAGTCTTTATATATCCATTAGTAGTATTCATAGCACTCAAAAGTGCTTACTTTGGGCTAGGCTCATTGGTATGAATATAAGAAATATTATTATTTTATTAAAGGTTTGATGATATTTATCGTGATATGTATCATGAAACCTTGGTTATGAATTATACTTTACTATCTCAAGCTTCCTCTCGGCTGCTTCTTAAGGTGTTGATCCAGACCTTATTTGTAGTCTTTAGCACCCATCAGACCGCACTGGGATCACGTCGTGGGTGAGGTTATGGGTCAATCTGCCTTCAATTTCAGTGTACATGAGAAATATAAATTGAAAAGTCCCACAGTTCGTAACGTATTGCGGCTTATTGTTTAAAATAGTCTTTTGGCATCTCATCAAGTTTACAAGCTTACTCAAAGCCAGATGAATCAGATCATATTGTTTTCACTGAGAACAGTAAAAACAAAACAAAAAATATAATCTTTTTAGCGCCTCAGATTAGATATTACTTACGTACACAACAGTTACAAAGTGGAAAAAAATAACAAAAACAAACCGTAATAATGAAAAGTTGTGTTGTTTTTTTAATTTTGTTCAAATAAATGGGGATTTGGAGCATAATTATTTATGTATAATGATGTCCAAAGAAAGCCTGTCTCTTACGATCTTTTTCAAAAACCTGCCCTCAGTAAGAGATAATAATATACCCGTCATATACAGTAATATCTAAGCAATAAAACTTATTTACGGTCTATTGACAACGGCCGTTACTAAGGATGGGTTTTTGGAATGGCGGTCAGTATGAGTTACAGCGTTCGATATTTAATTTTTTAAAATTCAGTCACTTAATGTACTGAGCTTATATTTTATGCGGGTTGACTAATGAAATAGAAGGACCGAATAAACCTCTTCCGTAACACTGACTACAGCTGTAATAAAATTTTGAAAATAGAAAAAAGTTTTAAATGGAGATTTCTTTCATTACCTAGATATTTTGTGTAAAATAGTCAAAAAGTAGTTTTACATCTTTATATGTATAAAAAAATCCCTGTCGGTTTTTGACCGCGATGAAATCCGAAAGTACTCAACCGATTTTGATGATTTTTTTTTTCATTTTGCTAGATTTGTTCCCACTTAGGGCATAGGATAGGTTTTATTTTAATTTTTGTTAAAAATATTGCAAATTATAATAACTGAGCCACAGCAACGTGTGGCGGTGACATATTATAATTATAAACTTCTTTACACATTGGATTTCGTTTAACCTATGGTTAGCAATAGAACGGCTTAGTAGTTTTATTTTTACGTTTTTTCTTGGAACGTGTTGAATTTAAAATTGAAAACAAAACGTCCCGAACCGGTCGGGCCCGTTTCCTCTCCACCTAAATACGCGTGTCGCAGGCAGACCTCACAATGACCTTGGCAATTCATTTGCTGCTCTACTCCCCAATTCATGTTTGACTCTTTACGATTTTAATTAACACTGTACCGGTGATGTAATGCAGTTTTATGGAATGAGTAATTTGAATGTCATAGAAGTGTTGCGTACCTATTTCAAAATGGCCGATTAAATTGCAATTTGTAATATCTAATAAAAGACTTCATCGGTTCTGCTGTTTTTTTTTTTTCAATAAATAGGTAAACGCTTGACCGCTATTTCGTCTGATGGTAAGAGATGATGTGATTTAGGATGTGACTCGCTTGCCTAGAAGATACCTCGTGACTTGACGACAAGTTATACTAATTATGTTATGGAGAGTCAGTAGAATAGCACTAACCCTCCACATTTTAACGTGCTTTGCCGTAAAAGGTGACTAATAATACTGGAAAAACGAGAAGACCCGCTTGCCGAGTGTGGTGTTTATACCAAACCCCCCTCCTATTTCTATTTGGTGAAGGAGTCTCCGTCCAATAGTGGAACATCTTTCGGTTTGACGAGAATGATTACCCTAGTTTGTCCATAAATTAATTTTTATTTTTATTTTATTTAGTTTAGACACACCAACAGTGAACACATTAAGAAATTAAAGTGAAAACAATCATATTATAAAATCTGATGTGAACACCAATAACAGGCGTGTACAACATTCACATCATAGAAGTCACAGTTAACAAACAAACAAACAATTTCGGAAGAAAAATATAAGTTTAAATTAAATTCAAATGCAAATTAAATTCTAAATTGAAAATCAAAATTAAAGTTATAACAAAATAATTTAAAACACTAAAAAATACAATCCAAAATAAATAGGCCGTATAACAAAATAAAAAAGAAGTTAATTTTTCCGGACAACTGCAATAATTTTATTCATATTTAATATTTAAAGATTTGTATTTTTGTTTGGATGAGATGATTTTAAGTAAGAAAGTAATTATGAACAATCGCAGTCCCAATTAGAGTGTAATTGTAATATTGCAGTAACCCGCACTTTCTATTTAGGTACTAAGAGATTTTTTGTTGCAGTTTTTATCTCTCTAGAAATTATTGTATGTTCAATTTCTAGATAATACAGATTTGCATTAAATATCTACTTTCGTCAGAATACAGGAATAGCATGTTGGCGCAACTGAAACAATCCTAAGGTTATTCTAATGTCAACAAAATTTTGTATTTTATTTACAGTAAACAGCCAGTTATTTAGTAACTCCACTAAACTAAAACTACAACAAAAACACGTAGAGTAAACAACAACAGATTTAGAAAAAAAATGTTTTGGAAGTTTTTGCTGAAATACCACATTAATTCTCTTCTTTTTTTGTCGTGATAATGTCTTATAAATCGATTAACGCCGGCTGCACGCACGAAAAAGCGTAACGTTCCGCCTGAGCAGTGCGTGCAAGCGAAAGCGCGAAACGTGTTCGACTTGTGGCGCATCTATCTCCCTTCCACTTCATGAAGTGAAAAGTTAATGTGGTTTCCATTGTTTATTACAAGAACTTAATGTTAATTTATCGAAAATAAGAAATCAACTAACTCCTTCTTTGTATTATACAAAATAATGATAATTCAGTGATAATACCTAATGCAATTCAATTCATAAAAGTATGCAATTTTTCATCAATTTTTTCTTATGACGCTATCACGTAAAATTATCGTCCGTAAACTGACTTTACAGACAACACATTTTTTGACAAGTTTTGAATATGATCTAGTAAATTTTTTTACTTTTTTGTTACAATCATCTTACTTTATTTGGATTTTTGTGTTTTTTTAGGATAATTATAAGTTAAAAAATCTCACAAACTAACTTGTGGATAATGGTGTGGTCTTCACTGTAACCTTACTTTTTGTAATAATTAGGATTTTAATATATATTGTGAATGCTTTTTATCCCAAATGAGGAAATAAACAAAGTAGCAACTGATTGAGATTTACTCATATTTAGTTAACAGTTTTTTGTTTCAACTATGTAATAAAACCCTACAAATATAGTTACAAAATTCATTAATCTTGATGTCTTTCGCCCAGAGGTAGACTCCATTTTGATTTGTGTGTTATACGCGTTTTTGTTTGGTTTTTTGACACGAATAGGAATCCATATAAGATAAATTATTATAATAGAAATCCATATTTTAACTATGTATCGCCATAACGGAAAGAAAATTTTGCCTAAGTGTTCCGTATGTGTATCGTGAACATTGTGCTCGATGATCGTGAATAATATTTTAATTTTCTGAGTACTATATTAATTCCAAAGTAGTAGCTGTAGTAAATTTGTTAACATGTTAACTCTGAACTAAGATATTTGATAGATTTATAATGAAACTATTAGAAAATATTTAGTTGACCATGATTTTCATGTAATATTCTATCTCTAAGGTGGACGGCATTTTCTTATGTTAATTTCATGTCATTAGCATTTTCCTTGTCCGAACACGTAGTACGCTTTGTCACGTCTAAAACGCTGTTCATTCATGATTTTACGGACTGACTCTCCTTGAGTTCCTATGTAGGTGTAAAAAGAGGGAGACGGAAATATTTGTCTATGAATATAGTTAATATATTCGAAGAGGACGGAAGATTTATTTCTGCGGATAAGTATGTAGTGTGGGTGTGCATCCGCCGAACTATTTTTGATGTTTCTCGAGAATAGCAAGCCTGCCCTAGCAACTAAATAAGGGTTTTACGAGCGCGGTGTGACTGATGCTGCGATGCGACGTCAACGTGACATTTGTGGATGTTTGTTCATCTGTTTTTGCGTGGGACGGGTGCTTTACTTGGAAGAGCTTAATCATGGTGCAAAAATGACATCAGTGGCGGTTGCAGCTGTAATACTAACCTTACTGACTAATAAATTATTTAAAAGGAAACTAAAGAGCCAATGACGATCTATTTGATGACAAAACAACAAGATTTGTTATAGAAATAAGTTCACCTTTACAAACAAATGCGACTGTAGCTATAAGTTGAAATGTGAGCTTTAACCCAGGGGGACAGTGTTCAATCCTCGCCGATGTTCTCTGTACTCACCTAACACAAACACAAACCACGAGGAGAAGGAGTTTCACGCATTGCAAACATTCTTCTTTAATAAAATATAAGGAAAAATACAAATAATCTTGAAAACAATAAAGACAAGCAATATGAATAGATACAAAAAAAACGGGTTACGCTCCAGGAGTGCCGACAGAAGTGAAAACATGAACATTAACGTTGTGTATTTTTGATATTTTGGAATGGTTAGGGAATAATTTCGCACGAATTGCTTTAATTATCAGTATAAAAGTACTATCATTTATGTGGTAAAATACAATATTAATTTATTGCGCTATCGTACACAAACATGACAACAAACACACACGCACACTTGCGCAAGCGCAAGTCCGTCTTACGAATTCAACATTTTTTACCCATCCCAAAAAGTGCACAACGCTGCTAAAGAAGTTTCCACTTAAAAAATCGATGCTACATCAGATATTTATTTACATCAAATATTTACACAGTCCTTGTGAATTCATTTTAATAAATCACAATAGGTATTTTCCACTTATCATATAGGCACTTAAAGTATCTGCAATTACATCAGGGTGCATCATTAAACATCACTTAAACTTCCCTAAGATTTCTAAAAAACAATTCTGCTACACAGGACGTGTAATATCGTTGCTGTTGATTCCATGTTAATTCCTTTTAAATTTAACTTTAAAATACTCGTACTAATACTCGTAAAAATCGACTCAGTTCACAAGTGAATTCTTAGGCGGGAATCGAACCCGCAAATTGGGAGAGCATTAGACCGGACTTCCAAAGGTTGCCGGTACGATTCCCGCCTAAGAATTGCACTTAAACCGAGTCGATATTTTCTAGTATTTTTATATTAAAATAAATTATCTTATACGATATCCTTGAAAAACTGCAATATATATATATATATATATATATATATATATATATATATTTATACATGTAACTTAGGTTTCTTTTTTAATTTTTATCTATTTTATTATGATTGTAAATTAATGTAATTACAATATAATTTGTATGTGCATTAGTTGATTAGTAAATTTTGATTGTAAGTCGTAAGTAGGTACGTATTTATTATAATTTTTAAATCACGATTGTAATATTTAGAATGTTGTTGACACTAGTCATTGGTGTGTTTATAGGTATATTACATGTTCTCAGCTCTCTATAAATGTTGAATTAACGCAATATATTTGCTTATTGAATAAATAAATATAATCGAGGTATATAATATATCTTCATCGGCTACAACAGATGAGAAGGATTGCGCCATATCGTGTGTTATTTGGATGACAATAAAATAAAGGGTAATACTCTATCTAACAACATTTCAATGTTTGTAATATTTTATTTTTTTGTTTGTACAACACACTTAAGTGAAAAACAAAAATGTACAAAAAGGAGAAGGCGGCTGCGTAGAAGTCTGGATAGCGGAATGTGCGAGTTTGATTCCTACCTGAAGATCCTTTTTTCCAACTTTTCTTTTTAACTAATTTATCAGTGTAATGTTATTTTATTATACAACAAAGTTTAATATGTAAAACATTTAGAGGGTGTTTTAAAACGATCCCACCATTTTGGAGTTAAAAAAATTACAAAAATGAAATATAATCCAGATTATCCTTTTGATTACACAAAATTAGTGTATGAGTGAAAGAAAATGGAAGAAACTAAGTGTCCTATTTTGTAAACAATCGTGGCACAACTTTTTATCAAAATCACCCATTTAAAAATAAAATAATAACAAAGTCAATAATCTATTACAATAAATCGTTATTATAGACTGAAACCTATTGAATCTAGTTATCAGTTGATTTTTAATGCTGCATTTTTAATAAAAAGGAGTGCCAAGATTGTTTACCAAATAGGACATGTTAGGATGAATAGACTGTACTTCTATCTTATATAGAAAAATATTTTTAATGCACTTAAATACGTTGTAAACGTGTATTTAAAAGCTCTTAACTAACATTTCTTTTGCAAAACTTACAAGCTGTTACTAGAATAATGCTATTAAGTTTGTTATTGCTTTCCGTCTAAACCAAATCTATTTATAAAGGAATTCAACCTTCAAAGAATATAGATCTGGAACAAGTGCGATTAAACAGTTTGTGTTTATTCTGAAAAATATTAAACTGGCCTAGGCGAGAATACAAATTTAAAACTATATTTTGAAATCAACCACTACTCCAATAAAATGTTTAATGAGGCTTTTACTAATTTTGTAGGCGATTTTTTTATTGCTGAAGATCGCAAAAAACCAACTTGCTTGAGGCCAAAGCACTACAACAGTAATCTATAATATAAGAACACAAATTTGTTGTTTGTGTGTTTGTCTGTCCGCTCTTTTTCCATTGTATACGCGTTACCATAGCAACGCGTTACTGGGTCAGCTTGTCTATAATCTAAGAACACAAATTTGTTGTTTATGTGTTTGTCTGTCCGCTCTTTTTCCCGCTCTTTTTCCATTGTATCAATTAACGTTACCATAGCAACGCGTTACCGGGTCAGCTAGTATATACTCTAAAAACACAAATTTGTTTTTGTGTGTTTGTCTGTCCGCTCATTTTCCATTGTATCAATTAACGTTACCATAGCAACGCGTTACCGGGTAAGCTAGTCAATTACAAAGGAAATATTTTTTTTTATACTGATATGTAAAATATGCAATGTAATAGTACTTTTATGTTTAAACTTATCTTCACTAAAGTCTCTAGAGGTAAAGACCATCGCCACAAAGTTGCCTGTCTGTCGGTCTTCTTCAGACTGTACCTTGGAGAGTGTGCTCAAGAGCTGCATTTGCTCATATCGCCATCTCCTTTTTCCATCGGACATCCAGACGCACTGCAGGCTACCACACTTTCTTGGTTGCTATTCCTACCTGTCGCACCAAGCGCTTTTCAACATCCTTCATAATGCGCACAGCAAAGGAGTGGAAC
Source organism: Calamotropha paludella (assembly GCA_927399485.1). Taxonomy (NCBI): domain Eukaryota; kingdom Metazoa; phylum Arthropoda; class Insecta; order Lepidoptera; family Crambidae; genus Calamotropha; species Calamotropha paludella. The sequence continues at coordinate 12,721,891 of OV656828.1, forward strand.
TCTCCCTGCGTCTGTATTTCCGAGAACTTATAACCCGTGCATTTTCAAAGCCAGGTTAAATAGGCACCTTCTGGGTTAGCTCGTTCCATCGCGGATTCTGTCTTGGCCCCCGGGCTTGATTGGGATCAAGGGCAAACCCATACTAAAAAAAAATCATATTTTTAGTATTCTGTAGTATGACCTCCTTCCAGATAGAACCTAGCTCTAAGCTTGCTATTTAACCCACTTTACAGTTAAACAAATATGTTTAGTAGTTATTATCTTAATATATATAAATTACGTGTCACGTTGTTTGTCCGCGATGGACTCATAAACTACTTAACCGATTTTGATCAAACTTCGTAACTATCTGTAATTTGATCTAACTTAAAAGATAGGATAGGTTTTATTTTAATTTATAACACAGCAACGCGTGTCTGAGTCAGCTAGTTTGTATATAAATTTTAAAGGAACTACCTACGTCAAATTTCAATCCTATGTAATTACAATTTGCTAATCTTTAATGATGATATATTTTTCGCGTTGGATAATGGAAAAAATAGGATTGTTGCGAAATACGGCAGACCAAAGCGAACTTTCAAGAACCAAATAGAGGAAAAAAAAACAATAATATTCCTAAAAAAGGCCAGGTCTGTTAACCCTTAAGCGACGAGCTTGTATAAAAAAAGGATGATGATTATAAATGTGAATGTAAGTTTGTTTGTTATGCTTTCACGCAAAAACTACTGAACCGATCATCATGAAACTTCGTACATATATCCTTGGAGGTGTTACAAGTAAAATAGGATACTTTTTGTTGCAAAAAAAAAAAAATTGCGGGTGAAGCCGCGGGTAAAAGCTAGTATTGTATATATGTAAAATATCTAGGACGTTAAACAAAGGATAATAGAAAGATTTATAGATGGATCAATTAATTTTACCCCTCTTACGAAGAATAAATTGCAGTCAGGGGAAAACAGAAATAAAAATCTTAAACATGCACAACTACATTCTGAAAGTAATTGACACATTCAAAGTGACAAATATTTGTATCACGTGTGACACTGATTGCCTACAAGACAAATGGTTGACACCACTCGTTGTGGACGAGTGATACCAAAATAGGGAACTTCCGACGTCGAATGAAAATTAATAGATAACGAATGTACTTTGAGTGACGAGTCAATTAATAAAAGAGTAAAGTTATTGACTTCAAAAAAGCTGTGACATTGAACAGGGGATGGGTCGTGGCAGTGTTGCTAGGATGTTACTTTTGTAACATTTTTATTTACTTTGGACCTTCTAACGTTACCCCATGTTACAAGGCTCTAAATATTACTTATACATAATTAGCAATAATAAATGAAAGAAGAAAAAACAAACTTTGATTCGAAATTATTATCATTGTCTATTATTTTTTGTACTAAGGAATATATTATACACAATTGTAGCGCGCACGCCTCCATCGTAAAATGAGTGTATGTGTGCACACAGAATTTTGTTGTATCTATTTGTGTGTATACACACACAATAAGCCTCCGTCTGAAAAACAGCGTCACGGCATCAATGCCATCGTAGTCGCCGTGACATATGCTGAGCGGGGAACTTTTTTATTTTGTCAATGTTTTTGATTGTTTTTCCTTTAATTTATTTGTTGTATGCATTGCAGTATGTGAAATAAATAATTTCTTATTCTTATTTTAAAAATTTTTGTTCTAAGTACCGACCAGCACTGCCGTAAAATTTCATTTGTTTTGAGTTGTTTTCGCTAAGTTAGATTTAACGAGATTAACTATATTAGGAGTAGCTTTCTATATAAAATAATATAATGTAACATTTCTTATGTTACTTTTTAAGCTGTCCTATGTTATATAATTTTTATATATTTTATGCATTTTCAATGCGATCTTATAAGATAAAGTATTATAATAGAAAAATATTTTTCTATTATAATACTTTATCTGTCCTATGTTACTTTTGACTATAAGCTTCTGGCAACCCTGACTCGTGGTACAAAAGAGTACTTGAATAGACATGTCAGACATGTTGCACCGCCGCGGTTTTCCCGAGGCGGTCGCTTAGATGAAGCCTATACAGCATTTCTAGACTTAATACTTCCTAGGTGGTGTTTAGTTAGTACAATTCTGACATAACTTCAAGTCAGGCCGGAGTATCTATGAGGTTTCACCGCCCCCCTTCCCCGCGTCCGGAGGGTGTCCAAGTTGCCAGGGGCGCAAAAAAAGTGCAAGAGTACTTGAGTGGAGACCACACGGAGCCAGGCATGTGGGGGGACCGCAAATGCTTTAGAAAGAAAGACATTAAGAAGAGTGCAGGCAGCTGCTGAATCATGGCTGACCAATATGGAAACAAGAGTTAAAGGAGACCTATACCAAAAAATTTGTCGATTACTAGTCCGATATACCTACTTCATTTTATTTCGGTGGCGGTCAGGCAGCATAGTCTTTATATAAAGAAACGTTTTCTACAGTGGAAAAGATGAAATTTAGAATGTAGGCACGCAGGGTCATTTTAACCTACAATATTTCTTAACAAAGATTAGTTTGAAATTAAATATCAGTTGCACCGTGGGAGGCATTCGGATACCAACCCGCCTACACTACCTGACCGGAATCATTATTACTTTGGGTGTCGCAATTTTCAATAGGTAGCAAGTCTAGGACATCTCAGAGTTACGAATCAAGTAGAATCAAACGAATCAAGTAGTAATTTATAATGCAAGAGAACTCGGTAAAATCACACAGTAATTCACTAAGCTATCTAGTAAGTAATGTGTCTGTGATACTGATAAGGTACTAAAAACAGCCTTAGAAATTCTTTAATCTATAATCTAAGATCACAGTGTTTTGTGTGTTTGTCTGTCCGCTCTTTTTTCCGCTCTTTTTCCATTTTATCAATAACGTTACCATAGCAACGCGTTAACCGCAAGTGGTTCTTCTACCGGACGCTAGATGGCGCTATAGAATATTTAATAATAGGAAAAATTTAAAGAATTTTGTCCACCCGTGCGAAGCCGGGACGGGCCGCTAGTTACAACAAATTCCATTTTATTGTTACGAAATAATTTACAAGTACTTACGTACCCTAATAGATCGAATACACATATTTTAATTAAGGCTGTGGTTCTACCCAACTTTTGTAACAGGCAATATCCCGTACCTATACTGGGATGGAATTTTTTATGTTGCAATCACTGATAACACTAATTATAAACTAATTAAATAATCATTATTTTTTTATGTTAACAGGCAGCAAATTAGAAAATAAATAGGTTAATTGCTGATATAAAAAATTGATTAAAATTATCACTTATCTTACTAATATTTTAGCCATCAATTGTATAAAAAACGCACCTAAAAAACTTATTTTCTTAACCCTGCAAATATTCCTTCCCAACCTTCATTATATCATCATCAAACAAACAAGACGGCAAAAGGTCGATTGGCCGTAACTAATAAGCTAATAACTGTTCAAGTCTATCTGTCTTACTTCTCATTACCAGCAATTCCTGTAAATTTTCAACCAAACGACTTTAAAATTATGAACATAAAGTTGATAATTTAACATCTAAGTACCTACTTCTGTGAGATATTCTTTGATCTAGTGTATATGCAGTGCGTAGGAAGGTAACGACTATCAGAACAAACGATGACAAGGACAACGCTATATTTAATATAGTAAACACATCTATATAAGTTTTATTTTACTAATACGATCTTTTTTCTATCATTTAAGATTTACATTGCAAATGTCTACTTCCCTAGGATTTTTTTTACTTTTAAATAATTGTAATCATTTTTTCTTAACTGTTTAACTGCTCCTTAAACCACCATCAAAGATTGGATATTAATTTTATTTAAATTACCTATCTTCTGACTGACTTCTATATTTTTGTTATCAGTGTTACCTTCAATATTACTAAATAAATTATGTATTCATTCATCTAGTTGTGCGTTACGTAAGAACGTGTCTCTTCTATTTATTTACATTACATACATTTTTCTGAACCAAAGTAGCTAAAGCACCCAAGTAACCTAACTGACCAATTATTCCACCAGCCCATAAAGCACACCAAACAGTCAGTTTTTCTGGATGTAACGGTGTCTCAACATAAACTTGAGGATTATCATCACTCCAAAAACGGTAGTTTTGTTTATTGACCTATCCATTCAACCAAATCGGGATCAACGACAATCTTCTTTTGGGTCCATTCGCGAATTTACGCCTTGCTACGTGATCGTGTGGCTCCAATTCTTGCACGAGTTGGATTTTCTCAAAATCTTTCCGCAAAAACTTCCATAAAATGGATGGACACATATCCAATTCCAGTGTACGATGGCGGATAGACTAGTTCGGGTCTTCCTCTACCCTACGCTCTACAGCAGTAATGACTTCTCCTGTACGCACTGTACGACGTCTCTGTGGATGCGTATTGTCATTTCGAGTAAACGTGGTGCGAAAACGTTGCATAGTTAATCGAATTAATTGCTCTTATGGACGATTATGTTGACTGTATGTATGATGTATTTCGAATAGAATCATGATTTTCAATCATCGTTGTTCAGGCGTCAGTCTATTCATGTTGAAATGCCAAACCAAACTAAACATAAATCACTAGACAGCTGACAAAATGGCCGTCGGTTGAAAAAGTGTTGTGAACTTAAAAACATCCGTTAGTTTTCCTAAAAGGCTGCCGTCTGGATAAACATAAAAACCCGGTCGAAAAATACATTAAGGCAATATTTTAGTTACTAGTCTGCAATATTCAAGGTGAACCAGTTCCGACAACCAAATAACAAGTGATAAGATAAATCTGAACCTGACCTCGAACTTATGTATGTCTTAGGACTTTTAAATGTAAACGACTGCGTCTTTATTTATAGACTGTTTCAAATCTAGGTAGGTTTAGGTGATCCGGGGTTTAGGAATATTCTTCCCAAATAAAATGCGCCCTTAATTTTTGTTCTCGTAGCTGATCACTATTTCTAAACTAAACTAGGCGATGCAGTCGCTAAGCATAAAGCTACGCTAGCACCATATATTGCAGCGGAGCGTAACACCTAAAAAAAGAAATTACATTTTTTTTTCGATGGGAATTTTTGCGAATTTCAAAATTTAAAAAAAAAAAAAACTCCGTCACAATCTGGTCCTAAACCTGTTGATTCGATTCCACACAAAAAATATTGAAATCGGTTAAGAACTCGGGAAGTTATGGCGTAACAGATATTGCGCCATTGAAGCTGATGGGTGCTCCAACTAACCATTATTTTGATTTTGTAGTATTTTCTTTGTATTATAACTTGGGGTGCGTTAGATAATGAAGGTTGAAAGTGATGAGATGATGAGAAATTGTTTCCCAGTGACAAAAACAGTAAACGTTGTGACGTTTCCGCTTAATAAATGAAGTCTCTTCATATAGATATCCTTGTATTTGGAAGCACAACACAATATCATCAATACTTTTCATGTACAATACTATTCTATGCATATTATCACAAGGATTTCATACGTATACATGTTAGGTCAAGAAACGGAAGTTCCAGTGTTGCCAATATATTAACTACAAAAATAGATGGCGACGGAAGCGTAACAAGTACGTTGTTCATCAAGGGAAGAAAGTGGCTGATTGCCGACGAGTACGTATAGGCGAAGTCTTTAAAAGCACCCTAGATCGGAAATCGCACCTTCCCTCGCGTATACATAGTAGTTTGCTACCCCTACGAGGCGAAATTCCTTTAATTACGAAGACACGATAAAATGTCGTATTTATTTACTTCTAGACTTAAGGAAGAAAGTCCTCAATTACTGTTTAGGCTGCAATTTACATTTCTAGTTCTGACTGCGCGGCGACATTATAAATTCATCCATTTCATTGCGTAAATTAAAAGCCCGGCCCATTTTATGTGTTAACCATTCGGCAATACATCATATGGACTGGTGCGCATTTGATTTAGTAGTTTTACATTTTTCGTACCATAAACGGAAATAATAAGGAAAGATATTATTTTTTTCGTTTTAAGGTTGAAATCAAATCAATTTGTACTTTTTTGGAAATTTAAATTTTATATTGTAGGTTGTTTTTACTTAAAAGACTAATCCTTTCGAAAAGTTCGTTATATAAACAATATTTATGTCTTGTTTTATTTCAAATTATCACAGCAGCTCCCGTGACTACAAAACAACATCATATACTATATATTTTTTATAAGTACTAATGATACAACTTTTTAAAAAATTTAATCACCCATTTTCAGGGTAAAACTCCCCATTTGAAGACTGTTAAAAAAATTAAAGTGTGAAACATGCGTTACAGTATTTTCTGTAGTAACATAAATAAAATAAGGAAAGCCTCTCACAAAAAAATTCACATCTCAAAAAATTCTCCCTTTTTATTTAGAATAGAAGTGATCACATTGATGTTGGCTTTCGGATGTCGGAAAATGGAGAGAGTCCAGTCGAAAACCAACGTCAGTTTGAACCAGTTTAAGATTTTAAGGATGTTTTGTTTGACACATGCTGAACTAGTTCCCTTTTAGCACTGTCGAGAGACTATCTGGCATATGTTTAGTATAATGTTATTAGTTCTAATTTTCTTGGTATTCTACGTTCTGTCAAACAAATGTCTTGAGTTTGAGATATAGTCTACGTAGAAAAATCATGGAAGGTATGAATTTATATTTTTTTTCGTAACAGTTTTTATTTCTGGAATATTTTCAAAGTTTAGATAACGTTTTATAATAATATCGAATAGATAGAAGAGAATGATTAAGTTTTAGTATAATATTGACGAATTAAAATATTATTAAAAATAGAAATCTTGTTTTTACATTTTCACACTTATAGCTCATTTAAATAAAACTACTTTTACGGGATAAGCGACGTGTTTATTATTTTTTTTTATATATTTAATCCTCACGTTTCTCAGGATGACTGAAGTGAACACAGGATGACAAAGGTAATGGACTTCAAACATGTTCTATCTTCCAATATTTTAATCGGACATATTCTTAACCATTAAATTTTTACAAAAATAAAATTGTTTATTTTATTATACATCTATAAGTTTATTTTTTATATCTACCTTCCAAAAAGAACTGCAGAAACAAACTCGGACAACGGGATCGATCTCCATTTATATACTCTTTATTGCACTTATAAAGTAATTACATAGTACATTAACATATCTTAGTGAGCAATGGTGGGCTTATCTCTAAAAGAGATCTCTTCCAGCCAACCAAGGGTATGTGGGTGATTAAACAGGTAAGCGGGACAACTTAAGAGTGCAGATCATATTCATATTCATAAAAAAAAAAATGTAATCTCAATCAGAATTAAAAAAAGCTATTATTTTATGTCAATATACTTTAGAAGAAATAGGAATCTTTTTCATTATTATTTTCCCAGTAGAACTGCTGTAGTTCTGCTGTTTAAATTTACATGATAAATTTCGTGATTCAAAGTAGTATTTAATCTTTTTTCTAATAGCGTTCACTGCAAAGTAGCAATTCATAATCTGTAGAAGATGTAAAGGCCGATGATGTCATCCCTCTTATACACCGCGGCTGATTCTCGCAAGGGATATTGGCAGTGACACTTGACTTTCATTGGAAGTAACCTTGTTGGCAGTAGGTTAATTCGTTTCATCAGTAAAATTTTTGGTGACAATTTGATCTACGTTACCCCAGTAAACTTAACTTTATATATCTAGTTCTTATAAAGTTACGTAAAATATTTTTATACAAACACTTTTTAAATTGATTAATATTTCGAAAACGCTTTAACTAGAAATTCCATAGAAAACCAATTAATTTGTAGTTGTGTTCCAGACCAAAATTTATGTAAAAAAAAATGATAATTTAGATTGTAATTGTTTAGATCTTAATGATTGTCTTGCAAGAGAGGAAAAATGAGAAAAGAATATGGCAGTTTCGTATTATTATATCCACAAACATCTTAAAAGTTTACTATTCATAAAACGTTAAAATATTGATAATAGTTGTTCAGGTGAGTTGGTTCGCGGCCACTTACGTAATCGTCAGTAACACATCGCGACTTGTCGTCAAAACCGGTCGAAGTGTCCTCTTGCTTAAATAGGAAATAGTTTGCCATGGATTTTTATCTGTTTCCTTGCTAATAATGGTTTGTATGGGAAAAAATGTGTTTATTCGTATATGCATGCTGCAATATTTACCAGGATCTTGTAAAAAGACAAGCTTTGTGAGACTGCCTATTCGAGTATTTATTAGTTCATCAATTTATCGAAGGTTGATTCATTCTTTTTCTCGGTTTTATTTTGGTGAAGATATCTTGCCACTGCAGAAGTTGTAGGTTGTATTAGAGGAGTGGCTATTTCTTATTACACGACTTTAATCATTTGATGTTAAGAAAGTTGACGAAGCTTCATAATTCCATCTGAAAATTGTCCTATACTGAATGTTATATTCCTTTTAAAAATTGCCATAATTTACACTTTTGGCAGGCGAATTGGAGATCGTAGTGAAAGACCATATCTTTGAAATCGCTGCTGCTCATTTTGTGGTTTATAGGTGTATAGTGTAGATTCCTGGTCATTTATTACATGGTTGGTCGCTATTTCCGACACGTTTAAGTGTGAAGGTTTGGTGGCATTCTACTCTATTGGATACCAAACGATCATTGTAAGTCTTTAATATGTATGTAAAAATTTAACAACCCGAGCGATATTTAAAAGCACAAATTGCTTAGCTATAATTTACATGCGGACAAAAGATTCATTTTATACGCACAATGTATGCTTGTTTTCTGATATTCAGCCTTGTGGTTGATTCATTTATTGATGTGAAAGAATCTATTGTTTGCTTTAAGATGTTAATTCCAAAGCCCGTTGACTTCGCGTTTGCTTATATTTTAAAATATAATGAAACGTTTAAATGATTTCTATAAAATATAAAGATAACAAAATTATAAATGATGCTAAATAAACAGGCAGTTGACCCGAGACACATATTTGCTCACTTCGATTATTGGAATGATTCCAATTTCTGTTTATATTTGTAACAAAACTTTTTATTGACGGTTTCTTTATGTTTGAAATAGATTAAGAATATTGCCTGCCTCCTTTATAATTCACTAAAGCTGTTGAATCTTGGGCGTGAGCTTTGAGTAGTTGAACGCCGTTGGTCACCGTAGATGGCACCATGCCATGGTGTTATTTATAAAAAAAAAACTGTAGAAATGAATGACAGAGATATGGTTCTACAAATTGCGGAAGCGTGCGACCTCTTAGCATCAAATAACACAAAATTTGATTTGCGTCTGTGACTAGTGTCTCATCTAATAGGGATAGGGATGTGACGATGTGATGTGATGATGTAATGTGCTTTATATAAAACTATAGTAGCAATTACAACAGTACAACCTTGTTTTAATATAATATAATTTGTAATTAATAAGACGATATATCTACAATCGGTGAAGAAAATTATTGTTCTAAGTAAAGATTGTAAATCTTAAATGTGGTTTTACGCAAGAACATTTTAAATAAGAAACAGCTGCCTAATCAACGTTTTTAATCATAACATAAGTGTGAGCCTTTATTCTCTCTCAGTCGGCTCTACATGCGACTGAGATAGCATAAGAGTGAAAGAGAGGGTGCTTTGCAAAAATAAAACGAAATGAACGAAAACTTGTGCGATGATGTCATGCGAGACAAATAGCGGTCAAGGGTACATCTGTGGTCGGATCGCGCTAATATATCGATAAACAGATCGGACGAAAATAAAAGGTGATTGTTTATAGTCGTCCTAATGCGACGGACGGATGATACTTATTTGACACGCAGTAATAATACCTGTGGTCTGAGTAACTTATCAAATGTGTAAACGTTTGAGTTAATATTTGGGCGAGCGCCTTAACAGTATGAAATAAGATCTAAATTAAAAAATTTAACTCAAATCTTGTGACCTTTACACCTCACTTCCTATATTTAACAATTTTGACGTAGGCCTCTGACATATCTTGCTTTTGTAACAATTTAATGGAACTTTACAATAGCTTTTACATTTTTAATTGCGTGTCTTTTAGTATACATAGAACATTTAAATCTAATTGTTTATTCTAAAGAAAATATTAAAAAATAATAAATAAAATATATTATTAAAAGGAGTCCCTATAGGCAAGGTTCCGAAGATACTGGCAGCGTTCTCCCTTTGGATAGCTAGACCATTTGTTTGTCCGAGGTAGCTGCCAGCTCTTCGGTCTCCTGTGATGTCGACTAACCTTTTTGATATTTCCTTAAAAAGACTTTCTTTTAGTTGTATACTTAATATACTCTTCTATTGGTTATAAATATGCTTTTATTTTTGTTATATGTTACATATCAGTATTAATAAAAACATTATTTCCTTTGTAATTTATTCATATAAGTACCTACAGTAAAAGATGAACTATATTGTATTTTAATTTTTGTTCTTTTTTTTACATGTTGAAGATCATTTATAAGGAAATTAAGTTTTTTTTGCAAAATTCATAATTATTATATGTATTTCTAATCAGGTACAGTCGCAATGACAATGTGCAACAACGTATTTAAAAATGTCAAAATTTACACAGTCAATTTTCAATTTTATTTTCAACGTACATATTTATTATGTTCAATAAAAAAACTGAAAGTTTGACAGTTTGTGGTGAGCTCAACCCGCTGTTGCCCGTGCGTATGAAGTAATGTTATAAGATGACTCCATTCCATTGACTTGCAAAGAATTTAGCCAATGTTATCTCTCTTGGTACATGCTTACGAAAGATCTATATTTAATTGAAGTTAAGGAATTTCTGTAGCCAATTTTCCCGAGCTATTCAGATAATTCTTATCTGAAGTCTGGTCATCGGTCATCTTTGTTTTAAAAGTACATTGCTAAAAATAGGATGTTTAAAATAAAATAAAATAATGACTAACATCATCATCATCTCAGGAGAAAGATGTCCACTGTTGGACGGATTTCGGAGGTTTTACGCTTATAAGACAGTTTGACGATAGAAGTAACGGATTATAATTCGGAAAATGCTGCAGCCTATTTGTCAGTCTGCGGGAGGTGTATGGGTCGTTCTTCTTTTTTACCGACAATGGTCTGTCCTTCGTCTTATTATGGCATCTCGTTGGAGTATTGATTTTTACGGTTTTTTAATTCGGTTCGAATAAACGTCCATATTTTTCTTATCTATTAATATTATGTAATTTTTCATTTTCTCAAACCAACATATTTTTTTATTTGTTTTACGTAGAATGCCGTGGCAGAATGGTAAACCGAAATGTGGTCTCCACAGAAAAAGGTCACTCTGTCACATATTTTTTTTAAAAACCAACATTAAAAAAGAATTAATTTTTGACGCAGAGAAAACTTTAATTAGTCTTAATGACAACACAGATACAATTTCTTTTAAATTCCACACAGAAACCACAATTATGGATAGTTCAAAAACCAAAAAAACAGAAAAACGTCGTTTCACTGTCGGTAAAAAAGAAGAACGACCCGTATAATGATTACCCCTAATATCATTAGTCCTTCGCTTTATCCTTAAGTGTAAAGGGTTGTATACTGCTCTATCGAATACTACATGGCACAATTAGGTACTAGAAAAAATGTTATTTTTTTATTAAGAACAGCAAATAATTATGTTAAACAAAATATGTTGGCTTTATGTAATAATAAGAGTAAATATGTATTCAAATACACTATCTATTAACAAATGTAAACTTAAAAATAAATTTGGTTTTTCAGTAGCTCTATCTTTACACGACGTAACAAAAAAGAAAAGTAGTTCGTATTATATTACTCTTGATACTCTAGAGAATACCATTCGTCCAGACGTGGGCAGTGATCAGTGAATGGGTGACGCAACTGCGCCCACGCTTCTTACTACACCCGCGAAGCCTTTAATAGTAAGACATTCGGTGCGGTGACTTATTCCAAATGATGGGGGCAAAGTCCGGTAATGCAATAAATGGAATGTTAAAAGAAAGTGTTAATTAAACAAAGCGTTTATTAAACGTCAACAGTTACGGCATAATGACTTGGTAAGTCTCATGTCCAAGATCGTGCAACTAGAAAAGGACTTTTATTACTTTATTGTAAAGAATATTACAACCGATAGCATATTACAAATAACAATGTATATGTATTATACGCCTTTTTGCTGTTTTTTAGGGTTCCGTTCCTCGAAAGGAAAAAACGGAACCCTTATATTAGGGGTTAAAGTATGAAATTGCCGATTTGTACTGAAAATCTATATTGTTTATTTTTTAAATTTTTAACAAATTTATTTAATCAAAATAGTTGCCATTATTATCTATACATTGCTGCCATCTAATGGGAAGGTCATTAATGCCTTTGCGATAGAATTCCGACGATCTAGACTGCACAAACTGTGTGAAAGCATTTTGTACTGCCTCCTGGGAAGAAAACTTCTTGTCACGTAGATAATTGTCCAAATCACGAAAAAAATGGTAGTCCGTTGGAGCAAGGTCTGGTGAATACGGAGGATGACGAATGGTTTCTAACTGCAGTTCCTGAAGGGTCAAAATGGTTTCTCGTGCTGTGTGAGGTCTCGCGTTGTCGTGGAGCAATAATGGTGAAGATCGATTCATGAGTCGGGGCTGTTTTACTGCTAGTTTTGTCAACATGGTTCGGAGTTCGGCACAATAGACATCTGCCGTTATTGCTTGACCAGATCGGAGAAAACTATAGTGAATAACACCATGCTGAGACCACCAAACAGTTACCATTACCTTTTTATTGGTAAGTTTTGCTTTAGGACACTGTTGTGGCATTTGACCTGGGGTCAGCCATTGCATTTTTCTTTTCCGGTTATCATAAAGAATCCACTTTTCATCACATGTTACAATTCGATCCAATATTCCTTCATTTCTGTACCGGTTCAACAAGGCAACACAAGTTTCAACACGCGTTTCTTTCTGCAGATCAGTCAAATCATGAGGCACCCATTTTTCGTATTTTTTTATTTTATTGATTTGACGCAAGTGAGTCAATATTGTGGGTAAGGTAACGTTAAACCATGCCGCTAATTCCTGGGTACTTTGATTAGGATCGGCTTCCACTATCTCTCTTAATTCATCGTTATTTACCTGTGTGGGCGGTCTTCCTCGTGGCTCGTTCTTTAAGTCGAAATTTCCATCACGAAAGCGTTTAAACCAAAATCGCACGGTGCGTTCATTAGTAGACCCCTCTCCAAACGCAGCATTGATATTGCGGGCTGTTTCTGCCGCGTTAGTTCCGCGTCGGAACTCGTATTCAAAAATAACTCGAATTTTCGCAGTATCCATCTTTCTTGTCTAAATTGAATAACAAAAACAATTGAAAGTCGATATTCAAATGTTTTACATTTTTTAAAAAAAGAACATCATAGAAACCATTTAAAAAAAGTTTCATTCGAAAACCTCAAACCATGAAGATTCTATGTCAATTCAAAGAACCTATTGCAATAAAACGGCAATTTCATACTTTAACCCCTATTATTATCACTTTGTTGCCCGTCCGTCCGTCTGTCAAGACCCTTTTTCTCAGGAACATGTGGACGTATCAAGCTGAAATTTATATCAAATACTCAGGTCTAATGTCCCTTGGAGCTGTGAAAAACTCAAACTCTAAGCCTACGCAATCAAAAGATACAGCCGTTTATGCCGCAAATTTTCGATACTCGCAAGGGAATCAAAACCTACAGGGTACTTCCCGTGAACTCAGAATCTTGAAATTTGATACAAAGCAACGTCTTATAGCACAGATAAAGGAAAAATTGCGAAAGCCGTAAATTTTTTGTTACATCATATAATAAAAATATTTTACGGAACCCTCGGTGCGCGAGTCCGACTCGCACTTGGCCGGTTTTTTTTAATTTTAGTATTGCCAACTTATTTTGAAACTATGGAAACTAGTAAAATGAAGTTCACCATCAATAGATATTATTACATATTTTCGTCTTTTTTCGTCAAATAGCTGACCGGACCATGCGTTGCTATGTCATAAATTGAAATGAAACCTATCCTATGGCCTAAGTCAGAACCAATTTAGCAAAATAAAAAAAAAACATCAAAATCGGTTGAGCAGTTTCGGAGCTCGGTTAAACATTGTGACAGGGAAGATTTATATATAAAATGTATTACTAGCTTAGCTATCCTATGTCCCAAGTCGGAAAAAATCCAGCTTAATGTAAAAAAACAATTAAAATCGGTTAAGAAGTTTTGGAGTTCATCGAGGTCAAACCATGTAACTGGGAAATTTAATATACATATATTGACTTTACGCGTCTAGTAATAAAGGGCATTTATCGCAGTCTATATCGGACCGTTGTTGGTTTGACCTGAAGTTGATTTCATATTTGATGTTGAACTATTAGTTGTCAAAAAGCTTTAACTATCTCACACCTTTCTATATACCCTTAAGTAACCCACAGCAATGGAATGTGTATGGGTAAGTCGGTAATGGCAGACCAAGGCTAACTTTCAGCGACCAAACAGAAGATGCACTAAAAAGATCAGGTCAAAAGCACCCTTAACCGTCGAGCTTGCATGAAAGGTCCGGTGAGAGTTAGGAAGCAAGATATGTATGTCAGGATCGTATAAAGTAGAAATTAGTGATACCACCCATACCCATACAGGTAAAAGGCGTGTATATATGTCAGGGTTGCACTGGATAATTATCAAGATAATTACGTATTGATAATTATCGTTGATAATAACGAGTAACTGTTATCGTACAAAACAAAATAATAGTACATTGTTGTCGAGGCGCGGAAAACCATCAATTGGTGGACGAGTAGAGTTTGAAGTCCGAGCCGTGGGCGAGGACTTTGATAATACGAATCAGGCAATTGCTAGTTCCGCCGAGGCTTACATAGTGCTTTTCTCGAAAAAATGCAAGGAAATAAATAAAAATTCTTTAGAATAATAAATCACAAATCCTAATAAACAATAATTATCCAACTATCAAATAAAATAAAATATGTTATTTGATTATTTTAGAAATTATCTGATTATTATCAGAGAAAATAATTATCTTGATAATTTGCAATCCTGATATATGTATGTATGTATGAAACTATGGAACCCTATACTGCATATGGCCAGACGCGCAATGAGCTAGTTGAACTTTTATGGAAAGGCAAGTCACAAACGCTGCCCTGCAAATTGGAAAATCAGGGTAATCTAAAAGTCTACGATCGTATGAATTCAAGATTATAACTCAATTTCTACAAAGCAGCGCACGTCAGGTCAACTGTTCTTAAAATAAAACAACTTTAAACTATTTTAATTTCCCATAATAGTTCGTTAACTTTGAAATTTAGGCCACAGTAACTCTAGTGGATGTTCATACCTTAATGATCCTTCTCGTGCGGTTATTTTCGTCAGGCTCGGTTAACGCGTAGACAAATAATTCTACTAAACAGTATTCTGCAACATTAATTTGTAAAACTATTAAGTTAAGGGCTAATTTTCATTAGCACTACTGGAGCGGCTTTAAATTTCGTAACGAGTTGTTAAAATATGTTCTAGTGTTACCTTTATGATAATTATAGAATAACTTATAAAGCTACGGAGTCGTAATTTATCGGTGCATATTTAACTAACATTTTCTTGAACTTAAAATTGGTGTGAGTTCTCTTTTTGGAGTATACTCCTTAAGAATTGATTTTCATATAATGCGCCCGCTATGAAAAAATATTAAGAGTAAAATTTAGTGATCGAATGACAGCGTTACGTTTTTTGTGCGCACCTTTCACTTTTATTTTGAAGTTTTGTTTTATTATTTTCTGTGCCTGTTCAAGGACAATCATTCTTGAAGAGTGAACTCCAGTCGTGCGTCGGAGTGACACACACGCATTTTTCTGAGTTTCTTAAATCATAAATCTTATAGACATTTTAAGAATGAATTTGGTGCAAGAATTTTTCCTTTTGTTTTGCATATTGCTTATAATGTCTACTTACTTATTCATTAAGTCCTAGGATATTCGTAATATCAATAATGATATATCATTAAACGACTTTAGTTATTAGATATGTGTAGTTTTTTACTCATCACTTATGGTAGAAAATTTTGTTTTATAAAACAAATTGGTAAGTAACACACAATTTGAAATTGTAACAGCGTCATATGTTTTTAATAGGAACTATTGTAAAAAAATTAAATATTGTAAAATCCTATTTGTTTATATATTTGACATTATATATGTACCCTAGACTTTTCGTGTGTATATAGGTATATGTACGTGTATACATGTATGTATTGTTCATTTTATTTTGTGTAATTGATAATTTCCACGTCTAATAAAATATGATTTAAATTGACATAGTACATTAGGTTTGTAATTTGTATTATTTTTATTTTAATAATTTATTTTTTATTTGCTTTACTCAATACTGTTCCTTAATTTTTTTAATAAGTATAGTTAAATATGTCCATTTTGATTTACTTAATTTTTTATTGTTGCAATGCATGCTGTGGTAACCTATAATTGTAAGTGCAGTAAGCCCTTAGTTGGAGCGGAGCGAGCGAAGCTCCCATGGATCAGCTTCAATGGCGCAACAACCACAACTTCCCGAGTTCTTAACCGATTTTAATATTTTTTTGTGTGGAATGGAATCAACAGGTTTAGGACCAGATTGTAACGGAGCCCGAATTTTGAAATACACAAAAATTGCCATCGAAACAAATATTTTTTTCTTTTTTTAGGTATTACGCTTCGCTCCAATTAGGTACATGGTGCTAGCGTAGCTTTATGCTTAGCGACTGCATCGCCTAGTAATTTATTGTTCAGTTTTTTTATATGCATAGTTATACAGTCACTTATGTTGGTGACACTTTTAATAACTAAAAAAATCTATTTAATAATATTGCGCGTGCAATTAAATCAAAACAAAAACATTTTAATGCCAGGTGTGATGTTAACACTCATCTTACTCGGAAGAGTTATGAGAGTATAAGGTTATCGTTTTCAATAAGGAATAACTGTAACAACTAATTGATATTTACATTTTGATCACGGTCTGTCAGTGACTGACAAGTCTTACTTCAATTTGACATTGTAATCTTTGAGTCTGACGTGACGACAGGGCTAAGTTATTACGAATAGTGGGCGACTTTGATAATATTATATATTATTTTTATAGTAGTAAAAATTAAATTGATACCTTGAAATTGAATCCTATGACGATATTTACTAAAAGGTGATTGACAAGAGTTCTTTTACGATATTGTATAGATTTGTTATCATTTTTTATAATACTAGCGGCCCGACCCGGCTTCGCACGGGTGGACAAAATTCTTTAAATTTTTTCTATTATTAAATATTTTTCCGTTAGCGCCATCTAGCGTCCGGTAGACGAACTACTTGCGATTAAGTCTTTGCTGTGGTAACGTTATTGATACAATGGAAAAAGAGCGGGGAAAAGAGCGGACGGACAAACAAACCATTGTGATCTTAGTTTATAGATTTATCGGTATTTCAAAATATAAGGCGACGTTCTTAGTAATAACAATCGTTTTTTTTTGTTTTACGGCAATAAAAAGGTTTTTTTCTGTTTGTAGCTGAACTACAGCTACAATGGTGTTTTGTTTGTGGTTGGGGGACTCTTTGAAGGTCGAAATAGAAGATCAAATAACGTTCTGCGATCTGGGTTTCAATTGGACCCAGTAGGTGGCGCTGTGACAGTCTAGCCTGTACGTTATACCCACATATTTTTCTGTTCATTGTCTGTTAGGAAAAGTTTACTTGAGGGTATTGACCTTAAATGCAGTATGTCATTTCAGGTCAATACCCTAAAGTATATATATGTTTATGTTCTTTTTCTCATGATTTTTTATAATCAATATTTGATTTAAGATAGGTATCCAAAGTTGAAACTGAATCATGTATTTTGCACTTGGTTATATTAGTAATTAATGCAAAATTAAATTTTTAATTTTAGTTTTATACCAATAATCAGCTATCAAGATAACCTCAGAATCTACTGAGTCACAAAGGTGATGCCATTTCTCATCATACAACACAATAACAAAAGTTAAAGGTATTGCTTACATCACGATTATGAGTAAGCCAGTTAAAAAAAATAGAATAACCATTTTTATAACTTATTTTCTCGCGGCTATGCCTACACAATTTTCATGCTTTGGGCCGTCTGAGCAGAGTAGTACTTATAGCGTCAACCCCTTCACACGTTTAGAGTAAGTCATAAAGACGACTAATGGTACATGCTTTGCTTTAATTGAAATACAAATTGTAAATTATTATCTCGTAACTATTTAAAATACAAAATATCCAGGTATTTAAAATATAAAATATATTATTTTAGCTTATTTTACATTTTATTTTAAACAAAAAATACAAATCACAAAATACTATTAAGAATAAAAAGTAATCCAGCTCAGTATGGGCTAAAAAGCAGAATAAAAGAAGATTTATCAGTAAAAAACAGTTTACTTTCATGAACACTAGATTTTTAAATGTACTATCAAAAGAAAGCTATCGAGCACTATTTTCTTTAGAACGCACTCAATAAATAAAATTGCTAAATGAAGATTATAGGCATTTATGCCATAAGTATTTGAAATACTAACTACAAAACTAGGTCTGCAACACATGCTTCTGTATGCAAATACTGAGAGAAGCAATTAGATTTTTGAAGGGTGATTATTCCTCGATGATATGTCCAATTTCAAAACTTTTTTTGCTCATAAGTCACGACTACGATGTGAGTTTTGGCGCCAAATTTCATCAATGTAGTATCAGCGTACAGCGGCTGTGATCAGCTTTTGAATTTTTCTTTCGGTGATTATTCCTCCATGGCAAAGTCTATATTTTTTTTACATAGCCTATGTCCGTCAGGTTATAATCATGTATGTTCATGCCAAAATTCGTTCGAATCGGTTGAACCGTTAAGTAGCATGAGGGAGACAAGCGAAATTTGTGAGTTGCCCAAAAGAGAGCTTCGCTCAATAAATCTATAATTTATAATAATAATTTGTATAAAAACCAATAGTATTCTTCTCTTTAAATGATTTACTGCACTTAACGATTTTGGAATTTCTGTTGTATATCAGTTTTTATTTTCTGTTATTTAATATGTAGAAATATGCGTTATTATTAATTTAACATGCTGTCTACACTATTTATGGATTATTGTCTAATTTACCTAAATTTATAAACTTATAGTTTTATATAGTTTTGATAGTAATCTGTCAGTGTACCAAAAATAAATAAATAAATAAATATGTCTATCCGTTAGCCAAGTATCCATAACACAAGTTTTATAGTGCTTACTTGGTGCTAAGCTAATTAGAATGAATGTAAATATTATAAAAAAAAATCTTTTGATATTTACCTATTAAAAAGGAAAAAACTATTATACTAAGTTAAGCACTTTAGCAAAAAAGGGTCAAGGTATCCTATAGGTAATACGTAACTGTCTCTAAGGTTGGCACACAATGACTTTGGTTAAGATCACAACGTTGTAAATGAGATAAGCGCACATAAGATATCACAGCAGGAATGAGTATTATCGTATGTTGGATGGAATGGAACGGAATCTCAATCGGTAATCCCAATTTTTATACACCAGCTTGGGAAACTGGCTTACCTTGAGACAACTGACCCCCGCAAGTGATTGGCAAGATACTGTATTTAGATGAAGACGGCATTCAAACTTTGTAACTGCGATTCAGGTTGCAAAAATTAGATCAATGATGTTTGTTACCATGTAAAAATTTTGAAATTGATTTTTTATGATGCTGTGTTTTTTTTCTTACTTTATAAGTATTTAATTAGGTTTAAATTTAATATTTAATAGTAATACTAGCTTTTATGTTTTTAAATTAATTTAATAAATTAATTTTAAATACAGCATTTGTGTAATGGAAATCAGAAAAAAGATGTTCATAAACTATATTCACTTAGAAAAGCATTAAAATTAAGTTTATCTTTTTATTTTTTATATCTGCATAAATTGCGGTTTTCACTATATATTGAATGCTTAGTCAACGACATCTAGTGATTAAGTGAGGAAATAACTTTTTAAAGACAAACGAGGGATGTTTAAATTATTGTAACAACCTCAATTTAACGACATCTAGTGAATAATTAATTCAATTAAGGATAGACACAGATGAGGGTAATAAAAATCTAAGTAGGTAATGTGTCGCTTTTGTTACTAAAATTAATTTGGGTGCGGGTGTGCATTACTTTGTACTAAAATAGGATATAAAAATACCTATAACGAAAACAATAATTACTTCTTTCCATTAGTTACAAAGCTATGGTAGATCAACGAACATTTCTTTATTGATTTTTTATGTAATCTCATTCAAAATGTCATTTTTGCATATGCTAATTTTTATTAATTATGCTAAAATGTAATTTGATAGATATGAAGGCCAATGGAATAAGAATTAAATTAATTTGAATTAAATAATTTTTTTCAGTTTTTTAGTACTTAAAATAGTTTTTACTGGTTTTTTATTCAATAGATACTTTTTGATATAAACTCAGGATCAATAATTGTAATTCAATCATTAATTTTCAAAAATTGCTTTTATAAGATAGTTTTATGGACGTAACCTGAAGATTAGTGATTTTTTTGGATAAGGTCTTTTTACTTCTAAGAATGCGATGTACTTTAATCATAAAGTTTATAATAATAGTTCTTACGTTTACAAAAATTAGCCAAGCTCAATGTAAGGAGCTAATTTTTGTAAACGCAATCACAAGTGATGTGGATACTAGATAATAAATAGATTTATAATATTCATAGAAATATACCCATGATTTAGGTACAAATGCTTGCATTCATCGCACAAACATCTGCTTCTTCCGGTACTCGAATTCAGGACCATCGGTCGGTCGGAGCGAAAGGCAGGTTCACTGCCGTTGCACCAAACGGTCATCAGTTTGTTGCTAAGTGCACAAATAAACATTGTTTCCCAATTTTGACTACCTTATTTAACTTTTATATATTTTTTTCAATGCGATCTTATAAGATAAATAATAGAAAAATACTAGAAAATTTCGAAGAGTGTTCACAAGGCTCGGTAGCTCAATTGGGAGAGCATTGGACCGGATTCCCAAAGGTTGCGGGTTCGTTACCCGCCTGGGAATTCACTTGTGAACCTAGTCGATTTGTTCTAGTATTTTTCTATTATATTAATTAATCTTATTTAAGGTTCATATAATTAAAATGGTGCTTTGTTAAGGGTCACGCCCAATATAAGTAAACAAATAAATTAATATTTGAATAAACATTAAGGTTTTGCTTATTAAAATTTTAAAATAAAACAAAAATTTTATTTGTATAAAATTTACACATGAAAATAACTTGACACCAATAAGAAAAATAACTTATAAATTATCAATTGCTTCTATTTTGATCGCTGCGCCGTCTTTTGTTAATTAATGGCTTTTTGGAAATATTTTTAGAGTTTAACCGATCTGTTGTTACATAGAATTACCAGAAACGAAGTTACGAGCTACATTTACGTGAAATAAAGAAAATAGCTTTATTCTGGATAGATTTTCCTAAAACTTAATTTGAAGGAGTTATCATCGATTTAATAATGATACGGCTCCAGTGGCGCTAGTATCATTATTAAATCCGCATCCGCAACGTATTGGTTAAGCATGCGTTAGAAAACCAATGACATCTACGGCCAAAAACATAAAAAAAAACTCTTTAGATTTTCGTGACCAAAAAAGAGTTGTCCTATTGTGGACTTGATCTGTGTCTCGGAGGTGCGCCTTTTGAACGACATGGAGTACGCGCCATGAGCCCAAGCGCGATCCCCAATTGGCCGCTCAAAGAGCAACCCATCTCACTGGCTCGCTAACTTATTATCAGCTTAGCAATACTGACTTCCCTCGAGTCCGCTGACTCCACTTCATATCGCGTTGTTCGCATTATATGCGAAGTGGACGAAAATCTTTATAAGGGGCCGTCCATTAATCACGTGATGTTTTTTTTGGCCATTTTTAACCCCCCCTCCCCCTTGGTGATACATGGTGAGGTTTCAGACTACACCCCCCCCCCCCCCCCCACACTATATCACGTGTATTTTTTAGTACCTACAAAAATTCTTATTTTTTTTTTATATTTTTAAAATACAGGTATAAGTATCATCTTATTTCATTATAGAAAATTGAAGACTACAATAATAACGTTTAGAGGTAGATAGAGAGGTTGCAGGTTTTGGGGTGGGTGGGATCTACCTCCTAGCGGTCCACCCCGGGCAACGGCATCACGGACCAACTCGGCCCGTGGTGGTAGGCTCTGTAAGGGGCCGCCTGGCTTGCGACCACCATCCTGCCGAAATCCGTCGCCAAGTAGCTCTGCTGCGTTCCGTTGGTGGGCGGGAGTACCAGCGCCAATGGGGGTTGGTAATAAGTCAGTTGCGCAACTTAAGGCCGGTCTTGGTATCTTGGCAATGCTGTACCAGGTAACTCACTCTGGAGGGTAGCGGGATCCGAATCACGGTTTAGCCATTGGCCGACCGCAGTTAGTAGGGGGCCCAAATAGCGCGTGAGCCACGCGTGAACGGCTGCCCCGCCAACTTGCGAAAAATCCCGAAATGCTCCACCGTGCCAGTTGGCGACTGGATGGGAGGACCCGGTGGCCATTTCGGGGGGATTCGGGCATCCCCGCTGTCTCCAGGTGAGTTAATTCTGTGGTTAGCTTAGCCTTAGAGTACTTTAATGGTCGACTGATTAGCGTCTCGACTGAAAATCCAACCCCCCAACATTAACCACTATGATCCAGAAGCACAAGAAGAAAGTTAAACAACGGCTGCACTTCCTCCCATAAAAAGTGCACTTCGCGAACACCAGAGGACTGCACTCAAATCTCGATCCGGTCCATCATCATCTGAAGACCGAGAAGTCGCACCTACTCTTCTTAACGGACACTCAGATAGCGACCCTGTCGGATGAGGCGTACCTCAACTACCCTGGTTATAGTCTCCGGCAAATAAGTTGAACATGATTTTGAAATCACGTGACATGCGCAGTAGCAATTTTAGGTACATTATTCACTACTGCGCATGTCACGTGATTTCAAAATCATGTTCAACTTATTTGCCGGGGACAATACACGCTTGAGCATAAGATCAAAATGAGTGCAGGAGTCTGTGTGTTCGTTCGTATTGACATTTGCTGTAGGCGTCTCCGATGCTTTAAAAAGTCCGAGTTTTCCGTTATTTGGCTTCTGGTGGACACAGGGGTAGAGAAGAAGCTCTACATCTGTGTTTACCGATCGCACAGCGGTGACCGGGAGACGACTCGGCTCAAAGATTACCTCACAGAGACGGCAGACTTGGCAACTGTGCGATATCCAGCGGCGGAGCTTGTTTTTCTGGGGGACTTCAACGCTCACCATAAGAAGTGGCTGTTCCCATACCAGAAAACTGTCCATGCTGGGAGAGAAGCGTGCCCTAGCGCTAAATCTTACTCAGCTGGTGGACCAAGCGACGCGAATTCCAGATATTGCTGGCCACACACTCAATTGTCTTGACTTACTGCTGACAACTGATCCACACACATTCGGTATCGGTCTTAGTTCCACTGGGGTCGTCCGACCATTGTGGGGTGAAATCCGCATCGATCTGCTCTCCTCCGCATGATAGCCCCAGGAGCATGAGGCGGGTATGGCGTTACGAGTTAGCAAATTGGGACGAGATGCGTAGTTTATTTGCATCTTATCCCTGGTGGCAAACTTGCTTCTCTTCGAGCGACCCATCGTGCACCGCTGATGCGATTGCAGACGTAATTCGGCAGGGAATGAAGTATTTTATTCCATTCTCCGACATCCCGTTCGGTTACAAGTCCCGGCCTTGGTATAATGCAGCCTGTGCTCGTGCTGAGGCCCGAAAACAGTCTGCTTACCAGGCTTGGGTGCATATCCGCGATCGCAAGGTCCGCGCACGGAGAATCCGATCGATGAAGAGAGCCTATAATTCGGCCGCCAAATCATGCAAAAGGGTCATTCTTAAAGCAAGATTCGACCACATCAGCCGAATAGGGACGAAACTGTCATCCTACCCGAATGGAAGTAAACAGTTCTGGTCCCTTTCGAAGTCAGTCGAAGTGAATTTCTGTCGTCCTATGTTACCACCTTTGCTGAAACCTGACGGGTCACTGGCTCATTCTGCAACTGAAAAAGCAAGTATATTTGCCTCTCTGTTTGCAAGCAGTTCCCGTCTAGCCACCGGCTCTCAACAACCAACAAACAAACCTTGATGTGATTCTTCAATGTCGGAAATCACAATTCACAATAAGCAGGTCCGTAGAGTCTTACTTGGTCTGGACGTGAATAAGGCCAGTGGTCCTGATGGTCTACCAGCAAGAGTACTGAGGTATTGTGCACCCGAGTTGTCTCCTGTGTTAACACGTCTGTATCGCCTCTCTCTCAAAATAAGAACCGTACCAATATCCTGGAAGCTTGCCAATGTGCATCCAGTACCCAAAAAGGGTTGTTGTGCCGACCCATGCAATTACCGACCGATCGCCATCACTTCCATACTATGTAAAGTAATGGAAAAAGTGCTGAACAGTAAGTTGCTCTCGTACCTAGTAAACAATGATCTTCTCAGTGACGGTCAATATGGCTTTCGCCGTGGACGATCAACTGGGGATCTTCTAGTTTATGTGACGCACTGCTGGGGCGAGGCCCTCGAGATGCACGACGAAGCACTTGCCGAGTCACTTGACATCTCGAAGGCTTTTGACAGGGTTTGGCACGCTTGTCTGCTGCGCAAACTTCCTGCGTATGGTATCCCCGCTGACTTTTGTAATTGGATAGCCGATTGCCTGACAGAACGGTCGATCAGAGTAGTTATCGAAGGCTGCTCCTCTGACTTAGTGGCTATTGATGCCGGAGTTCCTCAGTGGTCTGTTCTCTCTGCTACACTTCTCCTGCTGCACATCAATAACCTGTTGATACCTGGAATTGTTGGGTATGCAGACGACAGAGAGAGAGAGATACCTGTCTAATTCAAAAGCCAGCAGTGACCGACGTGATATTGATGAGAGAGGCCATGGTTGAGCGAACGAATCAGAGGTTGAGCCACGTTTCCCAGTGGGGTGACAGTAACCTCGTCCATTTCAACGCCTCCAAAACGCAAGCGTGTATTTTCTCTGCATAAAGGAGTTCCTTCAACCTCACTCCTACTTTCCGAGGTACATCTGTACCTGTTACCGACAGCCTTGAGCTTAATGGCATAGAGTTGTCGTCAGATCTCAACTTCGGCGCCAACATCGAACTACAGAAGTAGTAAGCCGCTTTCGTTTTGTACGCGTTTGGCGAAAAAATAAATACACGTCACGCCGCTTTTCGGTTCAGTATCGCGCGTTTGCTGAAAAAATAAATACACGTGATATATTACTACCCCCCCCTCCCCCCTTGTGATATTTCGTGATTTTTTTATGGACCCCTCCCCCCCCTTTCGAGCCTCACGTGATTAATGGACAGCCCCTAAGCGCGACACAGATATGTGTTGCCAGGTTTAAGAGATCTGCCGCCTGATTTATAAATACTGTTCTTGCGGCGATTATAACTAGTTATAAATATCCTAAGTAGCAGGTTGACGTTTAGACGCTATTTTTTAAATCTTATATACAGGTGTAATCCTACTTCTCTCAGGATTACAATAATAAAATGTGTTTTATGACAGTCTAGTCCAAGAAAAAATACCTCATAAGACGCAACTCCTAAAGAATCTCTTTAAATTCTGAAAAAATACAATTTTGTGTTATTAAGTTTTGCTACAATTATTTTATTCATTAAGCAATCACAGTTTTGAGATTATTTTTGGTTTTATTTTCCTTGACCTATTTTTTTCGTATAAGTCACATACCTACACGCTTCAATAGAATTATGTATACGTTTAAATAATTAATTAAAATTAATTAGTAGTAATAATACTTTTTATGTTACTGATGTCTAAAACATATATACGAGTCAAGTAATTTTTTTGTTATTTCTTTAGTAATCAAAGCATATAGATATATATCGTCAAAAAGGAAGAATCAATCTTCTCCCACAATCTTTATATATATAAAAATGTTAATTTCTCAATACCTCTAACCTGTGTTAGTCGTAGAATATTATAACTTGTTAAAAAAATTGCCTAATATAGATTTAGCAGGTTCAGCATACAAATAAAGAATAAATTATGTGAAAAGAAATAATCCTATTAAAGTATATTTTTTTATAAAATCAGTAACAATGGAAAAGTCATGTTAGAACACTAAATTGTAATTTTTGCTTAATTGCCAATTGATGTTGGCAACACTAAATGTATATTCAATATGCAATTATCTTTGGTTTTTGTTAATCTACCCACATTATAATATTTTTAAGTACCTTGAAAAAGTTGTTGTTTTAATCGTGTGGGAGTTCAAAGTTGTAAAACTCGTGAGAGAATAAAATTATGTAAAATATTTGAACAGCTGTGATCCTTGCGCGCCAAATCGGGCGGTGGCGAGTGTTAGTGTGTCATGGTTGCGCGCGCAGCCTGACAAATGTCAACTGGTTTCTTTTTAATTTGTCGGCGAAAGGAGTTTGCTATCATCGCTATTACAAACTCTTATTCGGTGTTTTTAAAAGCTGTTTACTATGTAAGTCAAAACTTTACTGTAAATATATATTATCATAATTTTTAATTTAAATATTTTTTCTGGTCTGTAACTTGAAGAGATTTTTTTATTTACCTATATAGTAAAGTACGTAAAAGTGTATAAAATATTTTGGATAAGCGTACAAATGACAGTGAATGAATAAAGCCGGTTTTAAGGCGAGCTGCAAATTATTTTGGTAACAAAAGAAAGTAAGCACTGTACGGCTTGTGTTATGGATACTAGGTTAAGACAAGGTAAGATAGACATAAATATATCATTTATATATATTATATTATATATTATAACAGATATTGATAGAAACATAAATAAATGCCCATCTTAGGTACAAATGTTCGTATACATAACACAAACTTCTCTTCCGGGACACGAATCCAGGAACGTCGGTGGAAAAGGTATGTCCAAATAAATGTGCCATATTGCTGAGGTGGCTTAAATACGGGTATAAGTGCATCTGTATGTTCTTTAGATATTAAAAGAAATATTCCAAAACCATTATTTGAACGTTGCTAAAAAACATCAATACCAATGAATTCATAAATTAAAGGAATTTAAACTTTAATACATTAATAATAAATTTATTTTTCTTTTCCACACAATCTAAACTATCTAATATTAAATGTTAAATGACCATATATAAAAGCCATCGCTACTACTAGAAATTACGGTAGCTGCGTTTGTGAACATTCTTATTCTGTAAAAATAAAAACTTAAAGTCACGAATTGAGCTTTTAAGTAATGTTCATCTTGAGTGAACTTTTCTATATTGGCTAGTGTCTGGGTTCAGAAAAATGTAAGTGATGTTGTATAATATTTATTTATTTATTTTAATTTATCGATTAACCGATTATCGATCAAAGTCATTAGGAATATTGGGATCAACTTAAGTAAACTATTTCCTTGCTGTTGAAGTAAAGTCATTTCTATAGTTTAAAATAAATGAAACACCTTTTAATATTATACTCGTTTAGTTTATTTAATAAAAATGTGTCGTAATTTAAAAATTTTTTTTTGGATACTTTAATGATATATTTTTAGCATTCCTTTTTTAAACTTATAATAACCTATTTGTAGTGAAATTTCCAAATCGAATCAACACTCACTTCGACAATTCGAGTATGTAGTTTATAGAATAAGTCTGTAGAATACGAAAGCTCATCCCACGCTGCACCCGTCTCGATTAGGTTTCTCCACCTAATATGGTACGTGCGATGCTTATCGTGTGCAGTATCTGTGGCTTAGATGTTATCGTTCGAAAGTTGCATTGATCATGTATGCTACTAATTCACGAACAGACCGACTTAGTTGGAATTGCAATAAGTAAGTTGCGGTGCAATAAGAAATTATTAGGTTAGGGCGATTGCACATTGCAAGAAAAACACTCCTAGTACCACACATTGGCTTTATTATTTTATCACACACCCGCTTTATTTTTTTTCACACATAAGGGTAAACCGTAGCAGAACTTAAATTCTTTTGCTACATCTCAATAATCTCTATTTTTATCCATTACTTCTCTCGCAGTTGACTTGAAAACCTCTAAGGAATTGGGTGCTCGAGTAATTATTCGTTTATATTTTATTATTGTTTATATGTATTACGTCACAAAATGTGACAAGAAACGAGTTATTAATACGAGCGCCCATGTCTGGGGTAGGTTCTAACATGTTAATATTAACCCCGGCGATTTGTTAATTATAGCCCCAATTATAACTTTTATATGTTTTTTGCATTTTTTTCAAAACACTTTTCTATTAAAATAATTTATCGTATGAAAACCAAGTATTTGAGTGTACAAAAACCAAGTTAATAAAATAACTGCAGCATCTTTAATAATATCATTATTTTTCAAATGCACTTCCACAAGACATAATATTCTAAGGAGAGATAAACAACATTATCTAGACATCATTTATCAAAACAGATCATTATTTTTAATAGTTATTATCAAGTAATATCTAATTAAGTATCTAATTAATTAAGTAATATCTAATCATATAACATAATTTATGCAAGCGAGCTCTTTCCTCGCAGACAAACCATGGTCTGTGAGAAATGGTTTTGCGTGGAAAAGAAATGTAATAGAGATAAGTAAATTATAATATGTATAAATAAAAACACTGCTATCATCTGTGAAAAGAATTTGGTTCGGGGCCGTCATATTCCGCTGTCCCGCGCAGAAATGCCGAGGAAACCGCGCGAAAATGAAAATTAGCGTTGTCACTCCGCCTGTCTTTTTGTGTACCGCGACGGGACGCGTCGTCAGTGTGATAATCGCCGTACTTTACAAATATCTTAGAGCTGTTATCAGTGCCGGATTTACCATAGAAGCTGAAAAAGCTGAAGCTTAGGGCGGCAAGATTAGGGGGCGGCAAATTGGCCCCGAAAATTGGTACAGAAAAAAAGTAAGTAATAGTGCAGTAAAAACAAAGCTTTGCTTTTCTTAGCTTAAAAACAAACCCAAAAAGTTGTAAAAATAATCTTGAAACTAGATTATTCCCTAAAAGAGGAATTAACGTTATCGTGAACAGTGAATCTAATTTTAGAGGTCAGTAGGGGCGGCAAAAATTTTGTAGCTTTGGGGCGGCAAATGTGTAAATTCGGCACTGGCTGTTATAACAGTACTGGCTTTATAACAATTTAGGACTTTTTGGTGGAAGCGGGAAACGTGACGTTAGTGGTTTTGTTCCTCTTGTTAAAATTTGTGTTGTTGTGGATATTAGTGTGTAATAATAGTGAATTATTTACCACTAAGTGTTTGTAAACATATAAGTGTTGCCAAGTGTAACAATAACAAAGCAGTTGTCTTTTCCTGCTCTCTCAAGAAGTCCACGGGGAGGTTTCAGTAAAACCCCACACATTTATTGAAACCTAGGAGGGAAAAATATGTTTTACTGTTCAGTCATTATCATGAAATTAAGAAAAGAAATTACTCAAGAACTGGCAATTATACTTACTTGACACTGGCTGAATGCAGAAATCGTGCAATCCACAAATAAAGAAAATAATATATAATAATTTATTTTCTTTTTACTAAGGTATCTACCGTTAAATATTGTTGATTCCTATTACTTTTGGATTACGTTAGCAGTAGAGATGCAACGGATAGTTGTTTGGCCGGATACCGGATACCGGATATTCGGCCTGCTCACCGGCCGAATATCCGGTATCCGGCCACCGAATATTCGGAAGGCCAAACTATACCTACATTTTAGTTTGGCGGCGGGCGCGTCGTGCAGGTTAGCGCGGACCGTTTTCTAGGCAAGAATCGAGTTTTATTGGGTCAGTACACGGAACTATTTCGTATGCAGTACACGTGCGCCCTATTTTGCTAAATAGATAAGTTTTTTTTTGTTTAATGTGTATAATAGTGTATACGTAATTGTTAACTCGTACTTTATTGTGTTTATTCTATTTCTACAAAATAATGGCAAATAAACGATTTCCGTTGTGGAACTATTTTGAAATAGAAAAAGACGATGCAAAGGACGTAGTTTGCACATAAAAATTATCTCGTGGTGGCGAAGGGAAGAAGGCAGGGACTTCTTCTATGAAAAACCATTTGCAAAGCAAGCATCCCGACAAATTCTCCAAAATATACGGTGGTCCATCTTCAACTTCATGCGGCGGAAGTAGAAATTTTCCATCTACGAGTAAATACACATTGTTGTGCACTATAGTGGGGCTAATATGGTAAAAGGAGTTCGGGTGGCTGAATACGATTCCGCTCGCTGCTTTATTTTCACTCGCTCTAAAGAGTCATCACTGAATCACTTAAATGTCAGCCTGATTTAATGGAGATGTTGGCTGCTTCTAGGCGTACTGTAATCCATTTAAATCACTCAGGACTTGCGCAAGAAAAACTGAAGGCCATCCAAAAGGAGCTGAAGTTACCGGAACATCAGTTGGTGCATGATGTCAGTACACGTTGGAACTCCACCTACTATTTACAGGACCATTTATTAGAGCAGATACGGGCTGTTTCTTTATATATTTCCGACCACGATAGACTAAGTAACTTGACTCCTCATCAGTGGAATTTAATGGAGTAATGTATCAGCTTTCATAAACTTTTCAAGGAAATAATAAAAATTACCAGCTCAGGTTTGTCACGCATTTTGCCGTTAATTAATTATGAATATTAAACTGTCTTTTTATTTACTTGGTAACACTTATTTTATTTGTTTAAGATTAACATACGATACGCTACGATTGATTTAATGAATGAAGCTTTTTGATAAGTTTAAATTGTACGTTAAAGGTAATACTAATAAACGAATATTGATAATTTATTGTCGTTTTCTTGTATGTTAACCATTTTTCAAAGTTAAATACCAAACAGAATCACTATTCGGTATCCGGCCGGATAGTGCGCTACTATCCGGTATTCGGCCGGATAGTAAAATAATGGCCGGATAGGCCGGATACCGGATAGCAACCGGATATCCGTTGCATCTCTAGTTAGCAGTTATTTAACAGTGAAATCTGTTTAAGGCTTATTGTTTCTTACAATACTGTATAGTTTTATTTAATATCTGTTTGTTTTCCATGAAACAAATAAATATAAATAGATTTAATAAATTCCTGACAACTCATAACAGTTAATTAGTTCTAAACTAAGCTGAGCTTGTTTGTACTATAAATACTAAATAATGTATGAACCACGAGGACAGATGCTTTATGTTTATCACTCAAACATATGATCCTACTGGGATTCGAACCCTGGACTTTTGATAAAAATTGGTGAACAACTTCACAGCTTAGCTCATCGCCGCAAAGTTGCCAGTCTGTCGGTCTTTTACAGAATGTATTATGGAGTGTGGTCAGGAGCTGCATTTGCTCATACCGCCATCTCCATTCTTTCATTGGACATCTAGACGCAGTGAGGGCTACCCCTTCTTGGTTGCTATTCCTACCTATCACCAAACGCTACTCAACATCCTTTACAATGCGCACAGCGAAGGAGTATTACTCCCTCCCTACATCTGTATTTCCGATTATATAAACCGTCCGTTTTCAAACCCAGGGTGAATAGGCATCTTCTGGGTTAGCTCGTTCCATCATGTATCCTGTCTTGACCTTCGGGCTTGATTGGGATCAAGAGCGAACCCATTATAAAAAATAAACCTCTTATGATTTTTTCCGCAAACTCAGTGAATGCATTAATTTTAAATTGATTTTTTCTTTTTTCCAGGTGGTATAAAAACAGAAAATGACGACCAAATCGCACAACTACAGTAAACATAAAGAATACAAAGAATTCTCCAAAACCGGAAATGTGCCGCCGTACACAGACGAACAATTCGGTGAGTTTACTCTTGCACAAAATTTTATGAAATACGGTTCATGTTTTATTTACTTTACTGAGGAAACAAATATATATATATTTAATTTTTGTATTCACAATGCAATATTTCTATAAGATATAAAATACGCATGTAAAAAACAACTACGCTTCCGAGCCCTCAGGTCTGTGGGAGGGCCACCTGAGGGCCCGGAGGCGTAGTTGTTTTTTTTTGCACGCGTATTTCATATCTTAAAAAAATATTTTTTTTCGGTGCCAAGAACGTCTGTATACCTTCCTTTTGTAAAATCGCAAGTAATCGTTCAAGAAGAAATTTCTACGCATCTATTTATTTGATATTTTTAATGCAATATGAGTATACGATGCGTCCATTGATCGTCAAAGCTACGCCATGGCTTCCTAAGTCCTACCGAGTATGCCGAGTTTCTTGTGGAAAAGAACCCACAATAAACTCGGCATGGGCTGGAATATGAAGAGATAGCATTTATACTTAGCATTAGAATTACTTGGAAAAAATGCAATAGATCCGTTAGGATCTCAACTCAAACTGGAAGAACAGACGAAGCGAAGGGTTGCCTTCGCTTCGTCTTCGAGTCCCGTCTGTCAAGTCGACAAGTCGATTTTTTTTAGTAAAATTATTTTCTTTGAGTTTATATTTGTAAGCGAAAAAACTAAAGAAGTACTGAATATTATTGTGAGATGGGGTGTTAAATAATGCCGTTAGTAAACGACGTACGAAGTAAGCGACGCTTCAGCGATGGCATGTGGTAAATAATTCTAGATGTGCTGTTTGCAGATATGCTAAAGTCGGAGCTAATCCCCAAGGGTAGCAAGCTGGAGACGATGGGCAACGGCGTCGGGGCAAGGGAATACCAATATGAATATAAGGAGGAGAAGCATCCCTCGGGGAAGTACGACCGGAAGGATTTGCATACTGTTGAGGTACACTTAGAGAAACTGCTCTTCTTTGTTTTACAAAATACAGCCCTCTATGTGTTGACTACGGTCCCAATTCTTATTGAACGATGCTAGTGGCTGATGATACAGCATAAATCAGAAGTTTAATTCTTGATGGTTAAGTAGTTCCGAGCAAGAAGGGCATCAGAGCAATCTGTGGGATACCACCTCACGTTTCTTGTAAATCCCTGAATAAAATAGAATAGAATCATTTACTTTTTAAAGTTTTGGTTCGTTGCCACAGCCTTGCCTCTATATATGAAACTCTAAACACGCATCTTTTCAAAAATGTACGTTGAAAAATATGTAGAGGTAGAAAGCCTTTTTTGCACGGAATTCCGAAATCGGCCAAAAATTGAAACAGTTGTCTGGCTATGTATGTCAGAATTTATAATAACACTAGCGGCCCGTCCCGGCTTCGCACGGGTGGACAAAATTCTTTAATTTTTTTCTAGCATTAAATATAGCCCATGTTACTCAGCGTGAATGTAGCTTTCCAATGGTGAAAGAATTTTTAAAATCGGCTTAGTAGTTTTTAGTTTATTCATTGCAAACATACAAAAATACAAATCTTTCCTCTTTATAATATTAGTGTAGATTTCAGACAAATTTAAAACTCTGAATGATAAAATTTTCAAAAAGAAACTGTTTTAGTGACAAATCTTGTTCTATTATTTTGCTTGAAACAATTTTTTGACCATATTAGTGTACTTTAATTGATATGATTAAATTATGAGTAGGTATAACTAAAAATTTAATAATGTAATTATTTTCCATTTGCATATTTGAATGATAAACGCTTCAGACGAAGGTATTTGATCGTAGCTTTTTTTTCTTTTATACTTATATCTGTTTATAAAATTTACTACCTAGTAGTACAGAAACAACAGATTCTATAGCAGTGGTAAAATTATTGTCAGTTTAGTTATTGTCGTTATGCAAAACGTACGCATGGTTATATTATTAAAGGCATACAAAAAATACCATTCAAATCGGTCCAGCCGTTTAGGAGGAGTTCAGTGACATACACACGTACAGTAGAATTATATATATATATATATATATATATACTATAATAGCTTATAGCTGACCCATCCACGCGTTGCTGTGGCACAGTAATTTTATTTTTCTAAAATAAAAGATTATTTCAAAATAAAAGTAGCCTAGGTTACTCCTTATTACATCAGATACCTGCCAATAAAAGTCCCGTCAAAATCGGTCCAGCCGTTTCAGAGATTAGCCGGAACAAACAGACAGACAGACAGACAAAAATGGTAAAAAATGTTATTTTGGTGTATGTACCGTATATATATTCATATGCATGTAGTAAGAACCGGTTATTTCAATATTACAAACAGACACTCCAATTTTATTTATATGTATAGATGTATAGATAAAGATACCATGTTTGAAGCAAATAAAGAATTTATAAATGACCACTCAATATTAAAACAGTATAATTTTGACCGTTTCCCAGCAATACACTATACCCCCGAAGACTGTTCCGAAGTCATCAGAGAGCAACTCGTATTACTACGAACGGGAGGAGCGCGAGCTTCCGTCGATCACAGCTGGCACCCGAACCTACAACTACGAGAGTTCCACCAACACCAGCCCAGGTAGCCACATATCCATCCAATATCCACCAACTAAACTTAGCTAGGTTGAATAAAACAACTTTTTTACGGATTTATCCATCAACTAAACTTAGCTAGGCTGAATAAAACAACTTTTTACGGATTTATCCATCAACTAAACTTAGCTAGTCTGAATAAAACAACTTTTTACGGTCTTATCCATCAACTAAACTTAGCTAGGCTGAATAAAACAACTTTTTTACGGATTTATCCATCAACTAAACTTAGTTAGACTGAATAAAACAAGTTTTTTACGGATTTATCCATGAATTAAACTTAGCTAGGCTGAAAAAACCATTTTTTAACGAATTTATCCATCAACTAAACTTAGCTAGTTTGAATAAAACAACGTTTTTGCGGATTTATCCATCAATTTAACTTAGCTAGGTTGAATAATAACTTTTTTACGGATTTATCCATAAACTAAAAATAGCTAGGCTGAATAAAACAACTTTTTTACGGATTTATCCATCAACTAAACTTAGCTAGACTGAATAAAACAACTTTTTTACGGATTTATCCATCAATTAAACTTAGCTAGGTTGAATAAAACAACTTTTTTACGGATTTATCCATCAACTAAACTTAGCTAGTTTGAATAAAACAACTTTTTTACGGATTTATCCATCAATTAAACTTAGCTAGGTTGAATAATAACTTTTTTAACAGATTTATCCATCAACTAAACTTTAGGCTGCATAATACAACTTTTTTACGGATTTATCCATCAACTTAACTTAGCTAGGTTAAATAAAACAACTTTTTTACGGATGTTGCGTCAATTTATTTTATGTTTAACATCCTAATTTCATTCACCGAGTGATGTAGTTAGCTCTTTTTGCAAAAAAAAAATGTAAGATGGAGGTTGGTCCTCATGCCCGAGTTTCCTTATCGGAAAGGCTTCCCAATTTCCGAACTGGTAGTAGGCTCAGTAGTATACAATGTAATCATAATGAGAATTTTAATACCTAAATAAATTGCAAAATAGAACAATTTGATTTATATAAAAAATTAACAGTTAGTTGTTTGTAACAGTTAATTATTAGTTGAAATATTCTGAAGATCCTGAGCTAAATCCCTATCGACAGTACTCGTCTAGTATACTCCTGTGTATTACATAGACCACTAGCAGGAGCGGTGTTTGGTAAAGGTTTTAATCATATCATAATTAGTTATTGCACTTTCGCGCACATTACACAAT
Source organism: Calamotropha paludella (assembly GCA_927399485.1). Classification (NCBI taxonomy): domain Eukaryota; kingdom Metazoa; phylum Arthropoda; class Insecta; order Lepidoptera; family Crambidae; genus Calamotropha; species Calamotropha paludella. The sequence goes on from OV656828.1 coordinate 12,757,649, forward strand.
TTATATTTAATCCTGATGTTTCGACAAGGCCGTCTTTAACCTATTGGAGGCCCTGGGCAAATAAGCATAATGGGGCCCCTATGACTTTGACAGAACACTTTTCTATTACAAGAATAGACAATGAAAGTAGATAGTAGTTTCAGTTTTTTTTTTATTGACAGTCAATAGATGAACAGATAATCTTTAATTTAAATGGGGTGATTTTCACATATTTATAATTATAAAAGCATGCTGATATTCGATAGCCTTATTTTGGACGAGAGTAGAGCAGCTTGGCGCATGCAAAAGCTAATAAGCAAGTCGATAATATAGTTCCGAATTAAGGTTCGATTAACTCTAATTAAGTAAGTTTTTCGGTATTGGGAATCTCGGGGCCTTGGGCATTTGCCCACAGTGCCCAGTGGGAAAGAGGGGTCTGCGTTTTGACTCCTTTCCAAGAGTGATCACAGGATGACTGAGGCAATGATCGTCATATATCTACCTACTTAATTATTTGATCATAATGCTTAATTTTCGCAGGTTATTCAAAGATCAAGAGCTCGAAGGTGACCAAGGACTTGTCGCAGAATGTTGAAGAACTTGATTCCCTTCTGGACGACTTGCAGAAAGACCAGGAGCGCCAGCTTTATAAGAGTGAGCAATATTTTTTTTGTCGGTGTTTATATGACTTTTTAAATTTTGCCCTTTGTTGTGAAGCGCAGACCTTAGGTCATACGGAGTATGGGTTATAATCCCACTAGCAGTGGCTCGTTGTTATTTGTGGCTAGCTATTTAATTATTTATCGGCATATTCACATCAAGCGTATCTTTTCAGTTTCTTTTTCTAAACCTCGAACTTTATGCTGATAAGTTCTGTAAAATTAAATGTATTTTAATGCATTGAACAATAAAAAAATACATGTCCTATGGATGACTTTTCCTGTAAGGCATTTTGCCCTAAACCCTTTTTTTAATCAAACTATTATTTTACTGAAATAAAATAAATTAAGGTGACATTTTTCATCTATTTATATAGTATAGATGCCTATATTCTAGATTCGAGATAACAAGCGTATTTTATATCTTATAGATTTCGCATTGTGAATAAAAAAAAAAATTAAAAACAATAAATATAAATGTTTTCAATGTGTAGAATATGTACATATTTTAACAGCTTGAGGCACTATTGTACGCTTACCGTTATATGTATACGTTATATTGCTGTCTGTCAAGTAGAGATGGATTTCTTGTGAATATTTTGGTAACAAACAAAAATATCTTAGTAATTAGATAGAAAGTCTGAGTGTGTTCTTTATCAGGGTTAAATCAATTTATATGGGAATCAATACATACATATATTAAATAAATCAACTTTATAACGGATATTTGCGCATTTTTAATCCTGACGTTCCGACTCTTTTACAGGAGCCGTGATCACAGGATGATAAAGGCCATTTGCCATTGTCTTAGTTGTTTTACTTAATGTGTAAAGTGTATTAACTTAATTAATAGAGCTTAGTAGAACGATACAAATAAACATTAATATTAATTCATATTTCATACATTTACACCAATTAGACTTGCCCAAAGTAAGCACTGAAAGGCTTATGTAATAGATACTAGAGTAACGGATAGTCTTACATATATGATATAGAGATATGTAATATTCAAAGAAATACCCATGATACAAATGCTCGTATTCATCACATGAACATCAGCCTTTTCCGGGTCTCGATTCCATGACTGAGACTGCGAAAGGCAGGATCGCTACCGTTGTACGAAACGGTCGTCGTAATATACACTCGGCGTCAAAAAAATCGCACCTCTAAGAAAATCACGTTCAAATGGCATTAACTCTGGATATGCACATGCAGTCGTATTAATTATAATTTTATTTAAAAGGTTACTTAATTAACTTAATAAAAAAACATTATTTTTCATTATCAAATAAAACCTAAAGCAACAAATAAAGGGTCACAAAAATTCTAAGGAAATTTTGCTGCTCGGGAGAGTCGCGAGTTGCGCTAACTTTGTGGGTATAAAGAGGTCAACACGGGTTCAATGTGGGTCATTCGCTATTAAACCGTTGAAGGGGACACACGCACTGATTTTACTGAAGAAAGAACATCTGGAAAATGGACACTACAGCTGATGAGGCCGCTCAAGTGGTTGCACTACTGCAAGCAGGGGTGCGGCAGTGTGATGTCGCCCGGCAACTGAATCTGAGCCGTTTTTCGGTTCGTAGAGTCTACCAGCGCTTTTTAGAGACCGGTGGCTATATCCGGCGACATGGGTCCGGTAGACGTCGCTGCACTTCGGAAAGAGACGACCGGTTCGTTGTGTCGTACTCTTTGAGAAATCGCTTCTCAAACGCTGTTCAGCTGCAACAGGAGCTCCAGGCAGTTCGCAGACGCACCGTGAGTGTATCCACGGTTAGAAGAAGACTGAAGGAGAAGAACATAGCAGCCCGCAGAGCTGCTACAGGTCCAAAATTGACTGCAGCGCACCGACGAGCCCGCTTGCAGTTTGCTCGCGACCACGTCGATTGGACCATTGAGCAGTGGGGAGCTGTTCTCTTCTCAGACGAGACACGAGTGTGTCTTTTCTGCAACGACCGACGAAGAAGAGTATACCGGAGGCAGGGTGAACGTTTCGCTCAAGCCTGCATCCAGGAGACGGTGGAATATGGAGGCGGATCCTGCATGTTCTGGGGCGGTATGTCGGCTGCCGGCAAAACCGACCTGGTCTGCGTCTCCCGGACCGGAGGTGCTCGCGGACAAGGGTCGCTGACTGCGCGCCGCTATATCACAGAGATCCTGGATGTGCATGTGGTCCCTTTTGCCGAATCTTTTGGCGAGGGGTTCACATTAATGCACGACAACGCTCGCGCACACACTGCAGCCATCGTGAACGACTTCCTGCGGAGGTCCCAAATTCCTGTGATGCAGTGGCCAGCGAGAAGTCCTGATCTGAATCCGATAGAGCACCTCTGGGACCATCTTAAACGTAAGGTTCGATCTCGGGATCCGGCTCCTTCGACTCTAGAGGAACTCCAAACCGCGGTGATTGAAGAATGGGGTCTTATCCCTCAAGAAGAGCTCCTGAAGTTGGTGAGGTCTATGAGGGACCGTATGGAAGCCGTCATCAGGGCAAGGGGGGGTAACACTAGATTTTGAGTTAATTTTAAGACACTTTTTGTACATTTTTTTTGTAAATTATCGATTATTAATTAGGACTTAATTAAGATTTTTTATTATTTTTCAAATTTTTATGCTTTTTGTATAATTTTAATTAAAAAAAAGATTGCACTTAATTGTTGTTTGATGCTCCTTTTTGTTACCTTTCTAATGATACCTAACACTATCCTCTATATAAGGTTTAGGAATTTTTGAATAAGATTTTTATAAGGTGCGATTTTTTTGACGCCGAGTTTATTATGTTTATTGTACTTATACCATAAAGACGACGAATAATTAAAGTGGAGATATCACGTACAGACCCGGATTTAGACGTGTGGAGGCCGTGGGGCAACAGACGGTCCTAATTATATTCGAACAAAAAGCGAATACGAGTGATACAGTTTTTATAACAATATCAAAAGTTCTTCTATATTCTACAAAAAAAAGTTCTTGACAAAACTTGATAGTCGAAAGGAACCCATCGAAATTTGTACTTTTTTATCTCTTGTGGAGGCCCCAGGGCAGTAGCCCCGCCTGCCCTCCCCCAAATTCGGCTCTGATCATGTATTACAATGAGCGGACTAAGACAGCCTTTGGAAGGAGATAGAAATCGTGTAACTAACGAACGAATTGGATTAACTTACAAAAATAAAACAATAAAAACAAATGTATATTTCAGGTGGCTACACATCTGATACGGCAGAAAGCACATCATTTGATTACAAACGGGGGTAAGTGTGCTGTTTACATATATAAGGGTCGATATAGCCCGAATAAAACTCACCCAAAATTTTTTTTATGTAATTTTTTAAAATCATTGTTTGATCTAACCTCACCGATAATGTTTATTTCTGTTATTCAAAACTTTGGATCATTTCGATTTAAACTATATTTACTCTTAAGATATTCTTAACACTACTCTCCAGTATAAGCTGGAAGGCCTTTATGACACTGTGAGGATCGAAAGGTGCTGCGACTGCAATTGCAGTTAATAACAATGGCGTAATGTGTCATCCGAACCACATATGAGTTAATACCTTTTTGGTCACCCATCCAATTACTGGCCTCTGCGAAAGTTGTTCGCTGCGCCATTGAGTTCTTCTTCTTGGAGATTAACTAATATAAAGCTTATGATCAAATATGTGTTTTTAAGTTCTTAATTTTTAGCTACATGAAAATATTTATTTTTTTAAATCAATACAGCAAATGGCGGAATTGATGCCTCGCGCTTTCTCTACCAGTTAACCGGTCGGGTGTATTTGGTTCTTGGTGCTTGGTTTATAAACGAAACGAGCGATGCAAAACAAAAACTATTGATCACTAACTTAAAATATATAAACTCACATATTTTTATAAAGTTTGTTCTTAATTAGCGTATGAGAATAATGAACAGAAATAATGATAATTTAAAATACAGGACGAAATAAAATGAAATCTTACACATAATATACACGCACATAATGAACATAAAGAAATTTAAATTGAAAAAAAATAGTCGGTATTTTACTTCAAGTTTAAATAAATAGGTGAGGTCTATATGCATGAAAAGAAATGGAAACAAGCGAAATTTGAAACAACTGTATTTAAATGTACTTATCACGTCTTTTAACTGACAAGAAGAACGGACGCAAAAACCACGTCAGCTATATCAGAAGATACATAACCCGCAAAAAACAATATGATTATTATCCCATAATCCTCTTCTTTGCCTTCGCCTTGTCCCATCATTGGATTGTAATTGCGATAGATTAATCATGAATTATTGCAATGGACTGACCACAGATGTTTCTGATTGACAGATGGGTATGCGATGTATCGCTACAGGCTAGGTACGGGCATCTAAAACCAACGTCTGCCTCGGTTGGTTGGGTTCAATAGTTTTTACTGTGTAGTCAATTCTTGTCTCTGTAATTTTTTTTTTAAATTATTAAGGAGATTATAGGTAACCGGTATCCGTATTGCACTTGGTCATCAGGCGGCCGGAGCATTCAGTGTATCCCCACGGAGTAGGCATGAGAACGTTATACCAAAACGTAACTAAAAACCGTTTTGAATTTCATACCGAAACGTAACGTAAGCGCAAAACATAAAACCGTTTTTCTTATAACCAACGCAATGCAACCAAAACTGAAAACTAAAACAAAAACTTGCGTTGCGTTAGCTAACAGCGTTTTGCAGTAGCCAAACCATCTCATCAACCACGGTAGAGATAACCAAAACTGAAAACGGTTTTTAATAACGTTATGGAAACTTCAAAACCGTTACGTAACGGTTTTTTAAAAAGTAGCCAAAACGCCCATATCTACCACGGAGACGCACACACACTGGTTCGGATCGCGGTCGCATCCGAAAGGACACGTGATCCCCACCGATGTGTTAGGAGGACGCCGCAGGTTTTAGTGGGTATGCCTCCAAGCCTCCATCGGGCACTAGGCCGGGCGGGGTCATGGAGGAGAGTCCCACATATCGTCCCCTACGCTCCCAGCACGGGCGAATGCGCAAAGCATTGCCTGCGAAAATTAAAAAAAAGAAAAGCCTACAGGTTTACATTTGTTTTTGTCACATTAAAAAGCATTTAAAAACCACTTAGATTTATAGTAAGTTCTTTCGAATTTATTATAAGAATTAAAAGCATAAGAAGGAACAGTAAATTAATAAACTAAAAACCCGACTGTGTTTCTGTGTAGTTTGGAAATGAAAAAACCCTAAAACAAGAAAGGCGTCATATCCGATTGCACTTAATTTATGAATCGCCAAGTTGTAGCAGTCCGGACCCATTCTAGAAATGGAGGCTTAGTGAATTGAGCGCACATACCTATATTACATTGCAGATTACTCCAATCTACTGACTAGACGGCTGACTTTCTAGAGTTCTTGTTTAATACGTATTCATCAATTGCGTATTCATTTATTATTTCCAGCTCAGCTACGAAGGCGCCATCTAGCGGGTATTCGACGCTGAAGCGTGAGGAGCGACTGGAAAGTGCGTCGTGGAACTCTAGCCCTCCACCAGTAACCAAGGCCACTGAAATACGACAGGAGCTTTATAGGGAGGAAACTACTGGTAATTATTTCCTTTAAAATTATTTAATTTCTATAGTTTTTCAAAGATTTATTTCCAATATTTCTTTCATCTTACTTAGGTTCACGTTTGTTTCTTTTGTGTAAACCCAATTTCATTAACCACAGTTTGATAATTATATGATAGTAGTTTATATAATATTATAATTAATATTAAACATTTAAATAAAACAACTTTTCCCATATGATGACGGCTCCTGTAAAGGAGTTGAAACATCAGGATTAAGTATAAATTATGCGCAAAAACCGTAAACAAGTTGTTTTATTTAAATATGTATGTATAAAAACAGGGAATTAATGTTATCAATATAATATATGTTACCGGAAATGTATGAAATCAAGGAATTGTATACAAATCCTAGGAAATGTGTACAATTCCGATATTATTTAGGAAATGTATAAAATATTGTTTGAAAAACTATTTAATGCATAGATATCCAAGGAAATGTGTAAATTTCCTCGGAATTGTATATAATTCCTATATCGTATTAGGAAATGTATAAAATAAATGTTTTCTGTAATAAAACACGTTGTTAAAATGAGAATAATAATTTTTATTATAGCACTCATTGAGACAATCTGGTGACAGTCATACCGTAAAATATAATATGTTCATATTATCTTACTAATTAATGCTCCAAAAATCAACTATCTATTAACTTTTAACGTATCACAAAATCAACTTATATTATTCTTATAACCTAACCTAACCTAACCTAACCTAACCTAAAGTAATACCCTCCCCTCGTCCCGCTGTCGCCGCGTACCCATCAATATCTCAAATGTCTCTCCCTTGCCTCTACAGTAATATACGAAACGTAACTAGCCTTCTTTCTATCTTCCTCTCAACTTCTGTCCGCCTCCCCCGATCACAATTTTCGTAACGCTCTCGTCATGCATTCACCAGCTTTCTCCTTAAGTCAAGCGTGCGTAAAAAGCTTTATTTCAAAAAGATCATCCCTGGGAAAGGACTGTAAGATTGTGCTATGGTAGTGAGATTCTGAGTTTCTGTTGTTTTCACGCAGGCACCAGTAAGAGACGAGAAGAACGCGTGGAAGACTCATCGTGGGGCTCCAGCCCCCCGCCTGCGCGTGCTGCTCTACGCCAGGAGCTGTTCAGGGAGGAGACCTCCGGTAATCCTTGTGTGGACTATTTATTTATTAAATAATTTATTTGCTAGCTTACAGCTTGCCCAAAACGCCAGCAAGTTAATGTTATTACTACTATTACATAAAATAAAAATGACAATATTTTTTTTTTTAGACAAGTCTTTCATACTAAAATACAATTACATAATGTTAAAAAGAATAGGAATGGCATAACGGAGAAAGTTCTTTAATTTTTTTCAATTATTAAATATTTTTCCGTTGGATCCATCTAGCGTCCGGTAGACGAACTACTTGCGATTAATATGGTAACAAACACACAAAGTATTGTGATAATGTAATTAGGATTGACTTAAAATTTATTGATTTGAGTGAAGACCTGTGTAAAGTTAGTTTAGATTTTGTTAACAAAAGAATATTTCTATAGCGAGGTATGTTGTGCCGGTGCGTATCTATGATTTTACTATAAAAATTGTTTTGTTTCCAGAGTCCCGCGTGGTCCCGACTGGCGTGGTGACCACTTCAGTGTGCGCCAATTGCCACCAGACTCCTGTCGGCACGGTAATCATACTATAAATAAACATAGTTTCTGATTTTTGTACTAATTAATAAAATTTTAATTCATTATTATTTTTAAAGTCAATTTTCTTGTAATTGTGTTTTATATTGTTAAAAATTACAGAAAAATACTAGAAAAATTGACTCGGCTCATAAATTGTTCTCAGACAAGGCAACAACTCCCGCCTGAGAACTACCTGTGAGCCGGGGCGATTATTCTAGGTTATTTTTTTACAAAAAAATATAAATATGGTAATTATTTGAACCGGTTTTAACTGTGCTTTTATGTTAATTGTTGTGTAATTTTGTCGTTTTTTTTATTTAATTGCTAGATATTTATAGAGGAAGAGTACTAGCCCGGATAACGAGGGGATATGGGTTCGAGTCCCGACACTGAAATAAATTCATTTTTTTTTCTAGTAATAATTTCTATTTCAACATTGATCGTATTTTTTTAACTAAGAGATATTGAATAATATACTGTTTTCTGTTCATTTAATATTATAGCTGACCCGGGGAGGGCCTATGAACAAAGTGACGACCACAGTGAAGACGTACACGTACGAGGTACCAGCGGGACAGGATCCCACTACCGTACCTCTGCCGGTCCACGCCGACCACCAGCACACCTATGTCACTAACGAGACGCTGCACGGGTGAGTATTCTAAAGTAAATTAATAAAAAAGCCGATTGCGTAAAATGAACTTTAGGTGAATAAAAAAGTCGTATAGTGTAGTGGAAGTGTACAAAAAACTCAACACATAATTATGTTTTAATGTAGAACATAGCGATTTTAAAAAGTCAAAACTCATTATTGGAAACATTTGAGCCGGTCTAGATTTCTTATGGTGATATAATAAATTTAAAAAATCTAGACTTGCTTCTCCTTTACGTCGCGCAGTCGAGTAATGAAAACCCGGTTCTTACCCGTTTCTTCGTGCACAGAAAAGACAACCGCAGGTGCCCTATGCCTTTTCTCATCCCTGACAATGTGCATGCAACATTTTATGTTTGGTTTAGTACTTGAGGCGTGAAAGCGGAACAAACGCACTAACTTTATAAATACCTATATAATAATATAATAATATAATAATAAATAATGATATTTATATTTTTTTTATTTTTGCATTTTTAATGCTACCTTATATGACAAATTAAAAAAAAATACTAATAAATCTTATTTAATTGAGAAATAAATACTACAAAGTGCCTTTATAATAATCAAATGTCTTCCACTTTAATTAAAGGAATTAAATATGGTCTTCTTCTTCTTTGACCTCGCCTTTTCCCGTTACGCGGGGTCGGCTTTCCTGTTGCTGAGGCGCAACTTATTCTGCTGGTATGCGTCGTCATCTGAAAGCCCCAACTGCTTCATATCCTTGCGGACATTCGTCATCCACGTAGTTGGGGGCCTTCCCCTCCCTCTCTCCTTTGTAACCAAGGAAAGGCACTTCTTCATTACATGGTCGTCTGGTCTTCGCTGTACCGTAACATCCGCAGACCGTACCATCTCAGTCTAGACTCCGTGATTTTTTCCGCGATTGGTGCAACTTTAAAGGTACCTCTTATGTGTTCATTGCGCACCCTGTCTTTAAGTGTAACTCCGCCCGCCCAGCGCAGCATTCCCATCTCGGTCGTGTGTAGCTTCTGTATATGGCTTTTTTTAGCAGCCCATACAGAAGAGCAGGTCTAACAGCTGTTTTATAGACCTTGCCTTTTGTTCTAATTGGCATTTTGCTATCGCACAGTACGCACAGTAGTAAGAGTACGCCATTTATTCCACCCACAGATTGTCCGATGAGCTATATCCGCTTCAATGGATCCATCCGCCGAGATAACGGAACCCAAGTATTTGAAAGTGTTTACTCTAGGTAGAGCCGTGCCATCTAGCCTGTCGTCCGCGTCCGCCGCGTTATCCGGATAGAAAATAAAGACCATGTATTCTGTCTTAGTTCTACTGATGCGCAGCCCATTTGACTCAAGTGCCAACCTACATTGCTCTAAATCTTCTTGTACATCCCGAAAGTTATCGGATATTAGTGCTACGTCGTCGGCATATAGAAGGTTTTTGTATTTTTCCGGTAAGAAAATCACGATGTCGAACATCAAAGGACTCATGGCGCTTCCTTGATGAACACCCACTCTAATATCGAAGCTGTCTGATAGCCCAGCTGCACTTCGCACATGTGTCTGGATATCTTTATACATGTCTGCAATTAGTCTTATGTACATTTCTGATACCTTTTTTGCTCTCAGTGCCTGCCATATTATGGATCTTGGTACACGGTCGAAGGCTTTTTCGAGATCGATAAAGACTATCCATATGTTTTGCTTATTAACTTGGGCTTTTTCGATGATAGTACGTACCGCATGGACTGCATCAGTAGTTCCTTTACCAGTCACAAATCCAAACTTATTTTTGTCAGCGTGATATACTTTAGTTCGCTTCAAACCCTCTCCCATATTTTGAGAGTATGTGAGGTGAGTTTTATACCTCTGAAGTTTCCACACTCACGTACATCTCCTTTTTTTTTGTAAAATGGTACTAGTGAGCTTTTCCGCCAAGAGTCGGGCATGGTTTGGCTTGTAATGATGTTGTTGAACAAACTAGTAAGCCACACTTCACCGTCCTGTTTAAGGAGCTTCCAAAGCTCTACTGGAATGTCGTCTGGTCCGGTAGCTTTTCTGACTTCTGCTACGGAAACTTCATTAACTGGTCCTTGCGTCTTCAGTTGTTCTGATTCTGGTTGTCGTGGAAATTCTTTATTGAGTAGGCTGCTGTAGTATTCATACCATCTCCTACATATTTCTTTATCAGTTGTTAATAACGTGCCTTCCTTATTCTTTATATATTTTGTAGCAATGAAATCTTTAGTATTTGCATGTCTTTGCTTTGCTATTTTGTATATTTCGTTGTCGGTTGCCTCTTCCAAGCGCTTATATAGATCTTGTACAGCTCTTTCTTTCTCTATTGCGATAGAGAATTTTTTAGCCTCTTTGTATTTTTCCTTATCTTCGTCAGACTTAGTTTCTTGCCAGGTCTTAAATAGGCGTTTCTTTTCGTCTACGATGTTTTTGGTGCAATTGTTCCACCAGCTAGTTTTTTTTAGATTATGAAGGGCTCCTTTGCTGATTCCTAGCACTTTCTTGGCTGTTTTAAGACAAAAACTTTCAAAGTTTGACCATACAGTCGAGGGGTGACGTATCGAGGTACACTTTTACCGAAATAGTCAGCAATATCGTTCCGTAGGTTGCATCCCTTTTGTGAGTGAAGCTCATGCCATTTAATTTTTGCAACTTTAGGTTTCCTAATATTTGAAAATCTACGTAGTTTCAAAGCTGCTAAGAGTAGTCGATGCTGCGACGTTAGAGGTTCGCCAGGGATAACCTTGCAATTTTAATTCTGTCTTAGGTTTCGCTTATCAGCTAGTATGTAGTCTATTTGTGTTTTAGCGTTCCCACTTTTATATATCATTAGTACAATAATCCACTAAAAATAAATTATTCAAAATATTATATTTATGTCAAAGATATGTCATATATATAAGTATATGGTTGATATACCAAAGAGACGTTTTGGTTCCAATTTTGTGAACCGTACCGCTAAAGGTAGAACTTTGCCTGAGTCTGTGTTTGACAAATACTATTTAGGGGTCTTCAAATCACAAGGTATCTTCTAGGCAAGCGCGTCACATCCTAGATCGCATCGGCGTCAGGCGCATTTCGCCTGTCAAACGCTAACCTGTTTACTTTAAAGAAAAAGATAAACAGACAAAATTAATAATACCTACTAAATAATAATTAACTCATTTAATTGAATATCTATTTTTAATAAAATATTCAATAAATTCTTTTATGTTACAAAAAGTAAGTTCCACTGGATATTTTATTTAATTTCTTATAGAAAATTGAAATAGGGAGATCCTGAAGAGCCTTTTTTTTTTAAATGCAGTCGATATTTTGGTAAATGTATTTTGTGCGGATTTCTGGCCTTTGGGAAAATAGTGTGGATATTTTTTTACAAATATACCCCGCTCTTTTATATATACATAAGGTACGGGTAGTGTGAAGCTGTTTAAATAATGTTCTAAGTAGTGTTGTTTAATTAGCAGTAGCAACACTGCGGCGCCGGGTTGCCAGCATTGCTCGCACTGCAACTCGCAGCTGCGCGAGTACCGGCTGGCGTCCACCACGCAAGATGCCGAGAGGGTGGTCACCCTCTCCCCGGCCAACCACACCACCCACATCGACCCTCGGCCCCCGCAAGTCAGTACCCCTTGCAATCCATCTTCTATTAATAATACAATAATAATTCTTACATTCACACCAATTGACGACCGGATGGTGCAATGGTAGCGATCCTACTTTTCGGACCGACGGTCCTGTGTTCGAATCCTGGAAGGGGAGAAATTTAATGTATAATGTGAAATATGTAACTTGCAATGTTGTAACTTATATGTATTTAATATTTTTAATTTAATTTAATATTTGTATGCTGACATAGTCAGCTAAATGTGTGTTTCTCAACCTTACCTTCCATCTTTGCAATGTACCACATTTATCGCAAATAAAAACTATCTTATCTTATCTTACCCTAGTCTAGTATCCATAACACAAGCCTTTTAGTGCTTACTTTAGGCTAAGCTAATTTTAGAATAATAATATTTCTTACGTTCATACCAATTAGTACAAATGTTCGTATTCATCACACAAACATCTGCCCCTTCCGGGGACTTGAACCCAGGACCATCGGTGCGAAAGGCAAGACCGCTACCGTTGCGCCAAATGGCCGTCAAAAAATAAAAACATCCTAGAGCGGGTCGACCTAAATGGTACTTAATTAAAGATCCCGAGCATTTTTAATTAATTGTTACAAATATTGCATATATGAAATATTAAACTATAATTTTATATGAAATATTGTTCTAGAAGTCGTTTTTTTATTTCTCCACAGAAGCTAACATTTTCCAGAACAAAATGCTTCTTAATTGTTAATTAAAGTAACAAACTATACTGAAACTTCCGAATCGGTATAGCGAATTTTACGCAATTGCTAACTAAATATACAAACTATTACATTTGCAACTAGTAGGATACAGGAATCTGTATTTCTTATTTTATATACACTAGCTAACCCGGCCACGCGTTGCTATGGTAACGTTAATTGATTATAAAAACTGTTATTCTTAGGCTTATGGTAAGAAAACCACAAAGTCCTTCTTTTATATAGTAGAGATTAAAAACATGTAAAATCTTAGTGAGGTTTACAATATATTAAAACGACCTATGTAAAAAAATTGATTTCAGAAGTAGGATACTATAATAATTATTTTTATGAATTAATTTGTAGCGTCACATGGGTATGGCTAGTTTTCCTGGAATGTACAGTTTTGTCGCATCGACGTGCATGTGTGTAAGTATTACAGTGAATTTCAACTTACGCACTTTATTATTCCACTTCCTAATACAACAGTAATCGTTTAATAAATCAACAATCTAAGATCACAGCGGTTTGTGTGTTTGTCTGTCCGCTCTTTTTCCATTGTATCAATAACGTTACCATAGCAACGCGTTTACCGCAAGTAGTTCGTCTACCGGACGCTAGATGACGCTAACGGAAAAATATTTAAAAATAGAAAAAAATAAAGAATTTTGTCCACCCGTGCGAAGCCGGGACGGGCCGCTAGTACCCATTAAAAACATAACACATTTTGAAACTCTACGGGCGGCCGCTCTATCCGTGTTAAGCGTCACATTTCACCGTTACACGAGAGCGTCACATTTAGTACCGTTACACGAAATATATACGACCCAGCTCAGTATACGTGGTCTTCTGTCTCGCTTTCACCCATGTCAGTGTGCGTGGCTAGCGTGGATTTCTATCTCCTTTTCGCTTCTTACGATAAAGCTTCGCTTCTTTCGGGCATCCCTAGACGGCACTGTTATTTTTATTTGTATGTTGTAGGTAATTTCTTACCTTTATTTTTTAGGGCCCTACCTCATACAAGTACTCGGAGACGTCGTACTCGTCGCACAACACGACCCAGCGCTACCCTTCCCCCTCCCCCGCCCCCATACGGTTGGAAGCGAATCCTGCCCCTTTCCCACGCCCCACAACTCCTTCTCCCGGCAACCAGCAGACGCCGAAGAAGTTAGATGATTTGTTGGCCGATTTCCCGGAAGCGGTAAGTGTGATATTTTTTTCTTTATATCACTGAACTATGAAAAAATTACGTCGATAATTTCCTTATAGTAAACGGAAATAAAAATTATGTTAAAGGCGTATGTTATATTTGTATGTTAAATGGCGTTATGATTAGAACTTGCAGAGAGCTGATTTTCAGAGGCGATGAAATCCGTTAAATTCACGCTAAGCGCTGGGTTGATTTCTATTTTGCCCTGATATCTTGTAAAAATATTCATGGTTTACCAGCAAACATAGGTTTACGTTGGTTACTTTTTCTTAGTGACTTAAGTAACTACCTTTAAAATATCACTCTGGTAGTTGATTGTTCATGTTTTCACCCCTTGTTCACAAAAGTGGAGCTTTCTCACGTCCTTGTACAGCACACGTACCAAACTATGGCAGATGCTTTCGACCTTTGGAATTATCTCAGTAAAGAGATTTTTTTCGATGTATTATCTGCGTGTATCTGCAACAACTTCTTCGTTGTCATGGTTCGTCTGTGAAGAAAGCACTCCAGTCAACAAGGGACCTGTTCTTCTAAAGCTTAAAGCTTCTTTTATGATTTTCTGTTTATGGATCGTAGGTATTCCAATTCTCTCTCTGATGACTTTGATAGCTGTTGATGTACTAGTTGTTTAAAGTCGACCACTACTTGGCATATGATCGACCGAGGATAACTCATTGTAATGGTATGGGAAATTTTTGCGTTATTTTTAATGGATTTAACAAGTTGAAAATCTCGACTGGTGTTGTCATACATTTGTGTTAAACAATCACTGCGATTTGATTTTCTGTAGTACACCATTCAGTGTTTACAAAGTTATTTGTACTTTTTATAATGATATGAGATAAAAGTGCTATCTCATATTAGGGGCCATTCATTTATTACGTAAGACTATTTAGATGGGAGGGGGGCCAACCATGTCTTATTTTTTCTTACAAGGGGGTGGGAGGGATACTTTGAAAATATATTTATACTTATATTATACTTTGCGCGGGCAACCGCGCGAGTGCCGGGGTTCGCTCGGATAAATGATTTCCATTTCCATGGCAATAGACCCGCGCCACCCGCACTGCGGCTCCCGGGAACTCCTCTGCTTGTAGTGTGGACTAATCGTCACTTGTTTGCGTCCTTACGATTTTTAACTGTCCATCAAGATAAGATGCGCGCATAGAAAGAATTTGTTTAGTACTCGTATGCTCTTAATACTTTGCGTCGAAAGTTCACGAAAAACTTCATGGCCGTTTTTCAAATATTGAAAAAGAAAAAGCTTTAGCCATATATTCAAGGCGAGGCAAAGAAGTTTTGTGCCGCATCGGGGCTGATGTGGAATGGGTGAACGTCAACGACGTCACAATTCTGAATAGCCAACTATAAGCAACACTTATTATTAGAGATGTTTCAGTGTCAGATCCACTTTCCGAGTGGGTTTTGAGCCCCTGGACTGATCTTACGTAAATCTTACGTACTTAAGTAAAGATGAATGATTAAAACCGTAGTTTTTTTCTACCAACACATAAAAATTATGACTACCTTTGTAAGTACAAATAAAAATTTGTAAAAATTATTACTATGAAAAATAAACATTAAAACAAACCAACTGTGTATTAATTTTTGCCTTTAGATTCTTAGGTAATAAATATTAAACAGGGGGGGAGGGGGTAGGCCTTTTCTTATTTTTTCTTATAATTAATGATTAAACGAACTTACCTGTACGTGAAGTTCTATCATAATTATACGAAGTGCTTCGTCCGAAGAGATTAATAATATTCAATTTATATATAACACAATGTAGTAACGCGTAAGTGACACCACTTCAGCACTATAGTTGAGAAAACAAGGTAACAGAAAAAAAAAGAATATATAATTTTCAAATAGCAACACCAGCCTTGGCGCCATAGTTTACCTAAAAAAAAAAAAAAAGAAACTCGATGACGCAACCTAATCTGTCACGGCTTCCCGCCCTCCACTCATTTCGCTTAGCTTCATTTCGTTCAGAGAATTTGTTTGATATTTCTGACAATCCGGGAAAAAACATTCGGGCGGGTGGGTTTTACTAATCTCTTCGGACGAAGCACTTCGTATAATTATGATAGAACTTCACGTACAGGTAAGTTCGTTTAATCATTAATTATACTCGTGCTTCGTCCTCAAGATTAGTAATATTCAATTTATATATAACACAATGTAGATGTTGAGAGAATTGGGAAGGAATATCAAAGAAATAAAACATCTAAGTGATACACTAATTATTATATTGATCATTAATTTATAATTACAATCTAATCGCAGTTTATAAAGAACAGATAGTACTTGCTAACACAGTATTATGGTTAGTTTCATCAAGAGGGCGATTATAAAATTTGGCAAAAGTTGAGGAGTTGCCGCTCCAACCAGCAGTTTTTCTAATAACATCTAAATTAACACCCAGCTTGTGAGCTGCGGAAGAAGCGGCATGTCGTGTACTATGAGAGGAAAAAATGGACACGTCAATTCCGCTATCTTTGAGTGTATTCTTAATCCAACGACTGAGTGTTTGTGTGGACACATAGTTATGTGGTTTCCTAATGCTTATAAATAATTGGCTAACCTTCCTTAAATCTTTAGTTTGGTTTATATACACCATAAGGGTTTTTGCTGGACATATTTCCGGCCGTTGATTATAAAAAGGTAAATAAAGTGTAGGTTGATTTTTTCTTACTTTTGATGTTTTAATGAAATCTGAAATCTTAATTATTATTTTATCATTTTGTTGTATAATTTGATCGCATTTTATTTTCGACAGAGTTTGTACTCTATGCGCAGTAACGATTGCAAGTAAAGTAACACATTTTTTGGATAATTGCTCAAGGTTTAAGGTTTCATTTGGGTAAAGAGATGCTAAATGATTCAAAACTATACTTGGGTCCCACGTAATATCATAACGTGGCAAAGGGGGTCTTAATTTGTATACCCCTTTACAAAACCTTAAGATTCGATCATCCTCTGATATGTTTCCTACTATAAAAGATAGTGCGGATCTGTGACTATTAATAGTCCCATATTGACCTCCATCGTTAAATATTTTTGTAAGAAAATCAATAACTATAGGAATGGAAGGATTATATATGCTTACGTAATTTTCTATACAAAATGAATACCATCTCTTGAAACAAACATCGTATTGCTGTAAGGTATTGTCTGATAATGATGCGATGGTGATATCTAAGGCGGACTCGGGGACGCAGCGTTGTAGTAGTGCCGTCCGGACAAAATTCCGGCAACCAGGGTAAGGTGCGCTTGTATGTTCTGGTTGCTGGAAGAGGGAATTACAACATCATAATGGTGAAGTTTAATTTCTTCTGAAATAAGTAGTTTGTAAAATAAAGGATACCACGGTTGAGAGGGCCAATTAGGAACGACCATAATGTTTATCATTAATAATTTTGTTCAGAGATTTAAGTATCATTGCTACTGGGGGAAAAGCATAAAAGAAATAGTTTGACCAGTTTAAAGTGAAGGAATCTACAGCGATCGCTTCCGGGTCTGGATGTAAAGAAACATAGTTATCACATTTTTTATTTATGCGGCTAGCAAATAAATCAATTTCCGGATTTCCTAATTTTCTTATTAATTTTTGATAACCAAATACTGTAAGCTCCCATTCTATGTCAGGATGGGTACGTCTAGACTCTTTATCAGCAACAACATTATCCGACGATTTAATATAGGAAGCAACAACAAATATTTTTCTAGCTTCACACCAGTCCCATATAGCTTTTGTAACTTTATTTAAATGAGGAAACTGGATGCCTCCCATGCGATTAATATAGCTGACAGCGGTTGTATTATCAACTCTAAGTAAAATTTGACAATTGTGATAATCTTTTGCAAATATCTTAAGAGCAAAGTAAGCCGCAAAAAGTTCAAGCTGATTAATATGTAATTCTTGTTCACTATTGCTCCAACGACCACTAGCGGTCTGACCATTACACGCTGCACCCCAGCCCGTTGTTGAGGCGTCAGAGAATATTTCTAAAGTGTAACTGTCATTCCTTATTCTATGTACGGAATGATCAATTACATTCAACCACCAATCTAAATCAGGTAGTAATGATTGTGGTAAGGTCATGTATTTTTCATAATCATTATTATTCAATAAGTTAAGAAACTTACATCGTTCAAGTTCTTTGGTATGTAGCCAACCATATTCGATCGCAGGGCAGGCAGAGATTAATAAACCTATAAGTTGCGCAAATGTTCGTATTTTAAAACGTTTAAGATTTTTTATCTGTTCGATTTCTATCCTAATTCGGATTCTTTTTTCCAGAGGTAATGTAATTTGCCATTTATGAGTATCTATTATGAATCCTAAGTAACGACAAGACATTGAGGGTATTTTTACACTTTTTTCTTGGTTGATGATAAATCCTAACGCTTTCAATACTGAACAAGTAATTTCAATATTTTCTATACAATCGGAATAGGTTATCCCTGATAAACATAAATCGTCTAAATAAATAGATGAGATATATCCACAAGAACGCAATAATTTGACCACTGGTTTCATAATTTTAGTGAAAATAAACGGTGCCGTACAGATTCCAAACGGTAGAACATTAAACTCATACAATTTTTTATTCACAAAAAATCGAAGGTATTTTCGAGATTTTGGATGAATTTTTATCAAGAAATATGCATCTTTCAAATCAATAGTGGCAATAAAAGAGTCTTTAGATATAATTTTTAGAACAGTACGAATATCTTCTAACTTAAAATGTTGTGCTTTCATAAATTTGTTTAAATCCTTTAAGTTAAGTATTAATCTTTTTTTGCCATTAGGTTTAGGTATCAAAAATATACGAGATATATATTGATCAGAACATGGTTGACATTCAGATATTGCTCCAATATCAATTAAATTATTGATTGTAACATTCACATGAATTTTTTCCGAGTCTGTAAATTTGGTTTGAGTTGGTAAATAAGGCTGATGAACAGGCTGTTCAAACTTTAATTTGTAACCTTCGATCCATGATAAAATGTTACGATCACAAGTAATTATCGACCACAAATTGTAAAAATGGGCTAGTCTGCCAGCGTAACGTACCGAGTCTACTGACGTTGGTTTGGCCCTGGCCGCTGTGAGTAATTTTTCGACGACGTCCCTCGGCGAGGCAGCGGCACCTGTGATGCATTGCGTGCTGTCGGCAGCTGGAAGCGTGGCGTTGGGCCCGTCGGCTGCCTGCGGACTGGAGCCCTCGCCTTCCAGTTTAAATTCCTATTTGACACATTTTCCGTCGAAGCTGCTTTTGGTTTCTGAAAGATCTAACTTGAGATCTGAACTAGACTTTGTAACTGCCTTTGCAGTTTTTAGTGTTTCAACCAAATTATTACCAAATAAATATTTGTCAATTTTTGTAAATGACAATTGATCTTTCATATCCTTTTTTACGGAATATAAACAAAAATTCCTTCTTGCCTCAGATTCAGTATGTTGAATGTCACAAAATATTCTGCCAACATTCATCAGTTCTTTAATCATTTCAGTATTTTTTTCAGTCAGATCAAGCTGATCTGATATTATTTTGGCTAAGCATGAAATGCCAACTGCAATCTGTTTTTGTCTCGATTCTATCGCTTTGTCTCTTTTGACTACTTGCTCGGTAACCGCGGCTTTTATTTCCGCATTAAGCTGTGGGGCGGCTATGCTTGTACAATTACCAGGAACCAAGTATTTTTTAAGAAGTTCCTTGCGAATGTCTTTATTTAAACCATTAGTTGCAATGTATGCAAATCTTGTTGCCACATCTTTATTTATGTCAGATCCAAATTCGACAACAATAGATGGATCGTCTCCCAAAATATTTGAAATTTCTACATCATTAGTAGTTGCATTCGTACCACTGGGGCCGGCCTCGATCTCTTGATGGAGATCCGATATGTCTATCATGGGTGTTTCATTTGTTTCAGTTTCTAAGTCAATTGTTTCGACATGTTCATCCGAGTTCTGGTTTGCTTCTAGGCCTAAAACCAATTATTAATGACCAATAAAACGTCGTTACACGTTTGATTTTATAAACCCGCAAAAGTATCGATAGAAATAGAAAATAAAACGGCAAATTATTTTAATTTGCGGGTACCTACTTAAACTTTGCATAAAATGTATTTGGAAGCTGAAGAATAGCATAATGCAGCGAGACAGTCCCACAGACTACTCTGATACATTATTATGGACTGCAACAGTATTTATTTAATGTTGAAATATGTGGTCTTAGCTCAGTCAAATACATTCATTTTACTTTTATTATTATTTTATTGTCACACCATGCGATGAGATAGCCCCACAGGCTACTCTGATGCACGTTCGAAAAAACTTATTTCAAGTCAGAAAACAATTGCGACGAGATAGTTCCTTAAACTACTCTGATGCAAAATTTTTAACACCATGCGACAAGATAGTCCCACAGACTACTCTGTACATGATTAACAATCGTTTTATTCAAAAATAACTTGTTTCGAGTTAGTCCCTCAGACTACTCTGATGCAAATAAGTAGGTCACCAGGCGGAATTATCGGAGGAAGACAAACAAAATATATATTGTGGGTAGGTAACTTACCATTCGAGTTTTCCTGAAGATGCGGTGTGGAAGCTCTATATGAACTTGAAGACGAACTAGAGGAACGACTAGAAGATGATGAGCTTAATGATAACTTATTATTTTTTCGTCGCGAACGTTTTACTTCTTTTTCTAATTTACGTAACATTTTTGCAATAATTTCTAAACTAGATTCATTGGAACGTTTCGACATGATTGCGCGAAACCGGTGAACGTGTGAAGTGGTTGAGCACTAAATTGCGAATGAAGCTAAGCGAAATGAGTGGAGGGCGGGAAGCCGTGACAGATTAGGTTGCGTCATCGAGTTTCTTTTTTTTTTTTTTTTTAGGTAAACTATGGCGCCAAGGCTGGTGTTGCTATTTGAAAATTATATATTCTTTTTTTTTTCTGTTACCTTGTTTTCTCAACTATAGTGCTGAAGTGGTGTCACTTACGCGTTACTACATTGTGTTATATATAAATTGAATATTACTAATCTTGAGGACGAAGCACGAGTATAATAGGGAGGGGAGGAGGTCAAAAGCTAGCGAAAATAATCTTACGTAATAAATGAATGGCGCCTTATTTCTTTTAAAATACCTTCATATAAGATGGGGCAGAACTTATGACAAGATAAATTATACACTATTTATTGGAGTGGATCAGCCTCAATGATGTGACGCCATGACTTAATACTATGAGCTCTTAGCCGATTTGCGTAGGTACTTTTGTAATGAATCGAACCAAGAGGTTTAGATTTAGATCGCGACTAAGCATTTTGAAATTCGCAAAATTAAAAAAGTTATGACCAAAAAACATTGGCTCTATGAGATTGAAACAAAAAGTGCGCGCTTTTTGTAAATTTTCATTATTATGGAATTTTAAAATTAACTAAACATTATTGAGTGTTATTCCTCTTTTTTTAGTATAAGGCTCCGCTCCAATATACGGTGCTAGCGAAGCTTTATGCTTAGCGACTGCATCGACCACAGATCGACCTATTTTATGTAGGGACAAAATAATTGTCTTGTAAGTTGTAAGAAATTTATAATTGTTGAAGTAAAACTTCTTTAGCACGGTTGTAATTTGAAAATTCGATAAAATGAAAAAGCAACCTCAAAAAAAAGATAAGCTGAAGTGAAATTCTCGTAGGCTACATTTCTAAAGTTCCATTTATGCCGTGTGTGTAGTGTACACACACGCACTTTTTTTTAAGTTATACTTCTTTTGGTGCATTGAGGTTGAAAATTTTCATGTAACGTACGCAGTAAACAACGAAAAAGCGCATCATGAAGTTAGCTGTTAAAAGTTTATTACTTTAAGTGACTTACTTTAAGATATCTTATATTTTTTTATAAATAAGTTTAACTTCTGACGCGCATATATAAATAGACGCACGCTTTTATTAATTATTATTATATGTTATAGTTCTTACACTTTTGCGCACATTACACATTTAAAGTAAACAACTACTTTCTTTTTTTGTGCATAATCTATATTTAATCCTGACGTTTCGACTCTTTTACAGGAGCCGTGATCACAGAATGACTAAGATAACTAATTATTATATTCTTGCAGAGGTTCCCAACCCAGCCGGATGGGGTGTACCGTCGTAAAGTGGAGGTGACCCACGAGAGTAGCCGTGATGTGCGTGACGGGCGCCCTTCCCCCTCCCCCCACCCAGTTTCTCCCTCCCCTGCCCCCACCAGCAAAAATGTGGCTGGACCAGCAGTCTACTACCCACCTGGTCACACCCCTTTTGCAAGTAAACCCGAGGCACAAGTGCAGGGATACCAAGCCAGCGTGAGTTTTTCATTCTCCTGTACTGCGACTTAACAAAGGCCTTTGACTGCATTGAGCATCGTACATTATTGTACATATACGGTATTGAAATTTAATCATTATGGCTTGAAAGAATCAGCTCGAAACTTAATACTACTTACTGTGTATCAGTTCTTAGGTACAAAACGTTGATATAAATGGTACAAAGTAATTGAGATTTTAAGTGTAGTGTAGTAGTACTTTTCTTATTTTTAATCTTTCGTTTTTAGATCCAATATATAAATTCGGTAGATTCACTGTACATGTTATGCAGTTTTCGATGATCGACCGTTTTTTCATGTATATTTAAATGTAAACTATTTACAACTTAATAACAATGAAAATTGAGGAGCCCGTTGTTTTTGAAATTTTAATTAATAAACATGCTGTAAACAAATGGTCATTATCACATTATTGATTATAAGCAAATAAATATAAATAGACTTATAGTTCCATTAATTAACAACAAAAAAATCAATAACTGAATTTTCAAAAATATTAGTTTGATCCATTTTATCTAAGAATAAACTAATGAGTTAAGGCTATTGAAGACTCTTAAATAACAAATATGATTCTATAACATGACATAACTTGTATACACACATAAAAGTTTATACTAAAAAATATTAATAAAATAAAATGTCTGACACGACTTAAGAATATCCCTTTATGAAAGTCGAAAGTCTAGGAGTGTTTGATAATAACCCTTCGGTGTTCGGGCAGGCAATGCAAGGAGGCGGCGCGTACGCATCGGGGCGTGGTATGTACGAGTACGAGTCTGGTTCCCGCTCCAAGGAGAAGCACTCCGAGCGGAAGACCGCGGTGCCCGTCTGCCTGCCGCTCTGCTGCGCCATGCCCTGCGTCATCATGTAGCCATCGAACCTAAACTATGCAATCGATTTTCAAATTTAAGGTAACTGTGTACAGTTCTATTTGGACTGACAACATTTTTAATAAAAAAAATGAGTATGCTTTAGACCACACAACTGAAGTAAAACTTCTTTAGCTCCATCTATATATATTAGATAAACGAAATGCAACTGGCTATGAGAGAAAGAGAGAAAGAAACTACCTCTACAACCATATATGAAATGTAACTCTCTCTCTTTCTATCTTCACTAACTTATATCTCCCTCGCCCGATCACACTTTTCGTAACGCTCTCGTCACGCATTCACCAGTTTACTCCGCAACTCAAGCGTTCGTAAAGAAGTTTTACTTCGAAAATAATAAAAGATTTATAACCATTATTACACTTTAGAATTACTATTGAGACTTTATAAAGATTGTCGGAGATCTGTTAACCCTTCAGTCACCTCATGTTCAAACGTTGGCTAATGACTGATAATGTTCCGGTAGTGTCCAACGTGCCAACGTTGGAATGTAACGACCACTTTTGACACTGAGGTATCTATCTCCCGTGTTGAAGGTTAACTATTAAATCTATTCATTATTCTTATAATGAATTGTAAATTAAAGGAATATCCCAAACAGCTATTTATATTAGGCAACAGTTATCATTATCAAAATACTAAGCGAGAACCACAAATCAAGTGTAATTGACAGCGCGTAAGGTATTAACTCGGTGTTGCCATATATACGAAGAAATTATTCGATAAAAGAGATTTTTTGTAACAAAATCAGGGATCAAGAAGGGGGGAAGAATCAATAAATTATAAAAGTCTATAATTTATTTTTCATCATATGTTTTGCTGTTTATGCCTGTTGCACTTATTTGGAAGAGAAATTCTCCAAAAAGAAAATGTTGAAATACTTCATTCATTAGTAATGGATGAAGTATGGGTAAATCTAGTGTGTAAAACATGGCAACACTGCGTACATGTTTGACAACACTTTAGTTACGAACGCTTTAGCTTTCTACATTGTAATAAGCCCTTTGTAAAAAAAAACTTTTTATATTTTCTCTCAGATTTCTATAAAGTCTAATTTTTTACATTATATAAGTGGCAAAGAAAACGTTTTAATACACTGCGCAAAATTGTAAAAAATTGTAATTTTTAGTAAATATTACTTTAAAAGTTTACTGCTGTTGTTTCACTTACAAAACAGTAATGATTCAAAATTTAATTAATTAATAATTAAGTATGCAAAATAATTGAGGTCAAGTATATTTATATGTAATATTGTATTGATATGTTAAAATAAAATGAGTCTCATTACTTATTATACAAAAGTATGTGAGATCTTGCAAGTTGAAAGCCAGTAGGCAGCGTAGAGTCCAATAACAAATTATTGTATCAAAATTTTAGTACAAAAATATATGTTTTAATTGGACATATTTAATTATTATTCGTGTTATGTCATTTTAATTTGGAAATTAACTTGCAACAATAATTCTTGGTCTTCTAACATGGAATCTCAAAATCGAGATATTTATTTGTACCATAAAAATACTTTGAATATCAAAGATATTCCGATAATTTAAATATACTAACAAAGTGCCATTATTGATATTTTAATAATTATTGTGTAAGTAAGGACATTGCCTTTGTATAATAGGAATTTTATTATTAATAAATGATATTAACTGAAAATTGTTATTTTATTTCTTTTAATCAATTTACTATAGTTATCATCAATTATGGAGGTTCTCTTTGATGGCGACATTCTGGAGACTAGTAGACGATCCTGAAGGGGCTCAAATCCTGAATCATCATCATTATCATAGCGTAGGAGGGGGTTGCCATAACACGAAGGCGGGGCTGCCATAAAATGTGTGTCGTAACAAAACACACTTTAATTATTCACAAAATAAACTTTTTATTTACCTATCTATCTAACTCGTTATTTTAAACGTAATATGTACAGACCTTACTACATAAGACAACTGTGAAAAAAGTTTAAATGATTTTAAATAATGTTCTTGAATCTATTTAATTTGTTGGAGTTAAAACTTGTAAGATAGATACGTACGTTTTTGTAAAATGATGACTCTTCGTCGCCAAAATATTAAATAAAAAAAAAATTGCTTTTAACATTTTAGTATTTGGTTACAATATCTAAACTTAATTGACATCTTTGTAACAATTTATATAGATTTAATTAAAAATGTAAGTTACCTATATCTTTTTACTTTTATTTTTAACCCCTTGAGAAAAAAAATCATTATTTTTTTTAATGATATTGTTTTATATACAAGGAATTGTGACATAATAAGGTCGAACTGAAATTATAAAAAAACTTATATATTAGAAGTTACTATACGACGCCACATATTTTCTTATCATGCAGTCTGGTTAAGTAATGTGAATCCATACATATCTTGGTATGTGTTTAAGACAAATCTTAATTATATTTCGTGGAATTCTTTATTACAATAACGTTTGTCGCTATAAGTCTTGCGTTCATAAATATGGCTTGGTACGCTTTAAGGGGTAATCATTTCGTAAATAAAATGATATAAGTACTATAATTTTGTAAATGTTTTTTTATATTAAAATAATTTAACATGATATTAGTATTTTTCTTAACCAACTAAGGATTTGAACATCATATTAAAGTTAAATACATGTGTTTCAATTTATCTTCAAATCAACGGAATCCTGCCTTACATTTTTTTGTGTGTTTGTTTACTTTGTATCAGCTATACATATAATCGACGTGGGTAGTAGGTAGTAGGTAGGCACCAGCAGAAACAAGTTATAAATATGGAAGGATGCATTGCTAAACAAATGCTCAGAATAATTTTTCCGTAAGCAACTAATCAATGGTACAGTCGGCAATAAAAGTAGTAAAAATTTTTGCATAGAACTTAATAAAGTGAAAATTAAATATTGAAAAAAAAATTTATGCCTCAGTCAGGAATCGAATAAACTCTATACGGGCGCAGAGAGCGCAGGTACGCGCAGGTAGCGCAAGACATCACGCTGAAGTAAAAACAGCAAAGTTTGTCATATCCTGGCATCTACAGCCTTTTACGCTCTAGACGTGTGGTGATATTACCTAAATTGAAATTTAAATATGAAACTTGTTGTAGGTTTGACTACTTCCGTGGTCGAGTAGCTCGCACACCGGTTTTCAAGGTAAAGCTACCCTGAGGTCCCGGGTTCGGTACCCGGCCGGGTCAATTTAGAAAACAAACTTCTCTTTATTAACATGTTATAACATAGTTCTATGCAATCCCACTGAACTGCAACGTTTTAAAAAACTTAAAAATGGTTTAAAATACATACACTCATGAACAAAAGCTATTACAATGTCGGCGATTAATAATTATTTAAGGAGTAGGAGGAAAGAGGACTTTAGTTAACATCCTTGTATCTATTTATTTTTTGTAATTAAAATTCCTTGCATTGTAACAGTACTCATATTATATTAATAAAAAAATACTAGACAAGATCGACTCGGCTCACAAGTGAATTCTGAGCCGAGTCGATATTTCCTAGTATTTTTCCATTAATACTAGGCGATGCAGTCGCTAAGCATAAAGCTACGCTAACACCATATATTGGAGCGGAGCGTAATACCTAAAAAAACAAAAAAAAATCGATGGGAATTTTTGCGAATTTCAAAATTCGGGCTCCGTTACAATCTGGTCCTAAACCTGTTGATTCGATTCCACACAAAAAAAAAAATCGGTTAAGAACTCGGGAAGTTATGGCGTAACAGACATTGCGCCATTAAAGCTGATCCGTGGGAGCTTCGCTCGCTCCGCTCCAATAATTTATTTTCTAAAATAGCATTGAAAAAATGAAAAAATTACACGTTGGCTGGCGAGAGACGAACGACACACGATCGACTACGTCGTAGACAGAGGTCCACGACGTCGTCGACCGTCCGCGCTTGTGTCAGTGACTGACAAATAATCCAAGCGACCAGACTTATTCTATTGATTTGAACATAGAATTTGATGTGAGTTATGCTTTACCTCCCGAAAATTGCTTAGGGGGATGCAATAGTACATTATGGTACAAGTGTGTAATGTTGGTGATTACCGCTGAGGCGCATTGAGGCCCGAGCCGTCAGGCGAGGGTCTTAAGAAGCCGAGGACGGTAACCATCAATACACACGTGTATCATACAACGTTTTTCAACACACTTCTGATTAAATCAATACTTAAATAAAAAACCATTTTCTTCATAAATTGTATTTGCAGACATCTTAATTAATAACTAACTAAATATGTAACTTCAAAAGAGAAAACGAGACGAGTTGTGAAAAATGTTTCGTAATGGCGGGAAAAATTAATCAGTTTTCCTATGCGCGCGCATCGGCCATAGACTAATAAATTTCGTAATGGCGGGAAAAATTAATCAGTTTTCCTATGCGCGCGCATCGGCCATAGACTAAAAAATGAGGTTTCTTTTTTTTGGGCTTTTCGCGGATAGCATTTTAGCGCAAGTGTAAGCGTAACTCAACCAATAATATTAAAAAAAAACTATTACTCACTCGTGAATAATAGTAATGAAAAAGTCACAGTTTGATTATAGGTGTCATTATGTGCCTAATTGCCATGGGATTAGAGCCACTTTATGAGGAAGTGTGTTGAAAAACATATTGTAATTTATCCGCTTTTAGGAAACAACGAAGATTATTTTTTTTAAACTGCTACAGAATGTCTGTTGCAACATTTTATAAATTGAAATGTATTAAAAATTTAGTGTTAAGTCAAAATATAGTAATGCGAAGAGGCATTTCGGCAGAGGAAAGGATTGCTATTTCTATAAACTTAATCAACAACATTATCTACTAAAATATCTCCACGATGACCTTCGTGGTAATAACATGTACAGTCATGAGTAATGAAATTTATACGTGTACAAACTTTCTTAATCATAATTATTATCAATATAATTATATATCAAAAACGAGTATACAAAATTCTATAATATAATATAATTCTATAATATTATTCTATAAATAGCGAGTATACTCGATTCCGATGGCTTTAAAATTATGTATACATTTTTATTCATTCGTTGTCCCCAGACCAGTAATGAGATATAAGTGTACCATGTTTCACATTATACATACAAGTAACCAAACACATTTCCAATATATATATATATATTGATTGTAAACACATCATAGTTTCATTAAAATGTAAATAATCATTATTAAGATTTTTTTTTTATATTTTTGTCAAATATCAAAAATGTACACAATACGTTATTTGTCTTATTATGTATAAATACACTTATCATAGAAAATAACAATTAAATATGATTTATAACAATGTAATGTTACACATACTAAGGGAGAAGGCACAACCCATCCGAGTTTCTTGCGGCTTCTACTCAGTATCATTACCCTTAAGTGTGAAGGGGTTGGAGCTACTCTGTTTTGCCGGACACAACACTGCGAAAGAAATAAAATGATAAGGATAAAAGATACTGGTAAATTAGCAAAAGAATGTCTCGATAACTTTGCGGTAACCACGCGAGCCTGCCTTTCGTACCGATGGTCCTGGGTATTTTATATATATTTCTATAAATATTACATGCTACATATATATATATATATATATATATATATATTATATATATATATATGTGTGTGTGTGTATATCTGTATAATGTATGTGCGTTATCTTAGTATCCATAACACAACAGTGTTTACTTTGGAATAGGCTAATTGGTGTGAATGTAAGAAATATTATTTTTATTATTTTATATATAAGATAGATTTACCTGTATTTCGTTCAAAGTATCTGCATTATTTATGCTTTAACAATAATATTAACTAAAACTTACAATTATTCAGTTAAGCTTATATTTCGTTCTAAAATTCGTTAGCTCGTTACATCGTGGATTCTGCCTTTGGCCCCGGGCTTAATTGGGAAAAAGAGCGAACCCATTATAAATAAATAAAAAAAACTGTTTTAAGTAGATAAATCGGTATCAGTCTTTTGTCTTGGGACTTTTGGGACATAGGCCTTCCCTGTGGATGAAAATACCATAAGATATATATATATATTAATTATTTTCAAACACCACAATACACTGAACAATTATTTTATACAACAATTTATTTTCGGATTTTCATTGCTTGTAATTTTAACTTTAAATCTGTGTTATTTGTACTTTTTGGCGGGAGCGGGAAATATCAGTTTAGTGTTTTGAGTTTTCTTGTTAAAATTTGTGTTATTGCGGATATTAGCATGTACTATTGGTGGTTTATTAATCATAAAGTGTTTGTTGTTATTCAAGAGTGTGGACAAGTGAAACAAAATAGCGTAAGATGGTTTTTACGCTCTATCAAGATGTTCACGGGGCGGTTTTAGTAAAATCCGATATATTTACTGAAAGGGGTATTTCATTATGAATTTACCATTCACTTATCATCTATTATACATAAATCAGCTCTCATCATCTAATTTTAAATTAATACTTTTAGATATGAAGAAATGGCTTAAAGTACACGCATTCAGGCCATAAAATTATATAAAAAAACAGTTTATCTTATGATTTTACAGTCATGGCCACAGGAAGTCTTATCTCTTTTATTGTTCGTTACAATACATTCACCGAACGAGTGGTATTTCCATATGTGTAGGTTTAAATGTTTGCTCGAAACGAAAATGTTATCTTTATTGCATTGCATATAGCGAATTGGTGACTTGACTATCAATGTTAATTCATACTTTAATATCAGAATTTTTCGGTACAGATCACCATTGTTATCTGGTAAGAACTGTGGATTGGATTTCACGTGATTTATTTCTACATGTTTAATTAAATTTAAGTAAAATAGAATATTAGAGACACACACACACTAACGCATACAAACACACCCACACACTAATACACATGCACATTTTATTTAATTAGTAAATGTTTTAATATTGCTTTTTAATTACTCAGTATTTGTTATGCTTGTAAACATAATGAGTTTCTATAATTGGCTGAGGTGCTGCATAACACTTTTAAATATTTTATTCGTATACGAAAGCTGTGCAACCCTTGTTTATAAATAAGTAAAAAAAGATAAAATTAAAAATGGACGTTCCATGTCTAATACTTTTAGGTGAAGTGAGCAATTCTCTTAAACCACCTACTTCCACTATAAAATTGTAAGAATAAGGAATTTCATTCCCAGTCCCATCGCACTGTTTTAGCGCGTCATCCTAAATAAATGAGAACACTTTAGAGGGATGGTCCATAATTCACCCCCGGATTAGTGGATGGTAAAGACTGCAGATGACATAAGACATACACTTGGGCAGGCTGTGTGAGATGAATACCCAAAACTCAGTACCTAATGATTTCCAAATGGGTTACTTTCCCCTTCAAATTTAAATTGGATAATGTAAAATACTGAGTATCTCTCTTTGTCGGAATAAATAAAATATCGGGAATACTCATTAACAGCTTTCACATTTTTAAAGCCAAAAATTAATAGATATTATAAAATTATGATTTTATCGTGCTGACAACATGAAATATAATATATAAAAACCAGGAAAAAGTTTGATATATGTCATAGCCATAGTTACCTAGCAACCTTTGTTAGTTGTCAATTGTAAAAAATATATTTCTAATATGAGATTGAATTTTTATTTCAACAAATATTTAATAAATTGGCGACGAGGATGGAGGAACATAACCGCCTTACTCGCCTTCGGGCCTCTATACGCGGCCAAATAACGAAAATTCAGACACACATTCTACAATTGCAAGAATTAACGGATTACGAAATCGAACAACGAACAACAGTTTTACAAAACTATGAAAATAAATTTGATCAAATACAAACCGAGATAGAAGCTCAAACAGAAGATATTGAGCACGAAATCGAAGAACGTCATGTAACCGAAGAAAGCATTCTACAGCTGAAAATTAAAATACACGAGTTACGCATTCCAATGTCTACTCAGACTTATCCTTCAACATCACAGAGTCGAAGAGATGAAGGTACTGTAATCACTAGCCAGCGAGAACCAATTCCTAGACTAAAGGAGATTGCTCAGCTTCCATACATGTTTGGCCTAAAGACCAATAATCATGAAAACTTATTTCCTAGAATCGAAATTATGTATAAATGACTGTAGAAACAAATATTATTGACGGACACCCCTGAGAACTTCTATAAACCATATACACTGAATGATTTTGAGGTTATGTTTGCAAACCTAAAAAGGTACCTCACCTACATAGGTATCAAAATAATAAAAAAACAAATAAGTAAACTAGGGAAATCAAGCCAAAGGTACCGTAATTACGTGGGTATTAGATTATATTTAGAGCATGTAGATTAACAGATAGTTGCCTGTTTTTGAAATTAATGCACAAGGGTAACATTTAAAATCAGGTAAGTATGTCATGTGATTGCGACTTCCAGAAGCAATCTTGCTTGTTTCATTTAGAAATTGTGATTAGATAGAGCAAATTGTATAGAAGTGTCTAACAAAAAATGCATGTCAAGGAACTAGTAGGTACCTACCTATGAAATGTGAAACTGGAACTGTTGTCATAATTTTATAAAAAACCAATAGTAATAATTCGGTTTATAATGGTAAAAGGTAATTCTAATGCTTTGTTCTAATGTGAAATATATTCCTGATATACTTTAAATATTCTGATAAGGTAGATTAATGAAATAAAACAACTTAAGTACTATTATGTTGTGTTTAATATTACCTACATATCATCTACATCTACAGAATTTTTAATAAACTCTCGTTAACAAAAGAAAGCTAAGAGATTTAGGCTATACAGCCATATCTACAGTAGCTTAATTATTTTTGTTATGTTTCTATTAGAACTATATTTTACATTTTTAGTGTATTATACCTTATAATGTGTTTATGAAGGTGTTTGGCGAACAATGTATGGCAATAGACTTTATGATGTCGCCTACCATCTATAATAATTGTCTTAGCACATTTGCATGTAGTGAAAATGATAATATAGTTGAGTATATTAATACCACAGTGTAATAGAAAAATATTTTATCTTACTGATCTGTACAAAATAGATTTATTTTTATTTTATATAAACAACTTCGATCAGTCTTTGGCTGTATGTTACTACACCCATAGCCATCAAAAATGATTCGTTCGTATGTTTTCCAAACCGGTAAAGTGAAATTCCTTTTTTAAATGAATATATTATACAGAAGTGTCCGTTAAAATCTAATGACTGGATAATAAAATATAAATTACGCCAAGAATTACCGTATAAGTCAATATTTTTTTTTCATTTGGGCCAATTTGAGCAATCTCCTTTTGCACCTTTTCACGAAAAAGAATCATTCAAAAATTTTACAAGAAGATTGTCAGTTTACTTTACCTTGAATCATGTCGTCGATCCTAAAATCAAAGTATACATGCTATTATCCACATTGTCTCCTGACTTACACGAGAGAATCTATGACCTTTGTTCACCGGAAGATCCACTGGCTAAAACTTTTGAAGAACTTTCAAATATTCTAGATGCCTTCATCGACCCGAAACCCAGCATTTGGGCATCTCAACATACCTTCATTTCCCGTTTACAACAGATTGATGAATCGATTTCAACATATGCATCGGAATTGAAACGATTATCACCAGTGGTCGGAGTAGGTATATTGATTTTAGATACTTGCGTCATGATATCATAACATGGACATGCATTTCTTCCGGAATGTACCGGAGTTTCCAAAAATTTGGTAAATAGAGTAATAAAATAAAAAACCATATGTAAGCAAACAAAATTGTTTATTGTGAATACAAATAATCATTATTACAGTTTTATTAAAAACAATTATTTTTAATCCTCATCGGTTACAATTTCTACATTTTGATTTTCTGTCTCTATACAATTAAAATAAATAACTATAATTTTTTCAATATTTTCGATTTTTAAGCTATTTCTTTTAACATCTAAGATCCATTTGTAAGTGGAAAATGATCGTTCAACATCTGTAGATGTCAATGGAGCGAATTTGAAATAAAGTTTCTGATTATTTGCTACGCTTTTTTCAATACTCTCGCTGTATTCTCTAATTGTATCTAAATCTGGATTTCGTTCCATAACTGATTCTATTTTATTTTTTATATTCTCATTATTGCACTCGTTAAGCGTAGCCCTTACTTGATCAAATACTAAAAGTGAATCAGCTAGAGATAAATTTTGTTTTTGTAACTCTTTTAGGGCTAGTAGTATAATAGAGTAATTTTCTTCGATATATTTTAAATCATTTTCTAAATTTTGTTTTTCCAAAATGTTTTTTGCGTTTCGTATGGCTATAGCATCAGAACTGCTCAAGCAGGATAAAACTTCTTTTATTTTATCTAAATGTTGAGCGTAGTAAGATGTTGCCTGTAACCAAGTACCCCATCTGGTAATGACTGGTTGCGGAGGCAACGGTAAGTCAGGATATTTTTCTTTTAAAATGTTTACCCTACTAGGAGCCTTTAAAAATACTTTTTTAACATTTGATATAAGAATATCAATATCGTTGTATTCTGACCTTATCTGCTCACTTACACGATGAAGAGCGTGCGCCAAACATGTCACATGCTTCATTTCAGGTAAGTAATGTTTTAAATTTCGCCCTGCAGATAGCATGTACGCGACACTGTCAGTGCAAAGCATTAAAATATTGTCAACTTTCGCTTCAAAAGTGTTTTGCCATAAATTTTCTAGACATTGCAGTACAAATTGTGTTATTGTTTGTCCATTTACTGCTGTTAGCATTTTACAAGCAATCAAATAAGGCCGGCCTGCACTATTACTAGGATGCAATGGTTTTATTAGGAAATTGACTATGTATCGACCAAAAATGTCTGTTGTCTCATCCAGCGATATCCATAGTTTCTCATTTTTATTAATTTCATAAATCGAATTGATTTTATTCCTATAAAACTTCTCCAAATAAACTTTTCGTAACTGTGATTCGTCAACCACTTTACGATTGGTACAAACGCAACAACAAGTACTGCACATATATTTCTGAAAAAACTCTTTGAACGCTGGATTTTTCATTTGCGACCAAGGAATATTGCATAGAATCAGGAACTTAATGAGGTCGAAGTAAAATTCCTCTTGCGGTCTCTTAAATTTTCCTTGATGTACAGCGCCTTCAATGTGTTTGGTAATGTTGCCTCTATTCACAGCTTTCAAATGACTTTCACACTTTGTACAGTATATAGTGCCACTAGCGTTATCGTAAAGTAGCTCAGGATAGTGCAATAACCACTTTAGCACTGTTTCAGCCTTGACCTTTGCCATATTTATTTATATGTCACCTAAAACAATGATTTAAATTTACAATATATACATACACAACTGTAAAGTCGATAATGAAATTCTGTTTCATATAAAGTGATTTTTTTAACTGAAGCGGTGATAGCCCTGCGGTGTGCGTACCGGACTCTCATGCGCTATGATGATTGCTATAAAGTGATATTTTAACTGTTTCCAAGTTCTAAAACCTTCTTAAATAGTGAAAATAATTAAAACTTACCCGTACAAAAACAACTTCAAATGGGCCCAATCCAAGAGTAATAAATCGATGTCCGTAGTTATAAGCCAAATTCGTCGTTTTAAGTAGATTTCAGAAGACAGTACACAAGCCAGGGTCAAGTCAAGATATTCACAACACATAAAATAAGCGCACTCCACGAACCGAAATAAGTGAGTGAGCCACTTGGTCTGGATGTCGGTGCGAGCATTGTTTTCGAACAAACAGTCAATGAGTCATCCAGGATACTTGATTCTAATTGGTCAGATGCGTTGAGCATAGACATAAGAGGACAAAAGACCCTGTTTGCCGGATGTCGTGTGTTGAAATGAATATTATTATTATATCATTTTATAAATGAGAGCGAGTGAGAGGCACGCGTCCCTTCCACTCGGGCATGGTTAGCCCGCCTAAGAGCGAGAGAGACAGAGCGAGAGAGAGAGTGAGAGAGATAGGCATACACACCGGTTCATGTCTTGCGCTTCTATTTCGCTTAGGCGGTGATATATGAAATTCAGTGCGAGATTCTTTGTATAAATTAATGTTTTAAATATAATTCTTTGTATAAATAAATGTTTTAAATTGTTACTATTATTTCATCCTTCTTCCTACTATACGAATGAATATTCACATTAAAATTATTTTACCACTCAAAGTCGTTGTCACGTAAAACTTTCGCCCGTATATCGACTTTACAGGCAACCAATTTTTTTTACTATTAAATTCTGGCCATCTACGCCACTAGCAGCATAGCGTTGAGAGTATTGATACATTTTTAACTAGTTTCATGTAATAATTTCGATGTTTCGGTATTTTTATCATAATAATCCGGAAACTCGGAGGCGTATCCATATTAACATATACGTTTGATGTCAGTGACCTTAATTCAATATACCTACTCCGACCACTGATTATCACACAACTGTGATTTTAAGTGCACACATTGCAAGAAACCAACCTTGGACTCATTCCTATCCTTACAATTTATTCGTGGTCTAAAAGACGGAGAAATTCGTACAAAAATTTTACAAGAAAACGAAAAAACTTTTTCCGATTTGGTACATATTGCATCGATGATGGAAACAGGAAAGAAAGAAAACTTCAGCATAACTACATCTATAAACAAACCTGCACTCGATCACATATATAAGATATCACCAGCTCGTAACGATCTCTCACATTCTTCAAAAAAAGAATTTGGTAAAATGCCGTTTTCTATCAGAGACCTTAAAGGAAAATGCTATCGTTGCGGAAAAGACGACCACAAAGCTAACGAATGTGGTGCTATTCAAAGTACATGTCGTAAATGCCAAAAGAAAGGCCATTTAGCGAGAGTCTGCTTACAAAGGAACGATCGTAATGAAACTAACATTTTGAACAATTCGTCAAGCAGCCTTAGTGAAAATAGTACCGCTGAAATTAATCTTATTAAAAGCGAAATGCCTAAAAAATACATTATTACAATCACTATTAAAGGCAAGAAGGTCGACATGGAATTTGACACTGGAGCAACACTTTCAACCATTTCACTGAAAGATTATAATAACTTAAATTTAAAGAAAAAGTTACAGATCACCAACACTAAATTAAGAACCTACACTGGCGAAATCTTTAAACCTATTGGTATGACCTTCGTCAAATGTGAATACAAGAACAAATTTTTTTATGGTGAATTATACATTATCGATAAGGAAGTTGAGCCAATCCTGGGCAGAAGCTGGATGACGGAATTCGACGTTAGATTGGCTGATATGAGAAGCATTCAACAATGTAAAGCACCACAACTAGAAAAATTACTCGAAGAATACAACTCTACAGTTTTCGATTCAAAGTTAGGTGAAATTCCTAATTTCCGAGGTCACCTGTCACTTAAAGACAATGTACAGCCCATATTTATTAAACCACGTAGAATTCCGTACGCACTAAGAACCAGAGTAGATGATGAAATTGACCGACTAGAAAAACTAGGCATTATAACAAAAATAAGCCATTCAGAATGGGGTACGCCCGTAGTTCCAATTGTTAAACCTAACGGAACCATTAGGCTATGTGCTGACTACAAAGTTACATTAAATAAGGTTATAAAAGACGAACAATACCCGATTCCGATAATAGAAGACATTTTAGCAGAGATGAACGGTGGGAAACTCTTTTGCACTTTGGACATTACGCAAGCTTACTAAACATGGTAATGGACGAAGAAAGTTCGCATCTTCAGACCCTAAGTACACACAAAGGAACGTTTAAGGTCAACCGTCTAATGTTCGGCGTTAAGGTGGCTCCGAGTCTCTGGCAGAAGTTTATGGACCGACTATTACTAGACCTAGAAGGAGTAAAATGTTTCTTCGATGACATCATAATTCAAGGCTCTTCTGAGGAACAATTACTAATCAGACTTAGACAAGTTTTACAGAAATTGAAAGAAAGCAATCTGAGAGTCAATAAGGAGAAATGCCACTTCTTCAAACAAAGTATAAATTATTTGGGACATACAATAGACAAAGACGGATTACACAAGAACCAGGAAAAGGTTAAAGCTATCGCAAATACTATTCGTCCCACTAACGTTGATGAATTAAGGACCTTCCTAGGGATGGCAAATTATTACAATAAATTCATACCGAATCTGGCTTCAATCACTAATCCGCTTAATGAACTTCTTAAGAAAGGAAAAAAATTTACTTGGTCAATGAGATGTGAAAAAAGTTTTCATGCCATTAAAAAAGAAATTATCAGTGAAAGAATCTTAATACATTTCGACCAAAATAAACCATTAACTCTTGCAACAGATGCCTCTCCGACGGGCCTTGGAGCGGTCCTCAGTCACAGATTACCAGATGGATCGGACCGGCCTATAGCTTTTGCTTCTAGGTCCCTCACTAGTAGTGAAAGGAAATATAGCCAAATTGATAAGGAGGCAACAGCAATTTTTTGGGGCCTTAAAAAGTTCTTCCATTATTGTTACGGTCGCAAATTTACACTCATCACCGATCACAAGCCACTTACATCAATTTTTCACCCAGAACGAACGTTGCCCACCCTGAGCACGATGAGACTTTTTCATTACGCTCATTTCCTTTTCGGATTCAACTACAATATTGAATACAGATGCTCTGCGAAGAACGCAAACGCTGACTACCTTTCACGATTTCCAGTAGAGAAAATTATTGATGACAAGATTGACCAACATTCCATATTTCAGCTAAAACAAATTAATGCACTTAATGTATCGCCGGAAGCAATTGCTAAGGAAACAAAAGAAG
This sequence comes from Calamotropha paludella, assembly GCA_927399485.1. NCBI lineage: Eukaryota > Metazoa > Arthropoda > Insecta > Lepidoptera > Crambidae > Calamotropha > Calamotropha paludella. The sequence continues at coordinate 12,795,810 of OV656828.1, forward strand.
ACCCTGAATTACGAAAATTACTTCTATCACTAAAAACTGGCAGTCCACCTAAAGAATCGGGATATAAAGACAATGAACTTACAATTCAGAACGATTGCATCCTTAAAGGTACAAGAGTATTTATACCCCATTCACTGCAGCAACCAATCCTAGATGAACTACATACAGGACATATTGGAATTTTGAAAATGAAACTCTTAGCACGGAGTTTCATATATTGGAAAAATATAGATAGAGATATCGAGGAAAAAGTGAAAGCATGCCGCACATGCCGATTAGAGCAGAATGAACCCCAAAAAGCCCCTATTCATCACTGGGAAGACCCATCGGGTCCATGGCAAAGGCTGCATATTGACTTTGCAGGTCCTATATCAGGCTATCAGTTATTTATCATTGTAGACGCCTTCACCAAATGGGTAGAAATTATCCCGACAAAGTCGACTACTAGTTCATTCTGCGTCCAAAAATTAGAAGAACTTTTTGATACATTTGGACTACCGTACACCATAGTATCGGACAATGGCCGACAGTTTGTATCTCAAGAATTTGAGGACTTTCTAAAAAACAATAAAATTGCTCACAGAACTATCGCTCCCTACCACCCAGCAACCAACGGTCAAGCCGAAAGATTTGTCCAAACAATCAAAAAGGCCTTACACAAGTTAGAGGGGGAGAGTGGGGGCCTGCCTCAGAAGGTCCGCAAAGTGAAGACTATCCTTCGAGCGACGCCGTTGAACTCGGGAGACTCGCCATTCGTCTTGATGTTTGGAAGGGCAGTCAGAACTAAACTGATGGCGAAGGTTCGAGCTCCCCCGCAACCTGCCCGACGACCAGAGTCAGCCCATGTGAGGTGGCTTGAACGAGGAAGCCGTGTTCAGGCACGTAACTATGCTGGTACCAGACATAAGTGGGTATTTGGTAAAATCACCCGTCGGCTAGGCATGTTACACTATGAGGTAGAGACTGATGACGGCCGACTATGGATCAGGCATCTGGACCAGCTACTCCCGGCTTCAAGGATTTCCTGGAATCGCGAGGGAGGTGTGTCATAGCCATAGTTACCTAGCAACCTTTGTTAGTTGTCAATTGTAAAAAATATATTTCTAATATGAGAGATTGAATTTTTATTTCAACAAATATTTAATAATATACATAGATTCTTTTTAGGGACCAGCTGTTCACGTACCTACAAGTTTTTAAAGAGCCCTCGGTGCGCGAATCACAATAACACAAAACAGTGCGAGGCTGTTTGTACAGTGTTTGCTGTATGAGTACAGAACACACTGTGACTCACACATAACAGTGCGAGACTGTTTCTCTTACAGAACACACTGTGACTCACACATAACAGTGCGAGGAACAGTGACCTTCTGTTAAGGAGTTAAGATAAAAAAACGGTAATTTAAAAAACAAGAAAGGCTTTATACACTAAACTTAAAAATCGCCAAAGTTGTAGCAGTTGGGACCCAATCCAAAAAGTCAGCCATCTAGTCATTAGATCAGTAATCTGCAATGTAATGTAGGTATGTGTTCTCAATTCACTAAGCCTCCATTTCTAGAATGGGACCCGACTGCTACAACTTTGGCGATTCTTAAGTTAAGTGCAATCGGGTATGACGCCTTTCTTGTTCTAGGGTTTTAAATTTTTTTAAATTACCGTTTTTTATTTTAAGGTTTTTTCATTTCCAAATTAAAGAGAAACACAGTCGGGCTTTTTTAATTTTTTGAATTAACGTTTTCTATTTTTTTTTAGTTTTATTATTGAATGCATTTAAATAGAAATTTATATACACATGACGTACAAATACACTAAAATTACGCAGATTATTAACTTATCAGTTGATAGAATAATATTCTCGTAAACGTTGAAGTTCTATTAAAGAGTTTTGATCATGTGGCCGATTCAGCTAATGTTTTAACTCGACTAAGAGCTACATATGACCTTTAGCAAATGTATTTGAGCCAAGGTCCACAACCACACAATCGAGTGTAGTACTCTAAAGTTTGTGGACAGTTACAGCGCAACTCATAGAATCTGGCGCCAAAAATCCGGTTTGGTGTTTTTGTTATTTTGATATACCCAGTGTCACTCTCGCAGTAAATACAAATCTAACGACACTTCTCAAGCTAAAATCCATCGAGCCGTTTAGTCGGCAGAGCGTGCCAAACATTTATAACAAAATTAAATGCACAACTTAGCCGGTAAAAGTTTTTTTTTAAATGGGTTCGCTCTTGATCCCAATCAAGCCCGGTGGCCAAGATAGAATCCACGATGGAACGAGCTAAGCCAGAAGGTGCATATTTACCCTGGCTTTGAAAACGGACGGGTTATAAGTACACGGAAATACAGACGCAGGGAGGGAGTTCTACTCATTTGCTGTGCGCATTATGAACGATGTTGAGAAGCGCTTGGTGCGATAGAGAGGAATCGCAATCAAGTAAGGGTGGTAGTCCGCAGTACGTCTACATGTCCGATGGAAAAAGGGAGATGGCGGTATGAGCACATGCAGCTCCTGAGCACACTCTTCAAAGTACACTCTGTAGAAGACCGGCAGACAGGCGATTGTATCACAAAATGGTTTTATTTAAGATTTATAATTTCTATAATCTACTGCCACTTTTTGGTGAGCCAAACTTCCAGTTAAATTATTTCATATGTAGTAAGATTCCATTTTTTTGAATTTCAATACTGCTGCTGATTGTACACGGTTGTTTCTAAAACAATTCGTGTGCGACCTTGAGATTTCAAAATGGGCAAATAAACAGAGCTAAGAAATCTGTTATCTCTACCGCATCTCGTGCATGAAAACTCGAAGAGAATGATTTTTCCGATCGATTACACACCGGGTTGTATTGAGTAGCTACCTACTCTCATAACTATATATATATATATATATATATATATATATATATATATATACATATATATATAACGAGCCTTTACCGCCGTTTTAGCGCAACCGACAAAAACTAAATTTTACAGAAGGTTTTTTTTAAATATTTATCAGAAATGTGTAAGTAAATTATTTTTTTTACATGCATTAATAAGTTTCAGACATTTACATTTATAATTGAAAAAGAAACAAAAATAATCAGTATTTATGGTATTTATGGCTCTTACATTATTTTCGATGTCATAATCTAAGGCTATTTTGGCGTTTACTATAAAAATATCTATTAAAATGACTATGTTCTTAAAACTATATTTGATAAATTAATAATCATAGGTATTTTTAAAGGTTTTTAATATAATCGCCATATTATAATTGAAAAATATATTGTTATATTAAACATTGGGAATAATGAGATCTAGAAAATATAGTAAAGGAAAAAAAAATAATTCTCTTTATCCGAATCATCTTCGTCCGTTTCATCTAAAGTATCACGTATGGTTCCACCATGCCTCATACTTAAATATTCTTGATGGTATCTGTTTGGTATTATATTTTTGTTGCATAGCTCCTGCAAATCTTTGTATTTAGCTGCTGAAATTTTAAGCTCTTCCTGGTATAAAGGTAGGTCCTTTTTGGACGGCAGTATTGTTTGCTCTCGATCTGATGATGGAATCCAAATTAATTTCGTAACCGTCACTTTCTTCAAAAAAACCATATTTAAATTTAACAATAGAATTATTTTTATGTAATTGCACCACTCATAATGAATTAAAATTAATTTTAAATTTAGCTGGCAATAAAGTCTGTGAAAATGTCTTCCAATCCATGAAGTATCCATTCTTTAAAACATTTACAATATAACTTTTAGGATTATGTCTAGCATTAGTAATCATAGTTGGCCACTCAGAAGGAGCCCATACTGTTTTATTACGAACAAAACTTTCAATAGTGCTATGGATAGAGTCAACAGGCATCATGGTGTGTCCAGGTAAAAGATATGTAACCTTTATTTGTGCAATTGTTGTTGTGGTTTTCAAAAAATAAATTAACATTGACATCATTCCACGGTTTCTGTTTTGCCCAGCACAGCTATCAGAATATAGATTGACAACAGTATGGGTACCTTTTTGGTCTATCATATTCAAATACTTAAAAAGAACTGTAACTATTTCATTGCAGCCCCTTTTTCCTTGGCATTCGCCCCACACGTAACAATATCCATCCCTTGTGCCACTTTCATATATACTTTCATTATAATATGCATATTATCTCGAGTAATATAAGGTTACACTTTTCCCGTGTGGAGTATTAAGGACTTTTTCAAAATCAAAGCTCACACATAAGGATTTAGAATCAGCTTCTTTGCTAAGTTTTTGGTCTTCTAAAAACTGTTGCTTGCATTTTTCTTTATCCAGAATGTGATTTTTAAATTCAGTGGTTTGCTCAAAAATATGTTGGTTCTCAGGTGATAAATTATTGCACTTCTCACAAAATGCACATTTATCTTTTTTAGGCAAGTGGAATCCAATATTAAAATCTGTTTTGAAAATATTACGAAATACTCTTTTTGATAAAACTGATGACTCTAGATTTTTTTCTTTTAAATGATCAACATATAATTTATACAAAAACGATATATTTTGAAATTGCTGAGGTAAATATACTTTAGTGCTTTTATTGCGGCAATAGTGGGATGGAACAGCAGGCAACATCTCAAGGAACGATTTTAACTGTGCTACTTTTAATTCATCAGATTTATTATGAGGATGAAGAGCTTTTCTGCCTTCTCGAGTGGTGTTCAGAATTTTATTGGCATTTCCGATGGTATATCTCAAAGACATTTGGGATATATTTAGGGTTTTAAGCAAAAATTATTGACATACTTTTATTTTCTGGCCATTGTAGCTTAGAAAATAATCGTACGATATTTTGCGAATATTACTACTCTTTTTCTCTCTTTTTCTTCCAATCGGTCTTTCTTTAGCACATGACAGCAGGAAATCTTTTTGTCTTTTATCACATCCTAATCCCCAATAATTTTCAAAAATATAAATCCGATCCTCTTCAGTAAATTTATTTGCACATGAGTGACCACATCTTTTATTGACACAAAGGTTAGGTTGCACAGTTTTCCCTACAGCAGCTTTACGATTTTTTTTCGATAAAAGACGTTTTGGCAAAGATTTTTTTTTCCTGTATCCTCTTTTACCAACACACGTTTCTTCTTCTATTTTTTGAGCTGACTCATCTTTATCTGTATCACTCGACGAGGCTCGCTTCCATGAACCTTCACTATCAATCCAGGCATTGTTGTTGTGGGACTCCAAGGACTTCCTGGACACGCTTTGTTCTTGTTGGTCAAATAGTGAACTGGTGCTCGGCTGTATTAATTGATTAATAAAAGATGCAGTACAAGTTAGGGGATCTAAAGTATTTTGATCATAATTTGTTAAGTCTATATGCGATATTTTGTTTTGTTTATCTAAATCCATTAAAGTGTAAGAATTGTCAGTATCAGAATCACTGTAATCAACAAGTTTAGGTGTAGGTAATGGTATATATGGGTTGGTATTTTGCTCAGAATTTAAATCGGCATTACAAATAAAATCGATCAATGATGATGATGTCGTATCAGTTAATATTGGGTCCATGTTAATATCGATGTTGCTGTCTGTTAATAAGAATGTATCTAGAACTAAGGTCTCTGTATCTTGCTGTATGTTCTCGGGGAAAGCAGTTTCAGGATTACTCTCTTCTGATAAGGGTTGTGGTGATATTAACTGCATAATTTTCTTCATTCGTGACTAGAATAAACAAATAATAACTTAAAAAGAATCACATAACATAAAACATATAAACGGTCAGACAGACAGACGCAGGCTGCGACTTTACTTATACTATGTAAAGTTAAAAATGTACACAAGGTTACTGAAAACTTTTTAACGATTTGCCAGGGGTGGATATCCATGGTAGATAAGAAACTTTAGTTCTACAAGTTTTGGCTGGAGACATTTTTTTCGGTTCTCCATACTAAACTTGTAAACTTCGATCAGCTGCTTCATTAAAAATTTACCAATATCAAAAGTTGTAGAATAAAAGTTGCTCAATTACCTACCAAATACCCACCTTTAAGAAATATATATGGAAATAAACATGTCACGTTTATATGACTGGTTTGTTTATAGTAAACGCCTTTAGGTCAAGAACTAATGTCGGTTGCGATAGTAAGTAGGGTCGCTTGCGCTACCAAAAATCGATTGCTAGCAACGTACGATAAAAATGCTCGTTGTCGCTTACGTTACGGCTTTTAAAATATATATATATTCACGATGTTTTTTATTAGAGGGAAATATCAACAGAGATGGGTCCGTTATGGCCTAAAATACTAGTTTCGACAAAAAACGCATTTTCGACAAAAGTGTCGCTTACGATAATTAGGCGGTAACTGCTCGATATAATCCCTGTCTCAGTGTTAGATCGCGATGAACTCGGAAACTACTCAACCGGTTTGGATATCTTTTATTCATTTTGCTGGATTTTTTGCGACTTAGGATCACACTTAGGACATAGGATCGATTTCATTTTAATTTATAACCCAGCAACGCGTGGCCGTGTCAGCTAGTATTATATACCTATATAATAAATAAATTGATTGCGTAGATGACGCCGATTTCTTCTTCGCTCTAAAGTTTAGAGAGTCTAAACTCTCTTCGCGCAGAGCAGTTAATATTAAAATATGTCTTACAGCCATTTATTTGGGTTTTTATGTAATACTCTCAATTCCGAAAATCAAAAGATAACACTTTCGTCTTTGTCAAATTGATATTAAAATTCCGAACAATCAACTGTTAAATTCTAATATTCATTTCGAACCTTCGTGAAAGAGAGTAGGCTTGGAAAATTTAAATGTCAAACCTTTTTTCGACGAACGAATATTCGAAAGGAATGGAACCGTAGCAGAAATCGTTGGAATTTCGAACGGAACTTCGTTTTTGTTGATTTAGAGTAGACTCCGTAGAATAATCGCTTTTATTAAATACTAGCTTTCCGCCCGCGGCTTCGCCCGCGTGGAATTCGGTTATATTGCGGTATAAAGCACAACTATAAGAAAACTTCTCATTCCCACGGAAAAATTTAAGAAGCGCGATGTAACGCTGGATACAATTAGTTGTTAAACCAAAACTGAATGGTACACTATATTATATGTTTTCACTTGTTGAGCAAAAACATGCAGATTTTGCAGGATGATGCAGAAAAAACACATTGTTATCATGTTTTAAAAAACACCCAGCGCCATCTATCGCATACCTCAAGAACTAAATAACGTAACTAATACTTATACCAATTAGTAATTCGTTGACTTTAGTGATTTCAGGATAAGTAGATGTAAAAAAAAAACAATTTAGACGATAAAACAAATTGTACGTCATTCATCGAGAATTCCTTATTTTCGAGGATTCATTTTCGTATCATTTAGCTTTAAAATTTACATATTCATATTCGTTTGCAACATATAAGTAGATGTAAAAAAACAGTTTAGACGATAAAACACATTGTACGTCATCCCTCGGGAATTCCTCATTTTCGGGGATTCATTATCGTATCATTTAGCTTCTAAATTTACATGTTTATATTCGTTTGCAATATTTTACCTTGTTTTAAACGACACACAGCGCCATCTACAATCCATCCATCAAGCAAACAATATTTTTGTTTTCCTCGGGAATATCAATTTTTCCAGGATAAAAAGTACCCTATTATTTAATCCGGACTTTAATCTTTACGTCTGCAAAATTTCAAAGCAATCGGTTCAGTAGTTACGGCGTGAAAGCGGAACAAACAAACAAACAAACAAACAAACAAACTCACTTTCCAATTTATAATATTAGTAAGGATATAACCATCCCATGTCTATGGCATAATCAAGCTGTTTTTTTTCCCTATTTCAAATTTAAACAGAAATTGTGACATCCTTCTGGATAATTCTCTAGGCTAAATATTAGGTACATTAAGAATTTTTTAAAGATGACCCTGACATCGAGAAATTCTACGAAAAGGACTTTGTTTTGTTGTGTTCTAGGGTAACAGTGTCAACCAAGGAATGATACTGTCAACGAAATATGAACTGCCACCACACGAGTTGACGTCAAGAATCGGAATTTCAAACTTAAATTTTACAAAAAGGCTTGAATTTTATTTTAAGAAATTTAAGCCCCCCGAGAATGTGCAATGGGACAAGGCTGCTTATTAAGGAATTGAAGGACAATTTAATTGCAGCCACCATTATCACCGGCCCAGCAGCTGGTCAACTAGCTCATATGCCGAGGATACCTAGGATCCTAACTGATCTGCCAATTTCATTTAAACGGCTTTTTTTGCGTTAACTATTAAGAAGTCCATCTTGGACTTCTTAATAGTTAACACCAGTGATGTATAAGATACCCTATACAAAGTATCTGAAATACTAGATGCAAGATACTTTTTAAAAAAGTATTTCAGATACCAGATACAAATACTTTTCTGAAAAGGTATCTGAAATACTAGATACAAAATACCTATCTTTCAACTACTTTTGCAAGATAAAATACTTTTGTAAGAAAACAACATTTAATTGAATTTAAGTTTATTTGTTCGAGAAAACAATTTTCGAATAGTTCGCGTTGATAACAAGGATCAGGATAATGTGACAAGACAAAATATGAAGGTATTAAAATTGAGACTTTTTATGTTTTAGTTGACATTTGAGTAAAACTAATTCCTCATACATGTCGCTCATCTTTCTTCGATGAGGCCTCATTATCATGCCCCCAAAGGAGAAGAGTCGCTCCACAGGGGCAGAGCTGGGCAAACAGGTGTTATATTTTAGAAATATTTTTTTTATTGTAGGATAAGCATCTTTATTGTTGAGGTTTTTGTTTTCGCCACTAGCAATAGAGGAATCGGAGTCCTCTAGAAACATATAATAAGAGTCATCTTTTGTTTTTTTTTATAACACCTTCAATGTTGTTTAAAACCTCCGATTTTTGTTTTTCAAATCGATTGATCTTTCTTGTTTCAAACAGGACAAGTTCTTTTACATATTCCTTTCGCGCTTTTGGTACCCATTTCAGTTTAAACATGGGATGGGACACTGAGGCTACAATCAGGTCACAGGTACAGATGTACCTCGGAAAGTAGGAGGTGGGAGGAATTCCTTTTTGCCGTGAAAGACACGCTTGTGTTTTAGAGGCGTTGAAATTAACGAGGTTACTGTCGCCCCACTGGGAAACGTAGTTTAGCCTCTGGTTTATTCGCTAAACCATGGCCTCTCTCTTGAACATCACGTCTTCACCGCTGGCTTTTGCGTTAGAAAGGTATCTCTCAACAACAGTACTGTCGTCTGCATACCCAACAATTCCTGTCATTAACAGGTCATTGATGTGTAGCAGGAAAAGCGGCGCAGAAAGAACAGACCCCTGAGGAACTCCAGCATCAATAGCCACTGAGTCAGAGGAGCAGCCATAGACAACTACTCTGATCGATCGTTCAGCTATGAAATCGGCTATCCAACTACAACAGTCAGCGGGGATAGCGTACCGAGGAAGCTTGCGCAACAGACTTGCGTGCCAGACCCTGTCAAAAGCCTTCATGATGTCAAGTGATACGGCAAGTGCTTCGCCGTGCATCTCGAGGGCCTCGCCCCAGAAATGTGTCACATAAACTAGGAAATCCCCAGCGTCCTCGGCGAAAACCATATTGTCACGGTCACTGAGGAGATCGTTGTCGTCTAGGTATGAGAGCAACTTGCTGTTCAGCACTTTTTCCATAAACTTACAGAGTATGGGAGTGATGGTGATGACCGATCACCGGTAATTGCATGGGTCGGCACGACTACCCTTTTTGGGTACTGGTTGCACATTGGCAAGCTTCCAGGATTTTGGGACGTCCGTCAAAAAGAATAGGTGCGGCTTCTCGGTCTTCAGATGGTGATGGACCGTATGGAGATTTGGGGTAGGATTTTTAGTCAAGACGCTACTTAGTCGACCATTGGAAGTTTCCTTGGGCTAAGCTAACCAAAAAAGGGAACTCACCTAGAGACTGCGGGGACGCCCGAAGCCCCCCGAAATGGCCATCGGATCCTCCCGTCCAGTCGCCAAGTGGCACGATGGAGCATTTCGGGATTTGTCGCGAATTGGCGGGGCAGCCTTTCACGCGTGGCTAGCGCGCTAGTAGGGCCCCCTAGTAACTGCGGTCGGCCAGCGGCTAAAACCGTGCTTTGGATCCCGTTACAGCATAGCCAAGATACCAAGACCGAGGTCACACAGGACCGAAAGGAGTGACGGTGGGTGGGACATCTTAGCCGATGACATTTGTAGAAAGATAGTGTGACTTGCACAATTTGTGCATTTAGCCAGAGTCAAGTAAGTATAATCTTTCTTCTATGTTCTTGAGTAATTTCCGAGGTTGCAGTAAAGAAGTGGGGTTTTACTGAAACCTCCTGAAACGCCTCGTGGCCTTCTTGAGAGAGCGCGAACTTTTCAACCTGTTTTGTTTCACTTGCCAACACTCATGCATATTCAGAAACACTCAGTGGTTAATAACACGCCATTATTACACACTAATAACAACCTCAACACAAAAATTAACAAGAAAACCAAAACCATTAAAGTGACGCTTCGCGCTCCCGTCAAAAAGTCCAATGTCGACTAAAGAAACGACTCGTTACGTTCAGTTGCGTTCGGAGAGAAAACCTGCGAAGTTCATTTTAGTAAAAGTATCTTAGGGAACAAATTATCTTCAAAATACAAAGATACCAGGAAAATGTATCTAAATATAAGATACAAAATAAAATATTTAGAAAGTATTTCAAATACAAGATGCAAATACGTATTTTGTATCTTGTATCTGTATTTAAGATACTTTTATCTAAGATAAGTCACATCACTGGTTAACACAAAAGATGTTTTAGGGCCAAACCTTTAAATTAGTAGGGATCGACCTACGAATTGATCTTTAAATAAGATTATGCGATAAGAAGGCTTATCGCGGGTCGGAATTTCTGGAAAACATTTTTTTTGCTGCCACAAAATAAAACATCAAATGTCGTATACAGGGAAGCTCTGACTCAATGAATTTAATGGTTTATGTTTTGTAGAAACATTAGAAATAAAAATAAATTTATCAAATATTGAAAAATAACAAAAACAAATCATTATAATAACAATATCCAAACTTTATTTATAATGTTCTCATTTTTAGTAACCCCCGATGCAAAACGAAAGGTGTATGTGTTTGTTAAAATGGCAATAATACAGATGTTTATGATTCACGGTGTGATTGTAGACTTACTCGTCTCGTGCCCTTTATTTGGTTAAGAAGTGTAAAGATGCTTACACGGTTAATTGTTTTATTGTGCGGTCTACTGTACCGTACACAATCCAGACCGATTATTGGAAATATTTGAGCCAGTCTAGATAAAGCAGCGGGTCCTGACCCGCTGCTTTTAGAACTGTCCGTGGGTGGTGTCGGGTTTATCGTCCATAAGTCCCTCGTCAACAACGTGCTATCCATCGGTAGTGTTTCCAGCAGAGTGGCATACTTGGTACTCAGAATATCATCACGGTATTCGTTGATGGTCATCCAGGTATACGCTCCAACCTCGAAACACGACGAGGACGAAGTGGAGGCTATGTATGAGGAGATTTCTAGGGCCATACATAGTCACAAATCCCACTACACGGTTGTGATGGGGGACTTCAATGCAAAGTTGGGGAAGCGTTGCGGTGACGAGTTGAGAGTGGGGCAATTTGGATTTGGGGAACGGAACGACAGAGGCCAGATGCTGGCGGACTTTATGGAGAGGGAGAACCTCTATATGATGAACTCCTTCTTCAGAAAGCCCGTAACTCGCAAATGGACCTGGATAAGTCCCGACGGCAAGGTAAAAATGAGATCGATTTTATCATGTCCACGAGGAAGCAAATATTCAAAGACGTCTCTGTGATCAACGCTGTAAAGACAGGGAGCGATACCGATTGGTAAGAGGCACATTGTATATCAACGTGAAGCTTGAAAGATCGCGACTGATAAAATCTACGCTCCGACCAGTGCCGACCCAGATTCAAAACCCCGAGCGCTTTCAGCTCGAGCTCCAGAACCGCTTCGAGACCCTTGATAACAGCATAGATGTGGACGATCTGAACGACCTGGTGGTGGATGCTGTCCGTACGGTAGGGTCAAAATACTTCAAAACCCACCGTCCCAAATTGAAGAAACTCTCCGCACATACCCTCGAACTCATGGATAAGAGACATGAAATGAGACTGCAAGACTCAGCGGACGCCCTACGTTATAGACAGCTTAATAGACAGATCTCGAAGTCGCTGACGAGCGACCTTCGCCAATTTAATACCGAGCGTATTAAAGAGCCATAGAGCGGAACAAAGGCTCCAAAGTGTTCGCTAGAGATCTGTCTATGTCGCTTACTTTTGGTCGTCGTTTCTGCGAATTTGTCTGTTGAGTGTGTTATTAATTATTTCCTACGATCTATCATAAAAAAAAACATGATTATTCCTTCCAAAAATGAGCTGATTTAGCGTACCTAAGTTGTGCATGATCTAATTTTTTTATAATCTATTTTTTCTTAATTCTCAGATAGACAAAATCAGAAAAGTTTAATGGAATAATTTTCTAGTACTCTACCATTTAAATAATACTATTTTGAGTCTGTTATACGAGTCTAAGATTATATGGAAGCCGCTTTCTCCTTTGCAGACATTACTATCGCTTAATTGAATTAATATTTATCAGATCTTTGTAATACGAAAATAATTTCTGGGTACAAAATCTTAATTTCAATGCGAACATAGCGTTATTTACTTCATTCGGGACGGAGAGTAAATATTTTAAAATGTAAGGGTAAAGATAAGATAAAAATTAAAATGGTTTATATTAAATATTATAATTATAGAATTTACAATGCATTCATTGATGGTCAACAACTACAGTCGGCGTCAAAAAAATGGCACCTCCGGAAAAATAACTTTAAAGTGTTATTAACCCTTAAAAAACGCACACGTGTTACTTATATTGGTGTCATTTAAAAGCTTAATAAATAAATTTAAATTTCAAAACAAATTCATTTAATTAAAAGAAAGCTTGATACCGCAAATGTCACATAAAGAATGAAAACAATTTTTGCTCCCGGAAAGGGTCACTAGTTGAGGTATCTTTTAAGGGTATAAAATGTATATCATGGCTTCTAAAGTCCTACGACGGGAAATTACCGGTACGGGATTGTACCGAGAAAAAGCCGCAAGAACTCAGCGAGGGGTTTTTTTCGCCCTTTAATATGTTACATAACTTTTTAACTAAGGAAAGTTTTTTAACGATAATGAAAATTATTAGAAAAATTTACTTTATAAAATATTAAATAGCGGTGAAGTTATTAAAATAAAGGCTCCATACTTTTTGTCCTTCAAATTATATCATTTCTGTAACAGCTTTTTCTCAAAATTGATTTTTTTATATAATTTCATGGTGTGGTACCTTATTTTAAAACGGAATACATCTACTTAAAATCGTCCTCCTGTTTTTTTGCAATCTCCAACTTGAAATAGAAAGTTTACAATGAGTGAAACGAATAGTTATCACTCTTTTTTTACTTATATTATATATACATATACTTATTGGGATGTTATTATGTATTGGGTGTTGTGGTTAAGATTTTAAAGACAGTATTTATAAGAAAAGATTTTCCTGGATTAATTAGCGTTGAACCTTGCTTTATTAATGGTGTTGGCTTCCACAGGTCGTATTTTGATCACTACAGAAATCTATCGCGTTGTTTTGGATTTCCATAACATTATAATATCGAAATAGGCATAAGAAACAATGCTCTAAACATACAATACAATATTAAACATTTTATTGATTGATTTTGGTGTGCCAGACGTCTGTGGCGTTGACGTCAAAGTATTTTTTATAGTAGCCCACCCAAATAGTAATGCCTCATTTCAAAGAGCCAGGCAAAATGCTTGGTCCTATAATATTTAATGACTTCCCTAGTCGAGTATCATCTTCTGTCATCAAATGGAAAACTAAGCTACGTGTTGCGTCGAAATAAAAAATTTCGCTGTTGCTCTTTCCAACGGTTTTAATGAGTTACTTTTATCTGTATTTTATATAACACCCAGCTTGTTTATTGAATCTTGTAGTATCTACGCTGCCTGAATGGCATTTAGGCTATTTTTAACCGAGCATGCTAGGTTTTTCCAGGAATGGGCGTTGATAGTGTCTGGAGGGCACGCTCGCCGCCATGTTTGTTCGTTCGCTAGTCACGTACACCACATGTAGATATCTTTATTATACATACTGCTGCTGTGCGGTGGGAACAACTATTTATATCCAGTGTTTACATAAAAAGCCAGTGTTGGGATAATATTTGCATTTTCGCGAATTACTTAACTATTATTCAACGCATCATTGTTGCAAGGTCGTTTGCCGGTTAATTTCGTACAGTCTAACTATTCAATAAGGAGACCTTCTTGTTTCTTGATTGTTTTGCCCCAGCTTAAGGCCATGTAAGCTTGACCAGCAGCGAAAAGCTTCGAACCTAAGTACGAGTATGCGGCATGGTCGACAGTACTACCCTGCATTTTGCTATCGTTTGATTTTGGAGTTATCTTTCTCTTGTCTAGGAGTTTACAAACTAATGCAATTGACGCGTATCTCAAATTATACAAGACAAAGTTAACCAACCGATATTACAGACTCGAAAAATTCGATCTCAATATTGTTACCGAGGACTCCAAAAATCCCAGTACACAAAAAATCCAGATGAGTTGGAGCGGAGTTTTATGTTTAACATCTTATTTATTTAAAGCTTGCATTCGTATTATTGTTATTTTGTTTCATTTGATAACCATGTCGTAGACAAGCATTAAAACTTAGCCCGCCATATTGGATTTAGAGTGACGACGTCACTTAATTTTTCGAGTTATTCCCAGCAAGCCCTTTCATTTGATACCGTATTTAAGGAATGCATTAAAATAATAAGTCCGCCATCTTGGGGGTCTTACCATGTTGAATTTAGAATATCGTCACACTGCTAATCATGTATTGTCATCCAAACTGAATGTGTATACACATTTCAGCTCAATTAGTTGAAGGTATCTGCTTCAAAATCGAGTTCCAAACTTTAGAGGTCCGCCATATTGGATTTCGAGAGACGTCACTTAATTTTTCGACTTCTCAACAAACCCTTTTATTTGATACCCATATTGTAGGAGTGCATTAAAAATAGTCTAGTGCATTAAAACTAGTCCGCCATCTTGGATTTGCCGCCATGTTGGATTTAGAATGACGTCACACAGTTAACCAACCATTGTAATCCAAACAAAGTATATACAAAATTTCAGCTCAATCGGTCGAATATATCTGCTTCTAAATTGAGTTACAAGATTTCACCCGAACAAATTATGATTAGGTACCATTCGCTACTGTAATTACCATAGGGCAAGCTGATAATGGTGTTGCAGGAAATATACTGACAACCTTAAATGCGTAATGAATGATATAATTAAAATAAAAGTGGAGAGTCCTAAAATGAAAATTAACAACCTATATAGTAGAAAATATGCACACATGAGCACACATTTTGAATAAATGATATGCATACTACGCCATACACTGTTATTTCATTTATCGCCGACTTCGAGCGCGGCTGCTCGTGCGCATAACATCGTGAATCACCGAAAACATTGAGCCCAGACGGGGCCGCTCATCAACTGTGAGTATCATGTGAATTTATTTGTCTTTAATTATTAACATTAACATGAAAAAGCAATACTATTTATGATACTTATTTTGAGTACGTAATGGAACAGACTGTATAATGTGTAGTAGGTTCATTATTTATTTATTCATTTATTTGCAAGCAAACACGGTACAAAGGATGTATTAAATTGCATTGTGTTGACGTGTTGCACCAGCTACTGGCGCGCAAACGTTAAAATGTAAAAAAAGCTATATAATGTCAAATAATTCAGCATGCAGTTAAAACTAGTAATATAACAATGAACAATCAATGCCATAATTAAATTAATGCTATAAAAAATATCACTACAATTTCAAAATTTTCACAATTAAATACTTATAATAGTTTTAAGAATGTCACAATGAAATAAAATCTTAATAAACAATGCCAACAAAAATACTAGGAGCACAATAGCATAACTTTTTTTTCCATTATTTAGGAGTTCATTGATATTATTGGAGCGGAGCGAGCGAAGCTCCCATGGATCAGTTTCAATGGCGCAATGTCTGTCACGCCATAACTTTCCGAGTTTTTAAACCTATTTTAATATTTTTGTGTGGAATCGAATCAACAGGTTTAGGACCAGATTGTGACGGAGCCCGAATTTTAAAATTCGCAAAAATTCTCATTGTAATGTATACTAATATGTCGGGGAAGTACGTACAAAATGACATAGTATTTTTTTAAAACATTATATATTTAAAATTAAAGTCATTACAATCAGTCTTTCATTTTAATAATAATCTTTGATCATTTGTCTTACATTAATTTAAACTTAAAAATGAATAGGAACCATAATAAAGGAGATCTAGTGCTCAATCAACAAAAAGTAGAAAATCCATTTTGTCCATATGGTATGGGCAAAATGACATATTAATTAAGGACAAAATGACATACTAAAAAAAGTTAAACACAATAGAAACAAGCTAAGCACAAAGTTCACAAATAAATTTTTTGGTCTTCCGAGGAACATCAGCACATGATGCATGAGCCCAATGACTACATTTCATACATTTTAACCAGTCCTCTCCAGGTTTAGAACGCGAAAAAAGATCATTACAGTAAATGCAAGCGCAGTCATCATCGTCATCGTTGGTATCAGCCGGAAAATTTTCTACGTCTGAACAGTCATCGAACAGTGTTTTCGTCACTTGTTTTTTTCTTTTTTCAGGGGGATTTTTTGGTGCATTTTTTTCTTTTATTTCATTCATATTAGGTGTTGAAGTTAAAAGCCAATGTGACTGGCGTACTTTTCGCTTTCTCTTGCCTTGACCCTGAATGAATTGTCCGTGTGGTGCTGGTGACAGAACTTCAATTGGAAACGGTAATGATTTTCCAGAAGAACCCGGTCTCACCTCGACGCTTTCTGTAGATTTATTTATTGTTGCAGAGTTATTCAATGGACGTTCAACAGTGCAGTTTGATGTTGATGGAACTGGGCTAGAAAGGGGGTATCTTTCTTGAGTTAATTGGTTACTGGTTGTCGTGACGGTTACTATAATATTCTCACTTGTTACTTCACTTTCTGTATTATCCTGGTTTAACGGAATGTTTGTTGTTTCTGCAGGTTGAAACATGTAATCTGGGAAAATATCTGGATCTACTGGCCATAGACCCGTGCTTTTGAACCCATTGCATGCATTGTGTACTGTCGCCGCTTTTCCATAAGCTCTGTTAAATAAATATCCTATTTGTAAATGTGTTACTACACGCCCTGGATGATTTCTTAACCATATGGAGATTTCTTGATGAAAATAAGTCTTCAAAGGTCCAAAGATACTTACATCCATTGGTTGCATATTGTGAGTGCAATGTGGAGGTAGACATAAAATATTAATCCCAATTTCTTTAGCATAAAGCAATGGCTCGATACCTTTGTGGCTTGCATGTCCATCACAAATAAGAAGGACTTGGTCATCTTTAGTAGATTTTGTATGAGCTTGAAAGTGTTTTAACCATTTTAAAAATATCTCTGTATTACTCCATCCAGATTCCTGAGCCAGCCCTAAGGTACCAATCGGTGCTTCATCTACAAGTTCATTTTTCATGTTCTTTCTTGGAAATATCATACAAGGAGGGACGAACGAACCAATTGCATTCGCACAACAAATGACCGTTACATTCGATCCTCTCTCAGCACTGGTAAGGCATCCAATTTGTTTTCTGCCTTTAGTAGCTAAAATTTTTTGAGGTTTTTGAACCGTGGAAAGACCCGTCTCATCGACATTGTAAATTCTGTGTGGTCCTAAGTTGTATTTATCCAAAAACTCTTGATAAAGTTGAAAAAATTTGGATACTTGTGGTCTATTGAATGCTTGAGCTCTAGCTGCCGAGGTAGGCTCAGGAGTTCTCAAAGAGATATCTTGATTGCGTTTCAGATAGCCATCCAACCATTCTTGGCCTGCGCGTTTTTTTTCTCGATTAAAGCAATGAACAAAACCATTTTTCTCTGCTAGCTCGAAGGCAAGCTCCTGAACGGATTTTCGAGTCAAGCCAAAAAGTCGAGTTTCCAAAAATTTTAAATGCTCTACTAGTTTTCTCTCAACTTCCGGTGGAAATGTCAGTTTGAATCTACCTAAACCTTTGGTGTTGGGAGGTAAAGTTTTGTTTACTTCTAATGCATGTCTTCTAAGTGTAGACTGAGGCACACCGAAAGTTTTTGATGCTAACAGCCATCCCATCTTGTTTTCTTGGACTGCTTCAATTGCTTTTTGCATTGATTCATGACTCCAGGTCTGACGCTGAGATATTCTTCGGTAGTTGCGCGGCATATTACCTGTAAATGAAAAAAAAATACATTTTAAATCAATACGGACTAAATGGCATAGGTCCAGACAAAATGACATACATATGCCATTTTGTCCGGAGATCATGTATGTCATTTTGTCCAACCATTTCTGAGATGAATCCAGAGTTCAAAACTAACTGTAATTACTATTTTTAAATATAATTCTTACACACATCGAAACATAAGGATACAGCGCATTGTTTAAAATTACAATATTAAAAGAAAATAACGTAAAACTTACCAAAAGCCAGAAAAAGGTGACGAGAAAAAAAAGTTTTGACGCGAAGAAAACTTGTTTGTACCGGTTACTCCGGCGCGACTGAGCCGAGAGCGGAACGACTTTGACAGGTTGAAACAAATGGCTGACGTCACGTGATACGCTATCAAACACCTCGTCCCTGCCCGCCAGTTTTGAAATAACCACACTGTGTCGTTTTGTCCATGTATGTCATTTTGTACGTACTTCCCCTACCTTTATAGTCTCCGATTTTCATTCATAACATTCGTTAAATTGTATATTTTATCATTCCATTTTGCATCATCATTTGTAAACGTATTAATCTCTGTAAATATATATATATACAATAATATTTTACTCAATTGCTGAAAAGATACACTAGATTTTCATATAGAGCTTCGCAACCACTCAAAACTTCTATACAGAATGCTACACACTTACCGGCATTGCTTGTTATTTTAACCTGTCTTTTTGTTTAATCTATTTCGTTATTATTTCTTCATTTTATTACTAAAAATGTATTTATTTAATTTATTGACATATAAGTTTTTCTCCGTTGCCATGGCTACCCATGACACGATCTTTCATTTATGGTATTCAACCTCCAAAGAAAACCAGATTTTATTCTTTTTATGTCTTTTCGAAGACAATCTTAATTTAAATGGCTCTGGGCCTATAAAAGACCGAGCTGACCTGCCAAGTCATTCAGTTCTTCGGCAAAAGTTGCCACGTTAACATCTATAGCTCGCTACCGAGCTCTCCAAAATTCTTAAATTGCCTTATCCCGGGGCCGGCTGCCCCGGGACTCAAGAAAAGTCCTCAACGCCGTAAGGCAAACTTTTGGCTCAAGAACCTACACTAAACTTAGCCACTCTCTACCACTAACGTTGCCTGACCACCAGCGGTGCAGGCCATCTATCAGCAGCGCCGCCCTACCTACCTGCTACGCCGCCCGACCTACCAGCAGCGCTGCCCGTCTACCAGCAGCTCCGGCCGACGTCTGCCCCGCCTCCTGTCTACCGGTAGCGCCACCCTTCATCCGACGGTGTCACTGCATCTGGGCCCTAAAGCCCCGGGCCTCAAGCCGCCTACATAGAAGATCGCCGGCGACCCACAATCACCTACTCATATTTTCACTGTACACTACACATACTCGCCCTCACTCTTCTTACCTCCTTTTTTTTTGTTCTTTAAATTGTTTTGTAAATATATAAACTGTAACTTTACCCTGATCTTCCGTATTTATATTTTGTCCCTTCACGACATCATCGAAACAATATTTTTTTCTTTTTTTAGGTATTGCGCTCCGCTCCAATATATGGTGCTAGCGAAGCTTTATGCTTAGCGACTGCGTCGCCTAGTATATATGTTACCGGAAATGTATGAAATCAAGGAATTGTATACAAATCCTAGGAAAAGTGTACAATTCCGATATTATTTAGGAAATGTATAAAATATTGTTTGAAAAACTATTTAATGCATAGATATCCTAGGAAATGTGCAAAATTTCCTCGGAATTTTATATAATTCCAATATCGTATTAGGAAATTTATAAAATAAGCATTTAATTTAATTCTATAATAAAACACGTTAAAATGAGAATAATAATTTTTATTATAGCACTCATTAAGACAATCGGGTAACAGTCATACCGTAAAATATAATATGTTCATATTATCTTACTAATTAATGCTTCAATTATTAACTATCTATTAACTTTTAACGTATCACAAAATCAACTTATATTATTCTTATAACCTAACCTAACCTAACCTTGTTTTAACCTAACCTAAAGCAATACCTTCCCCTCGACCCGCTGTCCCCACGTACCCATCAATATCTCAAATGTTTTACATTTCCGATTGCTGTTTAGGAAATGTATATAATATAATTTATTTCAAACATTTCCGTGCGATTTTAGGAATTACATACATTTCCCAGGAATTGTATACAATGACGGATTACATACATTTCCGTTAACATATACACAGATAACACAATTAGTGGAACAGTCTATTTTTAAAGGATACGGTCTAAAATTGTATGGGAGGTGGTACTGAGAATTAATCAGTTTCGAAATTTTGGCAGCACATAGGTTAAATTACTGTAGACCATCTGGTAAAAAATTACATTTTAAATATCTCCCGTTTTGTTGTAATTAATCATTGAAATTATTTAATTCTGGCAACATAGACGAATTTAATTAATATTATTTAACACTTGTCCCACCCCTATCGGCTGCCACTCAAGGTATGTGAAAAAGTTATCAATTATTGTAATAATCGATTATATTTAAAAACACAATTTCAATTAACTTTAATCGATTCTAAAAAATCGCTTTCGTTTATGATATATCCAAACCAATAGTTTTTTTTTATTTTACCACGTTTTACTTAACTTCACTTGTCTGTCTGTTGGTCTGTTGGTTTGTCGTCAAAATTTGAGATCCTTATTTCGACCTCTTCCTCTTATCTGATTTGGCTGAAATTTTGTATACAGGCTTGTTTCACCTAACAATTTCATATTTTACAGTTTTACATCCTAAAACCACTTAATTAGGCTTTAATTAAATTAACCTCCACGTGGTGTGTCTGGATATTTGATATATATTACATGTATATATTGAAGAACTAAGTAGGCACAATTCAGATAATTTAAAACTAAAAAGAGTTAAATAAATACTTAATAAAAAAAAAACTTTTAAAAAACCAAGTTTTACTACGGGTTATAGATGTATTAAAAAGGAGAAAATAAATTTTTACAAATGGACTAAAAAGATAAAAATAAATTTTTGGTAATAATGAAAATTTACGATACAAATATTCTAAAATTTATTGAATATTATGTATTGTTCTGAACATTCATACGCAGAATTTGATAAATTTCCAAAAAATTAAAACGTGGTGCGCATTATACTTGAAAAACTATTCAATGCCATCCACAGCATTACTATTGCATTGGTTTAGTTAGGAAGGGATTTAGGAAAGATAATGAAAATATTAATATAATATCAATAACGCTGTTGATCTAAATTACGCACCACGTTTTAATTTTTTGGAAATTTTTCAAATTCTGCGTATGAATGTTCAGAACAATACATAATATTCAATAAATTTTAGAATATTTGTATCGTAAATTTTCATTATTACCAAAAATTTATTTTTATCTTTTTAGTCCATTTGTAAAAATTTATTTTCTCCTTTTTAGTACATCTATAACCCGTAGTAAAACGTGGTTTTTTAAGTTTTTTTTTTATTAAGTATTTTTTAAGCATAAATTATGTTAATAAGTGTTTCATTTCGTGGTGTAGAATAATCAGAGGTCCAATTCTGCTAATAAGTTACCGAATAAACCACTAAGCATTCTACTTACTTTACCTAATGAACACTTCTTAGAACTTTTTGAGTTTTTGTTAATTCTCGAGCGAGTGACTGAATCAGTAGTTTTCTACTTTTATAGTAGATTTTGAATGTAATTTTTGGTTAAATTATTTAGGTGCAAAAAAATATATTTTCTAGCGGAAAGTTGATGAATTCATAAAAAAACATATTTCCTTTAATCGCTTTTTTCTAAGTAGAAATAATTTATTATTTATAAATAAGTGAAGTCGTATCCCAAGTTAAATCAATTCCCTCAAACACGAGTATGAACATTATTTTACAGAAATACGTTTTTCTTTAAACATTAAACTAAAATTCTTTTTTATATTTTGTTTTCCATCTCAGGTAAATTGAAAGTGGTGGCAAATAAACGGACACAACGGAAGAAGTATACAATCCGTAACCGCTCAGCCAGTAGATAAAAATTTAATGTCACTCGA
The DNA here is from genome assembly GCA_927399485.1 of Calamotropha paludella. Lineage (NCBI taxonomy): Eukaryota > Metazoa > Arthropoda > Insecta > Lepidoptera > Crambidae > Calamotropha > Calamotropha paludella. The sequence continues at coordinate 12,818,346 of OV656828.1, forward strand.
GTAAATTCAAGTACATAGAATTTGTCAAGCCAAGTCTTGTGTCCTTGCCCTCCCGGGCGTGTTAATAATTTTATGGTTTTTAACCGAACAGAAGAAATCACATATTAATTTAAAAATCGATTTCTTTGGACTGAAATATCGATTCTTCGATATCAGATCATCATCACTAATGTCATGTCATTGTCACATTGCCAATTTCACAGACTAAATATAATAATTCAGGGTGGCGAGCAATTAAGTCAATGACATCAAAAATTAAGTGTCGGGTTTGAATTTATTATTATTTAATTGATAACATATTATTATTTAATTCTGTAGCTAAATTAAATTAACATTATATAAATAAACATTTTACAAGTTACCTTTGAATAATTTAATAGAATTTTAATGATGTTTTCTTTTATATTGTGTCAATGTTCAAATATAAATAAAAAGAAACGGGAGATGTTTAAAAATTAAAATACATTGGATCTGATAGCCCTTAACATAAGCTTTCCAATGATATGACTCTCGTCACTGACTAAGATATAGTACCACTTTTAGTCCCTGTCCTTTATTCAGTGGTAAGTCTACGATATAGGTTGGGTATGGGTTTTAATTTAAATGTGGTTCTATCAATAAAGCTAATGGTCGATTTCTTTTATAAAAATAAACTCATAAAGATTGTTATTAGCGTCTCTTTAACGCCAATATTTGTATGATTAATTAAAAAAATTAAACATTATGTTGGATAATCGTGCAATTAACATGCCGGCCGGCATACTTCACGAATTAAAATGGCGCGAGCCAAGGTCAAAGATAGATCGTAAGTATAACGTAGTGTCAATAATAATAGAAATAATGTTCATATGTAAATGTATGATATAAATATATATTCATCATTCAAGTACAGATGCTCGTACTCATTAGGTACATAAACTGCTCTGCTCCTTCCGGGACCGTTCAGCTTCGAAGGAAGGTGCACAGCCACTCTGCTAAACCAGTAGTCAAATATTGTCTATGTATAATAATGTAATATTATCGGAATATAATCATTATATATCATTTCTTACATTCACCTATTAACCTAGCCCAAAGTATTAGATAAAGTTAAGGGTCATCTTTGTTTAAGTCTATCAAGAGTATTCGGGCTAATAATAGCTGGGTTTTCTTTTGTCATTGCGTATTGTTTCTGTGATTTAAGTGTTGTAATACATTGTTGAAATTAGTTTATAAATAGGAATGGGAGATATAAGCAGACCGTTCAAAGGAGTCTTTACCCGCGCGGTAAAGGGGCGTGGGGGTAAGGCCACAAAGAAGGGGTATGGAAAAAGGTCCTCTTTCGGTCCCCTTTATCGCCGTACCCCCGCGCCCCTGTACCGCGCGGACGATGACTCAATTGGATGGGTCTACCTAGAGTAATACACACATGGAGCGTTGCTAGCTAGCTCAATCGGCTTCAAGATTTTGTGAATGGCGCTTGTGTCGAAATAAGTTTCATAAACCAATTAATGTCGATTTGTTTAAGTAAGTAATTTAAATCATTATGGTGACATTTCTAGAATATGCAAAGCTTTTTAGCGAATATGCTAAGAGTTAAATCGAGTTGAATTTATTTATATAAAAGTTTATTATTTAAATACGAATCAATGACCTCTCTTTATTGCATATGCAGCACCGCGTATGAGTGAATACTTCGTATCTGCAAAAATGTATTATTCAAATTCAACAGTTCAGTTTAAATGACAAATTAGTTATTTAATTCCTCATATCTGTAAAAATGTATCACTCAAATTCAACAGTCAGTTCAGTTTAAATGATAAATAAGTTTTTTAATTCTCTTCCTAAGGTAAAAATACTTGTGGTTTTGCACGCACCGTCATTTTGTTTGTTGAAGCCAGATGCTATAATGCCAGTCTGAACTAGGTATTCGTTCACTCGATGGGTGGTCCAAAACCGGCATTGCACGTCTACGGGGATGCTCAAATGCACCGGGCATCCCCTATCGTGGTGGGACCTTCGTGCTAACCTGCCGGCTTCCCGCGGTGATTATCAAAAACGGCCCCGTGGGACCAATGGCAGTGTGAGGGTGCATACTAGGGTTTTTAGTGGCGTAGGCCTCCAATCCTCCACCGGGCAGTAGGCCGGGTGAGGAATGGAGGAGAGCCCCACATAACTGCGCCGCGGCTGCGCAGTATGCGTAACGCATTTCCTCTAGTATAAAAAAAGGTATTAAATTATTCCTTCATTCATGAATGCCGTACATGATTAGAATTACAAGAAACTATTCGAATAATCAGGGTTTCCATTATCACACATCATGATTAACCTAAAATATGGTTTTGAAATCTAAAAATATGTCCAGTTAACGTAAGATTTTAGATGTTACTTATCATCAAAAGTGTCCAGAACGAAATTTACTTCTGCTTTTATTTGTCGCTTCAGATTTCCACATCGAGTTGGCATGTCTGTGAAAGCGAGATTGAGCGAGTGCCTGAACGAGGTCAAGCGTGCAGACTACAGCACCGACGACGCAGCGCGCGGAAGTGACGCGGCAGTGAGCCGCCTTTTGGCGCTAGTTTGGGAGGGGGCTCTGAAGCAGGTCGACTTCACCTCCTCGGAAGAAAGTCAGCTCCAATCACAACTGACGGAGGCGGTTGGTCCTCTTCGCGCCCGTTGCGAGCGCTTAGCTTGCGTCTTTCGAACACGACTAGAAGATTCCTTTCTCCGAGAACGATCATCCTTGCAATTCCTGTTAGACGGTTTTGCAGGTAGGAGTGCAGCGTCTCAACTCCGCCAAGCCGGACTAGGCGAAAGCGCAGCCCTTCTCGACAACGTCATCGCCCGCTATCGCGACAACAGCGATTCTGACGACAGTGACCGGTACGACGGGCTACACGCCACGCAACCTCACAGTGGCGTTCCCGCCTCGCACACTTGGTGGTCTCGCTGATTTTAAAGAAACCTTTCTAAAATGGGGCTTGTAGACATTATTAATGGAGTTCCGGTGTTAGGACACGCTAAAGCCGGATTTCACATCCTAACGGGAGAATTTCGTGAAGCTAATAAAGCTTTTAATGCGGCTAATAGATCCACTGCGGTCATGGCCGGGGGAGCCGCCGGGGCCTTGGTCGGTGGGCCCGCGGGTATGATCGGCGGTGCTATGGCCGCGGGCACGGCTTGTGATGCTGTTGCTTCCGTTTCCAACAATCGTGCAGAAGGTGTTTTTGACGGTATTAAGGATATGGCTACGGATATCAAATACGGCCGCGTACCTGTGAAATCAGTGTTGAAGACAGGCCTGTATGTTGGTGCAGATGCAATCAGTGGTGCTACAGGGGGCAGTATCGCCGGTAATATTCCCAAAGAAATTGGTAAATCACTAGTAAAAGATGCAGCTGTGGTAGTCCTGCTACTGGTAATGCAACGCGGGAGGTAGCCAAAATAATTGAATGTGAACAGACGAGACAATATAGCTCCAGTGGCTCTAGTTCCAGGGGCCATTCCAGTGGGACAACCACCAACAAATCGTCGTCTAACAATACGTCTTCGAAATCGAAATCTAACTCAGACAGTCAAAACCAGAATGCAGGTAACTCGCCTGGTGGTGGACAACCACCACAAAACCAGCAAAATAACACCAAAACAGAGCATGAAACCGACCTTACAGAATTATCTCACTTGGATCTTCTTTGTCGGTTGTTTGAGGTAAATAGTTTGAATGACATACAAATTGCTGGAGTTTATGTATTTAGAGAGATAAACAGTGGGCAGTCCACAGATAGAGCCAGGAAAAACAGTTTGAAGAAGCTCATCCAGGCTTTAAGAGAGGCCGGTATCATTGAAAGAGTTGTTGAAGCAGTAAGAAATATATTTAATCAATTAGATCGATCCGAGGTGATTTTTCAAAACTTCTTAAACGTGACTGAGATGGTGGCAACGTACGTAAATGAACGTCTAGCGCGGCGTCATGAGATTCAAGCCTCGCGTAACCCTCAGCCGCAGACGCCGTTTCACCAGCGACGCGCAGAGAACCTGCGCGATATTCTGCGAGATATCTTGGAGCCAGGCAGTGCTAACAATATTCTCAACATCTTTAGAGGTCTTCGTGAATTTATCTCAAGGAATTGGCAAAACTTACAACCAACTTTCTCCAATATAATCACAGCTGTCACTCATTACTTCAAGCACAAATTTGTACCAGCAAGTCCTCGAATACTGTCCACTACAGAATATTTTGAGCTTGTTCGACGTTTGCTGTCCATAGTCATGACTTCTACTCATTATAGAGAGCTAGGCACGACGAGGCGTCGGCTGGTTTACGACCGGTATTTTTCCGAGTATGGAAGGAGAGTCAGAATTGTGTTCCAAGTTCAAAATGGAAAAATTGTAATATCATCGTGCCATATTTTGGACATCATTGTGGTATTTGACGACAAAGATGGAAATGAGGAATTTGATCCTAGTTATTAGTGAGATGTTATAATTATACTTATAATAAGTTTGTAAAAAAAGAGACAAAAGAGAACAATCCGAACAGTGTTTGTTGGCGATCTCTTACTATACTAAACATAATGAGTGACACTTTATATCACAAAAAGCGTTAGTTTCAAGAAAGTGTTTTAACATGGGAACTTGCATCTCGTAATTTTATCATATTATTTTTTAAACATAAATTAAAATACATCATTTTTTCGAGCTTTCAGTCTGATCTGCGTCTTATCGTCCTTGACTCCTTGATATCCGCTCTCCATAACCTTGGTAGAAGTGCACACCTTGTTCTTTACTTAAGGCACCAAGATACTCAGGAAAGAAGTCGATATGAGAATGTAGAAAATGTATTACATACTAGCAATATTTTCACAATCTGAGCTTTTCTGAAAAATGTTTCAATTCATAACCTCTTTTGATGAATTCAAGGCGTTCTCTTTAGTTTTATTAGTGATGTTCTCAAAGTTATAGTCCAGCAATAACTTACTTATCTAAGCGCCAATAAATATGCCTCATTTAATCTTAAATTTATCATATAATTCCTGAAACTCGGGCCGTCTTCATCTTGCTTTATAATACCTAATATGTGAAGTGGAGGCAGCAGATTTCCTGTACGATCAACTAGCGCCTTTCTGTTGGGCTCTATGTCTATTATTCCATTTAGATAGGAAGCAGGAATATTTTGTACACCTCCCTTGTTTACCCAGATGAAAATTCAATATCTTTAGATAGCCGCTTAAAGTCCAATCATGACCCGAGTACTTAATTTTTATTACTACATACAGACACTCATGAGGGTAAAAGAAAATTGAAATGTCATCAGCACATTCACATATGCCGTCAAGAAATGTGAATTTACCGTTAGAAACATGCAATAATGCAAAAAAAATCTCAGAAAATTTATGTTATGCATTTTTTATTGTCTTTTTTCGTAGTTGAATACGTTCCTTTAATTGCTTATTCATTTAAATAGGAAAATCATTATTGTCCTTTGTAATTATACTTATTAATATTATGATTTTATTTATTGTTTACAAATATTTACTTAGGCTTAGTTTGATTTTATATGAGTTGTTGAGTTTCTTGCCAGTTCTTCTCAACAAAACCGCGTTCCGAACTGGTGGTAGTTTAAAAGAAGATAAATACGTATCAATATAGCATGACGGGACTCAATGAGCTTATCATGTTGTATCATCTAACTATTACTATGGGAAACAATTTTGTATTTAGCTATTAATGAGCTTAAATAATATATCTTTTATAATAAATAAATAGCAAAGCCACGTTTTTTATTTCTAGGACTATTAATACCACATATAATGGTTGTCATTTATATATTGACACAATTAATATTTTCAAAACAAAGTGTTTATGATGGTGGAGACATTAACAAAATTCAAAAACTCAAATTCAAAATATTTATTTGCAGAATATAGGTTTACAATAATTGGTGTCGATTCACAAGATTTGAGCGCTGTATTCTTACACAAAGTGTGTGCAAAGTAGATTTATACACAAAAGAATCAAAAGAATATAATATAAACACAAAAATAATTAAATAAATGTCACATAATATTCATAATCAGTTTAAACGTCAGGGTCACAGGGATATTCGGTCAACGTATAATAGGCTTTATTTATCAAACAATATTTATCATTATAATTATAATTTAATATTCATCAAATTATCAATTTAACTTATACCTTTCGGCAACTTATTGTATATTACTGGAGCAATACCATAAACATGTCAACTTATCACCGATTTTAATCTGTGCTTAACTAATACCGATCTTTATATGTAGGACTTTAAGCTGTCAGTTTATAAATAATACCTAATTTACAATAAATGAAATGATAATAAATGAAATCCTGATCCTACCTATAAGCGGAATTCACCACAGAAGCTGCTACTCTGAGGCCATCATAATCGAGAGCAAACTGTAAAGAATTTCTACCCACGACAGTATAGATTATCAACCCGGTCAGATAGACACGACCTAGATTTTTTTTTTTTTTTTTTTTTTATAGAAAATAGGCATGCGCTTGACCACCATCTCGCCTGATGGTAAGCGTCGATGTGATCTAAGATGTGACGCGCTTGCCTAGAAGGTACCTATTTACTCGTGACTTGAAGACCCCTAAATTGTATTTTTCAGGAAACACAGACTCAGGCAAAGAGTTCCACTCCTTAGCGGTACGTATCACAAAATTGGAACCAAAACGCTTATTGCGACTCTTTGGTATATCCACCATATAACGGTGTCGCCAGTTTGTAAGTCTGGTTGTCCGATGATAAAATGGGGACGGCGGAAGAAGATTGTACAATTCAGCTGCACACTCTCCGAAATGTATCCTATAAAATACGGTAGGCTTGCTACCTTCCGTCTATGCTCAAGGCTTTTGAGCTTTTTATAGAAAAGATCTTCATTGCCGATGAGCCTCTTTGCCCTCCTCTCAATGGACTCAAGCGTCTGGAGCTGGTATAGATATATTATATGGTCTAGATAATCTAGGATTGACATCTACTAACATTTACCATTTAATTTTTTATAATTATCCTGTGAACACGGCTCCTTATGTATTGTACGAGATTCTGCCAACTACTCGTATATCGATAAGCTATCTGTGAACATGTATGTGTCGCAGCCAACTGTCGTGTAGTATAGTCGTGTGATTTAATGGCGTTGTTCAGTAAAAGGGCTAGCTGTTTGATTGAACGGCTATTTTAACCAGTTGGCTGCGACATATGCACTGTGAGCATTAATTTCGATTGCTTAGATAGAGCGAGTGTGTAAACTTTACAATTAAATGAAAAAAAAAATTAATTTAAACACCATAAGGCATTCGTAAGAATGTGTCTTTTTAATAAAGTAGGGATTGTTTTTTTTTTTATAATAATATAACATTTCTTATAATTGACCATTTTGTTTCGACCCTATTTTCTTTTTACGGACGTTGTCCACAACTTGAGGACTTTAAGCGTCTATTTTTTAAGCAACTCCTCCACATTGCATTCTATTTGGGCTCTATTTATTTTAGAAATTGACTAATGATAGTAATTTCTATTGTAGTATTCTTATTTTATTTGGGATAGATATATAGTTATAAAATATATGAGTCTTGATCGGGATACCGAAAAGTGAGCTTGTTGGCAAGTGGTGCGTGAAAAACTCAAAACTTAAGTTTTAAATTTAATCAATTTTTACCCTTATATCCGTTTTCATAAGATCGTTTTCTATTTTGAGTAATATCATTAGTAATATTCAACGTTATACGTATCCTTTTTCGAGTGAAAGAGACGGTCGCATTTTTTTTTCTATGCGTCTTAAGTGAGACCACAATACGTCGGTTGCCTATACGTTTCGTGAAGTAACGTATTTACACCTCACTACCTACTGTGTAAGCAGTTAACTTATTTTATGGTGGCAATAAAACCGACCGCTTTAACAAAAAAAAACTTAATTACGATCGGTTTCTGGTTTTTAGTGAATATTATATTGAGTGATCAAATACATTTAATAAAATGAGTATTCAGCGTAGCCCACCTAAAAGGGCTAGTGGATCACACCCTAACCTATCTCAATTGAAGGACGACGCTTATACCCAAGAGGTTGTTATGAGGAAGCGTAAGATTCCAGAAGATAACATCTCCATGAAGGATATACGTCTAGAAATATCGGACGCATTAACAGAGCATCGTAAGGAACTAAAGGAGACCTTATTCGAATTGCAAAAACAATTTACCTCAACGTTCGAAAAATTATTGGATAAACAGAATCACTGTATTCAAGAACTTCATGAGGATTTACGTAATCTTAAATCTGAAATCGGTGATCTGAAGCTGAACCACCAAGATATTAAAATAGAACAAAAGGACTTCCGGGAAAGTATGTCAAAATTTAAAAGTGCCTATGAAAACATAAACGCCCAAAACACAACGTTGGAACGCGACCTAAAGGATGCAAAACAACAGATTTTGCCATTAACTGAGCAGCAACATTTTGCAGACCAGCACGGCCGTATTAACAATTTAGAAATTAGTGGAGTTCCTCAAAGTAAAAGTGAAAATCTTAATGTGCTTATTCAAAAAATCGCCAACAGAATAGGTTTCGATCTGTCGACAACTGATGTCGACTTAGTTCACAGAGTGAGGCGATTTGCGAGCGCCGCCGGGCAGCTTAAGGACTCAACGAGTCACAGTATTGCTGTACCCAATATAATAGTGAAGTTTACCCAACGTAAAAGAAAAATGGAATTCCTGGCCGCCGCGGATTAACAACGGCCGACATCGACCTTGACGGTGCATCGAAACCACTATTTATTAACGATCATTTAACGCCTCGTAACAAAATTCTATACGGGCGAGTATGTAAATTGGGAAAAGAATTAGGCTTCAAATACATATGGCTTAACGACTGTAAAATATTTATCCGCAAGAATGACACCTTAAAAGCTATTTTAATCCGTAATTAAAACGACTTGGACAAAATTAAATGACTAACAAAAAGCGCGCGCGCTGCGAGCGCTTAGCCTGCACCTTCCGCACACGTCTGGATGATTCCTTCCTCCGAGAACGCTCCGCCGCAGGTAGTGGTGCAGCTTCGCAACTCCGCCAAGTCGGGCTTGACGAGAGCGCTGCCCTCCTCGACACCGTCATCGCCCACTCGCGCGACGACGACATCGACTCTGACGACGGCGATTCCGACGACGAGCCACACGCTACGCAGCATCACTGCGGCATTCCCGCTTCACACACTTGGTGGCCGCGCTAATTTTACGAAAGTTTAATAAAATCTAATTTCTTTAAATGGAATTGCTATATGGTAGCTACGATACCCCTTTTGAGCCGTGGGTTGGGAGGTCTCAATGCTGCCCTTGGATATAAATCTGAAGCGAAAAAAGCTTATGATGCCGCAAATAGATCCACTTTGGTTATAGCCGGGGACGTCTATGGGGTTCTGTTGGAAGGCCCCGTGGGTATGGTCGGAGGTGCCATTGCCGGCATCACAGCTGTTGTAACTCTTACTTCTATTGCCAACGGCCGACCGGAAGGTGTAATAAATAGAATGTCTGGAGTGTTTGACGACATCGACAATGATAGAGTTCCTATGCTTACGCTTATGCCTTGAATGTCTACGCTTGTAACGGGGTTATACGTCTGCGCAGTGCCGGATTTACCATAGAAGTTGAAAAAGCTGAAGCTTAGGGAGGCAAAATTAAGGGGCGGCAAAATTGGCCAAAAAAAATAGGTACAGAAAAAAAGTAAAGCTGCGGACACGAGGTGGGACTGCGACATTGGCGTGGCGGGGCAAAAATTCTTTAACCCTTTATCCATAGAGTCGGAATTAATGAATAGGATTTCTTACGATGATAACATAGATGATTTTGCTGATTCCAAATCACGGAAATAAATAAAGTAAAGTTTTTTTAAAAGATATTTAATTCAAATAGTGATATGGATACTGTCGTACTTATTGATTGTAAATTTCAATTCCATATTGTTTTTAAAATTTGTGTTAAATTGAGTGCAATCATTTAATAATGTTTATCGAATGTACTTTCACCGACAAATAGACGTTTAGTTTTATTACGAATTTTGAATAGCTATATAAAATGAATCCACGCTTTATATATTATTTGATAAAGAAGAATAGTGTGCATTCAAGTTGTACCGCAAAACGAGTGCAAAATATAGATGAAACGCTCTATTATCAATAAATAGTTAATATTAAATTTAAATATAACGCAAACTTATCAATAAAATAGTTCAACATTAGAAACCACAATAGATGGAGATGTTACGTTTCCTGACTTGTATCATACTTTTCGCTATAACTTCAGAAATCGCACGTATACGCAGCTGATTTTGATATATTTTATTTATGAATATCAACTCTACAAAACAACATCAAATGTAAAGCATTGGAAGACGTTGGTAACTGTCAAAGGTCTTTATAAAGTTGGAAAACTTTATTTTTCACCTCACTAATAGATTTTTTTCATTATTTTTTTTATGATACCTACAATATTATGATTGCTTTTAAATCTACATGGGCTTTTAAAAAATGTATAATACTTAATAAGTATACCCACAAAATTCTTCAAGAAATTATTTTAAAGTTTTAACGCGAACAGGCATTCTCAAGAATGACAACACGTTTTGAAAATTAAAAAAAATGTATTGCGAATGAATTTCATGCAAAATTACCACATAATATTAAAGTTCCACTCCTATACTGAATAATATAATTTTAAAAGTGCGTCAGTAATGACATTAGTAAAAACGATTTTTGATATGCTATTGTTCTACCATTTTCCATAGTGCGCCGCCGACCTAGTAGTGCCCACTGTTGGATATTTTGACGTTAACCGGTGCATGGTTATCACTAGCGGGCTATACCTATCTTCCTTAGCCCACCACACCTTATAAGTAGTGCATTAAAAACAAAGCTTTGCTTTTCTTAGCTTAGAAATATATCCAAAAAGTTGTAAAAATAATTTTGAAACTAGATATTCCCTAAAAAAGGAATTAACGTTATTGTGAACAGTGTATCTAATTTTAGAGGTCAGTAGGGGCGGCAAAAATTTTATAGCTTTGGGGCGGCAAATGTGTAAATCCAGCACTGCGTCTGCGGATATGTAGTCAGTGGAATGGCGAGTGGAAATATAGCCAGTAATATTTCGAAAGAAATAGGTATAGAGATAGTCAGACAGGCAGTGAAAGAAAGTACTAAAGAGATTGGTAAGGTAGTTATAGAGATGGTTACTAGCGGTACAAGGAATTCATTGGATAGGTAACACTACACGTAAGTTTGCTGAAAGAAAAGAAAGAAGACCACCTGGAAATAACAAAAATAACTTCAAATCGGATCATGAACTACTACTGGAACTCATTTCGAAGTTTTCTTTAATTTATTTGGCGAAAATATTGCAAGTTTGAACGACATATAAATTGCTGGAGTTTATTTATTTAGGGAGATCACTAACGGTTAGCCCACTGACAAAGGTAGAAAAATACTTTAAAAGGCTTATTAATATCTACGAGAAGATGATATCATTGAAAGAGTTATTGAAGCGGTATAAAAGATATTCAATAAAACAATCCGAGGTAAACTTTCAATTTTTTTTGTATCTGAGCGAGATGGCGGCGACCTATGTATTAGAGAATCTGGCTAGACGTGAGATGCAGAGATGCCGTACTGGCCCGAATTCGCTTCATACCGACCGCGCTATGAACCTTAAAATATTATTATTATTTGAGCCGTTAAGACCGAGCATATTCAATATCTTTGTTCAGCTTCGTAAAGAGAACTCGCAAGATTTATCAATTTGACAAATCGGTGCCATCTTTTGCAAATGTTACTACAGCTGTCATACATTATTACAAGCATAAATTTGTACCTGCTAGTGCTCGGGTATTAACCATTACTGAATACTTTCAGCTTACCCAAAGATTGCTGTCGAGGGTAATGAACTCCACTCAATATAATGAGATAAGGAGAGGAATGAGGCGTAGATTAGTTTACGATGTTTTCCGCGAAGAGTTCGGATGGAGTCACATTAGTGTTGCAAAACGGAAATATTGTAGTATAATCATGTCACGTTTTGGATGTTATTGTTGAATTTATGACTAAGAGGGAAACCAGGAATATTGCATTTCAACGTTTGAAATATTTTTTGATGTTTGTGAAAATAAAACAAGCCGCTGAAATTCTTATCACTTCGGAATCGGCGACGAGTAACATGCTGTCTGATATTAAACTAATATTTACCAACATTATTAAATGTTTTAATTATTGTAGCTTAAAATTAATTGAGATTTCATCTTTGTAAACACCTGGTTTTCTTGATCAATAAAAGTTTGTATTTAGTATTTAGTAGTTCTTTAACAAAAGTACCCTTAACCGACGAGCTTGTACGAAAAGGCTGAAGAAAGCTGAAGAAGTTAGAGATGTATGTCAGGATCGTGGTAAGTGGAAATCTGTAATCTCTGCCTACCCCTAAGGGAAAAAGGCGTAATTTTATGTATGTATGTAGTTCTTTATTTTACCTATCTCTGCAGCCTGTCTCCGAATGGGGCGATGCCAATCTAGTAAGGTTCAATCCGTCAAAGACACAGGCGTGTCTTTTCTCCGCTCAAAGGAGTCCTTTCAACTTGACTCTTACTTTCCGAGGTGTAACCGTGCCGATCACTGACCATCTTGAGCTTCTCGGTATGTCTTTGTCACCAACTCTCAATTTTGGCTCTTTCATTGAGATCAAGGCTCAAGTGGCTTCAAAAAAACTTGGCATTCTAGCGAAGGTGAGAAAATACTTCACACCGGAACAGTTACTCATCCTTTTCCAAGCACAAGTTCGATCGTGTATGGAGTATTGTTCTCATCTTTGGGACGGTTCCGCCCGATACCAGCTCCAGACGCTTGAGTCCATTATGAGGAGGGCCAAGAGGCTCATCGGCAATGAAGATCTTTTCTATAAATAGCTCAAAAGACTTGAGCATAGACGGAAGGTAGCAAGCCTATCCGTATTCTATAGGATACATTTCGGAGAGTGTGCAGCTGAATTGCACATCCTTGTTCCGACGTCCCCATTTTTTCATCGGACAACCAGACTTACAAATTGGCGACACCGTTATATGGTGGATATACCAAAGAGTCGCGCTAAGCGTTTTGGTTCCAATTTTATGATACGTACCACTAAGGAGTGGAACTCTTTGCCTGAGTATGTTTCCTGGCAGATACAATTTAGGGGTCTTCAAGTTACTATAGTGAATAGCGAGTATAGTGAATAGTAATCTTCTAGGCAAGCGCGTCACATCCTAGATCGCATCGACGCTTACCATCGTGCGAGATAGTGGTCAAGCGCGTACCTATTTCCTATAAAAAAATATATATATTTTCCTGAACAAATTAAGGCTGAATGTCATGCTTTCTACGCCATTTGACATTGACAACACACATCTTTAACAGATTGCATTTTTTATGTCATTATGACTAATAGTATATGCAATATATACTATAAGGTAGAAGAATAGATTAAAAAAAGAGAACCACATATTTATAATAATACGCAAATACATAGGGCAATTTTAGGGGTTTTTGTATTTAATTTAGGGTTAAATATTTTTTTTATTTTTATTATTTTTTATATATTTTTGTTCATTAAAAAGTTTCTTCAAGTAATTAGTATTTTGCTTCTAATAAATAAATATTTCGGGATGTAATTTGGAAACTACACGAAATAAATAAATATACTGTGGTGTCATTTATATGAAATTGATGTTATACTTATTGAATTTTAAGTATAAGATAATTTAAATGTTAAAGAAACAAAAAATCGTTGTCAGCTGATTGTTTTGTGGGTGTAAAGATCGTCAGTTTATGTTCCAAAGATTCTATGCGACGCTCGAATGCGTTGAGCGCGCTTCTGTTTATCACGCTGACTGACGGTGTTACCCCCGTCAAAAGTACAGCTGACGATTTTCTTTATTATTTTAAAAGTATAAAAATGGAGATATATAAATTTCATAAGGTATAAAATAAATTTATTTTTCAAATTTTAAATAAGGTTTATGCACGTGACTGACATTGAACCCTCCCTCGTCAATACAGCTGACGATATTTTTTTGAAAAATATGATTAAAACAATAATTTAATACAGTGTCGCTTGGTATAAAAATCATCGGCGCAGATTTTTTTCCAATGACTTTTTCATGCTGTCTCCTTTAGCTCCACCGCTATCGGAGTAGCTGACGTTCAGAGCTGTTATGTGTTAGGGGAAAACTATTATTGTTATGATTTTCAGCCGGTATGAAATGACTTGGTCATCTATAGCACTACCTCCCGAACTATAGAGTTCTGGGTATACATGGTCGATTTTGTCTTAAGGCCAAAGCACACGCGGTTTACTGTGATGACAATAACGTCATCAGGTCATCGATTTCTAGCTTTATAACAGAGGTTACGCACCTATCGTTGCCAAAAGTGATCAGCCAGTCTGACGCCCTCTTTCACTCAACCTTGTCACTGCAAACACGTGCTCACCAGGATTTGAAGCGCTTCTTCTCAAGGAGCCCTTTACGCTCTCTGTGGTAGAAAGTGCCACTCAATCTGACTATTCTGTTTGTGTTTGTCCTAAGAGCAAATATTTGCTCATAGTGTTTGTCAGTTTATTTGACAAACACTACGTGCAAATATTATTATTGGGAGTCCCATATTTGTTCTGTGACTCTGCTTTTGGTCGAGTGTTTGTCACAACGTGTTATTGTGAAATTTTCGTTTATTATAGTTTTCTTAAGTCATATATTCCTGTTGAATTATTATGTTTGTGTACGTTTTATTAGAGGTGGTGTTTGTATTTTGTGCATTTAAGTAGTTATCCGTTAAATCTTAATTTTCATTAATGTCAGATCCTCCCGATCCAGGAGGAGGAGACGGCGAGCCATGTGCTCAATTATCTCCTCCATTGTTTAGCCAAACCTCACAAATGGAAGTTGATATAAACAATGTCAGCTCTAGAAAACGTGCCCCAACTTAAATGCAACTCAACCGCCTAAAAAAAACAACTCATCACAATCCTCTCCCTCAATTCAGTCGACTTACACCAAACCTGATTTCCTAAATAATAAGATTAAATATACAGCTCAAGACAAAGCTCCTTTCGTAGTTCACATTAATAAATTAATAAGTGATCCCTCCTCTGGTACTGCATTACGTACTATCAAATTTGGTCATTTTTTGTTTCGCAACAATATTAAAATACTAGATTTAAAAATCTAAAAATCCTACGTTTTTCAGTGACCAAAAAAGAATAAAATAACCCGGCGGGGCAAAGCGAGGAGCCACTCAAAACGTGGGGCGCATCTTTACAAATACTCTCAACATCTATGCATATCATACATCTCATTACATCTCCATATGTAACATGCGCCCCCACGTTTTGAGTGGCCCCTCGCTTGGCCCCGCCGGGTTATTTTATACTTTTTTGGTCACTGAAAAACGTGGGATTTTTAGATTTTTAAATCTAGTATTATTATTTTATTCTTTTAAATTATTAACTCAACGAAGTAACCATGTGTTACGCAACAATCGGATAAGCCCCATACAAAAGTGAAAGTTGCCGAAAATTGACCTGAAAGTGCACCTAGAAAGTTGAAAGTTGTTTAAGCGTGCATTGTCATCGGGTTCTAAGCTACCCTGAAAGTTTCAACTCGCTAGGTGGTCGGGAAGTGCCTCAAAATTGAGATACAAGATTCCAACCGGACAGAAAAGACGACAGACAAGCAAACAGACATAAAAGCGACCTAAGAAAAACGTGGGAAAATGTAGTGTGTGATGGTGTGAAACTCATTGGGAGAAACCGAATTTCAGTTGAGTTTAAATCTTTCGTAGACGCTAATGCTTTCCTAGAATACCCAGCTCTCTCTCCTGCTAGATATGAGGCAATTATCCCTAGCTATAGAATGGGTATTGTACGTCAGATACCAGTAGAGTGGACCCTTGAGAAACTGGTACAGTCTATAGAGGTACCTTTAGGTTTTGGGACAATTATTAAAGCACGTAGATTGAATAGGAAAGCTGTTTTAGATGGAACCACAGTGTGGATACCAACACAAACAGTAGTTCTTACATTTACAGGTCAAAAGCTACCATCACATGTCTATTGTTTCTATACATCACTCCCAATTGAAACCTACATATTACCTACCATCCAGTGTAACAAGTGCTGCAGATTCGGCCACATACAATCTCAGTGTAGATCACAAGCCAGGTGCTTTGTTTCAGCTCAGCCTCATGAAGGTGCTTCATGTCAAAAAACTACTCCCACCTGCCTCTATTGTACAGGTTACCACAGATCAAATGATCCTTCCTGCCCAGAACAGTCCAGAGAGAAACAAATAAAACTAGTAATGTCACAAGAGAGTTTGTCTTACTCTGAAGCAGCAGCTCGTTTCCAGCAAGTACGAAGATCTTTCGCTGACACAGCTAGACATATCCCCGAAAATATGGCAGTCTCAATCTCTCAAAATTCCCAATTAGGTAATATTTTGCCCTCAACCTCATACAGGAAAACAATTACAACCCGTAAACAGACCCATATGCCTGCCTCCACCCCAGGATATGGCAGTCAGGCCCACAGAGAGATAGTTGCAACCCCTAGATCTCAGCTGGATAACGGCTGTGCTATCCCTAATGATAAACCGGACTCGGATGATAACCTTATTTACCTGTTACTGACAACCACTATCAATATTCTTGACCGTTTTAGAGATATAGAATTACCGAAAAATATCCGAAACAAACTGTCTAAGCTTCTTCAAGTCGGGCACGATGGCGCCAATAATTCTGCAATGGAACTGTGGCAACAGTAAAAATAAAAATAAATAATAAATAAATAAATATTTCCAACATTTACACCAATTAACCTAGCCCAAAGTAAGCACTTTTAAGACTTGTGTTATGGATACTAGGGTAACGGATAGACATACATATATCATACATAAAAAGGTAATATTCATAGAAATATATACAAACATCCATGACTCAGGTACAAATACTCGTATTCATCATACAAACATCTGCCCCTTCTGGGATTCGAACCCAGGACCATGAACCATCAGTGCGAAAGGCAGGATCGCTACCGTTGCACCAAACAGTCGTCAAACGAAAAAGAATGAATTAGTATATTTAATCCAAAAATATTCCCCCATTAATTTTGCCGTCCAGGAGATGCAACTGAAGCCTGGATCCATTTTCCGAGTTTCAGGCTTTTCATGTCTCGGGGATGACAGGAGTGATGGGCATGCAGGTGCTACATTACTTGTATCTAGAAAAATAGTCTTTACACAATTTCCTCTCCCTCCCCATACTGAAAGTATAAATGCAGTTGCATTAAGAGCCTTTAACATCTTTCTATCCATATGTCGGGGGGAACGTCAGGATTTTGGTCCGAACCTTCCGATATCATATGGGCAGAGTTAGAAATCGTACACTGAGAAGATGTTGTAATTTTTGAACACAGTATTAAGAACCACGTAGCACGTAACAAACTTGTTATAATAAGGCACTTAGCGAAACGTAGGACAGTTCCGTGACGACGTCTACACTTGATGGCGGCTCGATCGAAAGTAAATCGGAGCTCACACGTTGACAACACCACGACTCTGTCGAAGCGCGGGATATCGTAGTTTCTTATGTTCGCCTGCTAGAGGGCGCATTTGCGTTTCGTTTAGTATCCGTACTCATGACCGGATACGACATCGTAGTTTCTTATGTTCGCCGGCTAGAGGGCGCGCTTGCGTTTCGTTTAGTGTCCGTACTCATGACCGGATACGACACGGCCATCCTGCGAGACACACGTCCTCGTGTGTTATTCTGAAACAAGACAAAACAACAGAAAGTATCGCTCGGTCATACCTGACCTAACTTTTTATTCATTTTTTTTTACCTAGATTCTTTAACTGAAATATTAACGCTTCATTTGATAATCTTTTTCTTAACAATTAGGAACTTTACCAATTCATTACAACTCACAAATAAATCAAAGACTTTTACAATAAATCTGAAAATCTACATACTAGTTACATTAAGCTCTCTTATTATCATTGTTGCTCCGAAACAGGAAAATCGTTATTTCTCAATCATTAAACTTTATTAATTGACAACAAATCTAACAGTAATATTTCATTCACCAATTCCGTGTCACCCTGACACAACTGTGACATTACGCGCATCCCCTCATGGGATCGCCGAGTCCAACGACTCTACGACTCTACATCTCAACACATTGGCCACTCGAATGAAATATTACCTACACACTGACTGATCCAACTTCGTCATCCTCGCTTTGCTCTATATTATCTGTCTCGCTAACGATTTTCTCTATTTCGGGCATTATCCTGAGCCTATCGTGAGCATACTTCTAAGTGATTCTGGATTAGTGATAAACCCGAAAAAAAAAACAAAATTACTCCATATCGTATCGCCCTATATCCGACCAGCACCTATTCAGAATCTGATGGCTCATCATTGTTCCTGTCTCCATTCATCCAGTGACAGCATCTGGAACTGCCCTCTCATTGAAAATGTGAATTCTCATGCATATCTTGGCTTAAAAATCGATAAAAAGTTTAATTGGGGCCTTCATATTGCTCATGTCTGCAATAAACTTAAGACAATTTTTAGCAAATATGACTATTTTAAGGACTCGAATACCCTTTAAAGTAAAATTAATGTTATATAACGCACTTGCTGGTTCATACATACGTTACGGGTTAAGTAGCTACGGATGAACTTACAAAACATACACAAATCTAATTTATAATCTCCAATTACGAATAATAAAAACTATCAAAAAACAACATTCTTCGGATGGAATTAAATTATTTCAACTATGTGAAATATTACCTATCCAATTTCAATTTCAGATAAACATTTTTCAATAAAAATTTAAAAAAATTGAATCACCCTATATTTACTCGTGGGATCACTCGAAACAAAATGCTTACGACAAAGGCGAATAATGTCTACGGCGAAAGAACTAACGTAGGACAGTTCCGTGACGACGTCTACACTTGATGGCGGCTCGATCGAAAGTAAATCGGAGCTCACACGTTGACAACACCACGACTCAGTCGAAGCGCGGGTATCGTAGTTTCTTATGTTCGCCTGCTAGAGGGCGCATTTGCGTTTCGTTTAGTATCTGTACTCATGACCGGATACGACATCGTAGTTTCTTATGTTCGCCGGCTAGAGGGCGCGCTTGCGTTTCGTTTAGTGTCCGTACTCATGACCGGATACGACACATATATATTCCTCATCCTGATGTGGCATGTCTGTCAGAGTTGTCTACTATCCTGTCCACTATCCCCCCCCCCCCCCCCCCCCCCCCGGCCGCATTTGTTATTTTAGGTGATTTCAACATCCATCACACTTCTTGGGGTTCTTAATACTGTGACAACCTCTCTTCATCTTTCTTGGGCCTGTGTGATAATTTTGACATCTGCCTACTGAATGATGGATCATCTATCCGTAGAGTATATCCTTCTCAAAACCCTAAAAGTGCAGTTGATTTATCTCTTTGCTCTCCTTCCATTTCCCCGCGTTTTCACTGGTCAATCCTACCTACACCCCATGGAAGTGATCACTTCCCAATATTGATTTCAATGTCAGAGTCCTGTCGCCCTAATCCACTCGAAACTCTCCGTCCTCAAGTGAAATATAATGTAACAAAAGCAGATTGGCCCCTATTTCGGTCCACATTAGACAGAGAAATTGACTCCATCCCGAAGTAAGGGTATACTTGCAAAGAGTCAATTTGGATTTCGAAAGGGTATGAGCACCATTGACAGTCTCAGTATCTTTGTCACAGACATCTGGTTAGGTCTTTCCAAGCGTGAATCCGTGATTGGAGTCTTTTTGGATGTAGCATCTGCCTATGATAATGTTTTGCTTCCAATACTCAGGCAAAAATTGCTCAATCTGAGTATCCCTGTAAGGCTTGTAAATCTTATCTCCAACCTACTCTCGTCACGATCTATTCAAGTTTGCGTGAATAACTCCCTTCTACCACCTAGAATTTCGTGGAAAGGTCTTCCCCAAGGGTCAGTGTTAAGTCCCTGACTATACTCGATTTATACATATGATCTCGAGCTATCTCTGAATTCCTTCTGCAATGTTAGAACATATTGTAGACAGTATGCTGATGATTTAGCTCTTTACATATCTAACAGTGATGTAGGTGTAGCCACTGCTCGTCTTAACTCAGCTATGTATTACTTACAGGATTGGCTTGATGAACATGGAAAATGAAAATGAAAATAACTTTATTCAAATGCACTTAAAAATAAGTAGTTTTGAATCATCCAACATTTTTTCCTACCACCCATTCAGGACGTCTTTTAACTGACAAGAAGAATGGGCGCAAGAAACTCGTCAGCTTTAACAGAAGTAACGACATTTACAATATAATACGTCGTCACCATACACAATCCACAAAAAAAAACAAAATTATTTTGTTATGACAATACTAATAGTGTTATGATATCATTATTTCGTTGTTTCGTTGATTACAACAAAGTCAACAAGTATCTGTACTTACTTAAAGTAAGTATTCCTGAACATTGCAATAACATACAGGGAATAAACGACAAATTTAAGAAAACAACAAGATTTATGTTTAGTATTAGTCAATACTGAATACTGAAGGTTAAAGCAGACCCATTTCCCAAGGCAGCACCCGTTCACGAGCATGACGCATGATACAGCCATCGCTTCGCTCAACCATATCTTAGGGAACGTAACGATCCGCACCACATGCCACCACCCAAGAAATGTATTAAGAGAGCATGTCATACTCTTAACTACCAGTAATAAATTAGTTTTAAAAAATTAACAAATGCTAATGCTGTATGATACAACCTGTAATAAATAGTGTCATGTTGAAATGACACATATTACTTCCATGCATCGCGATCTATTAAATAGTCGTTGACCTTGTAATAACCTTTGGACATGAGCTTATTTTTAACATACATTTTAAACTTATAAGATATAAAATACGTGTGTAAAAAACAACCACGCCTCCGAGCCCTCAGATGGGATTCGAACCCACGACCTTTCGCAATCCGGGCGACTGCTCTGACCGCTGAGCTACCGAGACGCTGGCAAACGCGTCGAATTTTACAAACGTATTTCAACTTCTACTATGAGCTAGTATCGTTCCACCAATGTTGAACGCTAACTACCTTCAACATTGAAAGTAATATTTTTACAAATATTAAACAATCAATTAAGATGGAACCAGCTATAATTATGTTTTTTATTTAATTTTTTTATCAGCGTCTCGGTAGCTCAGCGGTCAGAGCAGTCGCCCGGATTGCGAAAGGTCGTGGGTTCGAATCCCATCTGAGGGCTCGGAGGCGTGGTTGTTTTTTACACACGTATTTTATATCTTATAGAAATATTGCATTGTGAATGCAAAAAAATTAAATAAAAAACATAATTATAGCTGGTTCCATCTTAATTGATTGTTTAATATTTGTAAAAATATTACTTTCAATGTTGAAGGTAGTTAGCGTTCAACATTGGTGGAACGATACTAGCTCATAGTAGAAGTTGAAATACGTTTGTAAAATTCGACGCGTTTGCCAGCGTCTCGGTAGCTCAGCGGTCAGAGCAGTCGCCCGGATTGCGAAAGGTCGTGGGTTCGAATCCCATCTGAGGGCTCGGAGGCGTGGTTGTTTTTTACACACGTATTTTATATCTTATAGAAATATTGCATTGTGAATGCAAAAAAATTAAATAAAAAACATAATTATAGCTGGTTCCATCTTAATTGATTGTTTAATATTTGTAAAAATATTACTTTCAATGTTGAAGGTAGTTAGCGTTCAACATTGGTGGAACGATACTAGCTCATAGTAGAAGTTGAAATACGTTTGTAAAATTCGACGCGTTTGCCAGCGTCTCGGTAGCTCAGCGGTCAGAGCAGTCGCCCGGATTGCGAAAGGTCGTGGGTTCGAATCCCATCTGAGGGCTCGGAGGCGTGGTTGTTTTTTACACACGTATTTTATATCTTATAGAAATATTGCATTGTGAATGCAAAAAAATTAAATAAAAAACATAATTATAGCTGGTTCCATCTTAATTGATTGTTTAATATTTGTAAAAATATTACTTTCAATGTTGAAGGTAGTTAGCGTTCAACATTGGTGGAACGATACTAGCTCATAGTAGAAGTTGAAATACGTTTGTAAAATTCGACGCGTTTGCCAGCGTCTCGGTAGCTCAGCGGTCAGAGCAGTCGCCCGGATTGCGAAAGGTCGTGGGTTCGAATCCCATCTGAGGGCTCGGAGGCGTGGTTGTTTTTTACACACGTATTTTATATCTTATAGAAATATTGCATTGTGAATGCAAAAAAATTAAATAAAAAACATAATTATAGCTGGTTCCATCTTAATTGATTGTTTAATATTTGTAAAAATATTACTTTCAATGTTGAAGGTAGTTAGCGTTCAACATTGGTGGAACGATACTAGCTCATAGTAGAAGTTGAAATACGTTTGTAAAATTCGACGCGTTTGCCAGCGTCTCGGTAGCTCAGCGGTCAGAGCAGTCGCCCGGATTGCGAAAGGTCGTGGGTTCGAATCCCATCTGAGGGCTCGGAGGCGTGGTTGTTTTATACACACGTATTTTATATCTTATAGAAATATTGCATTGTGAATGCAAAAAAAAATAAATAAAAAACATAATTATAGCTGGTTCCATCTTAATTGATTGTTTAATATTTGTAAAAATATTACTTTCAATGTTGAAGGTAGTTAGCGTTCAACATTGGTGGAACGATACTAGCTCATAGTAGAAGTTGAAATACGTTTGTAAAATTCGACGCGTTTGCCAGCGTCTCGGTAGCTCAGCGGTCAGAGCAGTCGCCCGGATTGCGAAAGGTCGTGGGTTCGAATCCCATCTGAGGGCTCGGAGGCGTGGTTGTTTTTTACACACGTATTTTATATCTTATAGAAATATTGCATTGTGAATGCAAAAAAAATTAAATAAAAAACATTTTAAACTTATGATAAGGCAAATCTACTATACTTTGTGGAACTTTATTAAACAGTGCTATACCTTTCCCCAAGAAAGAGCCTCCTGTCTTTTGAAGTCTAAATCTTGGAACGGCAAGTCTATTCTTATTTCTGGTGTTAAAGCAGTGTACGTCGCTATTTTTGACAAAAGTATTGTAGTGTTTTCGTACATAAATTATATTCTCATAAATGTACTGTCCCGCCACAGTAAGAATATTAATTTCCTTAAAAAAATCTCTGAGAGAATACCGAGGCCGAAGGCTGTATATTGCGCGGACAGCTCTTTTCTGTAATACTAAAATGCTTTCAATATTAGCAGCTGAGCCCCACAACAACAACCCATAAGACATTACACTATGAAAATGACTAAAATAAATTAACCTTGCCGTTTCAATATTAGTTAAAAGCCTTATTTTTTTACAGCATATGCCGCAGAACTGAGTCTACTTGACAAGGCCTCAATGTGAGGGTCCCATTGTAGTCGTGAATCTAATGTAATACCCAGAAATTTCGTCTTTTCAACAAATTCGACTACTTCATCATTCAACTTTATATGTAGGTCAACCCTCCTTACATTCGGTAACGTAAATTGTATGCACTTTGTTTTTTTTGAATTTAGTGATAAATTGTTACTGGTGAACCATTGTAAAACTTTTGATAGCGTACTATTTACATCGTCAGAGCAATCATCGTGTCGAGAGACTTTAAAAACTAAGGAAGTGTCATCTGTAAATAGCACTGTCTCACATAGATTTTTAACATAGTAAGGAAGGTCATTAATATAGATCAAAAAAAGTAAGAGCCCTAATATTGCTCGTTGGGGCACGCCCATAGTTATGGGGGCTCCAGCAGACTCACTCTTATTAATAACAACTTTATGAATTCGATTTGACAAATAAGACTGTAATAGGCTTTTTGACATATCAGAGACACCATAATGTTCCAACTTTTTTAATAGCGTGCGGTAATCAACGCAATCGAACGCCTTAGAAAGGTCGCAAAAGATGCCAATTACATCTTGCTTGCCCTCCCAAGCATCAAGTATGTGTTTAATAAGTGCAACTCCAGCATCAGTAGTACTTTTACCTTTAGAAAAACCGAATTGATCTTTATGAAAAATTTTAGTTTCGGTAAAGTGAGCCAATAACTGCATATAGATAATTTTTTCAAAAATTTTACTGAACACTGGTAATATAGATATAGGTCGAAAGTTAGCGGGATCATTTTTTTCTCCAGATTTGAAAAGGGGAACTAATTTACTATGTTTCATTAAGTGTGGGAATACCCCCTCGTCAACACTATTAATAAAGATATAAGCTAAGTAAGGCGCAATTATGTCAATTATTGATTTAATATTATTAGTTGACATACCCCATAAATCTTCTGTTTTTTTTAATACGAATAGTTTTGAATGCTTTAATAATATCTTCTGTATTAATATGTGTAAAATTAAATTTTACATTGCACCTATCAACACTCGATTCTAGGAGAGCAGCAGCAACATTAGGACACGAACGTAGGGAACTTGTAGTTTCTAATGGTAATTTAGAAAAAAAATCCTCATAAACACCAGCAACAACTTTGTCAGAATTTACAATATTTTTGTCAATTTCTAGTGAAAAAGATTGTATTTGAGATATTCCACGTAGTCTTTATTTTGTTCTCTGATAACTTAATTTTGTTAGCTATTTACATAGATTTAGCAAGAGAACATACTTTTTTAAATATTTTAGAATATTTCTTAACATATTCAATAAAGCTAGTATCACTGGAAGTAGATTTTAAAGCATAAAGTTCATATAATTTCCTTCTGCTTTTATAAATTCCAGGTGTAGCCCAATCACTAAATTTGTTTTTTACATTATCTTTTTTAAATACCCTTTGTCTAAATATATTGCTAAATTCATTATTAATTATATTAAACAAATGATTATAAAGACTATTAGTTTCAAAGTTGGAGACCGGTAGAGTTGCAAGTTTGTTACTTACATTGTATCTGAATTTATCTATACAATGTTTAGATAATGGTCTACAAGTTATTTCGCGTTTCGAAGGAACATGATGGTACTCAATAGAGGCAAATTGGCCGCTGTGGTCGGATTTAATACAGTTAATTATTGATTTTTTAAGTATTTTATTATTACAAAAAATATTGTCCAGACAAGTGGCGCATGTGGGAGTAATTCGGGTCGGTTCATTAAATACATTAAATAAATGAAAAGATTTAAATAAATTTAGGAACCCACCCGACAGATGTGTTGAATCAAGAATATTTATATTGAAATCTCCACATACAATCACTTTTTTATTTTTGTTGAAAGTTATTCTTAGTACTTCCTCCATAGCGGCCTCAAACTGTGGGTATGAACTCTTGGGAGGTCTATATACACATACAATAACTATTTTGTCTAGTTCCACACATGCTATCTCAATATCATGGTCTTTCGATATCCGTTCAAAAATCGTATGTAGTCCACTTCACTCGTTCTAGTCTCCCTCCTGAAATCACTTTTAGGTATGAGGATGAGATCATTCCTCTTAAAGATAAAATTAGTTAGTTAGTAATTAGTTTTTCGGAATCATTCTTGACTCTAGGATGACAGGAGCTTATCACATTGCTGGAAAATGTGAGAAAAATATTAATGTCCTTCGATCAGTATCAGGATCTTGGTGGGGTGCTCACCCATTCTCACAAAGACTTCTAAACAATTCCCTAGTTAGAAGCCATTTAGATTATGGATCTTTCCTTTCAGAGCCATGTTTAAAAATGTCCCTATACTCTTTGGACAAGTTCCGATCTAAGTGCCTCCGCATAATAGTCGGCGCTATGAAATCCTCCCCTATAAACGCTCTTCAAGTGGAATGTGCTGAGCCTCCTTTATCACTCAGGAGACAATACATTCTTCAATACCTTCAATAGGTTCTTATTCAAAATTATCCAAAATTCTTCCCACCCTTTGATTGGTAAACTCCATCAGCTTTCAGAATATATATCATTCGATAATCTTTCAACCTCAAATTATCCTTGATGAATACCATGGTATTTATAAAGACTCTCCTAATGCTAACTCCCTGTTACAATCATATATAAACAAGAATTGGAGCGATTGGCTGGTGATGTACACAGATGCTTCAAAGATTAATGATCATGAGTGTGTAAGTACTGCTGTTTGGATCCCTAAATATAATATTATTTTAAATTACAAATTACCACCTGCCACATCTGTTTTTACCGGTGAAGCTGTTGGGTTACTTGAGACTCTGTTATATGTGAAATCACATAAACTTAACATGACGATTATACTATCAGACTCCAAAAGCTGCCTTCAGGCTATATTGTCTAATCCCTTTAGGTCCAAAACCAAGTTCCCGTGTATACTCAACATCAGGAGTGCTCTATATAGATGTAACCAGCAGGGTCTTGATGTGTGCCTTGCCTGGATACCTGGACACTCAGGCATAGAAGGGAACGAAACAGTTGACCTTATTGCAAAGGAAGCTACCCGTAATGGATGTGACGTTCATTTTAGGTTGTTCTCCCATGACCTTAATTTACTGGCAAAGCAACAATTGTCTCTTGCGTGGGACAATCAGTGGAGAAAATCTAGCAGTGTTGTAGGAAAGCATTACTCTGATATTCAAAAGTCTATACTCGTAAAACCAAGGTTCTTTAAATTCATAAACGCGACTAAAACTTGCATATCTACTATTTGTCGCCTCAGGCTAGGCCAATCCTGTACACCTGTTCATTTGGCTAAAATAAGAGTTAGGGACTCATCTTTGTGTGAATGCGGTTTGGACGAAGGATCAACGGATCATATTTTTTTTGAATGCCCTAAGTTCCCTAGTTCCCTGTATGACCTGCTCCCTCCATATATCCCCAGACCCATTAACTTTAAATCCCTTCTTACTTATGTCAATACCACATTCGTTTATGTTCTGTGTGATTACCTAACCTCCAATAAAATTAGACTCTAATTTGTTTGTCTAAATTAACCCACTAACAACGGTGTATATATTGTGTATGTTTGCTTTTCAGATAAATCAACAGTTTCACAATTGTTATAATTTCACCTAAATATGAAAACAAATTGTGCGTTCATGACACTTCTCAAGCAAGCAGAGTCAGTGTAACAAATGTAGCAGAAAACTCGATATTGGCGGAATCCATAAGGAAAGCGCCATTAAAGAAGAAGAAGAAGATTTGTTCTGTGAACCATTCAATGAGTTAATTTATACATAGTTTTTTTACATAAGAATAAATTGAGGAAATGCAGAATTTGTGTCTTATCTAAGTACATATTTATTTTAAGTACATTTTATAGTTCCACAACGTGGCTCTTTGTAAAAGCTAAAAGATGGTAACAGTTTCGAATCTGACATGTTATGTTAATGACAGAAGTTATGAGGTGTCCCTCAAGGCTCCCATTTGGAACCAGTTTTCTTTATGGTATTTGTAAACGACCTAATTAATGTTGTAAAAATGCCAAGTACTTGTTATTCGCTTTGAGCCGTTTAGGCCGGACATATTCAATATCTTTATTTAGCTTAAAGACATGTCCAAGATTTATAGCTTATCAAACCAGTGCCAACATTCGCAAACGTTACCGTAGTTGTCACACATTACAAGCATGAATTCGGGCCTGCTCGGGCACGGGTACTAACCATTACCTACTTTCAACTTTCCCAAATATTGCTGTCGAAGGTACTGCACTCATTTGGGTATCATAAGGAAAGGAATGAGGAGTCATCTACGATGTTTTCCACGAATAGATCGAAAGGAGGGTTAGATTAGTATTCCAAGTGCAAAAAGACAATTTTGCAGTACCATCACGTTATATTTGGCATCACGTGAGGGCAAGAAGAAATTGGATTCTTTTTAAGTACACTTCCAATATTTATCTATTTCATACGGTTGAAGCATTTTTTGTTTATGAATATAAAAGTCGTTGACATGTTTGCAGATTCTTTTTGACTAGGTGGTAAGTTGACCTTATTTACCAACATTATTTTGCTTTTTTAAATTAAGACTTCTTCTTTGCACTGCCTGTTTTTATAAATATTATTTTAAAGAAATAAAGCATCTGGCTATTTCGCCAGGTCGTTATTTGGTTGATCGCTCTGGTGCTTATCTTTTTATATTTAATTAGTATTAGGTATTTTTATGTATTAGTATGATATTCAAAAGAACCTTTTTTTTGTGATTATAACCATCTGATGTTATTGATCGAAATGTATTTTTTGTTATCACTTTTTATATTGCAAGTACAAATAAAAAATGTTACTTCTGGCCAGTCATGTAATGGGTCGCCTTGTAAGGCGATGATTCAAGCTGCATATGCTACCGTTAACACTCTCACAATAGTATTGTGATTTTCTTCTATAGATATAGGTTGTTTCAACTACAGAAACACATTGGTGAAAATGACAATGCTGTCATTTTGTGTTATATCGATTCTCCTTTCGGTAGTTCATAGAGATAGGAGTTGGTTTTTATTATTATTTTGAATAAATTCGCTCTTTATCTCCATCAAACTCGAATGCAAAGATGGGATTTACGATGAAGCAAGCTAACCGAATGTATAATTATGTTTTCACGGACATAGTTTCATATCAATTTAATTATATTAATTTTGCAACAAACACATCTACAAATAGGCTAAACGCCTTGCGGTATTCTCCACCAGTCAACCGATAAGAGTGTATAAACAAAAGAGTGGTGCAGTAATTAAAACAAAAATCTAATTTACTTAAAACTTAACTAACATATTCGACACATAAATCAAAAAACTCAATGTAAATTATTATAATAGAAAAATACTAGAATAAGTCGACTCGGGTCACAAGTGAATTCTTAGGCGGGAATCGAACCCACAACCATTGGAAATCCGGCCCAATGCTCTCCCAATTGAGCTACCGAGCCTTGTGAACACGCGTTGAAATTTTCTAGTACCTTTCTGATTTTACGCGGTAGGCCAGCGTTGTTTCATCAGTGAGAGGAACATCCTCTTGTATTCGAAAGAAACATTTTTACAAATGTTTGGGCAATCGATTAAGATGAAACAGCTATTTAGTTCAATGTAAAACGATTTACAATCGTTTCCTTCTATTTTCAAATGCATTAGCAATAACTTTATATCATATTAACCGATTCATTGCGTATTTTGCGTGTGGCGCTAGGCACGAAGGCCGTGTCATTTTTAAATCGATGATAACTCCTTCAATTGAGTTTTAGGGAAATCTACCCAGAATAAAACTATCTTCATTTTTCACGTAAATCAAGCTCGTAGTTTTCGTTTCTGGTATTGTATGTCGCAAAGAAGCGGTTAATGGATTATTTCTGGATATATATTTCATATTTTTATTTAACCGATTCGTGGCCCAATGATGCACCTGTTGCGTCATGAAGAAACCTTTAGGAAGGCCAATGACGCACAAACGCGTAATTTAAAAATTTTTGTAAACACAGAATCACTTAGGGATTTCCTCGAATGGACAGTTAACAAGAAAATGAACAAAATATTGTCTGGGGCCCTTGACGCGAAAGCGCGTCAACTTTCAGCTAGGCAAATCACGCGATAGCGCATCATTTGATTATTGTTAGGGCCTGCGTAAAAAAGTTATGAAAATGAGGGTGGCAATGAATCGGTTAAACGCATGTCCATATTATGTGTTGTGAAACAAGTACGAAAATTCAATATACCTACTCCGATACTTAGTAATTAAGGACAATTGGTAAAATAAAAAATCGTCGTAATAAAAACACATATATTTTGCTTTATACCAAAATTTTGGATCAAGTCCAAGGCAGTCTGCGGGTTACATAACCTCCATACCCGTCTAAGCTCGCGTTCGGTTTCACCCGCGCAATCACTAAGGCCTTTTGGTACCGCGCAAATCGACGCAGTGGATCTGTCTTATAATATAACTTACTCGGAAATAATAAGAGAGCTTAAAAATAATGTTAGGACGCTCGCTTTGACTATATAATTTATGGCCAAGTTTTAGTTTAAAATGCACATAAAAAACACCTTTAAGTCTTTGGTCCGAGTGTATAAATTTTTTTGACAAGAACACTTGGAGGTAAGGAAAAAGATTAGCTGATTTCAATAACAATAGTTAAGTTAATAGTTTATTAATTTCAGTTAAAGGGAAATTGTGTATTTACAGTTGAGGGTTTCCCGCCCATGTACACGCTTCCATCATTATTTTTCCGTCGTATAAAAACATAATCATCTAAAGTGTAAAAGTCTGCAAAAACCTCACTCACTCTAAATTACTACGTTTCTATGCAACAGAAAAGGATAGGGCGATGTAAAACTGTCAAAGGACAAGTGTAAAGGTGTGGACACCCTAACAGTTTGGTTTTCACTAAAACAATTGAGTTATTGTAATCTACTTATCTAACGATCTTAAAAAAATTTATGTGAATGTTCACTTCTAGCAAACATGCACGAGTAATTATATCCACAACAGCAATGTTACAATGAATATAATATTGGTTACCTTAAATACAATCAGCGTCAAATATGAAGCGATGGCCAAGACATTAAAAAAAGAAGCATACACAGTGGTTGATAACATCGGAATAGCCACAGATCCAGAATTTAGGAGGGGAATCAAGATGTGGAAGGTTTTATGTATAACTTTTTTGTCTACGTATATTTTAAATTGGTGTAATCATCAAATAAATGAAATCAAAAGTTTAATAACTTTGATTTGAGATTTGTCATGAATGGACTCAGACGTTTTGGGTATCTTTAGCCCCTCCCCCTCCCTAATCCGTTCCAGAATATCCAAGCAATATCCAGTGTACGGCGATAAAGCGCAAAACACATCGAGAGCGTATGGGCAAGGTAAGCGGACCAAGTTTGTTTGCGATCAGTTTGAAAAGACATAATGCGGATTCGCAAGCTTCGTCAAATTAACCCGATCTACCCTCTACTAATGTACTCTCTAAATAATAAATATCGAGGGAATATGTAAAGAGGGAGATAAACAACTTGGCTAGTGTCAACTTCGTAGAGAATCGTCTCTATCACCAGTACATTCCTTGTGTTTGACAGAAAAAAGCGATTGCGAGCGCTTGTAAGAAAAATGGCGATCGCTGAGCGATAATAAGCAAAATGGCGGATTGTGTCAGCGCAACTGAAGTTAGCAAACGTGTCCTGGCCGAAAACTGTATAGTTTTTATTCAGCGCTGGTAAGCGCTTTTTTCTGCCAAACAAAGATTGTGTGAAGTTTTTAACAGTTTCTTGTAGATACCAGACTTAGTGTTTCAAAAGAGAGAGACAACGCTCTACGAAGCTGGCGCTTGCTAACCATCTCGCTCTTTAGCTCGATTTCATATTTTACCGCTGAGTTTATTCAAACTGACGAAAACATTTGTTTATCTTGTCATCAAAAAAGTGTAGCTGTTCCTATCTTGATCGATCCAAGTATTTGACGCCGATTGCTTAAGTGGAATATACACAATGGCGAATAAGTTGAGCGCACAAAACTTTGTAAAATTGTTTTCCTAAACGACTTTTAACATTAATGAAAGTGTCAAATGATTTTTTTAGACAAAATATACAATTATTACCACATATCAAATAGTAAGATTTATTTGGGATCTTAAAGCCAATGAAGCATCTATAGTTGTTATGAACGAAAAATATATATTGCAAGTAACTTTGAGCAGAAACATACATGTCTAAAAATACAGTCTTTAATGGAAGTTATGGTTTTTACAGAAATTCAATTTTATTCAGAAAAAAACTAAGTGTTCGCTATTTTCTTACAATCACTTCGACCATTTTTAAACAATAAATTCTACGAAGTTTTCACACTGTACAACTATACGCGCGATGTGTATCCTCCCTTATATACAAGTTAATGAGACACTTATGACAAGAATATACGTACAAATAAATTTTTAAAACGATATGTATGTGTCGAGTACAGTCGCCAACAATCTTTTGTATTTACGGCACTGAATATAAGAAATAGGCAGCAAAATCTTTTGAAATAGACTGAACTTTCATCGAATGAATGTCTTACAAAGCTTGCAAAAAAGATTTAAGGTGTTGTACTGTCGTAGTTGGTTCTTTCGGCATATAAAAGAAATATCTAGCGATTCTGTATACAACTTTCAAGTCTATTTTGTATTATTCACGTAAACTTTTAAGGTAACTTATATAAAATACAAATGAACAGTCTTTAGTTAAACTAAAGGAAAACCAAACACAATTATTGTGTAATCAGTATCATAGCTTTTCAGCATCTTTAACACTATTATTTCAGTACAGCATTCGGCAGATCAAACGTAACACTTTTTAATTTAAGCTATTTACATAACACATTTAAAAACATAATAATAAGGTTGATTGTCTAAGTTTAAAACACAAACATTCATATTACAACAATTAAATAATAAAAAGTGATAACATTTATGTCGGAGACTGTACCAACCACTTGGTTATTTAAATAAACTATAACGTTATATCTTTACATGTTTCACGAAACTGTTAGAAATAAAAGTTTAAATTTAACTTTTATCTTTACATTTTTACAGGATTTCTCTTTGGATATGTTTAAATTACAATTATTTATTATTTATTGTATTCATATTGATATCTTTATATAGATTTACAATTTATATGTATAAACAATGTTATTCCTATATGTTTAATAACCTATTTGGTTCTTATTTTTAGGAAAGGAATGGACACTTTCCACATTCATGAAAACACTAAGTGTTGCCCAATGTCTGGCATCGTATCATATTCGCATAGGCAATCACAACACACAACTTAATAAATTTTAATGCGCTAAGACTTAGATACTTGAGAAAGAATTCCAAGGTTAGCACTGCAGACCTGCGCTAAATTAAAGTTGCAAGCAGCGAATTATTCTACTTTGCAACACCAAGCACCACTGGTAGGGCAAAGTATAATATATTACTAGCTATGTGTGTGGCTCAGTTATTATAATTTGATTTTTTTTGTTATTGAATAAAATGAAACCTATCTGTCTTAACCCCTAAAACCCGAGAGCATTATATCATGCGCGCGACAACGATACCTAAACTCCGCGAGCATTATATAATGCTCTATAGCGCAGTCTGATTTAATCCTTATTACGACTTTGGTAATGGTTCTTTTTGATTGAATGATATTTTTACCCGATAGAGAGAAATAACGCATTTAACACAAATCCAGCAAAATGATAAAAAAATCGGAGTTCATCGAGGTCAAACACTATGACAGGGCATTTATATATATGTAGATTATCTATACTAATATAATAATGAAGTAAAGTTTGTGTGTTTGTATATTTGTTAAATTGTAAGGGGTAATCTCGGGATCTACTGAACCGATTTTAAAAATTCTTTCACCAATAGAAAGGTACATTATTGCGGAGTGTCATAGGCTATATTGAATGCTAGAAAAAAATTAAAGAATTTTGTCCACCCGTGCGAAGCCGGGACGGGCCGCTAGTTTTATATATAAGGGCAAATATTGCGGTGTAATTTACCTTATTAATCCAATTTAGTAGGTTGGATTAGTACTAATTTTAGCGAATATGTATGCTCGTATTGTTTTATAATTTTAAGAAACAAATTATTATACATATATATTATTACATTTTAAGAAACGGGTTTTAAGAAACAAATGTTCGGTAAATGACATGTATTGGACTGAGAATCGTAATTTTATGATTTTCAATATATTTTTTTTAATTTTTCAATGCATCCCGCTATTCCGCCTGAGAATAACTAATAAATAAGTTGAGTCGGTTTTTTTTAAATATTTTATGATAAATAAATGTTTCTAACATTCACACCAATTAGCCTAGCCCAAAGTAAGCACTGTAAGGCTTGTGTTATGGACACTAGGGTAACGGATAGACTTACATATATGATACATAGATATGCAATATTCATAGAAATATATAAAAACACCCATGACTCAGGTACAAATGTTCGTATTCATCATACAAACATCTGCCCCTTCCGGGATTTGAACCCAGGACCGTCGGTGCGAAAGGCAGGATCACTACCGTTGCACCAAACGGTCGTCAACGTCGTCATGATAACCTTAGGTTCAGCATATAGGGAGTGGTTTTAAATAATCTGTAATTTATAAACAATGTTACTCCTAGAAACAAATTAATATGTATTCTATTTGCCGTTGCAGTGGTGTTTTGGTGGGGGTAAAGTGCAATAATTTCAATCAGCAATGGCACTTCTGATTTATATTAAGATCCATCTGTTTTGATGGCAGCATTGAATTAAAAATCATCACCGATGTGGGCTACAGACGTAACTTGTTTTTAGTTTACCTCAAAGAATTAGTTTAGGTAAGATATTATGGAATACCTGCTGTCTGGTTAGCTCTCCAAATAAATATATGTCTCCAATTAAAAAATGTGTGAATATAAAAAAAGGTGGTTTTGTGGGGACTCTTAAAGATCAGGTAGCTGCCACTCGGCTGATATATTTTACAATATAAACACTTGTCAGTCCACGGTAGCAATTGTTACCGATAGCCAACATCCCTCGTCAGTCGCAGTAGCGATTGCTACCTTATTCAAATTTTCGCGTTGCCTGCGTTTTTTTTTTTAATTACGATTAATTTTCGAGTTACAGAGATCCAAATATTCTGTGGTGGATTCCTTATTTAATCAGCTTTACGGTAGTATTTTTTATTTGGTCCTAGCTTAATTATTTAGCGAGAAAATGGCATTTTTATCTAAGAGTCTAAGATCACAGTTGTTTGTGTGTTTGTCTGTCCGCTCTTTTTCCACTGTATCAATAACGTTAACATAGCAACGCGTTAACCGCAAGTAGTTCATCTACCGGACGCTAGATGGCGCTAACGGAAAAATATTTAATAATAGAAAAAATTTAAAGAATTTTGTCCACCCGTGCGAAGCCTGGACGGGCCATAGCTAAAACAATAACGGTACCACATCACCGAGTCAATGTAGAAAACAAACATTTCTTGGCTCGGGAGAAAAAAAATTAAAACTGGATTGAGAACCACTTGACTTATCCAAGCATGGCAAATAGCCGTTTGGATACATTACTTTTTTAAACATCTTTCTTTTCATCGTCTTTGGCAATTATGTGGTCCGTTGCTTACTTTTCCTTTTTGTTAAAGAATACATTGTTGTCTTCAGCTTACTAAAGTCACATTTTAGCAACCATGCTTGGAATGTAGCTGTTAACGGTTGTAGGGTGAATTAGCACCTTCTAGGTTAGCTCGTTCCTTGGAACCTGTCTTGGCTCCCGGGCTTGATTTGGATCAAAAGCGAACCAATTCAAAAAAATGTCTGCCTCTAATTACATTTTGTCAAATATTTGGAACGTTCAATTTAGTCGATCAATCGAAATGAACAGAGATATAGTAACAGCTAGATTTGAAATTGATATATATCGAGTATTTAGACTTACCATATAGTGTTTTCATGAAATCAAATACTTATGCCGTTCCAATATCTTAGGTCTCTTTAGATATATCTATATGATCGTCTTTGAAGAATTACCTAATATTTGACACTTAGCGTACTTTTATATTATTAACAATTAGTATTTTCACGTACATGGATAAGTAAATATGTGTCCATAAAAACTACTTTGATTTTACATAATAAAAAGACGCTCTCAAAACTGATATTAAACGTAGCTTATCATAACTTAAGTGGCATATAAATAAGACAGATCCACTGCCACAGGCTTTGGTCGGAGGCACGAGTTTACCAACAAACAGTCGATCAATCAACAAAAACATAACATTTGGAACAACAGACTGACCACCTCCACAATGCTCACTGCTATGTCTACATGACTGAATATTTGAGCATAACACTAACACTAAAACATAAATCTTATTTTTAAAGATGCTTTCTCTTATTGATTAATCGATAAAAAAAAATTACAAGCTTCAAGGGCAAAGTTATAATGGACCGGTTAAGAACACTGGTGTGGCAACCAATTACACGATTATGAAATATTAACATTTATTTATTATCACCTAAAGTTCAATTTGGCACAATCATAGGGTATGTCGAATGATAAAACTTATTCCGACCCACAGAACACATTATAACAAACACGAAGGAAGATCAGATATTAGAAATTGCCTTGATTTGACAATCATAGATATTTAAGCTTCCTACAGACGAGCAGTTTTTGCTATCCACAGAGTCAAAGGATCTATTGATATTGGTCGGCAGCAAGACGATAATAGCTTACAAGGTGTTGATAGCAAAGTCCGTAAGAGGCCTTATACAATCTGTGCCAAATTATTGTTTAAACAATTAAAAACATCATCAGTATTCGACCTATATAGGAGATTGGAATCCCTGTGAAATTCCAAATCATGAAAAATAGTAGACTAATTCCTCAGAAATCAATTGTAAACAAAACAGAAATCCAGTTTAATTTGTAAATCAAATAATTTAAACTTATGATTTTATAAGTATCTTGGGAGTAAAGATTTTTTTTGCTTACAACAAACAGTCAAACTTTTGACAATGATTTCCCTCCATTTGGACCCTCTTTCAAATTTTAATCATCAGAGATTCTGTTTAATAAAGTTTATATATAGATCATATTGCAACCTTTGCACCTATAATCTAGTGCCAAGTAGTTTTTGCTGTTTTAACAATTTTCTTAAATTATCTAAGATATTTGTATAAACCAGTGTTGCCAGATGTTCCATTAGTGGTTGACCTGATTTTTAGGTTTAAATAAAATTTCCCACGCCGGAAATTTCGACCGTATCGCCTCCTGGCATTGAACCAAAGAAAAGCGCAAGCGAGGGCGCAACATATTCTCTCCTCTTTCAGCATATCGCTACTAATCAATTGTTTCACAATTATTTACTAAATACAAACTTAATATTGCATTTTCTTTATATTTTTTTAGTGATCATAAATTGCATTTGAAAGAAACTATGTTACAATGTTATATGTCATCATTGTGAATGTTATTTCATTTTCAAATGAAATACAAGGATTAGTTGTAAAAAACTAGTGATTTTTTTTTATTAGTGTGAATATGAAGTTGAATGATGAAGTTATTATGTTTCTTTCTTTACTGAAATGGTTTTAAAATTCCGCTCTGCCTGAAAAATCTAGCAACACTGATACAAACAGAGGTTACATAAGACAGTCATAGATCACATAGCAGTCAGCACGGTACTACACTTCACTTCTTGCAACATTTATGACACAACACTTGTTTCACAACATGTGATGACATTGATGCTAATTTGAGTATTAATTATATTTCACTGTACTGTTGCAGATGAGAATGGCTATATCAGTTGTAAACCAAGAGAGGGTAAATAGTAATAATCAAGTATAGATTTACGAAATAGAATCTTTATAGGAAATATAGAAATTTTTCTACAGCAAATATCATACCGAATCAACCTACATCACAGATTGAGAATCGTGCCTGTCATACGATTTCTTTAATGAAAATATTCTTTTTTAAAGTACTATAACGTATTATGAAACAATCATAAATTGTACAATGGTCGTTTTAGATATAATATGCTGCAAGTTTTTGTAAATTTATAATTTCTTTTTTTTTTTGTATTTCGATATTCGACCGAGTGATATAGCAATATATACGTATAATATACAATTGGAACTCCTATTATTATTAATTACCTAATTCTTTATTAATTTTTATAAATCACAATCGGTAACAAGATAACTCAATACGAAACAGTCTAGAGATTGTCGTCTCACACCGGAACCGACCTCCCCGCGGGGGAGCCCAGATATCACAACACGAACGGTCCGCCGCGTACAAAAACGTTCGTTACAAAATAAATACATGACTAAGGTCGGGCGAGGCCGACGGTATGTACAGGCTTAGGGCTAACGTAAGGGCACTTGGGGGCGCTCGGTGACGCTGGGGTCAGTCGATGACGACGTACGGGAGGGCGATCAGGTCGCCGAGCCTCGCGCACTCGTGCCACTCGGCGAAGCGCGACGCGCGCTCGGGCCGCCCCAGCTCGTCCCGCTCCGTCTCTTCGGCGGCTCGGGCGAGGGCAGCGCGCAGCGAACTCTCCGCCTCGCCCTCCGGCGCGTCGCTGTTCAACGCCACCTCGGGCGCGCTGGCGAGCTGCCCGTACTCCCAGGGCACCGAGGCGCGAGCTCGCTCGCACTGCGCCACCAACGCCCGCCCGTCCAGTTCCTCCGTCTCTTTCGTCTTCTCCACAGTCCTGTGCTCCTGCATCACATTTTCGAACTTCACCACGACGTCGGGCTTCCTCACCGGCTCCGCTTTGCCGAACTGGCGCTCGTCCTCGTTGGAGAGGATCGGCGGCTTCAGCCTCTCGCTGGGCTCGAGGGCGGGCGCGCCGACCGGCTCGGGGCCGATCACCACCGGCTCCGCGTCCGAGGCCGGCTCTATGTCGGGCGGCGGCGGCGGCTCCGGCTCCACCTTGGCTTCCGTTGGCTCGTCGACCGGGTAGGGACGGGGCGAGGGGGGCGGAGGCGGCGACGGCGGGGACGGCGGCAGGGGCGCGAACTCCGTCCACGGCACGTCGGTCAAAGTGACACTGGACATATTTTTGACACAGTAATCGTCCGCGTAGTCCGAATATTTGTATAGGGGGACGACACTAGCGAAGAGGCCGGGCCAGTCGGAGTGTTCCGGCTTGCGCACCGCAAATTTGTGGGGGAGGGCCGGGGCCCTGGTCCCATTCACTCCTGGCAGTAGCGCGTGGTGGAGGGCGTGAACGTGTCGGGGCCGGAGGGGTCCCCGGACGGCCGCCGGGCAGGTCGATGACCCGACAGGGGTCGTCGACCCCTCTACCGCTGGGTCGCAGGTGCACTCGTAGTAGGGGCGCTCGTCCTCGAGCGGCGGCATGGGCGAGCCTGGGGCGGATTCAACCGCCGGCGTGGGTACGCGCACGCGCGGTTCACTGCCGCCGTTCCGCAGGGGAGATTCCACCTTTATTGGACACGCTGGAAATACAAACATACAATATTTAACACATATTCATATATTAATTGTATAGTTTAAATCGGTTAGTTTTCTTGTATATGTTGCGATAGTAACTGGTTCACCAGTTAGCCGCCATTACCATATTTAGTTATTACCATAGTTGTCTCATCCAACTGTTTTTTCAATTAAGTTTTTTCGTATTATAGTAAGGTTTTTAAGTTAATCAATGTTTTGCCTTTGCATGGGTCAAAAAGGTCAATCAAAGTCAAGGTAAGGTTCCCTGGTTTCCCCATGAAAAAATCAAGTATTCTGCCTCAAAACTATGGATTATTCAATCTTAACTATATATATTTAAATGCTTCAAAAAAGAAGTTACAGCAAATTAAAATTTAAGTAAATTATTACTAAAAAAATTCAACCTTTTTCAAGTCCCGTCGAGTAATTTATTTTGATATAAAAAACTAGTAGTAAAATGGTCAAATAACAAAAAAAATACAATTGAAATATTCATAATTAAAAAAGAGTTACAAAACGAGCTAGTTACTCGTTTTTGTCACCAGATGAATACATGCGGATGTATTCCTCTGGTGTATTCCTCTCCTTTGGCAATAGTTGAACAAATTCAATAAAAAAATAATCCACCACACAATAAACGAATCCATCCTTTATTACAGTCAGCTAAATGGTCCAGAGAAAAGTAAGTAGGTAGCTTAATATTTGTTTGAAGGCTTTCTTATTTTTTATTATTATTTAAAAATAAATAACATTCTTTTTCATTTTAATAACAGCGATAAAAAAAATGGTTTATGTTGTTGCCATTGCCCATTCATATCAACTGATCAACTAACACATGTGACTGTTTATATTAATTAACTAAACACACATTTTAAGTTATTGTCCATCCATTTAACACTAGAACCATCCATTGAAATGACTTGCAGGATGGTATTATAGCTGGCTCAAACCCGGTTTGAAAAACACGCAATCCGTGCAACTCGTATTAGGTATAAAATGCTAGATTTCTTTGCGTAGGACTATTTTGCTCATGACGGGTATTAGTTTTAGGTAAATAATGGTAGAGTTCTTTGCGTAGCGTAATTTTACTTACGACTGGTACAAGTATTAGGTAAATTATGCTAGAGTTCGTTGCGTAGGGAAATTATGCCCATGACGGATACTACTATTAGGTAAATAATGTTAGAGTTCTTTGCCTAGGGCAACTTTGGCCACATCTGGTGCACAATTATATTAGGTAAATAATACTAGTGTTCGTTGTGTAGAGTAATGTTGCGCATGACAGGTACTCCTCCTGAAAAATCTTTGCCCACTGTTGGACTCTGCCAATTTCGCTCACGAAAAGTACTAGTATTAGGTAAATAACACTAGTTTTTTGCCTAGGGAAATTTTGCTCATCATCATCTGATACTAGTGTTAGGTAAAAAATGCTAGAATTATTTGCGTTGGGCAATTTTGCGCATGATGGGGACTCGTATTAAGGACTCCTGAAAAAAACCGTTGGACTCTGCCCCCTTGTACTCACGGTCGGGCTCGATGAGCATGACGTCTGGCGATGCGGGCGAATGGGGCGGAGAGGGTGAAGCGTTCACGCGACTGCCTCGCGATTGGATTTCCTCCAATAGCTCCTGCGTCGTCTTCACCTGCAAACCACGAAAAAGATAATATGAAATCTAATATAACAAGCAAAAAAACAACTTGTATTTGATCAAACATTATGTATGAAGGTTTATTAAGGAGTCGAACCTACAGCTGGTCGCTATGAAGGCGAGTCCAATTTTTCGAAGTATTAAGTTCGAAAGTAGTGTAGAATGGGCACAGTAAAATAGCACCAATCCTTTACACTTAAATGTGTTGTAATAAAAGGCCACTAAATGAGCTGCAGCATTTACCGCTTATAGGTAAAATAATCGGTGAAAAATCATTAGTTTATTCATAAAAATTAACCAGTTTTTTGTCAATTTATTCACAATAGTAATTTAAGTTCAAGACAAAATAACAACAAATATAGGCTTCTCACCGTTTTCCCTTTTATATGAAAAATGTGGCATATTTTTACTCATTATTGGGGTACGCTTCCATCCAGCCGTGTCTTTGTGTCTAATATTATTATGAATGCGTTACCTTCTTGGCACCAGCAGGTGGCATCCGGTTGACGAGGGCAGCGTACGGGTCCAACTGGTCGCGCTTGTAACCGTTCCGGCTCCTCTCCGGTGCGGCGGTGCCGTTCCGGGCCGGCCAGGTGGCTGCTCCAGCGCCGGTCGGAACCGCCCCCGCCCCCACCCCCGCGCCTCCGACCCCGCCCCCTCCCGCCGGCGTCTCTGTGCCGGATCCGGCGCGACTGTGACCCCTAAAAGGGGGATAAAACTCTTTAGTTACTAAAGAACACTGGATTTTCCGAACTAGCCGTGTGGGCTAGATAACACTGGAAGTGTGCAGGTTTTTTTTAATAAATACACATTTCCCTTAGACTAAGTGTTTTGGTTTTAATTTTGTAACACATACCGCTAAAGAGTGGAACTCTTTGCCTTACTCCGTGTTTCCTAATAAATACAATTTAGCAGTTTTCAAGTCACGAGTGAATAGGTATCTTCTAAGCAAGCGCGTCACATCCTAGATTGCATCATCGCTTACCATCAGGCGAGATAGCGGACAAGCGCTGAACTATTTACAATAATAAAAAAAATACCACAAAATGGGCTGCAGCTATTTACAAATTATAGTATGCTACTGCGAATTCCAATGCGCCCTCGTAATTGTTTTATTGTAAAAACAATTAAATGAAAAACATGTACAAAAAAGTTTCATAAATAAATGCACTTGATTTGTCTGTGTATTTTTTGTCTATAATTTTAAATTCGCCATTTCAGTCACCGTTATGCTTTAATGATTATATTGACTCAAGACTTATTTCTAGGAGTATAAATAATAGTAAATAAACTATGACTATAGAGTTAGCCCCCTTCATTATATTTTCAATACCTATTTAATTCACGAGTTTTATTCAAATCCACAGAACAGTAAAAAAAGCGTGAGACGCGATCTTTTCAGGGAAACCAGCGTAACCTTACTCACAGATCTTTAAATCGCGATAATATTCCGATTGGTTAGAAAAACTGAAAACGCTAGAGCATATATCACAAAATGAATTATATTCTACCCTTTTCTTATATAGTTATGGTCCATAATAAATAACAGGTTATTTTTTGTTCTAGTACCGCTTTTGGGTACAAGATGGCGTTATAGTTATGCTATCAGCAGCACTGCTTTAAGTATTTTGTACCTGCAATCTAACGCTAGGAGGCGCTTCAAGTTCAACAAATGACCAGGGTTTCAAACAATATTAATATAGATATTAACGATATAGTTTAAAGTTTTAATGAAAATATCGTAGGAAATAATATAATGTGAGGATAAAATTACTCTTATTCAATATGACCTTTTACAATGCGTGTATTAAACGTCAAAGCTACGCAATGGCTTTCTTTTATATACGAAGCTGTAATAAATACAATATTATGCTATGTTTATATCATGCTTCGAAACCTATCTTCGTACACACCTGATTATGTTGTATTGAAAAAAAAAACCTTAAATGTATTTATCGATTTCATTACAATTTTATTACGATCAATATGGTTTTGCTTTTCAAAATAGTTTTCAAAATCGTATCCATTAAGTCACTTTTTTAAATGTACAATCTTATTTGTGTACAAAAATAATTAACTTTTACAAAATTAAGCAATTAATATAATGAAATTGAAATGACAATCAATAAAATGAAATTAGTTGCAAACAATACTCTTCCTTGGTTGCAATGTATATCTCTTAAATATACTACTTATCGATATCTATTATTTAAACGTAATCAGGTGCATTACTAATTGAGTAGCGGCAATGACGGAAAGCATGCTTTCAGTAATTTGTAGGTGTTTTAGAAACTTCTAGAAAAACAAAACTGCACATTGAAATCTACACCTTAACATCTCAAAAATAAGGTCGATTTATTTATTTTTTTCATTTCCAAGAACTTAATATAATCAATTTACAAATTTAATGAAAATAACAGAAAATATAAATAACCGATTTGGATAAATAAGTCCTTTGACTATCATTTGACACCCCAAAACTGCATAAAATGGCATTATTCTATTTTTGCTTGTTTGCGATCCCGACTGAGTAAGCAGAAGGTCTAAGTTCGCAGAGTTACGCATACTTGACGTTACGTGGGTGCCGCCCACTTGCGACTTCTACTCTTTTTTACTGTTCTGTGATTCAAATCATTACCCACCGGCGGCACCTGGTGCACTGTAGCAGAGATATAAGCGCAGCGTCGATTAATAGTACCAAAAGCGACATCTATTCACCAATAGGAGTACTTAAAGCTCTAAACAATTGCCACACGTTTTGTCCGTGCCCTCAAGATGGCAAATAACTGCGTTGGATGTTTACAGGAAATTTTAAATATATTTCTGAAGAGTTTGGAATATACTTAGAAGATATGACCTACATTTCCGAACAAACATTTTACAAATGTATGAGGAGTGAACATATCGACCTATCGTTATATACCTATCCTAACCTGGAAATATTCTTACTGTAAATCCGTATAATTGAAAACAGATAATGAAACTGGTAAGACTTATCACAGCGATACATACAGAGTCGAAACCGAAATGTGATTTGAAATGATGATTTGATTTGAAATCTATCTGCGGGTGGGGACTGGTGACTTGTAATTGCAGGTTTCTCTTAGGAAACCTATTCCAGCTCCAGATTTGATAAAAAAAAAAAATTTATTTTAATCAGATAATAATAATAAACTACATATCTGATAAAGCTAGTCTTTAAAAGAAAGCCTTTACGTTTAG
Organism: Calamotropha paludella; assembly: GCA_927399485.1. Taxonomy (NCBI): domain Eukaryota; kingdom Metazoa; phylum Arthropoda; class Insecta; order Lepidoptera; family Crambidae; genus Calamotropha; species Calamotropha paludella. Next base: position 12,862,240 of record OV656828.1, read on the forward strand.
ATATTGATGAGTCGTTTGGATCAGTTAATTAACACGCTACTTACAATAACAGACAACAGAAATCGCACTTTCTAGTGTTTAAAGATACCTACAAAACACTGCAATAACTAAAAGCCCTTTAAATGTTAAATAAAGAGCAGTGGAGAATGAAATATTTTATCTTGTAATGGTTTTACGATTATATCTTTAATTTCAAATAGTCACTTGTCTGTTTTAGTACAAAAAATCTTTTTAAAATAATACGATAGTCGTATAATTTACCTTCTTTTCTTAGGTTTCTTGTCTCGTTTCGCTTTCTTCTCATCGTGTACAGGCACAGGAGAGATCGCTCGCTTCACAGCTGTAATCGAAAACAAGGGACCATTTATAACCCGCATAATTTTTTTTGATTAATATTTAGCTATTTCTAAAATGTTAATGGAGTTTACATATAAACGTCGCTAATTTTAGCTTGCATGCTACCACTAAGTCAGCTTGACATGTTGAGCACATAAATGTATGTAAGACCTTTTATACCATGTTAAATAAATTATTATGATTATGATGACCAGCGGCCCGTCCCGGCTTCACACGGGTGAACAAAATTCTTTAAATTTTTCTATTATTTAATATTTTTCCGTTAGCGCCATCTAGCGTCCGGTAGACAAACTACTTGCGGTTAACGCATTGCTATGGTAACGCATATAAAATGGAAAAAGAGCGGACAGACAAACAACAAATTCGTGATCTTATATTATAGACTAGCGGCCCGTCCCGGCTTCGCACGGGTGGACAAAATTCTTTAAATTTTTCTATTATTAAATATTTTTCCGTGAGCGCCATCTAGCGTCCGGTAGACGAACTACTTGCGGTTAACGCGTTGCTATTGTAACGTTATTGATATAATGGAAAAAGAGCGGGGAAAAAGAGCGGACAAACACACAAACCACTGTGATCTTAGATTATAGATTCCGCGTTCCAGTGTTTGACCGCAATGAACTCCGAAACTACTCAACTGATTTTAATGATTTTTTTTTATTTTGCTGGATTTGTTCCAAACTTAGAACATATTGCCTTTGTAACACAGCAACGCATGGCCGGGTCAGCTAGTATTTATATATAGTATTATACTTACGCGGCGTTAACGGCTTGTGTACGGCGAGGGGCGCTAAGGGGGCGAGGGGTGCGGGAGGGGGCGGCGGCGCAGGCTCATCGTCCACTAGTATCACGTCCTGCGAGTCCGATTCGTACCCTCCCCACGCTGCAACAGACAAAGCCACGCAAATAAAAAAAAATATTCCCAATGTAAATTGTAACATTACAATTTTAAATAAGAAGATTTTTGCCAAATACACTCGGCGTCAAAAAAATCGCACCTCTAAGAAAATCACGTTCAAATGGCATTAACTCTGGATATGCACATGCAGTCGTATTAATTATAATTTTATTTAAAAGGTTACTTAATTAACTTAATAAAAAAACATTATTTTTCATTATCAAATAAAACCTAAAGCAACAAATAAAGGGTCACAAAAATTCTAAGGAAATTTTGCTGCTCGGGAGAGTCGCGAGTTGCGCTAACTTTGTGGGTATAAAGAGGTCAACACGGGTTCAATGTGGGTCATTCGCTATTAAACCGTTGAAGGGGACACACGCACTGATTTTACTGAAGAAAGAACATCTGGAAAATGGACACTACAGCTGATGAGGCCGCTCAAGTGGTTGCACTACTGCAAGCAGGGGTGCGGCAGTGTGATGTCGCCCGGCAACTGAATCTGAGCCGTTTTTCGGTTCGTAGAGTCTACCAGCGCTTTTTAGAGACCGGTGGCTATATCCGGCGACATGGGTCCGGTAGACGTCGCTGCACTTCGGAAAGAGACGACCGGTTCGTTGTGTCGTACTCTTTGAGAAATCGCTTCTCAAACGCTGTTCAGCTGCAACAGGAGCTCCAGGCAGTTCGCAGACGCACCGTGAGTGTATCCACGGTTAGAAGAAGACTGAAGGAGAAGAACATAGCAGCCCGCAGAGCTGCTACAGGTCCAAAATTGACTGCAGCGCACCGACGAGCCCGCTTGCAGTTTGCTCGCGACCACGTCGATTGGACCATTGAGCAGTGGGGAGCTGTTCTCTTCTCAGACGAGACACGAGTGTGTCTTTTCTGCAACGACCGACGAAGAAGAGTATACCGGAGGCAGGGTGAACGTTTCGCTCAAGCCTGCATCCAGGAGACGGTGGAATATGGAGGCGGATCCTGCATGTTCTGGGGCGGTATGTCGGCTGCCGGCAAAACCGACCTGGTCTGCGTCTCCCGGACCGGAGGTGCTCGCGGACAAGGGTCGCTGACTGCGCGCCGCTATATCACAGAGATCCTGGATGTGCATGTGGTCCCTTTTGCCGAATCTTTTGGCGAGGGGTTCACATTAATGCACGACAACGCTCGCGCACACACTGCAGCCATCGTGAACGACTTCCTGCGGAGGTCCCAAATTCCTGTGATGCAGTGGCCAGCGAGAAGTCCTGATCTGAATCCGATAGAGCACCTCTGGGACCATCTTAAACGTAAGGTTCGATCTCGGGATCCGGCTCCTTCGACTCTAGAGGAACTCCAAACCGCGGTGATTGAAGAATGGGGTCTTATCCCTCAAGAAGAGCTCCTGAAGTTGGTGAGGTCTATGAGGGACCGTATGGAAGCCGTCATCAGGGCAAGGGGGGGTAACACTAGATTTTGAGTTAATTTTAAGACACTTTTTGTACATTTTTTTTGTAAATTATCGATTATTAATTAGGACTTAATTAAGATTTTTTATTATTTTTCAAATTTTTATGCTTTTTGTATAATTTTAATTAAAAAAAAGATTGCACTTAATTGTTGTTTGATGCTCCTTTTTGTTACCTTTCTAATGATACCTAACACTATCCTCTATATAAGGTTTAGGAATTTTTGAATAAGATTTTTATAAGGTGCGATTTTTTTGACGCCGAGTTTATATTTATTAGTATATTATTTACGTCAAAAATTCAACGTCTGGCGGAATAGACGGTGTAGGGAGATATCACGTGTACATATTTATGTAACCTAATGACCTGAGGCCCTTCACACCTCTTAGCACGATTCAAATTATGATGTTAAAGAGGGACGTCACTATAGACCGCATATAGCGCTGTCTCACTTTGGCAATCGAACTTGCATCGCGCTAAGAGATCATGATAGGCTTTGAGCAATAATATTTTAGAGATGCATAATGTTCGCCATTCACGCATTTATACAATTAACAAAAGGCAATTTTTTCGCCACTGATATTAAACTTTATGAGACGAATTTAAAATTTAAAATCGAGTGAAGAACTATTAACTTATCCAGCAGGTAGTTGTGCTGTTGACTGTACGCTTAAAAGCTTTCCGGCTACAAATCGTCAGAAATAAGATGTAACTGATTTTTCAATATTTTTTTTTCTCATTAATAACCGACACTATAAAATATAGAATCAGGTAGATATCACGAAGTTCATCAGTAGAATAGATCATTACGGCGTCTAGGCCGGTTAGTAAGAAGAAAGGGGATTCGAATCCCAAATGCGGTGAATTTTGGTTATAGATGTTTTCTAAATTGTTTTTCACATCATTAAAAACTTCAAAAATTTATAATAAACATTTTTTTAAGCTCCTAGGTTTGGCTTAAATTTAAAACAGATTAGTTCTAGGTCTAATTTAATACTGCTAGGTTAAAAAGCAGTTCTTTTAGTTTTCCAAAGAAACGCAACGTCACCTGTATTTTTTTTATATCTTATTAATTATTTTTTGGGTAACTGATTCAATTTATAGCAGTTTTTCAAGGTTGGGGGTTTGTTATTTAATGTTGTTGCATCCAGGGGTCGGAGCCAGAGATACTCCTCGCTCTGAAGCAAAAACAGCAAGAAAAAGAAGGTATAAAGGTAGAGCGACAGAACGAAAGGAAAGAAAGAGAAACGAGATAGAAATACGTCACCTTTATTATTTTTTTTATTTTCATTTTACTTGGCAACAACAGTGCCTAAGGCAATACAAGTAAAATATGAAGATAGGGTACCAAGGTAACAATAAAAAGGTATTGTAAAAGTAGGTTGACGACTGTTTGGTGCACGGTCGTAGATTCGAGTCCCAGAAGTGGCAGATGTTTGTGTGATGAATACGAGCATTTTTACTTGAGTCACGGGTATTTATATATATTTCTATTAATACATTTTTTTATCATATATGTATGTCTATCCGTTACTAAGTATGCATAACTCAAGCAATACAGTGCTTACTTTGCGCTAGGCTAATTGGTGTAAGCAATCAAAAATGTAAATATTATTATTATGTATTAAACAGCTTTTTAGTCTTAATCGATAATTAAATATTTGTAAAAGTATGGCTTTCGAAAGCACGAATATTCCTCTCATTGATGATGCAATATTGGTATACAGCGTGAAAAATTAAAGGTACTAGAAAATTTCGATGTCTTAATTAAGGCTTGGTAGCTCAATTGGGAGAAAAGTAGACCGGACATTCAAATGTTGCCTGTTCGAGTCTCTCCTGAGAATATCTTGTGAGCCGAGTCGATTTTATCTAGTATAGCATTATAATCAGTATTAGTACATTAATACTTTGTATGTTTGTTACCATAAGCCTAAGAAAAACAGTTTTTATAATCAACTAACGTTACCATAGCAACGCGTGGAGGGGTCAGCTAGTTATAACAATAAATACTTCATAACATTGCACCCATCACTTTCTTTACTGGTTAAGCAACTGATTAATGATTTTTCATTGCGTCGGAATTCACTAATTAGTCTTTGTACTAATTGAGTATCACTATATAAACTTCTAAGTTTATTTCACTATATCGCTTTTACCAAACTGATTACACAAAATGTGATTAAAAGAATTATAAATTTCGATCGCAAAATGTATCATATACTCATTATTCTAACATTTATCAACGAAACATGATATCAACTAACTAGTTCACGGAATTGCTATACAATAACTAACCGATAGGCAGTTTGTCTACAGTTTTATCGCTAAACGCTAGACTAAATACAAAGTAAGCGAAAATATATCCTTGACACTGTGGCGTGTAAACATTTATAAAGATTCACAGAATTAGCACAAAAAGGCTTTTGAGAAAATAATATAGTATCAAATAAAGATAAGGTTCCATTAATATGTACAGTCAAACGTAAAACCATGTAACATTACATCGATAATTTATTTATCTACTGTTGTCTTTTTGCTTTCGGCCGATTTAGTGTGACAAGGTTCTAAAATGTATGTAGGGTGACTGATCCAATTATCAGCACTTTAAGAGTTAGTCCTAACTTAAGCACGTTTAAAACATCGAAAAATACTGTTTCATCCCGTTATGACGAGTTTTCTAGTTTCAATATTCAATCAGTAAGATGATTATTTGAAAAATAATGTTTATTTTTATTCATTTTTTTTTTCGATAGGCAAGAGTAAAACATGACCATCTCACCAATTACTAGCACCATCACCACCAATTAATAGCATAGAGTGAGCCAATTCTCAGCACTGTGATAGTGGTATTGGAATTATATGAAATAAAAAATGGTTATTAGGTAGTACCTATAATCTCTTTTACTGAATTTTTATTATAGACGGGTGTTCATTTTCAGGAGAGGATGGCATATTGTTATCATGAATTATAACCTGGTGATTAATAAATGTCTCCTGTGTTTTGTTTGCTGTTATCTCTCTTATTTTGTTTTCTTTTTTCTCCTGTATTTTAATAGCTTTTTGTCTGTTGTTTCTTAGTAGCTATTGTCTCTTTCCCTTTTTTGTTTATCTTATTTCTAGTAGTTTCTAATTTCGCGTTATTTTTTTTTTCTTGTTTCTGTAATCTATTCACTTTAAGAGTCGCCTGTTCTTCTTCTCTAAGTTGTTAAGCTTTTAATTTAGCGTTTTCAGTCTTCTGCCATTCAGCTGAACACTTTTTCGTTCAGGCGTTTTTTCCGAAACCAATACGTCCAGTAATTTGACTGGAGTTAGTAAATATTGTAGACTATCAAGACATAAGAAGTGTGCACACCCAAGACAATCTTCAGTATTATTAGCAAATGATTCATTCGTTGTTGCAGTGTTTATAGCTTACATTTCATCTACAAAATCTTCTGCTTATATTACTGGAAATTGATCAATATTGAGAAACTCGCTAACAGCTTCTTGAGATGTGGACATTGTGGACGCATCAGTTTGATCATCAAAATAACAACAGCCAGTATCGCTTAAACCATTGCCCTACTCATTTAGGATTGATGATGTTATATCCTTGGAAGCCTCTTGATGGGAAACACGACTAGTGGAGGTGTAATATCTCTGTTAGCGCAAAACGTAAACAGTACAGTAAGGGCTGTTTTGGCTGCAACGTGATCAACTTCGTACACGTCTCTTTCTCCTCGTGATGAAGTTGATCAGTCGGATCAGGGCCTGGTAGCTTCTTACACGGCTTTTCTTAATCGCGACTGGATAGTTCCTCTAGGTACATTGCAGATTTTCGAGGCCAGTTTTTCGGACATACCCTTTTCTACTGCATCTAAGCTTTTTAATAGATTTTCGTTAGAGTATTTTATTCTTTTTCTGGGAACATTTTCTTCCTTTGGTTTCATAGTAGGTGGGTCTGAAAAATGATAAAACGCCAGGAAAAGCAAATTATCAGCATGCTTTTGATCTAATTATCAGCACTATGCTGACCAATGGCAAATGTAATTTCAGCACCATGCTAAGATTTGTATTCTGAAGGTATAAACTACTTTTAAGAAAAAAATTGAATTCTATGCATCAAATAAACACGGTTTACAATAAAAAAATTGTAATAAGTATTTACGTACTATTTTCCATTTATCAGAACTAGTGCTGATAATTTGGAATTCGCAAAATATTAGATCCATATATCAGCACCACATTTTTTAACAATATATCACCATACCCTCAAATTTTTCTTTTTAAACTATCCTCATAAACCATCTAAGAAATCAGATAAATCAAAAATTTCAGTATAAATTAGCTAAAAGATCTAATATAGTATATAAAATGTTAACACGTCAACTTACCTTCGATCACTAAGAACAGGCAAAAATAGGACAAACTGCAGGACACAAACGTTTTTTACAAAATTTTCGCTATTTTAAAGTCGGAAAGTATGGTATTGCCAGAAGGATTCCAAAAATATCAATTTTTTTTTTTTTTTAAGTGGTTACCCAAATTAGTTAGTGGAAAACCTTATAATTTAATTATTTATTAGGAGTGCTGATTATTTGGTGCAGTGCTAGCATTTGGATCAGTCACCCTATGTCACCGTAAAATTGTAATAAATGTTAGATTAAAATCTATCTCGCGAGATTGCAAACTATCGAAAGATTGTGAACCGTAACATAGTTGTTACAATTTAACATATCATTATCACGTAGATTCAAATCTATCGAAGTGAAACCGCCAAATTTCATTAACCTAACCAATCTTAAAATATATAAACCTATCGAATATAAAAACCTATCGAAAAATAATGCGTTAAATTGTAACAACTATGTTACGGTTCACAATCTTTCGACAGTTTGCAATTTCGCGAGATAGATTATAATCTAACATTAATTACAATTTTATTTTATTTTATAATGATTATAATCTAACGGTATTTACAATTTTACGGTGACATGTATATTTATGTACTTCTAATTATGCTCCCAATTGTACAGGCGACAGAAAATAAAAGTATAGTTTGAAGTTTGAATCTATCAATGATAATAATTTCTCGTTTGTTTTGTGAACTAGGGCATATCGCGCTTGCTTCAATTACCGAGGGTATATATGGATTGGTTCACGATTAAAAAACACGTCGTTCCCCTGGTTTTAAGCAATTTTCATTTCAAATTTCATCAAAATCGGATCTTATAAGATAAATTATAATAATTTATCTTACTTTATTATTGTTATATGCGGGAGATAGTTAATAAATAAATAAATAGATAAGTGTATACATATCTATACATATAAAAAATCCCTGTCACAATGTTTGACCGCGATGAAATCGGAAACTACTCGACCAATTCTGATGTTTTTTTTTTTCATTTTGCTGGATTTCTTCCAACTTAGAACATAGGATAGGTTTCGTTTTAATTTACAACATATTAACGCGTGGTCGGGTCAGCTATTATATATATAATAATCTCATTACTGCCCTGTGGGCGCGGGCGGTAAATTTATATGAAAATCATTTATGGATGCTATTGTTTTTTTTAACAGTATCGAAAACTTTAATACCATAATGCAAAAAGTTTTTATTTCGAATTTATTATTTTGGCCTTATGTAAATTTTTTTGTTAAATTCTATTTTTAAAAGTGAGAATTGAAGGATATTTTATTGGATTACTTTTTTTATATCAGTTCATCTATGAAACTAATAATAATAATATTTCTTACATTCACACCAATTAGCCTATCCCAAAGTAAGCACTGTATTGCTCATATTGTGGGTATTAAGGTAACGGATAGACATATACGATAGACATATATTCATAGAAGTATATATTAATACCCACGACTTAGGTACAAATACTCATAATCACCACACAAACATCCTGGACACAAACCCAGAATAGTCGGCGTGAAAGGAAGGATCGCTACCAAACGGTTGTCACATGAATCACGATATAATCAAATGAAAATATAATCAAGTGATATAAAAGCGACAAATTATTGAATTTTATTAGTAAAACACAATACAGCAGTATTTAGTATTAAAATATTTATGAACCGGACTGTAGAATTAGACACAACTAGCGGCCCGTCCCGGCTTCGCAAGGGTAGACAAAATTCTTTAATTTTTTTCTATTATTAAATATTTTTCCGTTGCCGTCATCTAGCGTCCGGTAGACGAACTACTTGCGGTTAACGCATTGCTATGGTAACGTTATTGATACAATGGAAAAAGAGCGGACAGACAAACACACAAACCACTGTGATCTTAGATTATAGATTAGACATACACTGCGATTTTTTTTTTAATAATTTAATGAGTTTTTTAAATCCTGTAATAAGAATTTGGAAAAGTCGCAGAAAACTGGCATTAAGACAACTCGTACATACCTGGCCTGGACGGTGGTCGTGGACTGTTTACAGCTGGACTCACCACCTATGGAATTGAAAAAAAAATTACGAATACACATCACGATATTGCAGCCCCTATATTTACATGCTTTAGGACGGGAAAGGCTGCAAAATCCGTACGAGGTAGTTGGCATATGTGAACCCATATTTTTTTTTCTCTAATAATTAAAATATTTATTAATGTAATTCAAAAATCTAGCTGGTAATTATTAATCCTTTTGGTGTCATACATATTTTACCAATATATGCTAAAAATGCCAGTAAAAAAGTGCATTTTTATAGATAATTTATATGAACAAATTTATAGGAACGATTTTATATATAAAAATATGCGATCGAAGATTAGAATGCAATATAATGAATAAAAATACGAATACGGTAACGGGGCCGTCACTAGTCGATATTTTTTTAAATTTTACATGCTATGTACACTATTTATGGATAATTGTCTAGCCAGCTTTGACTTTATACGTTTTTTGTTATACATAGCTCCAATAATAATTAGTCAGTGCACTTAAAAATTAATAAATAAAAAAATTCGGCACCCTGTAATCTCCAGCGAGTCTTTTCAAAAAGTAAAGACAATTTCATTCGATCTACAGGTACCTCATTATTTACATCGGCAGTATGATATTATAGAGTAGATATTTACCCTGGAGAGCGCTGGCGAGGTGAGCGGAGTCCCTCCCAGTCTCCGCACTTGTCGCTCCGCCGAAGATCGGTTCGAGCCTAAACATATAAAAGTAAGTCACAAACTTGAATTGACAGCAGTTTTGTAAAGTCACTTGGCATACTAATCAAAAGGCATAAATTGACATACATTGCAGGTTAGGTTAGGTTAGATATTCTTTTATTAATTACCAGCCAGCAAGCTATTTCAAATTATGCCAAATAATTAGTATTTTGTTCTATAATTATGAATCTTAAATTTCTGCGAAAAAAGGTAGACCCGTGAAAACTACCTCCGATAAAGCTAAATTCACAATTATTATTGAAAATAATAGAAAATATTAAGGTTTAACCGAGAAAGACGAACTTTTTGCGTTTATAGTGACATCTAGCCTTGTATGAAATATCTTAATGTACCAAACAACTATGGTACGAATAAGAGTATTTATTTGCTAAGGGGGTATCCATTAATTACGTGAGCTATTTTTCGATCAGTTTAGACTCCTCCCCCCTTAGGTGAGATTTGCCTGGACCCCCCTCCCCTTACGTGAGATTGGAGCTAAAAATATTTTCAACAAAATTTAGGCAAAATGAAGACTTTTAATATATTTTTTTTAATATCTGTAGTATTTTATATTTTTTAAAGTTGACGTGACATTTTCGATTATCCCCCCTCCGGTTTATATGAGATTTGGTAAGATTTTACAGGACCCCCCCCCCCCCCCCCATTCTGAACTCACGTAATTAATGGATGCCCCCTAATACCACATAGACATACTGGTAACTGTATGTGTCAAGACTGTATGCGAAGCTTTGAAATACACAGCAAACAGTTTTGCATAACGTTTCCATAAACTTTTACAATTTAATATATTTTTTGCATTTTTGCAATGCTATCTTATAAGTTATGTATTTTCATAGAAAAATACTAGAAAAAATCGATTCGGTTCACAAATGATTTCCCGCCTGAGAATTCACTTGTGAACAAAATCGATATTTTCCTGTTATTTTTTATTAAAATAATTTATTTTTCCGCAAACGTTAATGTTAACATTTTAATTTTATATCTAATTGAACTATTTTATATCAAATATAATGTAACATTCAGGGTATAAGTCTGAAAAACTATCCAAGTGAATGGTAAGTGTCCGGATGGTTAGCAGAATGTCCGGACTGTTATTGGAATATCCGAACAATTGAATTTTATAGTAACATTTGAAAGTTGTTATCGGAAAATCGAACATAAAAAGCCTTTTAACTGACAAGAAGGACGGGCACAAATTCATCAACTTTAACAAATGTAACAATACAATATTATACATTATCATACATAATACACAAAAAATAATATTCTATTTTCAGAATAACAGCAGTGTTATGGTTCCATTACATCTTTGATTACATCTTTGATTACAACAAAGTCAAGAGAGTATAAAAGACAAATTCAAAAAAGCAACAAAGACATCTTTATATTTACTTAACATACATATGATAAGTAATCGTAGGTAATACTGGTAGTTTTAATTAGACCTATCACCCAAACCAGAAACCGTTCACGAGCATGACACATGGAGCAGCCATCGCTTTGTTGAACTATATTTTCGGTAACGTAACGACACAAGAGATTTTACAAGAGAGCATGCTCTTAAAATTAACAAATGCTAATAGCTGTATAGCACGAACTGGGATAAATAATGTTCAATCGATACATAAGGTCGAACAATTATCGGAATCTCTAGGCAAGGCCACCGACTTCATGACAAATACCATCTCTAATTTCCTATGTCAAATACAAGCAGTTAGCTATTATCCCACTTACCGGCAGTGTTGCCAGAATATTATTTTTATAACATTTTACATGTTACACGACTCTAAATGTTACTTTTACAAAACTAGTAGGAATTATTTAAAAATTGTAAAAACTGTCTACGTTAAAATGAATTAATCTACTATTTAAAGTTTTCTGGAGTTTATTACATTTTTAAAATGGTTGGTTTGTTTGCTTTCGACTTGTGTGTGTTATCGATAATAATAAGTACTAGCAGCTCGTCCCGGCTTCGCACGGGTGGACAAAATTCTTTATTTTTTTTCTAGCATTAAATATTTACCGTTAGCGCCATCTAGCGTCCGGTAGACGAACTACTTGCGGTTAACGCGTTGCTATGGTAACGTTATTAATACAATGGAAAAAGTGTGGACAGACAAACACAAACCACTGTGACCTTAGATTATAGATTTAGAAAATCAAGAATTGAAAAAGAAAGTCTACGCTAAGTACTAGCCAGCCGTAGAATTTGGTTTTGTTCTACATTCTCTATGCTGCAAGTTAATCTTAGCGAGTTTTCTAGTAACAGAACCTTTTTTTAAAGATAATATTATTTTTTGAGTTGTTCATCGCACTTTTGAGTATGGGCTACTGGCAACACTGTTTACCGGTGTGTCCAGGCGATGCCACAGACGGTATGACGAGGTCCCGCCATCTCTTCACCAGCACCTTAGCTCGGCGCGCGAGAGTCGGGTCGCTCGTCTTCCGCCTTAGCTCATTTACATGCTTTCCAAGTCTGGTGGTCTGAAAAAAATATAGTGTATTTAATTATTATGTTTTTCTGCGTACAGTATGTATGGGTATTCTTATAATAGAGATGTGCACAACTATACTTTGTCCAATGTAGGATGACACTTTTGACAGTTGACACCTATATAGAGGGTATAAAGTTGCTATTGCAATGTCAAGCCAAACATAAGGAAATAAACGCAACTTTAGTACATAGCAATAAGGAAATGACACCTGTCAAAAGCATCATCCTACATTGGACCAAGTATAAGAGGCAATTTTATGATCAATTTAGAATTATCCATGTCATTTTGTTAAGGCTTTCGCCCTTTTTATACGGAATAGAAATAGAATGTTCGAAGATTGCACTGATGCAAACAAAGTAAGCGTCTATTTCAATAACAAAAATCAAAAGGTCATTTTTTCTTGTATTTTTACTACAAATAATATTTTAAATTCTAGAAACATAATAATTGAACCAACATTTTACATTTTACCAAGTAGTAAAGTTTTATGTGTAAAACTTATATACAAGAATGGCTTTCTAATAGCTTTAAAGTATCATTGTATAGATGGTTACGAAGTGCGCTTACGCAAGGAGTCCTAGTAAAAATTACGAGGTGTTTTTGATAAATGCCACCAAAATATTGCCACTTAAATACAATAAAATTGTATTTACGAATTGCATGACATGATAAACAGCCAATATACTTGACACTCTAGATCAGCACCAGCATCAATTAAAAAAAACTTTAAAACACTTTAATCAATTTTCTACTTTAAGACATGAAATTAAAAAGTATTTTTTTTGGTAGGTTAATGAGATTTGTTTAAGACTGTTACGGATAGACATACGTATATGATACATAGATATAATCATAGAAGTATATAATTACCAGCGGCCCGTCCCTGCTTCGCACGGGTGGACAAAATTCTTTAAATTTTTTCTAGCATTCAATATAGCCTTTGACACTCAGCAGTCATGTGCCTTTCTATTGGTGAAAGAATTTTTAAAATCGGTTCAGTAGATCGGAGATTACCCCTTACAATTTAACAAATATACAAACACACAAACTTTACTTCTTTATAATATAAGTATAGATAAATGACTCAGTTACAAATGCTCATATTCAACCCACAAACATCTGCCCCATCCGGGACTAAAACCCAGGACAGTAATTGCGAAAGGCAGGATCGCTACCTTTGCACCAAACTGTTGTCAAAGATAAATCATATTTGCAAATAATTCTACGAAGTTTTGCTTATATACTTTTCTAGTATCTACTTTTAATTAAAAAATAATCATCTTTAACAGTAGACATGGTAAACAATTATTCACCTATTTGCTTTTTATCATCCCAACTGCAGATTTTCATAAAATTTTGGACCATCTCTTAGGTACAATCTTTCTAATAAAAGAATAATAATATTATAAATTATTTTTATATAAAAATATTAGCAAAAATCAACTCAACTCACAAGTGAATTGCCTAAATTGCCTGAGAATTTACTTGAGAGCTGATTTTTTCTCTTAAAATATTTTATCATATAAGATACCATTGCAAAATTCAAAAAAATTATAAAAATAATATTTCTTACATTTAGTAGCTTGTGTTATAGATAATAGGGTAGCGGATAGACATACATATATGATACATAATATGTTTTATTCACAGAAATATATATAAATATCTAGGTACATATGATCATATTCATTATTTAAACAACTGCCTCTTCCGGGACTCGAATCCAGGACGTCTGTTAGACTCGGTTAGATTATTATTATACTTGTCTAGTCCATCTTCTTTTGCCCACCCTCTCTATGTCTCTAAATCATCTAAGCATCCCTTTTTGTCTTGGTCACTATATCTTCTCTCACACCACACCATTCTCTTGTTATATCATTCCTTAGACATTTATATATTGCTATATAATATTACTTCCTTAATGACATATACGAAAAGAGAATAAAAAAAATTACCTCCAACAACTCTTTTGTGATATTGATTTTCTCCAAAATGGATATGATTTCATTGACAGCGTGCATGTCGACAACCTGAAATAAAAAATAAAATCGTTATACTTTTAATTGCCCAAAAGTAAGTAAAATTAAATACGTCATTGAAAAGAACATAGAAAAATCAATTCATGTATAGTATTTTTCCATAGAACTTCGTTCAGTTTACGACGTTAAACAATTTTACGATCTACAATCAATTCCGTGAAGGTAAAATCAACCAAGAAGAAAAAATAATGTTAAACAGTTTCCTACTATTGTAACCGAATACTACTTTTTTGACGGTAGATATCCCATATAAAGCTTCTAATTTTCATAACAAAATTACATTATGACAAATTAGGTCACATGTAACAACATGATAAAATAAATGTAAATTATTTACAAATTTATATTATTCCTCATACTAAATTTTAATCAATTATGAATGATTCTAATATACGAACTCGCTGAAAGGTTTTTGAATGGTTTTATTAAATGTTATGTGTTACAAAGCAAATACTTCATCTTGCACAAATGATACAGTATTAGCAATTGAAGCTGTGACCTGTCATAGAATAAAAAACTTTAGTTCCTATATTGGCAAAGCCAAGACAGCTTTTTTTTATCTGATTTTTTAAATTTTGGGCAACTGGTTCACATTTGTACAAATTTTTATAGTTTGGTTAAAAGTTATTAATATGTCATTACATCAGGGGTCAGCGCCAGAGATACGCTTCGCCCTGGAGCGAAGATAAGGAAAGAGAAAAGGAACTTAGAAAGGTAAAGAGAAACAGGAGAGTCAGGAAAGAAAGAAAAACAAGATAGGAGCCAAGACAGTTAACACAATGAGTGTGAATCAACAAAAACAATTCTCAACCCAATTATATCATTATGGTAATTATTTTAATTAGTTAACTTAGGTCTAAAATAATATGAAAATAACCTAATTTTTTACTGTTTGTGAAGTAATTAAAAGCGATTTGTTTATTTTCATTCTATAGACTGCTCTCCACATAAAATAGTGCTTATAATATCCTCAGTCAACAATTTACAGTGAAACTATCATAATGGGTACAAGTTTCATAATAAGAGTTTATTAATATATGGATTTTTTTTATTTTGAATAGGTTCGCTCTTGATCCCAATCAAACCCGAGGGCCAATACAGGATACTTGATGGTACGAGCTAACCCAGAAGGTGCCCATTCACCCTGGCTTTAAAAAAAGGATGGGTTAAATACTCAAACATACAAACACATAGTTTAAAGTTTAAAAGTTTTCTGATAAATGGATGAGTCCAACATGCAAACAAATAAAAAATTGATGAAAATTTTATGCTTGTTTTAAATGAAATGTAAAATATGCGAAGTTTTAATCTATATGTCAGTCATGCAACTAGAGGTCAAATAATTTTGCTCTATTAGTTGGAGAACTAAATGACTGCACAAAATTAAAATCGCTTGTGTGGTTTTTGTGAAGTTGATGACTATAAAATGATCTATAACTCGTTTAAATATAAATTCATTAACTTTTTTATATTATGCATTGCTATAAGAACCATTTCTTAAGCAAATAAATGTGACCAAAAAATATATGTAATTATTATTAATATGAAGCTTTAAACCCAAATTTACTCAATATTATCAACTTTAAAATCTATATAAATAATCTGTATATTCTATGGATATATCTGAATGTTGTAATGTATGAATTAATTATTATAAATAAATCATTAATTGTATGGCTTTACCTTGTAGCCACATTAGAGGCGATTTGGGTTAAAGATAAATTTCCAAATGGTCAAACCAACTTTGTTTAAAAACTGATATGGTAATCTTTGTCAAAGTGCTATGAATTCATCCCATAGTAACATAATTGTATGGCAAACAATAGACTGCCATCATATCTTTTAGGTCATTATGTAAGTATCTTTCTACATATTTGAAGTATTTTTAATTAATAAATTGTGGTTAAGTCTCACTTAAAAAGTACAGCTACTATGTTAACCGTTAATCTCCTTTGAATTAATGGATTATTGGGTAAATATGAAATATTTATTATATAAATAATCCTAATTATATTATGACAATACTTTGTGAGTGTGTTTGTTACCATATTGTCAGTAATAAAAATAAATTTAAAAATAGATTTTCAATTTTTAAATTTATTTTCCGAAAAACAAAACAGTATCGACAATTGATACACCCCTGATGTGAGTGGCAAATTAGCATAGGTTGATGCTCCATATCGCATTACGGAGCTTGGAGCGCGCGTGGGGCTAGTAATAATAATAATAATATTAGACAACATCACACACATTGTTCTGAACTCAAGTTAAGTAGCTAAAGCACTAGTGTTATAGAATTCAGGAACAATAACAGTACCGCAACACCTAGACCTGAGCCAATGAAGAAAAGTTTTTATTCCACATTGACACAGCGAGGGATCGAACCCTGGACCTCGAAGTGGCTTTACCATGAAAATCGGTATGCAAGCCACTTCACCATGGAGTGAGAATGAGTTTATTGTAACATATATTATATTATTCAACACTCAATACTACCTATGTCAGTTTCTAGAGTAACGCTTTTTGTGTTACTATGAATTATTTGAAGAATTTGTCCGCCAATAGGACTACAAAATCAATACATTATATAGCAGAAAAATAGACTGTTCATATTTTAGGTATTGACTAAGAAATAAAATAGAGTTTTTATCTATGATGATTATTGCATAGCCATTATAATTTAAAGTGTATCAGTGTATAACATCTGTGAATTAAATAAAAATCTTTAAAATTACCTAATTGTCACCTACACTGGTCAACTATTTTCTAAACCATATCTTTTTTGTCTCTTAAAAACATAAAAGTGGTAATCAATCTATCTTGTTACAAATTCCAAGAAAATTTTACAAATATAGACAAACTATTTATTTTTTGTTGAATTAGTCAATTTACTATACATAATCTAAGTTTTGTTTTGACAAAACAAAATGAAGAAATCTTTATAAGTTAAAAATTTGACTTTTCTCAGAAGTCCTTCCTGACAACTCAAATTTGACAAGTTCAATTTGTAGTAATAATTTCGTTATATGTAAAAACCTATCTATTAACTGCTTGAACAAGAAAAAATATAATAAAAACAATACAAGTTTTAAAATTGGTGAAATGCAATAATCTTTGAGTGAATTTGAAAATCACTAGTTTGCACATGCAAATCAGTTGACAAGGAATGCATTAATATGTTCCACCTCATATTGCAAGAGTTAGTAGCTTTTGTTATAATTGATATGAAACAGTAAATTGTGATAACACTGAAAGGCAGATAAACATACTAAAGAATTATGATCTCTGAGACTCAAAATCGACATGGTTTTCAATCTGGAAATAGTAGCTAGGAAAGCGTTTAGACATATAAAATACACGACGACCACGCTAAATTGTTGCGAGAATTACAGTACAGTCATAGTTGCACAACCAAAAATAGCAGTAGATGCCGAAATTTCATTAACCTGGAACAAAATCTGAAAACCAAGCAGGTGCAACCTGCTAGCACGAGGTGAACTCACAGCGACTAACTACATTATAGGTACTCACATAAGGTCAAAAGGTACAAAAAAGATTTTTTCGTTGATTCTCAAATGCCGTCTTATATCAAGAAAACCTACGGGAAAGGTCACGCGTGGCACAATTCCATACTTTCACATTGCAAAACATTTGGCACCAGGGACGGAGGGACGGCAGGCGGCGCTCTGACGACGTCAGTGGCCCCACCGCACTCGCACAGCTCACGTATCCACACAGACACTACATATCGAGGCCTTGACTAGCACTGCACCCCAAAATCTTCGACCACTGAATTCCATCATAAGTATTTGGCACCATTCCGTAGCAGGAAATCGTTGAGACAACCTCACAATAGGCTAAATCGCAACATCGAATCGGGTGTCACAGGCTCGTGGGGACCGTTCTCGTATCTCAGCTAGGCTTATCAGAGTTACGATCTTTAAAACTCAGAAACTTACATTGTAATTGTTATCCAACGCATTCAGAAGTCGATTACTTAGATCATGAGCGTTATTACTCATTTATAAACCAAAATATTTAACTAAATACGACGAACGTGTCTCGGCTGCGTCGTAATGGCGGACCGACGACTACGTATGCCCGTGCCAGGGCATTTTAGCCGAATAATTCAGCTGATAACTACTGAGGCGACGCACACTCGTGTTTTTCCGTTTCTTTTGACGGAACAACTTTATTTTACAGACATACCACGCTAGATGGCGCTGCAAATTTAGTGAAAAACAATTATATTATAAAATAACTCTTATGCCCAAATATGAATAAAGTTATGATATTTAGAATACATAACTTAATTTGTAAATTTTATGTATATTTAAAGAGTAAAAGAAAGAACCTTCTATTAAATGGCAACATTATATTTATTGTTATAGTAACATCTGTAACAAAGCTTTATAACGATATCAATAGATGGCGTTAAAACCCCATGCTGATAAAGATGGCAATTTCTAATAGCCCCATTTATTTCATAAAATGTTGCCATATACGGGCTTTTGCCCTTACTAACTGGTAAATGAAACTTTCATGTCGATTAGAAAAACCAATTATTCGTTTATAGTCGTATGCATAATTTACACTTGAATACTTTCACATTTTTGGTTACTTTTAGTGATTAGTTTTAATTTGTGATTAAAATGATAAGAACGTGACATATTTATTGAGGCCGTTCATGTAAATACTGGGAATGCAAACGAAGTTTACAAATCAACACAACAATTAATAGTTATAAGGTTTTTTAATTCTTGAGAAATTCGATATTTTACGACTTTTGTAGTCGAGTAGCTTGCTATTATTTCCAAGATAATGCACTACAAAGGCTAGGGGAAACATAGAAAAGGTTTTTTTTGTCGGATAGTTATATCGTCGATGTTTCTGAATTTCATGACACAAGTGCTTAAACGACACCACTTGGGTTCGTTAAAAATCTAATATTAATATCAAAAAGTTTAATATCAATATTAATTAACTCATTAATTAATTTCAATAATGCCAAATAAAAAAATATTTTATTTATATTTTCTTTTCGAAAGATCACATCCCAGATAAATAGTAAACATAAAAAGACGCTAAATAAAATGGAAATCCAATATTTCTGCCAAAGACTTCTTGAAGGAACCTGTAGCACGAATTAATTCCTTGTAGGTCCATTATCTAAAAAAGATATCTGTCATGTTGAAAATAAATGGGCTGTATTGTTTTACAATTTTTTTATTACACAGACACTCAAGTTCAAAAAATGTAATAGATATATGAATATAAAGTTTATTGTTGAGAATCTTTCTTATCTATTATTTTAGAGTAAGAAAATACTTAATACAGGAAGTACTAATTTCAGTCGCTCGAAACCTTATGAATTTCTTTTCATAAATTTGAGGATGAAATAATTATTATGATGCAAAAAGACTGTCAAATTTTCTTTATTGATATAGATTCGATCAGGGATCGGTGGTCAATGGGTCACATGAATTAGTAAAAGAATTTGTCTTACCTATCGCAGAAGAAATATGCCCAGAACATAAAAAAAACGTTTGAAAGTCTTAGTTTCTCTGCTAGAACTTGCATCCGACGTATCGAAGACTTTGATGCCAATTTGTGTGTTTAGCAGTCTTTTTACTGCTTCTCTTTAGCGATGGTTAAAAGTACGGATGTAGTACAGCTACTCATATTTGTACGCGGACGACAACTTTACTGTTTACGAAGAGCTTGTGAAAATGTGCAGTTTGAAAGGTACAACTACGGGAGAAGATTTATTTCACCATTTGGAACAAGCCCTGGATTAATTGCAATTAAGCTGGAAAAAGTTAACAAGTGTCATTACCGAAGAAGGCAAGAACATGAGCGGTCAAAACAAAGGTGTTGTTGGGAGAATCATCAGCAAAGTGAAAGAATCTGGATCTACTGGGCCATTGATTGCTCATTGTATTGTCCATCAAGAGGCATGGTGCTCCAAGGATATATCCTGGAAAGAAATAATGGATACTGCAACATCCACTGTCAATTTTATAAGAAGAAATGGGCTCACATGCCAACGGTTCCAAAAGTTTTTAAAAGATCTGGAAGCTGATCACGGCGACGTGGTTTACTACTGTGAAGTGAGTTGGCTCAGCCGAGATGCTGTTTTAAACGATTTTTGATTTGATTGACGAAATTGGAAACTTCATGGAGATCAAAGGAAAGCCAGTCGAAGAGCTTACTAAAAAGCAGTGGGTTATTGATCTTGATTTTTTGACTGATTTGACTATGGACCTGAGTCAGCTCAACAAACGCTTGCAGGGAATGGCAAATGTAAAGTCATTCGATATGAAACTGAAACTGTTTATCAAGCGTTCATCAATAATGAAAGAAAGCTTGAGACAATTTTGAGTGGCAAAATATTACGTATTAACACAACTACAAACTGAGTTTGTAAATTGATTCACCGATTTTGAAAAGATCTCTCTAGCATGAAAATTTTCCAAAACCCTTTTGCAATCGATATTAATGATGTACCAAACAATTTGCATATGAACATTGTAGATTTGCAAAGTAATAGCTCACTTAAAACGGCATTTGAGGAAAGCAGTGACTTGGTACAGTTCTAAGGAGGTTTGAATTCTGAAAACTTCAAAGAATTTAAAAGTTTTCTCAGCAGATAATCAATATGTTTGGTAGTACGTATTTGTGAGCAGACTTTTTCAATTCTCAACTACCACAAAAATAAGAATTGTTTGCGGTTAACAGGTGAAAATTTAGACGCGACACTGCGCTTGTCAACGACTAAAATGAAAGCAGACGTTAAAAAACTTGCAAGTCAAACACAGCCACAAAAATCTCACTACTTCTTACTTTTATGTTAGTATAGCAATTTAATTTAAACAGATATGATTTATATGTATATATATGTGAATATATATTTAATTAAAAATGTAGATATGCGTTTTATTTCAAATATTACAATTACATATCGGTATATATAAAAATGTGTGGCCAGTACTGATACTCTGGCTACATTTGTAGCCCTCCTATAGCAAAACGATGCCGACCCTTGGATTAGTTTAAAGAATTGTGAAATTTGAAAATGTTGTATGCGCTGATAACCATAGACTAAAATTATTATCCATACCTCAGAACAATTACTAAAGCAACTAACTGACAAGCTTTAGTTATTGTGCTGAGGACTATAAAAAATGTTTTTTACATTCACACCAATTAGCCTAGCCCAAAGTAAGCTCTGCAAGGCTTGTGTTATGGATACTAGGGTAATAGATAGACATACATATATGGTACATAGATATGTAATATTTGTAGATATATATATATATATATATATATATATATATATATATATATATATATATATATATATATATATATATAAACACCCACATGACATAGGTACAAATGGTCGTATTCATCACACAAACATCTGCTCCTTCCAGGATTCGAACCCAGGTCCGTCGGTGTGAAAGGCAGGATCGCTACCTTTATACTACACGGTAGTCTAACTATAAGTTACTAACACTAACACCATACTACCAATATTATTATTTATGTTAAGGGATTCAGTTATTTTATTCACTTTAAGTATTTGCTACAGACAGACTATATAAAGTTTTTATTTGAATATATTTTTAAAATTGAGACATAGTTTCAAGGGAAATGTTTAATATTTTTGACTATTGACATCTATTTGTTTTAATATTTGCATATAGTGGTATTAAAATCACCGTGATTCCATGTTTTAGTCTTTCGTAAAAAAAATTGAAAGAGACTTCAAAGCGCTGTCAAAGGATTGAGATACATATTACTTATAATCCTCCATGAATATATATATGAAAACTTGACACATTATAATCAAGCTCAGAGTAAACAGGACCAAGGGATAAAAATATTGTTTTTACAAAGATAACCTGTGGTCGAGGCTGTAATGTTGCTATTCGTTATGGCAAACTTCCTCAATTTAAAATGATTTTTTCATTTCTGAACTTTATCAGGGAAAATGTTTATTTTTGCTATAAACACTGTTTTTGTTCATTCGTCTTATAATATGGCAACATTTATAGAACCATCAAAAAAATGTCACTTTTCCGATTTGTGGAGACGTCGTCTGTCGCGTTACTATAATGGTTTATTTAAATAAATAATCAAGGGGCAAGTAAAGACGTCGATTTAGTAATATAGTTTCAATCGTGAAAGACAAGGTTTGTCATGTTATCAAATAACGTAGTGTAATACTATTGGAAAGTGGTGATAAATGGCGAAAATCGAAGTGGTTTTGTGTATACTGTGATAGTGGATATGGATCGTCGGTGTTCTCAGTCGGTACGGACGCTGGTTTTCGACGATTCAGACTCTGATCCGCCGAAAACCGGGCAGAAGAAAGAACTTTCTTCATCTGGTGCCCCGTCGTCTTTGAATCAGAGTGCAGAAGGTGAGAAAAATATGTTATGAATGCATTATTTTGGATACTATATAGGTAGCCGCCAGTTCTTAGTAGCGCGGTTTCGCATTGTTTTCAAGGTTTATCTGTTCAGCTGTCAGTGTTATAGCGAAGGCGTGAATAAATAATCCGTTGTGATTGGTTCAGCCGTAGTGTGCGATACATATTTGTTTCATTTCTTTTCGAGTCGCCTACACCACATGCCTAAATTATGCCATGAACTATTATTGCGAAAGTAAGCCAGGTGACCGAGAATATAAAATAAAACTACTTAGTTTTTTTATACAACACTATTATGCCAAGATTTTCTAGAAACTGTGTTATTTCTTTGCTCTCAATGTTTATATTATTCATTGTGTATTGAATATTGATTAATTATGAATGTAACAAATGTATAATATTTTTCAATAGCAAGGTTAATCATTAAAATTTCTGTTAATTTTGGTAATATAATTTTTTTACATGATGGTTGTGTGTTCTGTACAAATCTCATATAAGACATTAAGTTTTACTTTTTTGAAACCCCCACTATTATTAATGAAAATAATATTGTTTTATTTAAGTAAAACAACATATTTCTCCTGTGTCAGCTTAAATTTTGATTCTAATGGGCTTGTTAAGATCACTGATGAATGCCAACTCACTCAGATTCTAAAATAAAACATATGCATTTACTATCTTAAATTATAATTACTTATTACTGAAGGCTAGGGCCCAAATTAGGAATTAAAGAAACTAATTCAAATTGATTAAAATAATGAAATAGGTACATATAAGTAAGTCAGAAGCTTATATTCTTCTACCTACTTTTTACATCCATTAGCAAAACACTGCTTGTGTCAATAATTTAAAGTATCAATAATATTTTGAAAGGAATACAACTCATTGTGTATATCACTCCTATGGACACTGATATAAATGGACATTAGTTTATAAATAACTATTTGTTTAGATAAGTTAATGTCTTGTTTGTCACTTTATTGCAGAAGTAATAATAAAATGTTTAAAGTTGATTGAAGTTTACATCCCATAAACTAATAAGTTGTTGTTGACATTTTTAAATAAGGACAATCTCTTTTGTGTCAGCTAATGTTGCTACATACAATTACCAAAAACTAAGGCTACTAGGCTAAAATTTCCAATATGGACCGTTGATTTAAATGCCCATATTTTTTTTGTAGTTAGTACTCACTAAAAGAAAGCGTTTTGCAAAGTATTAGGTTACGAAAACTTATGGTTCATGAGATATATTTTTTTAAACTTTTCATACAAATTGGCAAATAACACGCAATTACACAATTAATTTGACAAATAATAGATGTCAAACGTCAATCACTTCACGTACTAGTATGTATTCATTACTATGACAATTAGTTCTCGTTACTATCATATTGTTACTCGTTACTTCAGTTACTGAGTATCTTATAACATGCTATGTTATGTATATTAGAACAACGTACTTCGTACGCGTACAGTATGACGTCGCGGCGTTCCAACATTCGTGATTTGTAGAAAACATACTTATACATTACATACCCAGCTGCGTCAGATATTTTTTTTCACTTTACTTTATTTTGAACCAGACTTTTAATAATTAACAGCTTTTGTTAACCAAGAAACAATTTAATCTCATTAGAGCTCATTTAGACACATCTCTTTTAAGATAAGAACGAAAAAACCGTGATAATACGCGATAATAAAAAAAAACATATTTCTAATTTGTAAAAATTACTTTCTTACCTTGTTTCTGTTAAAATCTCAAACTTTGTATACATACGTAATACTAGAATAGTAATCAGTATTATATACCTACATTAATTTTGGTTTGGTTAGGTTAGGTTAGAACTGTGACCACAACGCACGAGCCGAGCGAGCGAAGCGAGCGTGCCGCGGCAGCGGCCGGCGAAGTGCCAGAACCGAATCGGTCCTATAGTTATTGGTTTAGGTACGGTTAAAACCAAATAGCGCTATTCTAACCTTAAAACTTTAACCATGAATATCTCAATAACCATGGGGTTCCGCAGGGTGGGGTTGACACGGTGGGATAGCCCTAACCCCCCCTCCCTCCTCCCACCCCTCAAACCTCATATATTGACGGTCCATATCGTGTTATTTGCCAATTTGTACGAAAAGTTTAAAAAAATATATCTCATGAACCGTAAATTTTCGTAACCTAATACTTTGCAAAACGCTTTCTTTTAGTGAGTACTATCTACAAAAAAAATATGGGCATTTAAATCGACGGTCCATATTGGAAATTTTAACCGGCTACTAGCTTGATTTACATGAAAAAATTAAGATAGTTTATTCTGGCTAGATTTCCCTTAAACTTTATTTTAAGGAGTTATCATCGATTTAAAAAGCTCCAGTGGCTAGCGCCACATGCAAAAGAAAGTGATGGCAACAAATTGGTTAATAATGTATTATAAATACACACACATATGCACCTTCTAGTATCAAACCCAGGAGCACTGGTCAGGGAAGCAGAATTGCTACTTTAGCACCAACTGACCATCAAATAAACAATAGGTGAGATGCAAAGGAATAGCAGGGTTTAAAATTTCTCGAACAAGAAACAATACTATTTAATATAGTATTGTTTCCTTCATATTTATGTTATGTGTTTGTATGACATATTTTCAACATAGCTGCTCTGCCATCCTTACGATAAGTGCAATAAGTCGAGTTTTTGGGCAAATTGACTTACATACAATTTACGTACAAATGTATGTACAAATATAATATACTGCATAAAATCCCGCTTCATTTTATAGTCATACTGTAAAAGTTTCAAGTCAATAGCTATTATAGTTATATACATATACAAAAATTTAATCTTTAATCACAATTATTTCGGAAATTGCTGGAACTACTTATTGCACTTTTCATAAGAATGGCAGTGCTATACTTTGCTTCTATTTTAATTATCTTGTTATTTTAAACTAAAAGTTACAAGATACATAATTTAATGATACAAATTATTGTAACTTGTGCATTAATATTAACTGTCATTGACATATTAAGTTAAAAAAAAAGTATTGTTGACCTTTTTTGTTAAAGAAAGAATAAATGTTGATTGTATAAATTAAAGAAAAAAAAAGATTAAAAACTTTTAGATTAGAATCTATTTAACGTAATGTACTAGGCAATTATGGTAACTGAACAGGATATGACTGTTGTCTAAGGAAATATTCATTAAGTGTGACATTAAGGTCATTCATTGACTCCAGTAAGCATTTTATTACCAAACGTAAACAATGAGTTGATAATATCAAGTTGGGGGAATATTAATTAATGATTTGAAAATGTGAAACTATTTCTTACTATCTTGTACCTCTATACGGTTTTGCTGCTTAACCTACTCAATTAGAAAATGATTTAGCGATAGCAAAAGCTTTAAGGAAGGATATTGTCTTTAAAGTAGCAAATATTATTCTATGGCTCATGCTATCACCATTTTAATTTGAACAACAGCAAAATATTTATTGTTGTTTTAATTGAAATGTGATAGATAAAAACTTGAGTGTTTTTTTGTCACATATTTTTTTCTTTCTGCTTCTTATAGTCCACAATATAATGAGGCTGAACTGGCAGAAGAAATACAGCAGCTTTTTGCAACACCCAAATTTTCTAGAACTTTTTGAAGACACTTTGACTTGTAAAATTTTATCATTCAAGAGGGCTTGAATAGCTACTAGAATCTTAAATTATACATGTTGAAATGTCTCCAAAAAGTTCTAGAAAATTTGGTTGTTGCAAAAAACTGCTGTTTTTCTGCTGCCAGTTTCAGCCTCATCACAATATAACATAATCTGCTTACAAAAGCGCTGCGCAAAACTGGCAACTTTATTTGAGGTATCTGGAAACCTATTAGCGGACATTAATCGCTTTTAAGTAGCCAAAAGTTGTCTTAAGCAAGATTTGCAATAGAAAATCGTAACGTCAGAGAAAATAAGTATTATCTTCTAAGCTTAAATAACAGTTCTTAATACTGTAAAGTACCTATTATAGGTTGGTTTATAATAGCGCTTAAATTTTGCAAATTTCTAACGCCTAGATTTTCAACAAGAGGTAATAATGAATCCTTAATAGACACCGAAGATTACTAAGGTTGATACTGGTATAACGACAAATACAGAGCTCTAAGCGTTGCCAATGCATTATTTATCTTATTGTTATTAAACTATACTAGAGGCCCGTCCCGGCTTCGCACGGGTGGACAAAATTCTTTAAATTTTTTTCTATTATTAAATATTTTTCCGTTAGCGCCATCTAACGTCCGGTAGACGAACTACTTGCAGTTAACGCGTTGCTATGGTAACGTTATTGATATAATGGAAAAAGAGCGGACAGACAAACACACAAACCACTGTGATCTTAGATTATAGATTAAGTAGGGTATTTAATAAAGAAATTAATATCATAAGACATTATGTGTGTCTTCATTCAGAAACATACTGTTTATACTACTTAAAATGTTTTGTAAATTATAAAAGCTATGATAATGATAATAAATTTTTTATCTTCAATGAAAAATAAAAACTATTAAATTCCCTCAATAATTTTATCTCTGTTTAAGGGGTTCCTTGTTTAGACTACAGTTAACAGTATCAATTATGTCCGCGGATAATCGGACATCCAGTTGGTAAAGCTAAAATAGATTGGATTGTTTCTTTTTCATGCTGATTTATTCAATTGATTCGCTACGAACAAAATTAAATTTTATTAGTTTATTTGTTGACTTTCTATGAGTGAATCATTCGAATTTGAATTAGGATTTTTGGAACTAATATTGTGGATCTTTAATAAGATTCACAAGGTTTCGAATACTTTTGTACGTTAGCCTAAATGTCACTAAGTTACAAAATCATTTTTTTGAGATATGAGCGAGTTTCGCTCAATAATTACAAATAATAAAAATATGAATATTACACAGATCGAAAGAGATTTTTTTTTAATAAGACTTATTTAGTTCTAACACTTCCGCGCACATTACACATTTGAATAAAATACTTTACCGTGATCACAGCTCCTGTAAAGGAGTCGAAACGCCAGGATTAAATATAAAATAAATTATGCGCAAAATCCGTAAAAAAGTGTTTTATGAAGACTTCTTTTTTAATGGGTTTGCTCTTGATCCCAAGCAAGCCTGGGGGCCAAGACAGAATCCACGATAGAACGAGCTAACCCAGCAGGTGCCGATTCATCCTGGTTTTCAAAATGGACGGGTTATAAGTGCTCGGAAATACCATTACTGTCCATTAGGACGGCGGGATAGGTGAGCGAACAATTACATCTCATGCTCCATCGTGCTTTCAAGGCATGTTCGGTGATGTTAACCAGATTTCTGGAGAGCTGGATAGCGCAGAGTGTACATAGCTGTAGAGAGTGTACTTTCGCAAGAGGCTGTCGGTTGACCAAATAATATTATCTCGATATTCGTGCTTCAGAAGAAAGATTTAGTCGTTAGTCCCGGCTCCGAACTAGGCTCGCTTAGTAGGTTCGATCTGTCTACGGTGTTTTAACTTTTTTGATAGTCAGCATCACATATATAGTTAGTACTTGTTATAGAATTGAGAAGCTACAACGGTACTACAACACCCAGACCCGAGCCAATATATAATGGTTCGTCTTCTACATTGACCCAGCCGAGAATCGAACCTGGGACCTCGGAGAAGTGGTACCATGACAATCAGTATGCGAGCCGTTAAGTCGCCATTCTTAGTGAAGGCCTGTATCCTAGCATATTGATGATGAAGAGAAAGAAAATTATAAAAGAAACGATTGTTCTAAATCGCAGGCTTTCCATTAAGATACCTACTGACACACTAATAAAATACGTAACGATATAATTGAATGGAAACTAGGGTGCCATAGAAACAATCCCACACGTCATCTCGGCCTACTTTTCCTACTTTCGAATTTGTTGCTTGGTGAAGCGGTTTGGAGTCCATTTTGCAGTGGCGCTAAGCGTTTATAGGGCAGTAGTACCACCTCATTACATTGAAGGTAGTGTTTTTTGCTGACTGCTCTGCTCACCTCTTTTGGACACAACGGCTTTGATGAATCAAAGAAAGGCGACTGTTTTTATAATATCTGCTTTTCATATCATATTAAAGCAATTGGTATTTTATTTTTTTACTATAAGAATTATATTGCGATATTGTAATGGTTTCAGCAAGGCTAGGCTGTAGACTAACGATTGAAAGTTATATTTCAATCCCTCGGGAACAGTATTTCTTTCTGGATGAAAGGTACCTTATGTCCTTTTCTGAATCTCAGACAAAGTGTATGCAAAGATTCCTGATGATCAGTTGAGTAGTTTAGGCGTGAAATTGTATTATACAAATGAACTCAATACTGTCAGTCGCGGATGCTGCGTCGAAACGAGTGGTCGTTTGTTTATCTTTGTTTCTACTCTACTTGACGACCGTTTGGTGCAACGGCAGCGATCCTGCCTTTCGCACCGACGGTCCTGGGTTCAAATCCCGGAAGGGGCAGATGTTTTTATGATGAATACAAGCATTTGTACCTGAGTCATGGGTGTTTATATATATTTCTATAAATATTACATGTTTATGTATCATATATGTATGTCTATCCGTTACCCTAGTATCCATAACACAAGCCTTACAGTGCTTACTTTGGGCTAGGCTAATTGGTGTGAATGTAGAAAAAATATTTATTTATTTATATTTATATTACTCTTTAGAATGAGTATTTTTACTAGGACACGTTCATTTCGAGTGTGGTAGACGAAAGTATTTTTCAGCAACCAATCTGTAATAATTAACGAAGAAAAAAGACTTTTTGCAAGTTGATGTTTTAATAAATACTTAATTTTATTTACAAACTAGTAGATTCATTAAGAAACGTAATGAGTTTCTGTAATTGGCTGCCAAACTGAATTACATTTTTATATAATTTATAAGTATACGAAAGCTGTAGAAACTTTGTTTATTAATAAATAAATAAATTCATTGATTTGTTTATTATTGAACCTAAATATATGTTTTTATAAAAATACAACAAAAGTTTACAAAAAAAAAACTGCCGCCCCTAACGCTATTATGAAAAGTAGGTATAATTATACTTACGCATTATATTACGTATATATATTATATTTATCTCAACATTATATACATTACTTTATACCTACGTTTATAAATTTTATTTATCTCAACAAAAACTCCTAGTTTCGGTTCTGCGTTAGCTATATATTTACTATGCTTTGAGGTGCATGATTTTTTACATTTTTAGATGTAATGATAAAAATAATATTTCTTACATCCACATTAGTTAGCCTAGCCCAAAGTAAGCAAAGGTTAATATTATGGATACGAGGGTAACGGATAAAGCTACATATAGTAATCCAAATGTATAGTAATCCAATATTGGTAGAAAAATACATAAATACCCATGACTCCTTTTCTGTCTTGCTTCTCTATCTTTCCTGTCATTCTGTCGCTCTTTCTTTCTATTATCTTTTTCTTACTTTGTCTTTTCTCTCGGGCGAGAGGCATCTTTGGCCTCGACCCTCAGTCGCAAATACACTCACAACAATTGTATTATTTGAAAACTGTTTACCTAAAAATTTAATAAGTTACCCTTGTCAAACAAATAGGAATAAAAAAAATACCCATGATGTTTGTGTGATGAATACGAGGTGTAAATGCTCGTTTTCATCACACAAACATCTGCCCCTTCCGAGACTTGATCCCGGGACCGTCGGTCCGAAAGGCAGGATCGCTACCGTTGGGTACAAATGGGTAAATTTAATAAATAATGCAATGTATCTTGCCAACATTCTTGCAACGTGTTTTTTTTCATTCCATTTGCTTGCCAAATGACCAAATGTTTTTGAGACCGTTGTCTTTTATAATTAGCAAGTGTTCTGGTTACTTTTCCATTTCAGATCAGCTCTGATTATCACAACACAAGGTGTTTGGTCGGACGTGTCGCTTCGCCGGCGCCGGCTTTGTCTCTTGGAATGGCTCGTTCTAGTTTTCGCATATTACAATGACATTCCGGTTTGTGCATCCAATCTTGTTTGTCCACCGGACACTTGCAATTTGTCTGCAATCATCATTTTGAACGCATGAAAAAGATTTAATTATAACTTAATCTACTTGTTATTAGGTGTTTAAGATAATAAGAATAATTCTTACATTCAAACCAATTGGTTTTGTTTAAAGTAAGCACTATTACAGTGCTTAGACTAGGCATTACCTCGTGTTATGTATACTAGGGTAACGGAT
Organism: Calamotropha paludella; assembly: GCA_927399485.1. NCBI lineage: Eukaryota > Metazoa > Arthropoda > Insecta > Lepidoptera > Crambidae > Calamotropha > Calamotropha paludella. Next base: position 12,893,346 of record OV656828.1, read on the forward strand.
ACATAAGTGATGACTCCCAAAAAGGAACCCACAAGGCCACATGGTGAAGTGAAGTACAGCGGGGGGTTTTAGCAGGTATGCCCGTCAGCCTTATCAAACGGGTGAGTCTCCCTCGGAAAAAAAAAATGAAACGGTCACATAAATATATTATTCATAGATGTTTAATACTTTTGGAAATATATATAAATACCCATGACTCGGGTACAAATGCTCGTATTTCTCATACTAACGTTTGCTCCTTATGGTTCTTGAACCTTTTTGTTTTCGCAGGAAATGCATTAGGCATTCGCTCGTGCCAGGAGAGCAGGAGACGATATGTGGGACTCTCCTCTATGCCCCTACCCGGTAAAGGCTTGGAGGCCTACCCACTAAAACCTGCGGCGTCTCACACACATTGGTGGGGGTTGCGTGGCCCCTTTTGGGACTTGAACCTAGGACCGTCGGTGCGAAAGGCCTGATCGCTACCGTTGCACAAAAGGGTCGTCGTAGATGCTTTATTACTGTACTTACTGTTGAATCAATCGGAATAAGTTCATACTACTGATAAAAGTAATTGAATATTAAATTAAATGAGAATGATATAATTAACATTCAAAGATGTTTTTAGATAAAAACACCAGAAGGAAACGTGATTATGAATCATTATTTTAATTGTAATAATAACTGTTGTTTTATTATCTTAGTATGTATGTATGTAAATTATAAATACTGTTTAGTAAGCTCGATGGCGCAGTGACTAGCGTTCGACCTATGACTGCTGAAGTTAAGCAACTGCAAGCAATGGTCAGTCAGCAGATGGGTGACCAAAAAATTATATTTTAAGTTAAGCCGTTGGTCCCGTCACTCACCAATCGCGTGGTCGATTATGGCCGATTTTTTCTACAGTATTTTCATCCATAGAGAAGGTCATTAGGCATCTGGTGAAAATATATTGTATCATAAATAGACGATACATGGTTTATGAGGCAGATGTGCGTGGGGCAAGTCGGTAGAGGTAAAACAAGGCGAACTTTCAGGGACTAATTAGAAGACCATTGGTGCAATGGTAGCGATACTGCCTTTGCACCGAAGGTCCTGGGCTCGAATCCTGGAAAGGGCAGATGTTTGTGTGACGGGTCAGCTAGGGTATAGACCCCGGCAAATAAGTTGAACATGATTTTGAAATCACGTAACATGCGCAGTAGCAAGTTTAGGTACATTATTCACAACTGCGCATGACACGTCATTTCAAAACCATGTTCAACTTATTTGCCGGGGACAATACTGTTTATGATTGTCTAACCGTTACCCTAGTATCCAGAACTTGGACTAGGCTGATTGGTGTGTATATAAGAAATATTATGATTATTATTGCTTTCAAAGTTTTCAGCCTCAATCATTTTTGCCTAAGATCTGCTCATTAAGACATACTAAATTTTGGTACACTGTGTTTTGTACTAAAAATACTTCAGATAAAATATTAATGTAAATAAAAAAAGTCGTCATACATATATTCAGTTCCATAAGACAAAATATTATTTCAGATGTTATGTCTTTAAGTGCTTAATGAAAATATTAGGCTGGTTTCACAGTCATGCGTATGCGCAGCATTGTCCAGACATACAAATGTGGATAGCACTCGTGTTTTGCTGTCCTGTTGAAAACGTACTACCGCAAATACTGTCCCAAAAATATTGTTTTAATAAATCCCTACTAATATTATAAATGTGAATGTAAGTTTGTTTGTTGTGCTTTCACGCAAAAACTACTAAACCGATCATCATGAAACTTCCGTACATATATTCTTGGAGGTATTAGAAGTAACATAGGATACTTTTTATTGAAAAAAAATTGCGGGTTAAGCCGCGGGTAAAAGCTAGTAAATAATGATTTAAAAAACGTTTAATTTCTCCACAAAGGTAGCTACAATTATACTTCAAATTACAACAGATATGGTTCACCGTAAACTTTTGCGAAACGTCTATACTAGGTTTCATACAAAACCTGTATTACAGATAACCAGGCCTCAACCACCTCGGAGTGGACTAGTGTGTTAGTTACAATATTATCAAAAGAAAAGAAAATCACATGTCTTATCATAAACTGTTAACTAAACAGAAGATAAGACAATTTTTAGATTTTAAAAATAAGTAAGGTAATTTTATCTTTCCCTCTGGGCAAATGCTCAGGGCCCCGCGATCGATAGGGGCCCCCTAGTTCCTGCCAGATCACTAAACCAATACCGACATTTATTACAGAAAAACTTATTTAATTAGAGTAAATAGAACCTCATTTAGGGACTATATTATCGACTTGCTTATCAGCTTTTGCATGCACGAAGCTATAAGCCTATCGAATCATGCTCATCATGCAAGCATGCTTAGATAATTTTAATTATGTGAGAATCGCCCTATTTAAATTAAAGACTAACTATTCATCTACTGACTGTCAATAAAAAAAAAACTTGTTTATCAACTTTTATTGTCTATTCTAGTAATAAAATAGTGTTCTATCGAAGTCATAGGGGCCCCATTATTCTTATATGTCCAGGGCCTCCAATAGGTTAAAGACGGCCCTGTGTGTACGAGGGGCGTTCAATGTATTTTCGGTATGGGCATGAAATAATAAGCAGAAAATTCTAAATAAAATTTATTTTTCAATGTAGTCCCCCATAACCACAATACACTTATTTGATCGGGAAAATAATTTTTCAATACCCCCTAAAAATAATTTACTTCTTTGCCTGAAAAAAGTTCATCAATTGCCGCCTTCAACTCTTAATCGTCGGAAAAATGGTTACCTCGAAGATCCTTCTTAGGGTTTGGGAACAAAAAGTAATCACTGGGGGCTAGGTCTGGGCTGTAGGGTGGATGAGTGATTTCTTCAAATCCACAATCCCTCACAGCAACCTTGGCACCGCCCTGTGTGTTTTTTCAACATTGTGGAATCTGTCATCGTAGTTGTCTTTTCGTAATGATGTCTTGAATACAAATGATGAAATTTAAATTTTATATTTATACCCTCAAAGAGTGTCTTTAGCTAATGAGATAATATAATTACCCTCATCATTAGTTTATCGATATCGATATATCGATACCGAGAATACTTTGAACTCCCCTCGTACATATGTGTTGTCTGTGTAAGTTTGTATTTTGTCATTGTTCAAAATGCTACAACTCCCTGACCCGGGCCAATATAGAAGTATATGATCATGAAATCCGGTATGGGAGCCACTCGATCACGGAGGCTGTTAATATTATTCCGACCACGCGCATCTGACGGCGGTGCCCAAATGCATAACTATGAAACCAGCCCAATGTGGTTATGCAACAATTTAAACTGACGAGAATAGAAGCCATTTATTTATTACGTAAGACTATTTTTGCTAGCCCCCCATATAAAAAAAATAAGATTTGTTCCAACCTCCAACTTGTAGCACCAAGCGTTTCTCAACATCTTTTATAATGCGCAGAGCAAAGGAGAAAAAAACCCTTCCTGTAATTATAAAACTAAATGGCTGTTTCATCTTAATCGATTGCCCAAACATTTATAAAAATGTTTCTTTCGAATACGAGAGGATGTTCCTCACATTGATGAAACAACGCTGGCCTAAAGCGTACAATCAGAAAGGTACTAGAAAATTTCGACGAATGTTCACAAGGCTCGGTAGCTCAATCGGGAGAGCATTGGACCGGATATCCAAAGGTTGCGGGTTCAATTCCCGCCTGAGAATTCACTTGTGACCCGAATCGATTTTTTCTAGTATTTTTCTATTATAGTAATATATCTTATAAGATAGCATTGAAAAATGCATAAACTATGTAAAAATAATAAAAATAATTATAACCCGTCCGTTTTTTAAATCAGGGTGAATAGCTTCTGGGTTAGCTCGTTCCATCGTGGGTCCTGTCTTGGCTCCCAGGCTTGATTGGGAACAAGAGAGACCCCATAAAAAAATCGTCTTACGTAATAAATGAATGGCCCCATACCCGCTATATCTAGATGTACTGAGACCTAGATTCACCTAGTGCTATTGTTTTCGTGATCGCATTTCACAACGACAGCAAAAGCGAAAGCTTACGGCTTTCCCCAAAACTGACGAATTTGTATTCAATGTTGATCGTTTGTGTAAATTATTGTTTTATGTAAGCACAATAGATCGTTCGTTGATACATTTTTATATTAGTGTAACCCAAAGCAATAATATTGTTAATAGTTCAAAGTCTTGTTTTTTTATTGTTCTTGGATATTTGGTAAATAACAATGTGGAGTTGTTGTGATAAACAAAATTCAACAACATTCGTTGAGATAACGTCTGATGTTAATTTTCCAGTACTTCATGCTTTTGCAGTGGTTTAGCCTTCAAATATGAATTTATTGAAAATTTAGGTTGAAAATAGATTTATACGCAATTGCAGATTTATTTAACTTTTGGAAAATAGAGGATAATGACTGTTTTTAGTCACATTATTTTAATGATGCGATTTCATTATCTAGAAAACTTATCAAAACACTAAATTCAATTAAAACAATACAAAATTAAATTCGAGTAGGAATTCGGTCAGTCATTAGTTCATTCCATAATATTTCTATTTTATTTCTATTTTCTATATTATTTTTGGAAGTGAAAACTTCTTTAGCGGCGTTGTACACTTCTTGGGATGGGTTAAACTCGCGTCAGGACACGTGACCGGAACGAAAATTCGTAAGACGGATGGAGAGTAGACCGCCGACGCGGTTTAGAAGAGGAAGTAATATCCTCTCTTTCTACCGCGCGGCGATAATGTATGCCTGCTCCTGCTGTTTCGTTTAAGTGGCGGCAGGGCGCTTGCGCGTGTGTGCGTGTGTGTTTGTGGTCATGCTTGTGTACGATAGCGCAATAAATGAATATTGTATATTACCACATAAATGATAGTACTTTTATACTGATAATTAAAGCAATTCATGCGAATTTTTTTCCTAACCATTCCAAAATATCAAAAATGCATAACGTCAATTTTTATGTTATTTACTTCTACCTGCACTCTTGGAGTGCAACCCGTTGTTTTTTTAATACTTAGCTATCCTGGCCAAAGGAGCCTTTCTTACTTCCATATAAGTTAGGCTAAATATGTACCTAAGATTCAAAGATACCAAAAAATAGCTAAAAAATTGTATATTCCGAAAAAAATACTTATTTATTTTTAAATACATTTGTACCACAAAAAAAAATCATTCAAAAATATACATTACTTGCAACAAATGTTTTTTTTTTAGCTGGCAAGCACAATTGTTTTGATTTTGAAGCGTTTTGTAGCTTAAAGTTATATAAACATTTTTCGATATTCAGTCTTAAACATAAAATGTATACAAGTTTATCAGCAACACCGCTTTATGAATTCTTCTGTTTTTAATATATACAGTAGGGTCAAGAGCGAAAATAGATATTTCTTGCTATTGCGAATCATTCTAAGCGTTTAGTTATTTTATCAGCCTACGGACTTTACTAAAATACCGCGTTCCAGAGCCGCGAGAAACTTGTTAAAATCTAACCGACTGTCACACACGTGCCATATTAGCGTTTCGTTCTACGCAGTTGTGATTTTGTGTATAATTTATTGTGTTTTATTAACTTTATAAAAATCTAATTTCTGGGTATATTATATATGAAATAAGTGTTTGTACATTATTATGAATATTTTCAAATAACTTGTACCAAGGTACATTTTTGGCCCGAAAAGAAAGGTCTCCTTTTAACAATTTGTTTTTGTATTTGTTTTTATGAATTTGAATTACACATATGAAAATTAAATAGTAAATATGAGTGAAAAAGTGTATTTGTGAGCGAGCAATACATTTAACTTTCCTACTGGTAGAAAGTAGTGATTATACATAATATGATAAATATCTATTTACAGGAAAATTCATGACCGAGTGTGTCTTAGTTTATTCGATATTTTTATCATTATCATATCAGTAGCATCTGGTTGTGGTTGAACATGTCACAGTTATCGAATGCATCGGCTGTATGTACGATAGTGGTAGCGGTGACACCGATAAAGATTGTAAGGCCCATTTTCATTGATCGAGATAAGAAACGCATTCATGTCATTATTAATTATAGATTAATTTATACTTCCTGTTACACACTTCCGTCCCATTTCACGAAATCACTAAAACAAATTGCAGGAAAGCGAGCGGAAAGATGTAACACATCAAAAAGTTTTCAGGTTCTTATTTCAAGATTGCAGTAACATACTGCGTAACTTTTTGGTCCAAGTACAATTTTAACAGAATTCACGAAAGTGAATATTTTTTAACAACTTTCTTATATATCTATTGACTTATAAAACAAAAACGAAAAAAAGGAATTCAATTGTACGTTACATACAACACTCCGTCAAACTCAAATCAAAGTACCTACAACTCTATCCTTTCTCAAACATTAAGTGAGAGAAACTGTTCTGCAGAACGGATATATCTATTATTTCGACTGCGAGAAATTCTTTGTCAATCCGTTGTATTCTGGGAAATAATGATTCATTATTCTTTATTTCGCTTTCGGCAGAACTCCGCATGTTTGTATCGAGTTACGATCAATGAAAATACGCCTTTATTGGAATACTGATAAAATATAATATATATAAACTATAACACTAAAGTAATATGTTGCCACAATAAAAGCCGCTTCGATTCCTCGAATTTATTATAATAATTTATTTTATTATTTAGCAACACAGCTGTTTTAATAAAAAACGGGTCTGGGTACTCAATTTTTGAGATTGCAATAATAACCAGTTTCAGGTCTATTATTGCAGTTTAAAAAATTAAGTACCTGCTTTTTAATGTCCGCTCGTATATAGACGGATGTTTCTTTTATTAGAAAATCAAGTTAGCAACTGAACAAATTACAACGAATTTACTAGATACTAAGAACGAATTTTTGGAGCGGAGCTCCCCTGGATCAGCTACATTTTTGGATCGGAGCTCCCACGGATCAGCTTCAATGATGCTATGTCTGTTTTTTATAATTACAACGAATTAGTAGATACTAAGAACGAATTTTTGGAACGGAGCTCCCATGAATCAGCTACATTTTTGGATCGGAGCTCCCATGGATCAGCTTCAATGATGCAATGTCTGTTTTTTATAATTACAACGAATTAGTAGATACTTAGAACGAATTTTTGGAACGGAGCTCCCATGAATCAGCTACATTTTTGGATCAGTTCTCCCATGGATCAGCCTCAATGATGCAATGTCTGTTTTTTATAATTACAACGAATTAGTAGATACTAAGAACGAATTTTTGGAACGGTGCTCCCATGAATCAGCTACATTTTTGGAGCGGAGCTCCCCTGGATCAGCTACATTTTTGGATCGGAGCTCCCACGGATCAGCTTCAATGATGCTATGTCTGTTTTTTATAATTACAACGAATTAGTACATACTAAGAACGAATTTTTGGAACGGAGCTCCCATGAATCAGCTACATTTTTGGATCGGAGCTCCCATGGATCAGCTTCAATGATGCAATGTCTGTTTTTTATAATTACAACGAATTAGTAGATACTAAGAACGAATTTTTGGAACGGTGCTCCTATGAATCAGCTACATTTTTGGATTGGAGCTCCCATGGATCAGTTCTCCCATGGATCAGTTTCAATGATGCAATGTCTGTTTTTTATAATTTAATATTTTGGAATCGAATCAACACATTTAGGACTAGATTGTGACGGAGCCCGAATTTTGAAATTCACAAAAATAAAATAAACACTACCTCTATAGGATATCCTATTGAAACAAAAGCGCGCGCTTTTTGAATGTTTTCATTCTTATGGAATTTCAAAATTTACTAAACATTTTTTTTTAGTATCACGTTCTCTACAACTAGTGAAGCTTTATGCTTAGCGACTGCATCACTTAGTAATCAGAACGTATGGTAATCGTATAGAAATCAATGTCAAAAGGGTCAAAAGCAGCCTCAACCGACGAACTCGAATGGAATTTTAAAATTTCCTAAACATTATTGAACTTTTTTTTTGTATTACGCTCCGTTCCAATAGATGGTGCTAGCGAAGCTTTATGCTTAGCGAATGCATCGTCCTAGTTTTTAATAAAAAGCAGGTATGGAACTACAAATTAAAAGTTTTTTTATATAAAACGCAATGTCATAGGTAAGGATTTGATATAAACAATTTAATTGACAACGTGCTCTCATTAAGGTGTTTGTATGATAAATTGACGTGATTTCGATATCTTAATGAGATAATGATTTTAATAATTGAACTATAGTGACCCCAATAAGCGCCTACGTAGAAGACGGATGTCAAGTGCAATACGCGACATCATCTTTATTGTAAAGTATATAAAGTTGAATTTATGCATTATTTTTATTTGAATAAATAAAAATTTAATGCTTGTTGGTTGTAAAGATGAATTATTGATTTTGGAGCCAATAATAAAGTGTTTCTGTTAGGTTTTTATAAATGGTGAAAGCCTCGTGAAGATGATAGAATGGATTTTTTTTTTTACACACATAAAGATGCAAATATTTAATGTTACAAACAAGAAAAAATTAGATAACAGAGATTAGTAAGCTGCACTGCAGTGGTGAATAAGTCCCCGGCTTATCACAGTCACAATATGTCGTCACCACGATATTGCCATGACGCTGTTTTTCAGCCTGGGGGTAATATGTGACTTTTTTCAACCGGAGGCTAATATTTAACCCTCTTAGCCGGTGCCACGATTTAACTGTTTTCTGAACAAATACTATTAAACAATCGGATTATCGGCATTTTTTATTATCTATACTAATATTATAAAGAAGTAAAGTTTGCGTGTTTGTATATTTGTTAAATTGTAAGCGGTAATCTCGGGATCTACTGAATCGATTTTAAAAATTCTTTCACCATTAGAAAGGCACATTATTGCTGAGTGTCATAGTCTATATTGAATGCTAGAAAAAATTTAAAGAATTTTGTACACCCGTGCGAAGCCGGGACGGGCCGTTAGTTGTAAATATTTTAACACGTTGACTGCCACGGCAATTTTCAGAATTCCGGTCTAAAAAGCCAATGTCATTTTATTATATTATTAAAATGTCTAATTATAGTATATAGTTATTAAGCCAGCATTGAATTTTTGTTCTCAGCCCAGAAGCCATTATCCATAATAGCACTGATATACTACGAGTTTAAATGCAGCTGCACGAATATGACAAGTAAACACACTACGAGATAACTCATAGTCGGCATTCTAGCAAAGAACGCAATCTACGAGTTATCTCGTAGTTGGCAGTCAACGTGTTAAATTGTTTTTTGTTGTTGTAATTGTCATGTTGAAGTGATGTGTTTTTGATTGAGAAGTAAAAATTGATTCTACCTTTTGATCTGATGAAAAGAATTAAAACAAACAACAAAGGCACCTTATTTTTTACTATATTTTAGAATGAGTCAATAAAAATTAAGTGTCAGAAATATTATTTGTTGACATTTATGAGATTTTTTTGTTATACTACAAAATGGGCAGTATACTTATCCGAATTATGGCTTTTTAAGCGATCTGTAGACCTGCTTGCCAAGAATGTAGTTTATGGAAACACCGAGATGACTTCCACGACACGGCGTACCATAGCCGAGGTCCGAGCCTTTAGAGGCGCCCTATGACACCCTGTGCTCCCTTTCCGGCTAGAGCGCCGTAGTGACTCTATGCTGGTTCGGAGACTCCCTCATGGGAGATGCCGTCCAGCTAGAATACCACTATGGAGGCTCGCTACTCTCGGCTTAAGGTCCATTTAAGCATTTTACCGTCCCAAAACCCGGTATCGTTGTTAAGGTCATCTGCGACCAACATCAATTACACATCAGAAAAAAAAACGAGATGACTTTAGCTTTGGACATATTTCGACTGATGATAATTGTTTCGTGTATTAAGAGAACTCTTCACCAGCTCCTTTATTATGATGATATCATATACGGACGTAGTTACCCAGTGTTTGATTTATGGCCATCGTAAGTATTAGTCATAATGCGTTGGCCCGGAGAAACGTGCTATTAACATAAATTTGCATTTTATTATCTACGGGAGATTAAGTATGGGTATTTGAACCCAGTAATATACGGTTAAACAATCTGTAGCGATATTTCCATTTTGATCGTATGCATTTGATTGGGAACATAGGAATTCAAAATATATTAATTTTTATTTTTATTATTTTAAAAACATATTTAATTCAATATTTGAAACACAACTAGACATGTCAAAAAGAAGGAATAATAGGTGACGTGCCATTGCGTGACTTAAATATTTTAAAAAAGGCCAGAGGCCCTACCATCACGTCTTATAGCGATTCAAGTTTAGCTGTTAAAAAGAGACGCCACTATAGACCGCGTGTAACGGTGTCTCACTTTGACAATCGAATCGCGCTAAAAGATGATGGTAGGCCCTCAGGACCTTATCTTAGAAAAAGTTTTTATCTTAAAAACACAAATGCAATATACAAAATATTCCCAAAAGTAAAAGGCACAAAATAGTTTTGATGTTTTGGAGTTAATCTCCTTGTAATATATATCCTGATAAAGTGTACATTAATAATTATACAAACTTATAAATTAAGCTAGCCGAAAGTAAGCCGAAAGTAATACTAGCGTAACGGATAGACATATATTTATGATAGATATCTAATATTTATAGAAATATAAATAAACACCTATAACTCAGGTACAAATGCTCGTATTCATCACACAAATAACCATAAATCAATAAGTAAGCTTTTATATCTATATCTATAAGTATTTATACATGCATGACTCGAAAAGATATGCATGTAGAACAGTTCCTTCTGCTTTGGGTACATTTAACATTTCTTAATTAGCTTCAAAAAATCCATCTTATGTTTGAGTGTTTAACGGTTGTAAGATTTAAAGTTACTAACAATCGCAAATGGAACATTGACGTCAGAAAAATAGAAGATTTTATTTTTTACTTTTTACGATAACACATTGAGAGGGTTGGCCATAAAAATATCGTATCAGCTTTTGAAGTCACTGAGATAAAATAAACGTGTCAACTTTACTTGCTAACCGAGAACAGTTATTCAGTGTTAACTGACACTCGATATTTTATCGGGTATGCGTTATCTTATTATTTGATTATATTATTGATATTAGAACGATTTTATCTTGTGTCCTTATTTTATATATTTGATAATTGAATTTAAATGACAATAACATCGATGCATTCTGGCTTAACAAAAGACTTATGTCAGATGCAATCAATATTGAATACTTAATTAATAAAAAGACAAGTTACCTTGTGACGAATAGAATCAGTCACGGCTAGGGTTGCCAAAACAATATTTAAATAGTTAGATATATTATTTATAATTTTAAGTCTAAAATAATCTTAACCGATGTGCTTGTATGGAAGGTCTGATGAATTGAAGAAGCGAGAGATGTATGTTAGGATTGTTGAAAGTGGATATCTGTGATCTCTGCCTGCTCCTGCGGCAAAAAGGCGTGAATATATGTATGTATTGTAATTTTTATATTTATCATTAGTGTCCGACCGAAACTGGTTTTCATGACCGAAACCGAATTTCGGTAACGGTCTCTGTTTCGGCCGAAACCGAAACTGAAACTTTTAACAAAGATCATGTTTTGTGGGAAAAATATAGAAAACATTATTACAATCGGTCAGTTTTAATTTTTTTCTTTAAATCGGTCGAAATTTCGGCAGGTTTGCCTCCGAAACCAAATTTTACGCTGTGGGCCAGCGTTGCTTCATCAAAGAGAGCAAAATCCTCGTATTCGAAAGAAACATTTTTACATTGTCAATTGATTTGTAAATTATAACTTTTGGAATAATAACTGCACTGCAATATAATATATACGCTGTCCCCAGTCTAGCGAAATAATTTTTCGTCTATTGATAAAAGAGTATGTGTCTTTTGAAAATAATAATTTTAGTATGAAATAAAGTTCTTTATAATATTATGATTTGATGACAGCCCTGTCTCACGATTATCTCAATAGTCCCTGAACCGAAAACTCATAGCCGATGCATAATCTGTATCAATTAATTAATCATTGTTTATGGTATTAAATACCATAGCGTAGTCGGTCTTAATTTCGATTCCAGTACAAGGCCGGTTGGAAGGTTGAAACCATATTTTAAAATATTAATTGGTGCTTAAAGTCTGATTAATAAGTAGCTTGGTATTATTTTGTTAATACTAAGAATAGCGTAAAAATAAACATTTGATTTTTGACCAGAGATTTGCATTCGGCCTTTTTGGTGGGGTTTAGACCTTTTTTCGTTTTGGTATTTCTATTTACAACTAGCTGACCCAGCCACGCGTTGCTGTGGCAGTAATATTATTTTTCTAAAATAAAAGATTTTTTCTAAAATAAAAGTAGCCTAAGTTACTCCTTATTACATCAGCTACCTGCTAATAAAAGTCCCGTTAAAATCGGTCCAGCCATTTCAGAGATTAGCCGGAACAAACAGACAGACAAAAATTGTAAAACATGTTATTTTGGTTAATTTATTATAATAGAAAAATACTAGAAAAAATCGACTCGGGTCACAAGTGAATCTCAGGCGGGAATCGAACCCGCAACCTTTGGAAATCCGGTCCAATGCTCTCCCGCCTGAGATTCACTTGTGACCCGAGTCGATTTTTTCTAGTATTTTTCTATTACAATAATTTATCTTATAAGATCGCATTGAAAATGCATAAAATATATAAAAATTATAAATCTAACATGGCTGTTTCATCTTAATCGATTGACCAAACATTTGTAAAAATGTTTCTTTCGAATACGAGAGGATGTTCCTCTCATTGATGAAACAACGCTGGCCTACAGCGTAAAATCAGGAATGTACTAGAAAATTTCGACGAGTGTTCGCAAGGCTCGGTAGCTCAATTGGGAGAGCATTGGACCGGATTTCCAAAGGTTGCGGGTTCGATTCCCGCCTGAGATTCACTTGTGACCCGAGTCGATTTTTTCTAGTATTTTTCTATTATAATAATTTATCTTATAAGATCGCATTGAAAATGCATAAAATATATAAAAAAAATTATAAATCTAACATGGCTGTTTCATCTTAATCGATTGACCAAACATTTGTAAAAATGTTTCTTTCGAATACGAGAGGATGTTCCTCTCATTGATGAAACAACGCTGGCCTACAGCGTAAAATCAGGAATGTACTAGAAAATTTCGACGAGTGTTCGCAAGGCTCGGTAGCTCAATTGGGAGAGCATTGGACCGGATTTCCAAAGGTTGCGGGTTCGATTCCCGCCTGAGATTCACTTGTGACCCGAGTCGATTTTTTCTAGTATTTTTCTATTATAATAATTTATCTTATAAGATCGCATTGAAAATGCATAAAATATATAAAAATTATAAATGTTATTTTGGTGTATGTACCGTATATATATTCATATGAATGTAGTAAAAACGGTTATTTCAATATTACAAACAGACACTCCAATTTTATTTAAATGTATAGATTAATGGCTCTAATATTTTTACTTTTGGCGCAAAAAACCGCTCTACAGGTGCAGCATCTAGTATTGCACATGTGCGAAACATTAGTACAAGAAACAAATCAAATCCTATCATTTGATTATCCCACTCGAATTTATTCGGTTACTATCGTTTATTCATCCTTCGACGCCCCATAACTATTAAACGGCCTAATCAATTTTCTTCAAACATAGCCTAAAACAGTCTCGGCCAAGAAATCTTTTAAACAAAAGCAACTAAATGAAAATCGATTAATTTGTTCTAGAGCTACGATCTCTCGTAGACAGACACACACGTCAAAGTTTTAGCACCCCACATTTTTGCGTTGGGGTTTAAAACAGAAAAGCTTTTGTTTTATCTGTGGAGATGTTAATAAAATGATGATGTATTGGACAATACAGAAACGGAAAATCTCCTAACGCCCATAAAGTAACTCCACAAGAGTAATGACGACATTTAAATTGAGGCGGCACACATTCAGAGGCGTTGCTAGGTAACCAAAGGTCCTGGTCTAAAAAAACAGAGGCTCTCACTAAACTGTCCAGGTTTTATCATCAGTTGTTTGTCGTGCACTGCATGGAACAGCAAAACTATTAACTTGTGTCTTGTGAGCTTTAATGTTTATCGCCAGGTGAAGAGTTCAGGATCGTATACTTTAATTTTATTTACATACCAAAGGTGAGAGAATTTTTAGCTAGTTCAATACGCGGTTTGCTGGTCAGAGTCCGAGTGCTCCCTGACCTTGAGGGCCCTGGTCCTGGTGCACAGCACCATCTTTTGTAGTCAATAGGCAAACGCTTGACCACTATCTCGCCTGATGGTAAACGACGATACGATCTAGGATGTGACGCGCTTGCCTAGAAAATACCTATTTACTCGTGACTTGAAGATCCCTGAATTGTTTTTGCCAGGAAAAAGACTCAGGCAAAGAGTTCCACTCCTTAGCGGTAAATATCACAAAATTGGAACCTGTAATGGTTGTACATTTCTGCTGCACACTCTCCGAAATGTATCGTATAAAAAAGGGATAGGCTAGCTATAGTGTTGCCCAAATTCAGTCTTGGTCTTGCAGTCTTGGTCTTGTTCTTGCGTTTTTGCAAGACCAAGACCAAGAACAAGACCGCGTATTTTTAGCAAGACCAAGACCAAGACTGACCGTGCAAGACTTGAGCAAGAACAAGACTAAGCCTGCAAGACTCTTGCGTCTTGCAGCTAGGACTTAGCGCTATTTCACGGAGTAGTTAGGTGTAACAGTTCGGTGTATAGGTACGCTTAGGAATTCTATGAGACGCAAAAAACTGTATCAAAGAATATGAAAAACTGGATCTATGCGCATTACGACTAATACCATAAACATACCTACATAGCGAATAAAAAAATATCCATTAAAATCAAACTGAGTGCATGCATAGTTATGTTTTAACCATCGGCACTTTGATAATGCGGCATCAAAGGTTTTGTACTTACTTCTCAAAGAAATTTGCTGCTTTTCGGAAGCACATGGTTATAATACACGCGCCGGCGGCTTCTTTTGAAATCATATACAACAATCGTTGCCGCCGCGCCGAAATCACAACATTTGACACTATTTGATTGCCGCCACAGGGCGTAGGCGTAGGTATACTCATGCAAAATAATTTCGAATTTTAAGAGTACCTACAGGTGTTCCAAAGAATAAATAAGTTTCAGAGTGCTTATAATGAAAATGAATACATTATACTGATCACGCAAGTAGTATTATGATTAGAATAAAATGGTAAGGATAGGTAGTAGATGTCATAATAATTTATTCTAGTAAGTATATATTATAATATTGATTATATGGTTTTAAACTAATTACTTAGGTACTATTATTGTACATTTAGTCATTATATTTCTTAAGTTTTTACAAGAAAAAATAGCAAAAAAGTGTTCAAATATCACCCGTTTGATAAATATTGTAGCCACTTTTAAATATACTTGAAACGTGTAAAAAAATTCTACATAATTAATAAAATAATATAAAAAGCGTAGGTACTTACCTACTAATAAAATAAAAAGCCTGCGATTTATTATTAGTAAATAATCACGGCAGCCGAGAGTGTGTCTCCACTTTTGAATACATAAATCATAACCAGATCACTAGAGCCACTTCAAAAAAGAAATTTGTAATTCCTAGGGTTCAAAATTATTTTGGTGACAGAACTTTACAGAAGCGTATACCATATCTTCTTAATTCGTTGCCCGAAACTATTAGATGTGAAACGGATAAAAATAAATTTAAAAAAATATTAAAAGATTATCTGATGACTACTATTTAACACAACAATTGTATGTTTTTATTTATTTTTTTGCATTCACAATGCAATATTTCTATAAGATATAAAATACGTGTGTAAAAAACAACCACGCCTCCGAGCCCATCTGAGGGCTCGGAGGCGTGGTTGTTTTTTACACACGTATTTTATATCTTACAACAATTGTATCTTATTATTATCACCGCTAAATTTTCCTTCAGTTTGTTGTAATTCAGTCTAAATCCAATTATTGTGCACTTAACTTTACCTGATACAGTTATAGTTGTATTATATACCTACATAATTATAATTATAAGCTAAGAGACTAAAGATCCCTCAGTCAAACCGACAAGTCGGTTTTGTGGGACTAAATTGTATCTTTGTATTTTTTTTTCTTGTATATGAAATAAATAAATAAAAAAAAATAAATAAAATAAAAAAAAAGTATTTACAAGCAGTGCCCGCGACTTCGCCCACGAAGAATAGTAACTTTGGAGGTATAGTGACGTTCAGGATTTATTTATTTATTTTAAAACTTCTGTCATCAAACATACAAACAAACTCTTCAGCTTTATAATATTAGTATAGATTAGTATAGATGTACGCCAAAACATTCACTTATATGTAAAGAATAGTGATTGGCACTAATTCTTTACATATATTTTATTCACGCGTCGCGTCTGTACAAGTAGGTAATAATCTGTGTTTGTACGCCGCACGCGGCATCGTTTGATTTGCGGCGGCATCCTTTTAATAGAGCCGGCACGTGGCGAGGCGGCGCGGTAGAAAGCAAGGAAACGTACTATAAACAAAGGAATTATTTTAATTCCAGTCATTTCCAATTGAGCTGTGCTTCGAGTCTAACTTAATAATTGTTTTTACTAATTCTTGTTGTTTTCTAAAAACGTATCACGTGTACAATTTAATATGAGTGACGAAGATTCAAATTATTCTAGTCCGAGTAACGAGAGTTTGAGTCACAGATCTAAAAGACCCAAAAGCAAATTTGAGGAGTTTTTCGAAATAATTCATGCATCCCAAACTGCCTTGAGTAAATTGTGCCAACATAAAAAGACTGAAATAAAAATGAAAAACAGAAACACTTCAGGCTTAAGGAAACATCTAATATCTTTCCACAAAAAGGAATCACAAATATTTCTTCCTGTTAAACCAAAATTAAGTGGAGATATCACAAGCTTTTTAGTAACCGCTGGAAGAAGTGGACAGGTAAGAATATATTTTTTTTATATGAAAACTCCAGGAACTCAAAAAAGTCTTTTTTGAACAAATGACTTTAAACTGACTTCGGAATATTTTATAGATATTGATAAAATAGTAATACATAGGTACATATTTCGCGTCATTTTTAACAATGGTCGAAATTGTCGCTACGGGAATTTTAACTCCGCGTAGCTGTTCATGCGATACTTTCAAAAACGCCATTAACTTACGTAAGTATTTTTGAGTTAGTGGTGTTTTCATCTAGGGGTGCGACATATTAAGTATGTAATTATCGTCTTAAATATTTTTATAAACACCTATATTTTCATTTGTTTTCATAATCGGCCAGTAACAACTAAGTACTTTATTTTGGTAAATTACAGTACAGTGCAACCTTAATATAACAAATGTCAATTTAACGATTTTCTCGATTTAACAACAACAAACCTCCTCCTCCTAAACGCTCAAACCTAGTATGTTTTAAATAATAACACAAGATTTATTGTTTTATTTCAGTCGGAAAACAGCAGTGACAACATCACGACAGCTACAGTTGATTGGGTAGTGAAAAAATATCTTCCCTTCTCATTTTTCGATGACGAAGCTACACAAGTATATTTTCGACGTATTTGCCCTAATATGGAGTTTCCTAAAAGGTCTACACTTAGAAGGAAAGTCAAAGAGCGATTTGAAGAGCTCCAATTTAATCTCAAGGAACGACTTCAACAATTATCATCTAAAATGTCATTTACCATTGATGGGTGGACGTCAATTGCTGGTAGGAGTTACTACGGGGTTACTATGCATTATATAGACAACGAATGGAAGTATCGATCTGTAGTTCTTGATTTTATACCATCACGCGGTCGACATACTGGGGAAGATATTGCAACGATTTTCCATGAATGTTTATTGGAATATGGCATAATTGATAAAATACAAGGTATCACGGTCGACAACGCAACTGCAAATACCAAATTTATGTATGAACTGGGCAAACAGTTGCCACACTTTGATTCAGACAATCAACATTTCCGGTGCTTTGCTCACATTTTAAACCTTGGTGTACAAGATTTATTAGAGACCTTAGCATTACACTGTGAGTCTGACACTAACGCGCAAGATCAGCAGTATGAAGACTATGCAGACGAAACTGAGGAAGATGAAGAATATGCACCAAATATTGCTGACTCGCGTACATCTGTAACAAAGTTACGCAGTATTTCCAGTAAAATAAAAAGAAGTGAGATAGTGAAGAAGAAGTTTCAGTCTGCTTGTGAAGCAGCTGGCGTGCCATCAAATCTAAATGCCATTCTTGACTGTCCAACAAGATGGAATTCCACACATGATATGATTGGATTTGGTTTAAAAGTGAGAGCGGGCATTAACATATTGTGCAGTTCTGTCACCGAATTGAATGATTTTCAAATCACAGCTAGTGAATGGCAGGTACTCGAAAAATTACATAAATTTCTAATAAACTTTAAACTTTTAAGTACAAAACTTGGTGGAGACAAATATGTTACATTACCGCTAGTCATTGTATCATTCAATCTCTTGCTAGATAAAATTGAATCCATGGTAAAACAGTTAGATGAGAAACCTAATCGATCTGAAGTGGATGAAAGGCTCATTCTAGCTTTCCAAGCAGCTCGAGACAAAATGCTTAAACATTATAAGAAGAGCAACTGGATTTATTGTACTTCTTTAATTTTAGACCCAAGGCATAAGGCTCAGACTTTTGACCTGACAATGTGGGGGAAGCAACTTAAAACTGAAAGTCTGCGCAAGTTCAATGAACTTTATGAAGAATATAAAAGTCTACACTCACTGAACAAATCTCTGGAATTGCCAAGAAAAGAAAATAAAGTATGTGATGAAGATGAAGACATTATAGACTTTGATAAACTCTATGAATGTCCCTCGACGTCATCTGGATCTTGTCTTCAAGGCTTAGTGATAGACGAGTTGGAGGAGTACCTGAGAAAACCAAGAACTGCCAGCTCGGAAGACATTTTAGATTGGTGGAGGACGCATGAGACAGAGTATCCGACTTTATCGAAGATGGCCCGTGATTTTCTCTCAATACCTGCAACTTCAGTACCTGCTGAGAGATTATTTTCTAAAGCATCATTAGTAATTAGAAAACATAGAAATAGGTTAAGTGATGAGTCAGCCAGATGGTTACTTTGTATTAATTCTTGGTCAAAAGAATTGATATAAAGTAACATAACCTAATGATAAAGCTGTTGTGTACTGTTATGTTTGATTTGTGTTGTATTTTATTTTTGATTGAAATAAATGATAAATCATAAAACTCTTTTATTAAATTTCATGCAAGTTGAGGGTTCAATCTCTTTCTAGACAGACATTGTTATTTAAAATACAGTCAAGTTATTGTAATTAATTTGTTTTTTTACATGTTTTAGCAAATGTAAGCTTATAAATCATAAATGTTTATTAAGAAACAGTTACTTCCATGGAAAACGACATATAGGTCAGTTGATTTTTCGACTTTCTTATCAAATCTTCAGTTATTTATTAATCTGATTGATCTTTACTATGGCTATGTTAATTCAAGCTCACAATGTTCCAATTCTAATACGTTTTTCTAAGATTTAAAGTAAACTTTAATAAATAGCAATAGACTAATAGGTAATTGCAAGACTTGCAAGACTCTTGCTGCAAGACCAAGACCAAGACCAAGACTGCAAGCGCAAGACCAAGACCAAGACCAAGACCAGGTGTATTGGCGCAAGACCAAGACCAAGACTGGCTAAGTCTCGTCTTGTTCTTGCATTTGGGCAACACTAGCTAGCTAGCTTTCGTCTAGCCCTTCGTTAGCTACGCCACTGCACCTATAATAATAAAAACAATTTATGGATAAATCTGATAAGTTTACTCGTGTCTTTATTATGGCCACAATTTATGAAAATTTATCTCGTTTTGTTCGCTTCCCTTGAGAAATAAACCTTCTTCCACCTACACCACTTCACCGACACACACATACACAGATTTTACGTAACACTGTTTATGTATGGGCGACAGCGAACCAATCTATACATAATTAAAATGAAATGGCTTTTAATCCAATGGCTGTACAATCAACGAATTAAATTCCTAAGTTATCATAGAATCTATCGTTTAAACCGGTAAAGAAGCGTGTCTTTTCATTTGAGAAATAATATGAGTAAGTTAGCCAAGTGATAAAATTATTGTAATAAGGTTGGTTATGGTTCTAGAATTGCATATCATTCAGCGTTGCAAGAATGTTACTTTTGTAATATTTTACATTACATTTGACCTTCACACGTTACCTCAGTGTTACGCGACTTTAAATGTAACTTTACATAACTAATAAGAATTAATATAAAAATAAAAAACAAACGACACGAACTTCTATTCGAAGACAAAATTAATTTATAAAGTTTGTGCTAAGAACTGGCCAATGAAGCCGTTAAATTTGATTTTGTTTTGCGTTCACTTCGCTACAAGTAAAATATAGCGAGATAAGATAAGTATAAGATTCGCTTTTATATATAAAAAAGATGATGTTACTTCATATGTAAAAATATTTATTTTCAGCTGTCTCATTTTATTTTTGACTATCGGCTACTCTGCGTTCGTTAGCTTAAACTTTGCTTAGCCACAAAATATTTTCTTGAAATATGAGCGAAAAACGCAGCAAATATTTGAAATTGATGGTTTTGCTAGAACTGTTTAAAATACTTTATGTGATAGAAATTTGATTTGTTGACAGAACGAAATATATTTTTGTTTAGATTATTCGTGCGTGAACTTCAAGTCGCCTTAACTTAACGACCTTTCAGCTAACGGCCGGTAGTACTGGCAACACTGTTATTAATCGAATTGTTTAAGCTGTACAGTCACGAACAATAAGATTTATACATCGTAAAACCTTGTAATATTACATCAATTACATATATATTTCTAAACTGTTGTCTCTTACCTTTCGGCGGTAAAGAAATAGGCGACACCGTTATATGGTAGATATACCAAAGAGTCGCACTAAGCGTTTTAGATCCAATTTTGTGATACGTACCGTTAAGGAGTGGAACTCTTTGCCTGAATTTGTGTTTCCTGACAAATACAATTTAGGGGTCTTCAAGTCACGAGGGAATCTTCTGAGCAAGCGCGTCACATCCTAGATCGCATTGTCAAGCGCCCTACCTATCTATACATATAAATAAAATTGGAGCGTCCGTTTGTAATATTGAAATAACCATTTTTTACTACATGCATATGGATATATATACTGTACATACACCAAAATAACATTTTTTACAATTATTGTCTGTCTGTCTGTTTGTTCCGCCTAATCTCTGAAATGGCTGGACCGATTTTGACGGGACTTTTATTGGCAGGTAGCTGATATAATAAGGAGTAATTTAGGCTTCTTTTTTTTTAGAAAATTATTTTATTTTAGAAAAATAAAGTAATGCTGCAATGCCCAAGTACTGTCCAGTACCGTGCGAAGCTCACGCGCATGCCACCACTGTGTCGTCACGTCGGGCGCCTCCCACCACTTCTCCCACCAACGGATCAATATCACAAAGGCTGCCTATCACGTGGGCTCAGAACAATTTAAATAAAAAAATATATTGCGAATTACAATAACTGAGCCACGGAAACGTGTGGCCGGGTCAGCTAGTTTACTATAAAAAAAAAATTTAGAGTTACATGTTTCTACGGTGTATACACCGTAACATACATCTTAATGTTCGTGACTGTACACGGTGGCTAGTGACAGTTCGAGTGTCTCAACTATTGCCCGGATCGTTACGACTGTATAAACATATGAGCTGGTTGTGATAGGCAACTTTCGTTAAATCACGTTTCCTTTCGATACAAGTTATTCTCTAATAAGACAGGTTGTAGTAATGTGACAATTGTCGTATTAGTGTGATTTCGTAACTACAAAACTTTCTCGTATTATTCTCTCTTGTTTCGTCGTTTAGATAACGCCTCAAAGGTTGTAGCGTTAAGGTTACAAACCCAATTCACAAATTGTAAGGACAACGTTGCTTGTGTAATCGTAGTGGTCGGTAGGTTCAATTTGCAATGGCAGAGATGATGACAATTTTGTGTCGATGTCTTCTAGTCTCTATTTCACACGACTGACTTTTAAGTGTTTTAATTTTATTCGATTTTTATATGACTTTGTAAATGCATACTTGGACTATGAAACTTAAATATAGGTGTTTAGAGATGAATTTAGAATGCCTGTTGGACGGTCGGACCTGACGTTGAGTGTGTTATAAAGTCTTTACTATAAGTCAGTGGAAAATCGGTCATAAAAACGGTAAATGTTAACATGAATAATATAATATACATATACAATTATATTATGACAATACTTTGTGTGTGTGTGTGTTTGTTACTATATTGTCTCGCTATCCTAACATTGCAAAACTAAACTTGCCCTTACGTACTCCCGCAAAAACAATACGATGGCGTGTTTCTACGCTATCTAGTAATAATAATATTTCATACACTGACACCAATTAGCCTAGCCCAAAGACACTGTAAGCCTTGTGTTATGGATACTAGAGTAACGGATAGACATAAATATATGAATACATAGATATTTAATATTTATATAAATAACCATGGCTCAGTTATTATGCTCGTAGTCGTCTCACAAACACCTGCCCCTTCCGGGATTCGAACCCAAGACCATTTGATGCGGAAGGCAGGATCGCTACCGTTGCACCAAACGGTCGTTATATGTTATCCACAAGTAAAGTCGTGATGTGTTCATATCTCGAGAGATACTGACGAAGTTTCAATGGAAAAGTTGGTGAAAATATTACACAAAATGCAGGTAGTTTGCGGGAATGCTTAAGACAGGCCTGTGCCTCAGCATTAATGAATATGAGTCTTCATAGTCGAAGAAACTTTTTATTTGGGACCCATTTCCTCGGAATATTCTTCGAACATTCAGAATGCAATAAGGTTGAAAATCTGAAAACAATATAATGTTTAAATGTCAAACGAAGAAATTTATATGTCTTATCTTATTTAAAGATGGTTTCGAAATGATAACCTCTTTGCTAAAGGTTATTATTTTTGATTTTCTAATTACGAACATGTGTCATTGTCAGACAAGAAATCGTTATCTATATATATAAAAATTCCTTGTCACAATGTTTGATCGCGATGAACTCAGAAACTACTTAACCGACTTTGATGTTTTTTTTTTCATTTCGCAGGGTTTGTTTCAACTTAAGACATAGGATAGGTTTCATTTATAATACGTCACACATTTATGACAGGTGGGCGGGTCAGCTAGTAACAGAAAGAAGTCAAAGGAAAACAAGTGACAATCTGTCGGGAAAAATCTTAAATAATCGGCCATCTTAGACGCCCCTAGTTACGTTTAAACAGTGAGCTGACCACAACACGTTTTCAATAGCAATCATATAGCAACATACACCTTAAAAAATAGGCTCTTAAGGTTAACTTTGCTATGCGATATTTTATCTTAAGAGCCCCAAATTAACGTTCGTGCTGTATCCAGTATCTGACCTTTAAACTAGGGAGCGAATGTTGAATTTACAGCCGATTTAATAACTTATTCTTAGTAACAAATTGGGATACCATGGTTATTTTTTACCTACTGCTCTCCTATATATATGTGGGGAACCATTAAGGGGGCCTTAGCCCATCGCGTGAGAAGCTTTAACCGAAGCGAAATGAATTCGATCCTTGCCGATTTACTACGGACGTGAACCCATTCGTAACACGAAAGATAAATGCTTACTATGAGGGGTTATTTGGAATATTTATAATATGTTCCACGCATTAGTAATATTACAATAAAGAAACCGTTGCAGTGTTTCCAACTCTTAAAAATATTTATACTTTAAACTAATTTCAAAAAACCCCTAAAATTGCCCTAATTACTTGGCGATTCCCCTTGAAAGAAGTTGTATATCATATTTTTTTTAAAATTTTTATTGATAAAAATAAATTAAATTTATTACGTCACATATTATTTCATTTTCTCTGACGAATCAGATTTTATAAAGTCATACATGTTGACATTGAATAAGACTAACATTTTAGGAGATGGGTTGAATATTGTACAAGATCCACCATTTCGATTTAAAATTCCAACTACTGCAGTTGGATTATTAGTACACTAGATGTCGCTAAGTCCGAGGTCGCTAGGTAAAAATAAATTTGATTGGCTAGTTAGGACTGTCCCAGGGCTTTTACTTCACATCTTTATTTTTTTCTATAAATAAATATAAAAAAAAAATATGAAGGGTCACAAAAACCCTAAAAATATCCCTAAACATATAAAACTCCATCTGAGTTATTTATCGCCTAAATTTTGGGGGGAAATCCCTAAGTTGGGAACCCTGAACCGTTGCCTCGTCAGTGACTCCAAGTGTGTTCCAAAGTTCCCTCATACATTGTGGTAGCACATGTGTATGCATAATACTTATTGCCTTGTTGTCGAGATGTTTTGATTGCGTCATTAACTCCGAACTCTCGTTGCTGTATTCCACCTTCTATCGTCCGCAACTAGCGTCATAAGGAAAATGAGACAGCTGTTTGGCACCTTACTAAATTCCAATTTTAAATTATTAATAGCTAAAAAACAAAAAAGAAACAAGATTTCATTTAAAAACCTTTCTAAAACTAGGCGATGCAGTCGCTAAGCATAAAGCTACGCTAGCACCATATATTGGAGCGGAGCGTAATACCTAACAAAAGAAAAAAAAATTGTTTCGATGAGAATTTTTTCGAATTTCAAAATTCAGGCTACGTCACAATCTGGTCCTAAACCTCTTGATTCTATTCCACAAAAAATATTAAAATCGGTTAAGAACTCTGGAAGTTATGGCGTAACAGACATTGCGCCATTGAATCTGATCCATGGGAACTGTTCTGCCTTTGCCTGCATTACTCTTAATCTAATAATACTTACTAGCGACCCGCCCCGGCTTCGCACGGATGCAATGCTCTACAATATTATGCATGTATTATACGTATAAACCTTCCTCTTGAATTACTCTATGTATTAAAAAAAACCGCATCAAAACCCGTTGCGTAGTTTTAAAGATTAAAGCATACATAGGGATATAGGGACAGAGAAAGCGACTTTGTTTTATACTGTGTAGTGATAATTTGCGCGATAATAAAGCAAAATGATAAACTTTACAAGTGTCATATAAAAAGTTGTTTGTGGCAATAAATAATACAGTTACGGCATATTATAGTGCTGAATACGTTTTTTTTAAATAAAAATCGTGACATTCCGTTTCAAGCATTCAATGCAAATCACACTTAATATGGGTCAAGTGCGTGTCAGATACGTATTTTTGCTAAATGTTGTGTAATCGTTGAAAAGTTGTGTCAAAGTGTTGTAAAATAAAAAAACACGGAGCAGCCTTAGGTACAGTCGACGGCACTTCAAGTACACCTTGACTTCAAATGCCGTCGACTGTTGATGATGATTCTACCTTTTTTCCCAGGGGTAAGCTTTATGGCTTCTACCGGGGTAAGTCGGCGGGGATATGTGAGGACTCTCTTCTGCCATAGCGCACGGAGCGAAGGCGAGGGATACCATACTAAAATCCCTGGAGTCTACCCTCAAATTTGCCAAAGGTCCGGTGGGGCGGTTTGTGGTATTCCCATCACCTTGCATCCCAGCAAATGACGATTCTACCTACCTTGTGATAGAGATTTCACTTCTAATTCACTTGTAAAGGACATTTTTAAAAAGCAAATATTAAATTATAATATTATAAAGAGGAAAGATTTCTATTTTTGTATGTTTGCAATGAATAAACTCAAAAACTACTAAGCCGATTTCAAAAATTCTTTCACCATTGGAAAGCTTCATTCACGATGAGAAACAAAGGCTATATTTAAAGCTAGAAAAAATTTAAAGAATTTTGTCCACCCGTGCGAAACCGCGACGAGCCGCTAGTATTAAATATGCGAGTAACCGTTTCATTGTGGGAACCATGATTCATTCAGTCTTAAGCCTGCGAAATTTAAAATTACCTAGTGTAAATTTTTGCATTGTATACTCAACACTATTGTTTCTAATTAGTAGTGAAAGCTGTTTACGCAGTTGTACTATTTAAATATGTTATGATAAATAATGCAATTTGTTTTTCATCGGCGCTGTGGCTCACGATTATGGCCTCAAAATTCAAGGCTAAGCAACTTCTTCAAAGGCTTGTCATAAGACGGATGATCAAAAAATTTGGAATATATTCGGAAGCGATGTTTAGCCCTTGGTCCCGTCTGCATCTGCATCGTATCGACTTATCCTTACTTGTCCCACTTAATAGGCGATTTTGATAAGTGATATTAAATAAACTATTGAAATAAACATTCTCGGGTAAACGACTCGTTTATGCTTGTGTTTTTATATTTGACCCTGACGTTTCGACTTCTTTACAGTAACCGTGATCAAAGGGTAACTGCAGCGTAAGGATATTATAAAAAAAAAAGATTCATTGCGTAGTTGTCCGATAAAGGTGGTTTTATGTATTTAAGTGAGCGCGATGGTATTAAAGTGGTTTGATACTCGCGGATGATAAATAATTTTATACCGAGAATAGCATCAAAGTAACTTATCGCCTTTTCACTAGTACAATATGTTATTGTCGAATGAACAAATAAATCAATATATATTTATTGCCTGTATCAATGTCAACGAAAGACAAATCTAAGAGGGGAATACATAGGGTTGTCAAAATATATCAAGAAGAATTTAGATTTTTTTGAGGGTGTCGTATGAAAATAAATGAAAATAACTTTATTTGAATGCACTTAATATTAGTTGTTTTAAACCATCATTTTACCTACCATCCATTCAGGATGTCTTTTATTAACTGACAAGAAGAACGGGCGCAAGAAACTCGTAAGCTATAGCAGAAGTAACGACATTTATAGTATAAGGGGCCACCACATAATCCATAAAAACAGAATTATTCTATTATCACAATAAAAGTAATGTTATGGTTTCATTACACCAACAAGTATCTGTTTTAAATAAGTAAACTTATAAATCGATATGTTTAAAAATATAGCTTCTAAAGCTTTTTATAATTACCGCTTTGTTGAGTAACTTCTTTATATTTTCAAACTTTTTTAAATAAACAAATATTATATATTTAGTCGAACTGGCAACCCTGAGAACACGTTGCTTTCCATAAATTTCGCGTTGATTTTATGAGATACCTTTCTCTTATAAATAAATATATTCGTCGAATGCTTTTTACAGCTTTGTGAACTGTATAAGTTCTTTGCCTCACGTGAGATTACAACACTTTTTTTGCCGACCATAACAAAGTATTTAAAAAATACTTAAATATAAAAATAAAACAATTTAAAAATCCAAGAAGAAGAGTCGAAATTAAAACGTAGTTGACAACGTTAAATGTCTGTGTGACATAAAAATGTATCTAACTAACAAACCGTGTTACCGTTTACGAGAATATCTCAATGATAAAAATGTAGGGCAATTATATTTTTGTAGCTGCAAATTTTTTTCTTTAGTTGGTGACTTATTTTTATTCTATATTTTATAAGACATTAAGGTAACCTTATTACGATGTCATTTTTTTAATTGATTTGTATGAAATAACTTATTAGTTTTATTTAACCGATTCGTTGCTACATACAATTACAGAAACGAAGGCTACGAGCTTGATTTACGTGAAAAATGACGATAGTTTTATTCTGGGTTAATTTCCTTAAAACTTGATTTGAAGAAGTTATCATCGATTTAAAAATGACACGGTTTCAGTAGCTAACGAAACACGCAAAAAAGAGTGATGGCACGACAGGCGTGTCATCAACAACGAATTTGATTGGTGTAATGCATGAAGATAGTTTTATTCTGGGTTAATTTCCCTAAAACTTGATTTGAAGGAGTTATCATCGATTTCAGTGGCTAACGAAACACGCAAAAAAAGTGATGGCACGACAGGCGTGTCATCAGCAACGAATTTGATTGGTGTAATGCATGAAAATAGTTTTATTCTGGGTTAATTTCCCTAAAACTTGATTTGAAGGAGTTATCATCGATTTTAGTGGCACGGTTTCAGTGGCTAACGAAACACGCAAAAAAAAGTGATGGCACGATAGGCGTGTCATCAGCAACGAATTTGATTGGTGTAATGCAACCCTTTCAGGGTTTATATAAGGGCGCTTATAATGTAATAATATTTTTAAGTCAATACTTTGGAAGTAACTTTTGAAAACTTGGTATTAGTAATGTCCTCATTATCATGCTGTGTTTACATGTCCATTTTAATTTCTTATAAATTACGATCCAGAATGTGCTCAATTATACCTTTTTTCTTTTTAATTGTACGCTTCTGTTAATTCAAATAAATAATCAGATAAGTTTATTTCAATAAATCTAACTTCATTTTTTAACCAAAAAGTTAAAATAATTCTTGTGTAATTAGTTCAACTGTTTGAACTTGTAGCTGATAAGGTAGTAGTGTCTAAGGTTAGCTTGGATCAGTTACACTTGGTATATGATCCTATTTTACAAATCAACCTTTGAACTATTTAATCACAAATCGAATTCTTACACTGAAGGTGATAATTATTGTATTAATGTCAAATATTATTTAATTATTACTTATTTACTTATGTTTTCTTTATTAACTCCTGACCTTCATACCTTAGCTCACCACCGCAAAGCCTGTCTGTCGGTCTTCTACACACTGTATTTTGGAGAGTATGCTCAGGAGCTGCATATGCTCATCATCTCCTTCTTTTCATCGGTCATCCAGACGTACTACGGGCTACCACCCTGTCTTGGTTGCTATTCTTACCTATCGCACCAAGCGTTTCTCAACATCATTTATAATGCGCACAGCAAAGGAGTGGAACTCCCCGCGTCTGTATTTCCGAGTAATTATAACCCGTCCGTTTTTAAAGCCAGGGTGAATAGACACCTGGGTTAGCTCGTTCCATCGTAGAGCCTGTCTTGGCTCCCGGGCTTGATTGGGATCAAAAGCGAACACACAGGAGTCGTTAACACATGATTGTGTTAAGTGTATCATTCGTTTCTGTTTAATTACTTTTATTTAACCATAAACGTCCGAGATACGAATATGATTCCATGAAGGTGGTTTAATTTTATTTTGTTCAATTTTAATATCTAAATAAGATAAAACTATCAATAGTAATGTTTAATTGGTGGCTCGTGACAGATTATACAGTGATGCCTCTTAATATCGGAGGCCAAGACCTCTTTGGGTCACTGCGCCCGCGCCGCCTAAATAACTAATCGGGAAGCATTACAATACAACTTTTTTATTTAAATTTTTAACGGCCTTGGAATGAACTATACGGCCTATCCTCAATAATAACGAAGTTCCTTATGGGACGTTGCGGAGGGGTACCCTAGCCGGGAAAAAACGTCCGTAGCGTTAAACAAAAAGCGTTAGATTTTTATGTATACTCTATGTGGGATGGCTGTACAGTGTCTAATGTATAGTCTACGTGATGACTGTTATTATATATTTTTTATAAATCATTGTAAATAAAATAAAGGTGTTAAGATCATTTTGTAAAGTCGTTTCTATGCTTTTTATCGATAAAAAAAATTCATAATAAAAAATGTATACCCGAATTATTATTTTCTTTAATACCTCGAATAGAACTTAAAATTAATCTTAATATATATAAATTACGTGTTGTCACGTTGTTGGCCGCGATGGACTCCTAAACTACTTAACCGATTTTGATCAAACTTCGTAACTATCTGTTATTTGATCGAACTTAAAAGATAGGATAGGTTTTATTTTAATTTATAACACAGCAACGCGTGGCTGGGTCAGCTAGTAATTTTATAATTCTTAGATCATGATGATGGGAGTTGATTTATGAACAAAATTTTAAGACAAAGTATTTAATGTTTCCGTTAATAACAAACCTCTTTTACAAATATAAAACAGATTTACGCGAATATACGCGAATATTTTTTTCGTCTTTAAATAAGCGACATTCCCGAACAAGTGCTCCAACACAACTACAGTTGTTGGCAACAAATTCAATGTCGCGCGGCATTTGCGTAATGGTTGTTACGCAATTTGTTTTGGTGCAGGTTCGTCGGTTAATCGATGCTTCGAACTCGGAATGGATACCAAACATTAGTATTTCCAATTCCATTAAAATATTGAATTTGCTTATTTAAAGAAGGCTTTTAATTTCCTCTTACAAAACCGATTTTATATTGATAACTAGCTGAGCCAATCACGCGTTGCTATGTTATTAAATTAAAATGTAACTTATCCTATGTTCTAAATTAGAACAAATCCAATAAAATGAAATAAAAAAGATCAATATCGGTTGAGTAGTTTTAAAGTTCATCGTGGTGTAACACTGTGACACAGAATTTTTATATATAATGAAATTTGAATAATATAATTCACATAATGACTAATAAACAATCTTATTATAAACAAATTACAATAATAATTAATTAAAATATATTGAATAATATTGTTGATTATCTATCTATATGAATAAAAATTTATGTTTGTACGTTAGTTCCCTATGCGTTCCGAAACCATTGATCACATTGTGATGAAACTTTGTTTTATTGTTCTCATACCAGGGAAGGTTTATATGGTTTATGTATAGACAGCAAAAGAGAGCATTGCAAAGTATGCCGGGTGCAGCTAGTTACTAATTTTGTAAAGCGCTCAAAATATTCGCATGCCTCCGCTAATCTGCTGAAATGGATAAATATGTAAGACTTATAACATCAATTATTATAATAGAAAAATACTAGAAAAAATCGAGTCCCAAGTGAATCCTCAGGCGGGAATCGAACCTGCACCCTTTGGAAATCCGGTTGAATGCTCTCCCAATTGAGCTACCGAGCCTTGTGAACACTCGTCGAAATTTTCTAATACCTTTCTGATTTTACGCTGTTTTTTTTCTCGTATTTTCTATTATAATAATTTATCTTATATGATCGCTTTGAAAAATGCATATAATATATAAAAATTATAAAACTATGTAAGACCTTATAAATATAACACCTTGCGACACCACGGTTCCCCCGTGGCGGTCGCTTATATAAAGCCTATACAGCCTTCCTAGACTATGGCACTTTCTAGGTAATATTTAGTCAGTACGAGTCTGACATAACTCCAAAGCCGAAGTATCCTTGCAGGATTCACAAAATGAAATTACTGCAACACAGCTCTTTGTACCATATTTAAGCGAATAGATGAAACGAGCTTTCTTTAGTTGACACTCAATATTGATACTTAAGTACTCTTTACGTGCCTTACCGTGTGGTGTCTTTTAGAGTGGAATAACACCAATCATTCAGACTTTAAGTCGTACAACTAAATGATACTGTAGGTAGGTGGTAAGTGGAAGCCTGTGGTCTCCTCCTACCTCTGCGGCAGAAAGGCATGTTTTATGTATGTATCCTCCCGAAGACCATAAAATGTGCAGCATAGTTGATTTCTTAACAGCAATAGGAAGTCTTTTAGGGCCTCATCCAGCAGTGGACGTCTTTTGGCTGAGCTGATAGTCTTTAAGGCTTTAGATAGACAGACTGTATTCCGACTTTTAAGTTGCATTTTGATAGCAGTAACCAAGCAGTTTGAGTTTCATTCCAATTTGCAGTTGGCGAGCAGTTCCAACGACAATGGTTGGCAGTTTCATGGCAGTTGTATCAACTGTATTTAACATACGTTTTGTGACAGTATTATTTTTAACATAATATGTTTGAAAATGTTTTGTAGAAATTGTTTGAATATCAAAATACACGCGCAGAAGTATAAATATCCTAAAAACAAATGTGAAAATGTGAGCCAAGTTTAATATTATTATAATTTATATTATGGTGTGGTTGTCAACTTCACCTACAAAAGTATTCAGATCTAAATTGGTGCCAAGTTCTGTAGACAATTATGAAATTGATTTATAAGAACGCATAATACACATTCTTAATAAAGTTTGAAACACTATTTCTTGTTTTCTTTGTGCTACTACAATGTTTGCTATTTAAAAATATGATAACAATAATATTTCTCATATTCACATAACCTTGCCCAAAGTAAGCACTGTAAAGATTGTGTTATGGATACTTGTGTAACGAAAAGACATACATATATGATACATACATATGTAGGTAAAATTCATATGAATATTCTACCCATATCTTAGATACAAATGCTCTTATCTCACAAACATCCCTTCCGGGACTCGAACCAACGACTATAGCTGTCGTTGCACCAAACGGTCTTCTATGACTATTAAATTTTGAATAGTCAATTTCGCTTTATTTAGAATCGCTTCGCTTCGCTTTCGCTCTTGATCCCAATTAAGCCAGGACAGTATTTATGATAAAAAGAGCTAACCCAGAAGGTGTCTATACACCCTGGCAATAATCCTAGGCGGATTCTAAGTTCTCGGAAACACACACGTATTACTTACACAAAGCAAAAAGTTATGATTTATTGATCCACCACATTTGACTTGGCTTGGCTTCCAAAGCTAGGTATATCTTACCAGACAGCCTTTAGATGGATATTACTAAAAATAGAAATTATAAGTGGGGATGGTAAAATACTAGAATCTAGCTAAGGAATGACCGTTCCATCGTAACTACATTATCGCACGATAATTTGACCCTGGCCGTTGGGAACGTATGCCTTTGCCTCAATATTAAACTTGATTGAAACGTATTGAGTAAACTAATCTTATTATTTTTGTTTTTAGAATTAATTCATCTACAATAATATTATTAAGAGGAAAGATTTGTATTTTTGTATGTTTGCAATGAATAAACTCAAAAACTACTAAGCCGATTTTAAAAAATCTTTCGCTATTGGAAAGCGACATTCACGCTGAGTAACAAAGGCTATATTTAATGCTAGAAATATTTAAAGAACTTTGTCCACCCGTGCGAAGCCGGGACGGGCCGCTAGTATGATATAATAAGCTTTCATAAAAACATACGTTTCATATAACGAAGTACCTTTATGAATGTTTAGGGATAAATTGTTTTATTATTTGTGTACTAAAATGCATTTTGGACTATTGGTGAGTTATGTCCTTTCTTATGGTGTACGACGAAACTGTCGAATGTGTGAAATAAACTAATAATGGTAGGGAGCCTAATAAAAATGGACAATAATGATAGTCAAAGAATTTCAATAGTCATAGAGTCAATTTAATATTATAAACCTTAACCAGTAGGTAACTTATGTACTACCTACTGGGTAAATAAACGTGCTAGCTGAACGTTTATTTAACCAGTACGTAGTACATAAAAGAGAAACGAACTTGGTCCGCTTGATTCAAAGATGGCATCTCAACCAAAACTTTTGGTAATGGTTAGCGAATTTTGTTCCTGAGTCATAGGTATTGAATATTACGTATCTATGTATCATATATGTCTATCCGTTACCCTAGTATCCATAACACAAGCCGTACTTACTTTGGGCTAGGCTAATAACAATAAATAATTATTACAAAAAAAAATATGACATCAAAATTTTTTTTTTCTATTAATAATATCTTTATATATAAAAATATATAAATTAATTAATCAATCGACACTTTCTTATTATGGTAATTAAAAACGTATTAAATATGTATGAGGTTTTCTAAAAGATAATCTTGACCTGGTTAGTTTGGTTTGACTTCATATGGGCATTGATATTGTGATTTTGACATGGAAGGTTGCCTCCAATTGCGTAGGTTGCTCTATATGGTATGTTATGATCGCGTTTTGTTGATACACCTTGTGTCGTTTGGATATTGTTAACTGTATATGTAAATTTACAACTTATAATAAAAAAACATATGGTATTGGGTTGTATAAATTTAAAAATTATAAATAATTTTAATACGCATACTTATCATTCGATATAGTTTTCTTTCTTTGTATTATACAAAATAATGATAATTCAGTGATAACAAATATGCAAACACGTGTACTTTTCTTTTATAATTATTTTTTTCTTACTTTTTATACTAAACTAAATAAAATAGAAACGAAGTTCGTTATTATAAAAATATTAATTTTAAGTTCTATTCGAGGTATGAAGAAAATAATTATTCGGGTATACATTTTTATTATGATTTTTTTATCGATAAAAAGCAAAGAAACTATTTTTCAAAATTATCTTATTACCTTTATTTTATCAACAATGATTTATAAAAATACATAATATTAGATTAATTTCTGATACAAAAATACTAGGAAAAATTGACTCGATTCCCGAGTTGTTCTTGAGCATAGTCGTATTTTTCTATTAATTATTTTTATCAATTTAATTGACTTAATGACAATTGAATTGCGGTAAGAAAGGTTCCCAGATGAAGTCGGCTACTGCATAATTTACCTACTGTTTTGTAGCTTAATAACTAAGACCCGGGAATAAAAGAAGTAATCAGACTTATCACGCAATTTTTTTCCGCGATTTAAATCAGGAACTCTTTGGCTAATAGAGAGAATCATTACCGTTGCACCGGCCGTTGTAATACAAGAAATAACCATATGCGTTTAAAATTTGTTTACAATTTAATGACATTCCATAGTGTAGATCAGGGATGTTGCGGATGCATTTTTTTTCATGCGGATTTTAAGAGGCTCACATCTGTGGATGCGGATGCGGATCTGTACAAAAAACTTAAGTGTTGGTTTGGTAGGGTAAAAAAACAGTAATATTTATCCTTTATTTATTTACGACTGTTTGGTGCAACGGTAGCGCTCCTGCCTTTCGCACCAACGGTCCTGGGTTCGAATCCCGGAAGGGGCAGATGTTTTTATGATGAATACGATATTTGTATATATTTCTATGAATATTACTTATTTATGTATGATATATGTATGTCTATCCGTTACCCTAGTATCCATAACACAAGCCTTAAATGTGCTTACTTTGGGCTAGGTTAATTGGTGTGAATGTAGGAAATATTTATTTATTATTTATTTAATAATAAAGTAAAGCGTTTAAATGATGCATCTCCTTCTCACTGTGTGGCATCACTATCTGTCTCACTCGCTCATGGCAAACATGTCCACTAACCATCTCTCTAATCATTTTGCCGTAAAATTAAGAACCTACCGCGAGCTTGTGCGAATAATAAACATTTGAACTGATTAAAATCGGGTTACTTGAGGTTTTTATTTTTTACTCGTTTTTTTTTAATATGAAACTAACTTGTTTTGTACCATTTTACAATCCTGATTAAATGCGCGAAATTTTGATGGCACTTGCCAAGGCACTTTAGTACATGTTTTTAAGGACGGCCTTTCAGTCGACAAATTTAAAAAAAAATTAAATTCATATTTTAACAAATAGCCTTATTCTAGAAAACTTGGGGCAATTGTGTCATTGGCAATTTTTGACTGTGGTTCTAGAAATGTTATTAAGGGTTACGGTTTCAAAGTTTAAATGAACAAAAATAATGAAAATTAACCACAATAACCGAAAAATGGTTACAGTGTGACCAAATTTCTAGGTTTTTCTTAAATGCCCATAATTTTCAAACTACTTAGGATAGATTTTTTTTCTGATTTTTTTCATGAAGGTTACAACTAATCCTGTCACCCTGTTTCGGCTTGACGTTGAGTTCCGGGACACCTTGTATTTAATGAGAGTAGAATGCCGCCTTTTCGGACTCCAGTCTGTTTCGCAAGGGTTCGTATATTAAACGCTACTAAATAACTGTTTACTAGGAACACTGGCTGGTGGCGCTGATAAGAATTTGCGTGCTTTTTTAGATAACAATTTAAACCTACTTTGATTAACACTCCATCATTTAAGAGGACTCTCATTTAAATTAATTCACTTTTTATTGCGGAAAGTAAGTAACTCCTTCTTGAGAATTGCGTCAGAGCTGACGATTTCTGGTGTTTCCTGACTCTCCTCAACGTCACTTGATGAATCGAGCATCATGGCAAGATCACTAATTAAACAGCACTGACGTCCTGTACCTGAGGTCCCTGGTCGTTCTGTATCTGTTTCCATGGAATATGTCATTCTCATTTTCTTCGCTCTTTCGGTACTTGGAGATATTGTTCGAATAGCCAAGATGTCATCGGTGTTTCTGCTAAATATGTCATCTTTAATCTTTTCCTCGGTCGACACGCGCCACTCGCCGGCCCCTCCCCTTTCTTTCTTGACGCGACCTGCTACACATCCGCATCCGCATCAGCTCCGCATCGATTTATACGGATGCGGATGCAGATGCGGATGTCTAAAACGATGCGGATGTTCCGCATATGCGGATGCGGATGCGAATATTCGCAACATCCCTGGTGTAGATTAACAAACCGTTTATTTCGACCAACAACGCTTTTCAACATTCTTCATAATGCGCACAGCAAAGGAGTGGAACTCCCTCCCTGCGTCTGTATTTCCGAAAACTTATAACCCGTCCATTTTCAAAGCTAGGGTGAATACGCACCTTCTGGGTTAGCTCCTTCCATCGTGGATTCTGTCTTGGCCCCAGGGCTTGATTGGGATCAAGAGCTAACCCATCCTAAATAAAAAAAACAACGAGTTATAGGTAAATAAAATGTAATCCTATTGTAAGTATGAACATAAACATAATTAAATACACATCACTTTATTGGTCAACATGTGAACCATTGAGCAATGCTAAAGATTAAACTTACTCCCAAACATGCTCGTATTAAAATCAGATTATATATTTTATTGAATATTACAAAGAAAATTAACATTATAAATAGTTAACAGCAATGTAACAAAAATCAGTATTGATTTGTCCATATACTGGGATTGAAATAAGGAAATCTGAAGCACCCGATCCGGTGATTGTAATTCTTCTATTACAAATTTTGTATAAAAGAATTTTGAGCAAATTGATTTTCCAGATTATCCTAAATCACTGCAACCTAAACTTTCTCATATATGTTATATAAGGCATCAAAGAAGATTCTCTGTTGAATGCGCAATAGTATTGTCCTAATTAGGCTATCCATTTTGTACTCCGCTGTTTACCTCCAGACGCTCATCTACAGATTAAGTTACTTAAAAGGTTTAGACAATAGCGTACTGTAAACAAATATTAGAGACCGAACGGTACATTGTTCCTTTAATAACTAAGAGCTTAAAGCTTTCAATGGTTTCCAGAAACAATGAAGAAAGACGTCGACTGGTATAATGGAATTTATGTGCCATCATTAGACATTAATGCGGCGAATACTCTTATTCAGTTCTTGAATAAAGACTCCATTCATTTTATTTCAGAACCAATGTAAATATTTGTGAGAAAGTGAGAGTTGCACTCGCGCGATGAGGGTCCCGTATAATGAAAATGTCATAGATCTACCACCATGATCTTGATTCTAACCCATAAACAAACTTAACTTCGTAGTTGTAATATATGAAGGTTTTCGGATTTATTTCTTTTACTTGGACTATAAGACCTTGCTTCATGCCAAAGGAGGAGGGTCAATAAGGCGGGCTTTCGGCCCTATTTATTTTTGATCTAAAAATTAAAAAAAAAAAAATTATCTACTATATGGATTAACAAATCGATTCCACCCCAAACGGAACCACCCCCAACCCCCTCCCAAAGAAGCAACAAAACAAACATATTTTTTTTGATTTATAATTTTTTATATATTTTATGCATTTTCAATGCGATCTTATAAGATAAATTATTATAATAGAAAAATACTAGAAAAAATCGACTCGGGTCACAAGTGAATCTCAGACGGGAACCGAACCCGCAACCTTTGGAAATCCGGTCCAATGCTCTCCCAATTGAGCTACCGAGCCTTGCGAACACTCGTCGAAATTTTCTAGTACATTCCTGATTTTACGCTGTAGGCCAGCGTTGTTTCATCAATGAGAGGAACATCCTCTCGTATTCGAAAGAAACATTTTTACAAATGTTTGGCCAATCGATTAAGATGAAACAGCCATGTTAGATTTATAATTTTTTATATATTTTATGCATTTTCAATGCGATCTTATAAGATAAATTATTATAATAGAAAAATACTAGAAAAAATCGACTCGGGTCACAAGTGAATCTCAGACGGGAATCTGAGATTCACTTGTGACCCGAGTCGATTTTTTCTAGTATTTTTCTATTATAATATTTTTTTTGTTTTGCGACACTACTTAGAGTACAGAGTTTTGAAATGTTATATTATTTTAGAGCTTAAAAAAATATTTTTTCATGTATTAAGTCGCATATGATTATTCTGCTTCTTGGGGGGTAGGAGGGGGGGTAGAGGGGTTGGGGGTGGTTCCGTTTGTGGTGGAATCGATTTGTTAGTCCATATAGTAGATAAATTTTTATTTTTTGGAATTTTTAGGTCAAAAATGAAAGGGGCAAAAAACCCGCCTTATTGAGCCTCCTCTTTTTATGATTCTAAGTCAACGGGAAGTAGCCTATAGGTTTTGATTCCCTCGCGATTGTCCAAATTTGGTCTAATATCTTTTGCTTGCGCATCTGAGTTGTATTTTGTTGTTAAATAAAGAAATGGTTTTATTATAAAAATACAGTAGATAATGTATTTGGATTGTTTTTGGAATAACGCATAATTATTGCTCATTACTACTGATAAAGAGTTATCTCTAGTATGGACGAGAGCCGTCAATATTAAACTTCATTAATTTACTAATAAACAGGCTGTACATAAAAATAGGGTCAAGCTGAAGTCTAAAGATTAACAGTCACTAGGGCTACTTGAATCACTCCTATGTATGTTCCGGGATTTGTAGTTTTCGTATTAGTGTAGAGTTCGTTTTTTGACAAACTTTGATTTATAAGAAGTTATTTATCATTGAGACATCAATTATTAAGATAAGTACTATATTCGTTCTTTTAAATTAGATGAAAAACATACTCTTAAGCATAACAATTACGGTTAAGTTATTGTGTCAAGAATTTTCTTTTAAAATTGTTTTCAATGAAACAGTTTATTTATTCAAGAAACAAAGTGTCATAATTATTAGTGACAATGGAACAATCAAAATTATATAAAATTTAAATGAACACATTTTCGGTACACATCTGTTAGAAGTAGGAGTTCCATCCAATGACGTAAGAAGGTTAACACAACATGTATGAATTTCCTACTTAATACGGTTCTGTTCAAGGCGAGGCGATGCTATAATGGACAAATATATTCGTTACTCTCGCGCCCGTGCTTAATGTGAATCTGGATATCGCTTGAACCCACGCTGGCCAGTCATTGGACTTCAATACAGAAAAACATATTAGTTAATATCCGCTTTTCCATTTAATGGGTGCTAAAGGATCCTTAGCGAAGCTATAAAGCATGAATCTATAATGTAAAA
Source organism: Calamotropha paludella (assembly GCA_927399485.1). NCBI lineage: Eukaryota > Metazoa > Arthropoda > Insecta > Lepidoptera > Crambidae > Calamotropha > Calamotropha paludella. The sequence continues at coordinate 12,932,670 of OV656828.1, forward strand.
TCACAGTGGTTTGTGTGTTTGTCTGTCCGCTCTTTTCCCCGCTATTTTTACATTGTATATGCGTTACCATAGCAACGCGTTAACCGCAAGTAGTTCATCTGCGACCATTTGACGACCATTTGGTGCAACGGTAGCGATCCTGCCTTTCGCACCGATGGTCCTGGGTTCGAATCCCGGAAGGGGCAGATGTTTGTGTGATGAATACGAATATTTGTACCCGAGTCATGGATATTTATATATATTTCTATAAATATAACATATCCATGTATGATATATGTATGTCTATCCGTTACCCTAGTATCCATAACACAAGCCTTTATAGTGCTTACTTTGGGCTAGGCTAATTGGTAAGAAATATTATAAAATATTATTACCTACCGGACGCTAGATGGCGCTTACGCAAAAATATTTAATGATAGAAAAAATTTAAAGAATTTTGTCTACCCGTGCGGAGCCGGGACTGGCTGCTAGTACTCATTAATGATAATAAAAAATAAAAACTACGTATTAGGCATGCATGAATGAGATTCTCTTGGAAATAGATTTCAGTGTATTACGTAGAGTAACTACCTACCTATGTGAATTTATTTATTAGAATATTGAGTATGTAATGACTTTTCAATTTTCATTTAAATGAAATGAAACAAAAACGGTTAAATACACATAAAATAGTTAATTCATTGGACATTCTACTTCCAGGCGTGGTCCCGTATATATAACTTTCTGAACAGGAATACTTGTTTATCTTAATTGTCATTAAGATCTATCTATCATTACACTCTCTCTACAGCTTATCTTGAACGTAATTCTCTTGTATGGTTACAAGAGAATTACGGATTCTTTGTCGGAGACGTAAGATTCCAATTTTCTCTTTTTTTACATGATTGCAAAAAGCTTTTAGAAAAAGGAAAACACATATGAAATACTTTAATAATTTTATATATTTTATGCATTTTTTCAATGCTATATCATAAGATAAATTATTTTAATAGAAAAATGTGAAATTCCCGCCTGAGATTTCATTTGTGAGCCGAGTCGATTTTTTCCCGTTTTTTTCTATTAAATAATTTAACATATGAAACACATTTATTTTGATAAATTAATGTGGAATAAAATTTATTGTCGTTGGCGAGAGGCTTCCTGGCGCCTGGCTCTATTCGCTGGGAAGTACGGGTTCCAACCCCACCTGTCATGGAGTTTATCACCTACGTTATTCCAGATTTTTACTTTTTCTTTTGAGAATATCATAATCTATACTAATATTATAAAGAAGTAAAGTTTGTGTGTATATTTGTTAAATTGTAAGGGGTAATCTCGGGATCTACTGAACCGATTTTAAAAATTCTTTCACCAATAGAAAGGCACATTATTGCTGAGTGTCATAGGCTATATTGAATGCTAGAAAAAATTTAAAGAATTTTGTCCACCCGTGCAAAGCCGGAACGGGCCGGTAGTTCTTTATATGTTTGTTACAACAGTAACATCATCAGTGAAAAAGCTGGTTAATTTTCATTGAAAATGAGATGTTACGCAGTTTCCTTTACGTATAGGCGAGCGTTTCATAATATGCCATGAAAATAAATATTTTCTCTTGAGATAATCTATCTTCAGATATGTAAAGAGATACATATAATTCTCGGCGTTGTGATTGATCTATCGCTCTTGAATGTAGTTTATCAAGAGTGATTTAGATCTATATGGTACAGTCGAGACCTATAACCTGTGTATGCATTAGAACTATGTCCATTTACAATATTTGTTTAGTTTATTACCGTTGCTTGTTTGTTTGCAGACAATTCAGTGTGACATGGTTGGTCTCGACTATTAGTAAAGTATACTATACTACCACATAGCTGAATATTCGACAAGCGGATTGCTATAAACTGCCTACATACAGTACGCGCTCTTCATTTAATATACCGATAGGGAAGTGAACTAGAGGGAAGTGAAATCATCATTCGCCTTAAAATGACACAGCCTTATAAATAATATAAGATCACGAATTGTATTTTGAGATTCATTAAGATGCTATTATAAGTTTTTTTCGGCAAGTTTAAAATCGTGAAGGCGAATAGGTTTGACTTCAGAATTTAATAATACTGAAATTGTATTACTTTTAATTTAAACGGGATCATTATCATGTTTTTTTTTATTTTTGAGGCTCAAATATTTCAGTTCTGTGATGATGGTGCATGCAACTCCAAATATAGGAGACTCAAAAAAAGTATTGACCTCGTTTTATTAATAATAATGAACACAGAATAAAAGTACAGACGTGAAAATTTAAAACAATACACAAAATATAATGCTGTTATTCCGTATCCGTAAAGAATATTGATAGCTTGATGACCATTTGGTTGAACGTTAGCGTTCCTGCCTTTCGCATCGACGGTCCTGGGTTCGGATCCCGGAAGGGGCCGATGTTTGTGTGATGAATACGGCATTTGTACCTGAGTCATGGATATTTATATGTATTTCTATTAATATAACTTATTTATGTAAGATATATTTATCCGTTACCCTAGTATCCATAACACGAGCTAAGGCTCGTTTTTTTTTTTACAGTGCTTACTTTGGGCTAGGCTAATTGGTGTGAATGTAAGAAATATTATTTATTAATATTCAAATATTGTTTTTTTTTAGTTAATCACGTTGTGAAATTCTAAGTAACAACCATCATCTAAGTTGGTAGAACTATCAAATAAAAAAAAAAAAACTCTTCAGTTGTGCAAGGGCTTTCAAATTTTGAATGCTAGAGACTAACATAATATATTAACCCACGTACAGTCATAAACTTTTATTTAAGGGCCAAGGTGGAATATCGCAAATCAAAGTTAAACCTCAAGAGCCACTATTTTAAGAGAGTAGTGTATTGCTATTGCAATGTTTATACGCAACTAGGGACGACTACGATGGAATGAGGTTGAAACTGAAAAAAATAAGACATTTTAACCACTAATATTAATTTCAAATTTTCAACCTTATTGCGGTCTGAATGTTCTAAAATTATTCTTAGAAAATGGGTAACGAAATGAAGTTTCTGATTCTACAAATATTCCCTTCCATGAAGTTTCGAAAAGTCAACATGACAAAACATTTGCGAAAATTTACATTTAATGGGGTTTGAACACACTATTGCTGAAACTTGGTGACTTCAACACACTTTGCTTTTCTCTTATTCTAGTCAAAGTAAGTCATATATATACATATATAGGGTGTTTGGTAATACATGTATAATCCCGAATATAATAGTAGATATGATACGCATACAACCTCTGAGATAATTATAAAGACCAAAAACCATTACTGGACTCGAAAAAAATGTGTTTCTTTTCATTAAAAACTGCATGCTGACAACCCTAGACCGAGATGATGTATTGTGTTTCACAAATAAACACATAGCTGTTTATAGATTGTCTTCTTTATAGATTGTTTGATACTTGTTAAAGTAACATTCGATATTGTAGGTAGTAGTTATCAAGAACGTGAAGAGATGGCGCTGGTATTCTACTCTTATCAGCTTAAGAAACACTTGGAAATATTCAACGAGACTCAATTTACTAGAGGGAGACTCTGTACCAGGGTCGTCTGCTTAGGTACCTCCATCTTACCTATTTCTGCCGCAAAGCAGCAGTGCTTGCATTGCTGTGTTCCAGTTTGAAGGGTAAGATATGGCAGTGAAATTACTGGGTACAGTGACTTTACATCTTGTGTCACAAGTTGGCAACGTACACTGTGGTTCTTGTGGGGGTTGCAGTTTTGCTGCGAATCTCACAAGAGCCACATGTATTTAAGGTGACTGTTACCACTTACCATCAGGTGGGCAGTTTGCTTGTTTGCCAACTTTCAGCAATAAAAAAAAAAAAAAAGACTGTCTTCGTAGCTCAATTAGAATAGCACTCACCCGGATAGCAAGATGCTGACTTGAATCCTTAGAGAAGTTGTTTTTTTTTAAGTAAAAATTTCTATCCTCCTTTGGATTTGAAATGAAATCTAAGCACCTCCTTTCCATGCGTACACCGGTAGTGGTAAATGGTGCCTGAAGCTACTGAGCTTAGTTAAGTCCTGAGGATAAACATTACGTTTTGTAGCGATTTAAGTTGAGCTGTTGAAAAAAAGATGCCACTATAGACCCCGTATAGCGGCGTCTCACTTTGACAATCGAACTTGCATCGCGCTAAGAGATCATGGTTGGCCCTCTGATCAAAAGAGGTTTAGTTTTCTAATTGGCCCGAGGTATTAAAAACTCCTTTCTATGTGTTAAAAAAAAGAAACTATCGTGAGAGTGTAGATCTCTTAACTCTGTTGGATCAAACACACCAATCTCAGCAAATGTTTGATCAAATCTCGCATACCTTTGACTGAAATAGTTCGAAACAAATGTCAGTTTTAGTGTTATATTTATAAACATTCTATCGAGGCGTGGCGGGGGCGTGGTGTGGTATCGTGGCGGTTGACGTAAGCATTTCTTGACGCATCCACTCCGCTATTCATAACCATTGACAATATAAAAATCGTTAATTCTAAACGTGTTCGGAGCCTTTCCGTTGATACTTTTACATCGTTTTATTGTAATCTTTATTACTAAACGCGTAAAGTTGATCATATAATCATATTTATATGTAAACTTACGTGGAAAAGTTCAACTGTATTCTTTTAGTAATAAAGACTCAGTATCAAAAAATTCACTTCCGGAGTTAAATTTTAAAGTTTTCTATAGGTGGTAGAAATGTTCGATTGTTTCGAATCTAACCAGAAATCCTCATCCGGTAGCGTTTTAGGTTAGGAACTCGAAATCACTACAAAGTATAAAACAAAGTCGCTTTCTCTGTCCCTATATCCCTATGTATGCTTAAATCTTTAAAACTACGCAACGGATTTTGATGCGGTTTTTTTTAATAGATAGAGTAATTCAAGAGGAAGGTTTATATATATAATACATGCATAATATAGTAGAGCATTGCATACGTGCGAAGCCGTGGCGGGTCGCTAGTAATTGATAATTTGATAATTTGTTCTAACCCGCTTCCTAACTTAACCCGATGTAACGTTCCTATCATAGCCCGAATTGCGAAATAGGAAGGTTTTCCTTGTCCTTGTATATTAAAAAGTCTAAAAAGCTATGTGTCAAACCAGAGTTTAATATTTACATACTTAACATTACACTCACAAACAAAAATATAATTTTCTCTTTTATTTTTTTTATATAGCCTAGCCAAAAGTAAGCACCCTATGTATGCATGTGTTATAAATACTAGGGTAACGGATAGACATACATATATGATACATAAATACGTAATATTAATAGAAATATAAACCATGACTCGGGTACAAATGCTTGTATTCATCACACAAACATCTGCCTCTTCCGTGATTCGAACCCAGGACTGTCGGTGCGAAAGGCAGGATCACTGCCATTGCACCAAACGATCGTCAATGTCGTACCTATGTGACGGGGTGCAGCCGGAGAAATAAAAGCACTCAAGGTCACTTAAATTTTTGTATTTATGAAATTAAGGCACAACTGAAACAATTATATAAAAAAAGGTAAATTACACTGAATACAAAAAACAATTTCACATTTATCACTAAAAACATATAAAAGGTAGGGCTACGTACAATAGTGCCTTAAAGAAACTTATAGACTTATAAACATGAACTGGTGGTACAGAATATATATACAGGAAAACTTGTGAATTATGCTTATGAGCTTATTATACTTGGGAGCTTATTATAACTGCTCAGCACTATAAATATATTTAAATAATTTGTTATCGGTGAGTCAACCACTCTATGCGCTGACTCTGGTAAGAATAAACCTCGAACAAAACAAATAAAAAGAGACAGACAGTAAATTTAAAATAGGAAACAGAGACAGACAGTAAATTTAAAACAGGAAACGAAGAGAAAAGAAAATATGAAAAATGGCCAGAGAAGAGCGCAATGAAAGCAACGAGTCGCCAATATAGCTATGGCGCCTCGTTACAATACCCGCTCCCCCCTGGAGCTCCCCCCTGGATTCGGGTTATGATAGGAACAAACATAATTTTTTCGAATTTCTAACCTAACCCGCTACTGGGTTAGGTTAGGTTAGGTTCGGAATCATTTGAAATGTCCCTTGATTTTTTTAACAAACCTTGAAGTTAGCTTACTTTCCGCTTTACCAGTTTTTCTACTCTTTCCGTATGGGATTGCTCCGCGAGTGGCAAGTTTCCTTAATTTTTTTTACAGCTTGCCGTTCATTTTTTTTGTACTGTTCATCATCGCAACTCTAGCGGAACGCTCCATAATTATCGTGATACTTTAGAAAAAACTTTTATAAGTTGAAAAGGCTTTGTTACACAACCATGGCGAATGTTGAAGCACGACCGAACGGTTTGCAAAAAATTGTTAAGAATAAGAGATTTTGTTTAAATGAAACTGTTTTTTTTTGTTTTAAGCAAAATAACAAGTAAACTTAGTAGTTTTGTTTGGAATGTCTGTTTATCCGCGGTTTTAAGTCTTAGATAAATAATTTATTCTGTTCAATTTTTTCTATACTAATATTATAAAGAGGAAAGATTTGTATTTTTGTATGTTTACAATGAATAAACTCAAAAATTACTTAGCCGATTTCAAAAATTCTTTCACCATTGGAAAGCTACATTCACGCTGATTAACATAGGCTATATTTAATGCTAGAAAAAAATATAAAGAATTTTGTCCACCCATGCGAAGCCGGGACGGGCCGCTAGTTATAAAATAAAAAGATAATTTACTCTTCCAACCAAGGTTTCGGAATTTCTGAATATCTGAAAATATCATATAATAATGATAATTCTAACATTCACTCCAATTAGCCTAGCCCAAAATACTGTAAGGCTTGTGTTATGGATACTAGGGTAACGGAGAGACATAAATATAAGATACATAGATATGTAATATTCAACGAAATATACGCAAATAACTCAGGTACAAACGCTGGCATCACATCACAGACCTTACGAAAGGGAGGATCGCTAACGTTGCACGAAACAGTTTATCATATAAAATACTAGCTGACCCGATAACGCGTTGCTATGGTAACGATATTGATACAATGGAAAAAGAGCGGGAAAAAGAGCGGACAGACAAACACAAAAACAACAATTGGAGTAATTCCTCAATAAAATACTTTTTAGAAACCCTCAAGTATATTCCTCAAGAAATAGGACTGTCATTAAAGAAAATTTGAATAAAATTGTAACATAAAGTTAACAATATAAGAGAAAAACTTATTTCAATTTACGTTGCTGTAGAAATCAAATTAGTTGAATAAACATTTATAAATTGTTCGCTCGTTCCTGTTGAATCACCTGTTCTATTATTCATTCAAAAGACACGCGCCAGGTATCTCTGGAAGATTCCATTTTTTTGTGTCAGTACGTTCATTTAAATTTCATCGTGCCATCTCTTCGTTTTATGCTCCGAATGAAAACAACGCCAACACGGACGAGAGGTGAACTGTAGAAAAAATACGTACGACAAGGTGTAAAATTTGGTCAATTGATATTGGACATTACGTGCTTGGATTTAAAGTTGGAATTAGTAATTACTAACTGATTGTATAAAAAACTTTGATGAGTTGTCGGTTCATATATTTTTTATAGCGTTTATTGAAATGTCACTTGATGGTTCTGGAAAGTTGATCAAGTAAAAAGTGTTCTAGTTGTTTATTTTTAATTTGTACCTTCGATGGCTTTGTGAATCTATGGTGTAACTTATCGAAATTTTCTTTTTCTTCTTGTTCCTCTCCAATTAATGAAGGTAGGACACCAGTTTTGAAAACCTCACTTCATCCCTGGCGTGGTGAAACAGTTCCGCGGTGCTTTTGACTCCGTTCTACTCGCGGATGTTTCGAAGCCACGACTTTTTCCAGCCTACTCGACGTTTCTCCGCAATTTTGCCCATAATAATCAGTTGCAGTAGATAGTATCTCTCGTGTCTGAAGACATGACCGAGGTAGGCAACTTTTTTGTTTTGAGTCTGCATCAACTTGCGAGTTTGACCGACACGTCTTAGATCCTCAACATTGGAAATTTTATGAGTCCACCTGATGGAGAGCATGCGTCGGTAAGACATTTCAAAATCCTCAATACGTTTACGAAGGTCTTCTGTAATAGTCCAAGCTTCGCAACCATAAAGAATTATAGGTCAAATGTAGCATTGAAGTAGACGAGTGCGCAGGGAATACTGATGTTACGATTGGAAAATATTGGTCTCATTATATTAAACGCATTCCGGGAGATGTCTATGCGTGTTTTGTTTTATTTCTATACCGCTTTCCCAGTCGTCAATTAGCCAAGTGCCTAAATATTTGTACGAATTTTAAATAAAACTAATTTTACCAGATAAACTATGCGTTTTTTCTTTTTTCATTTTTAATCTTGACCTTTCGACTCCTTTTATTGGAGGACTAAGGTAATGGTAGTCATAGTGCCACTACCTTCCAATACTCTCATCGGGCACGTTCCTAACTACTAAATGTATACAAATTAAATGTTTGTTTAACTTTGCATTTTACGAATTTTATTGTAGATATTTGGAGTTATCGACGCAAATTGAAACCAAATAAGTGTGAAATAGAAAATGGAGTTAATTGAATAGCCACGAGCACTCGGTTGAAACATGTAGTTAAAGAACTGGTAATTATGTAGTTATCACACTTTACTTGATACTTATCAGTAGTACACTTTACTGCATCTACTTGTAAATAAAAATAAAACAAAAAACTGATAGTTTCACCCGATTATTCCATTAATTTAACCCGAAAATAAAAGATATCTTTGGTATTGTGATATAGTGGTATATATTTGGTAAAGATAGATATTGTGGTATATATTTGGTAAAGATAGATATTGTGGTATATATTTGGTAAAGATAGATTCAATGGTAATATATCTACCCTTATGAAAATGACATAGGCAAAGAATCAAACCTCAAAAGCTTCATAGGATAGCAGCGCTAGCGCAGACAATTTATGTTTATGCGCAGATAAGATAAAATGCTTTTAGTAATATTGACGACCGTATGATGCAACGGTAGCGATCCTATATTTCGCACCGGCGGTACTGGGTTCGAGTCCCAGACGTGGCAGATATTTATGTGATGAATACGAGCATTTGTACTCGAGTCATGGGTACTACTTTTTTTTTTGTTGATATTACTTATTTATGTAGATATAACATTACCTATATATGTATGTCTATCCGTTACCCTAGTATCCATAACACAGAGTCTTATGGTGACTTTGGGCTAGGCTAATTGGTGTGAATGTAATAAATATCATATTATTCACTATGCTTTTATTGTACGTCAACCGCGTTACTATGCTTCTAAGTGCTACGTTGGAAGACCTTGTACCGATAAGAAGAACTCGGCAAGGACTGTGCTTGTTTTGTTATCCCATAAATTGTGACTTACTACACAGAGTAAGAGCTTTACTATTTCATTAAACGTATTTTATATACATAGTAAAAAAAATCGTCGTGTGTATTGTAAAAAAATCACACACACACACACACACACATTTATAATTAGCGGCAAACTTCATCTTGCTGTTTTATTCCATGTCGCTTTTGCGGCCAACTTCAACATGATAATTTTGAGTCAAAGTGATGCGCGCGCATCTTAAAATTTCACTCTCTTCATATTTTTCATAACGCGCCTAAAGAAGTATAACTTCAATAAAGAATTATAACTTCAAAAAATGTCAAAAAATGTTTTCTAGGTATAACAAAGATAACAAATATGTATTTACACTGTGGCTAGAACAGTCAATTGCAAAATATGTATTAATATATTTTATATTATTCTTATGTCAAACAATGTGACAATCTGACAAAAGTGTATACATATTACATATTAAGAGCAATTTTTACAACAAAAAAATTTAATAATAGTATGCATTTTGGAGCTGACTGTACCCGCGTAATGTTTACGTTTGAAGTTTTGGCATAAGTTCCTGTAAACATACGGTTATAAATAATACATGGTTATTTCAAATATCACCGTGTCGCGGTGTCATTTCTGAGCCACGTGTTGTAACATGATCAAAATATTAAGTGTTTTTCATTTCACTCAGATGTTATGGCAAATAATGGTCACAATGTAGCAACACTTTTACAACTTTGTCGACGACGGTTTGGTGCAACGGTGGCGATATGGCCTTTCGCACCGATGGTGCTGGGTTCGAATCCCGGAAGGGGCAGATGTTTGTATGATGAATACGAGCATTTGTACCTGAGTCATGGGTATCTATATATATTTCTAACAGATAAACATACTATATCATACATAAATTAATAATATTAATGGAAATATATATAAATGCCCATGACTCAGGTACAAATGTTCGTATTCGTGACACAAACATCTGCCCCTCCGGGACTCGAACCCAGGACCGTCGGCGGTTATTCCAGGAACACTAACGTTGCACGTTGCAAAATCATTAAAAATGCAAAAGTATAAAAATCATAAATTTTAAACATTTGTAAAAATGTTTGTTTCGATTGACGTAGCGCTGGCCTACAGTGTAAAAAAAAGTACTATAAAATTTCAGCGGGTAAACATGGCACGATAGCTCAATTGGGACAGCGGTAGATCGCACATACAAAGGTTGCGGGTTCGAGTCCCGCTTGAAAATAACTCCTAAGCCGAGTCGATTCTTTCTAGTGTTTTTTCTATCCAAACTTATTCTCTTTATCTTATTAGTATGTCTTTACAGTAGTAACATGGCATTTTATAATTCTTTTCTTATACTTTGTCCAATGTAGGATGATACTTTTGACAGTTGACACCTATATAGAGGGTATAAAGTTGCTATTGCAATGTCAAGCCAAACATAAGGAAACAAACGCAACCTTAGTACGTAGCAATAAGGAAGTGACACCTGTCAAAAGTATCATGCTACAATGGACAAAGTATAGTAAGTATAAAAAAAAATGTAACATTCTTTTTTTGTGTTGTTTGCAGAAACAATTGCTTCATTCTTTATATCAAAACATCTTTATTGTTCTATAGAAACATTTTTTGTGCAATAGAGCACTCACGTTTTAAAACAAGCAAGTTTCGAGTACCGCAACGGACCGTTACCAAAATGAGATTTCATGTCTGTTTAAAATAAACTTTGTGACGTATAATTTAGGGTGTGTTTTTCTTTGAACCAGATGCGGGTAAGGGAACGCGGATCAGCAACCTGGTGCGTATGCGCAGATCCCAGCTGGGAAAGTCCGCACCGACGCTATCCGTCCACGTGGTAAGTATTTTATGTTAACAATTTTGGTTATTTTCACTAAATAATGCGATAACACATACACAAACTGTCTTTGTCTTTAAAAAAATACCTCTGACTGGATTCGATCTCGTGACTCATGGCAAACCGATTTTTTTAACACTTATTTATTTATTTAAACTTGTTGAAATGATCATTATTGATATTTAATTAATGTATCCTGAATTTAATAAAAATAAACAATGTGCTTTTTGTATCTGTTCAAATATGTTCAAAAATAATAGACAAAAAAATAGTCGGTATATTTACTATTAGATTTTTTCAAACATATAACTTTTATATCCCTTTACAATTATTAATTAAATAAATTACACTTTTGAAATTGGTTTAAATTACTTTATTTTGTGTCGGTAGTTCTTTTGATTTCTTTGATAGATTACCGATACAACCATACTAAGTTCCTTTGTTGAGTATCTATACAATAGCAATGATTTTATGTTGTTCTCAATTTTAGTATATCACTGTTTCCTAACTGGATTTTTTCTTGGCTGTTGTTCCAGAAAGAGCCATGTACCGTGTCACGGCGACCCTCCCGGCTGCCGCCACCGCCTCCACACCATCGACTTTCACTAGTGGTGAGTCCCACGTCTGGTATACACGATAAACTTGCTCCATCCATATTAAGAAGAAATCATTTTAATAAGATTGATTTGACTTTATTAGATGAATAAGCAAGTACTGGTGTCTTATACCATTTTATGCGTTTAATTCTTATGAAAGACTTAGTTAATATATAACAAAAATTTGTTAATATTTTATATATTGTGTGCATTTTTACAATGCTATCTTAAGAAGATAAATTATTATTATAGAAAAATACTAGAAGATATCGACTCGGGTTACAAGTGAATTCTCAGGCGGGAGGCGGTCCAATGCTTTTAATTGGGAGAACATTGTACCGGATTTCCAAAGGTTGCGGGTTCGATTCCCGCCGGAGAATATATTTGTGACCCGAGTCGATTTCTTCTAGTATTTTTCTATTATAATAACTAACTGTATAATTGATAAAAAAACAGAAAACCTTAAATGTATCATAGTTTTTTAAGATTTAAAATGCGCCTAAAACAACCAAATCTCCGAGCTCATGTTGAATTCGAAGCTAAGAGCTTTCGCTATAGTGCGAGTGCTTTGACCACTGAGCAACCGAGCTGGCAGACGCGTTTCTATTCCAATGGTGTCAAAACGACGCGGCAAGAGATGTGATGAGATAAAAGACCTTTTACTTAAGTCATTTATTGTAACTGCATGACTAAGTTTTAATTAATTCAGGCTGATATTTAGTGGGTGTTATCACAAATACTTTAATGTACAGTCAATTGAACATCAACCCTTTTAAAAAAAAAATTATTCCCCCTACAGGCGAGTGTTTGGTGCAACCGTAACGACCGTAACCGCCTTTCGCACCGACGTTCCTGGGTTCGAATCCCGGAAGGGGTAGATGTTTATGTGATGAATACGAGCATTTGTACCAAAGTCGAGGTTATCTAATATATAAAATTCTCGTGTCACGGTGTTCGTAATTCAACTACTCCGAAACGGCTCGACCGATTTTCGTGAATCTTAGGTGCATATCGGCTAGGGTGGAGAATCGGACAACATCTATTTTTCATCCCACTAAATGTTAAGGGTGGTCCACCGTTAATTTTTCTTTTTCTTTTTTTGGATAAGTTTTTACGATCAACCCCTATTAACTAAAAATTTGTTTTCTAGAAATAATATAGATGGCAAAACAACGTTTGCCGGGTCAGTTAGTTTATACATATATTTCGTTGAATATTTCTTATTTATATATCATATATGTATGTTTATCCCTTATCCTATCCATAACACAAGTCTTACAGTGCTTACTTTGGGCTAGGCTAATTGGTGATGTTAGAAATATTTTTTTTGTTTTTTTTTAAATAAAGTTAAAATCGATTGGGGAAAAGAATAAAATACTGTTGCTACATATAATGACGTCACTAGCTGCACACGGCTTTACAATGCTTTTTTTGCTGACTATACATATAAACCTTTCCTGTTACACAGACAATGACTTAACAAAGTTTCGTCACAACCTGATTAATAGTTTCGGAACGCATAGAGAACAAACATACAAACATTGATTTCTATTTAGATAGAAGACAACAGAATTTTATATCGGCATTAAAGCTACATTGCTTTGAAGTAGCCCGTTTGGGTTTGTTGTTTGGGCTTTTCTACATTGAATATTTCTACCTGAGTCATGGGTATTTATATATATTTCTATGAATATCACATATCTACGTTTCATATTATGTATGGCAATCCGTTACCTTAGTAGCCATAACACAAGCCTTACAGTGCTCAATTTGGGCTAGGCTAATTGGTGTGAATGTAAGAAATATATACACGGCCGCCATTTTGTTTTCTTGGTAACCAAGACTCTCATACTAATTCGACCACCACTACTCATGTAAATATCCTATCAACATTAAAAAGATGTCATTTGATAGCTAAACATGTAGACAACAGTAACACAGCCATAATGTTTCAATTGTCATGGAATAAAAAATAGAAAAAATAATTAAAGAAAAACATATAGATTCTTTTTTGTGTATTTTTTAATTATTGGCTTTTTGAGAAAAAACAAATTTGAGGGGCTATTTGTCGATAAAAAATGCCATATTTCACACCATTAAAGGCTCCGACACTGGTGACGGGACACATTGTATATCTTATGGCTCGTGACTGTACGATGCTAATTAGAAAAGTTCTGCGGTTTCGATGTAATCGAGCTTTCACTGAGGAGGCGAGTGAGAGGGCGCGGCTCCTGACAGCTGTCAGACTTCACTATTGTTGACACATTTCATAAGTAATAGAAAGGTGTATAAGGTCGTGCGTATTTTATTTATGTGGTTTGTGGACACCCACACGTGACATTGAGAATTGAGAGCTGCATTTTTATATGATCTGTTTTCGTATCATAATGTGTAACTTAGGTAAGCTATTTGTTTTTAATATATTGAAGAAAAATGGGCGCATAGGTCTTGTTTTTCTAAGGATGCATCCATTTTTTAATGTGATCCTAAATATTGCCTTTCGTGATATGACGACTGATGATAAACGGTGATGATTGTCCGGTGTTATTATTAGACTGGTGGTTGTTTGTATAGTTTTTTTTTTATTAAGTTTTTAGTTTACGGGAAGGCAAAGGTTACAATGCCTATAAAGCTTTCATTTTGGTTATATCTTTTCTTATACAGACAACGATAAATGATTAGAGTTGCTTTATGAATGAGGGATGATCAAAGGATTATGAATGAACAATGAAATATCCCTATATGCTAGATTTCAGTAAAGGCGTGACAATTTACTAAAACTCTATGAACTTCTTGAGAGAGCGTTAAAACACACTTTCGCTGCTTTGTTTTATTCGCTGACACTGATATATGTCCAAAAATACCTAATGATTCATGAGCCACCATTAATATTATTAATATGCGAAAATATCTACACCGCAGCCTTAAATTATGGGATATAAACGATAAATTATGCATTAAATTGCAGAAAGCATCTAATTAATTACATGTATAGTCAAAACGTTTTTAGAAATAGATGAAATCCCGACAAACCAACAATACCATATAATTTACATAACGGAATAAATAACAGTACAATACCCATTGTATATATGTATAACTTATCGATAATATCAATTATAACGCATATACATATTCATTGTTTTATAATTTTTATATATTTTATGCATTTTCAATGCGATCTTATAAGATAAATTATTGTAATAGAAAAATACTAGAAAAAATCGACTCGGGTCACAAATATATTCTCCGGCGTATTCTAGTTTTTTTCTATTATAATAATTTATCTTATAAGATGGCATTGAAAATGCATAAAATATATAAAAATTCTAAAACTAAAATGGCTGTTTTTTCTTAATCGATTGACCAAACATTTGTAAAAATGTTTCTTTCGAATACGAGAGGATGTTCGGCGCCCCGCACGCAGATTCTGCGCCCCGCACGCAGATTCTGCGCAGCAGCGCAGCGCGGGGCGTGAAGAAGTAGGGTCAACTTGTATTGTTACTCCGCGCGGGGAAGCAGATTACACCGCTAAGTTAGGCAGATCTGCGCCTCCGCGCGGGGGCGCGTTTTCTGTCGCTACGCGCACCGCGGCGGGACGCATCTCTAGTGTGTGAACCGCCTTCCTCTCATTGATGAAACAACGCTGGCCTACCGCGTAAAATCAGGAAGGTACATATTCATTGGTTTAGATTAGATCTGTAATGACGATGAGTCATGGGTATTTATATATATTTCTATTTATATTACTAATTTATGTATGTCTATACGTTACAGCCTTACTTTAGGCTAGGATAATTATAATAAATAATAAATATTTCCTACATTCACACCAATTAACCTAGCCCAAAGTAAGCACTTTTAAGGCTTATGTTATGGATACTAGGGTAACGGATAGACATACATATATCATACATAAATAAGTAATATTCATACAATTACATACAATATATCCATGACTCAGGTACAAATGCCCGTTTTCATCCTACAAACATCTGCCCCTTCCGGGATTAGAACCCAGGACCGTTGGTGCGAAAGGCAGGATCGCTACCGTTGCACCAAACAGTCGTCAAATGTCCATAATTGGTGTGAGTGTAAGAAATATTTTTTTTTTTTCTAATATCACTTCAATTAGCCTAGCCAAAATGAGGCATGTGTATTTTTTTACTGAAATATAAGTTTCTTAACATTTATTTGAAGTTATATCTTTTTTAAATAAATAGTATTGAGTGGAATATTTATATTTTGTTAATACAATTTTTTATTACTGTCACAAAAAATTTCGAATGAACCTATTGCAGTTGCCCTACATCGATCAATCAAAATGAAATCGGTATCGGTCTAGGCGGGTGTTGTAATCGATCAATTCTGCATTAAATTGAGCAGTCTTATCGATACAGTGTACTTACATTGCTAAATAAATGTTTAAAAAATTCAGCGGGTGATTGAGACTGTTAAGCGACTTTTTCCAGGGCCAGTTATCAGATGGGTGACCAAGAATTTTTAATCTCGAGCACTTTCTTGCTTCAACTGCGTTTAGCCGTTGATTTGTCTCTTTATATATAAAATAAACTAGCTGATTTGTGCCCACTTCGTTTGGCGTCAAACATTTTTAGTGACTATCAAACATAGCATATAACAAAAATTATTTAAATAGAAAAATACTAGAAAAAGCCAATTCTGAAAAAAATTGTTGTCTGTAAAGTCAGTTTACGGACGATAATTTTACGTGATAGCGTCATAAGAAAACTTTGATGTAAAATTGCCTACTTTTATGAATTGAATTGAATTACTCGTATTATCACTGAATTATCATTATTTTGTATAACACAAAGAAGGGGTTAATTGAAAATTTATTTATTCCTTGATAAATTAAATTAACATTAAGTTGTTATAAATAATGGAAACCACATTAACTTTTCAATTCATGAAGTGGAAGAGAGATAGATGCGTCACAAGTCGTAGGCTTAGGCCGATCGTGCCTCTCTATCGCTTGTTTCGCGCTCTCGCTTGCACGCTCCGCTCAGTCGGAACGTTACACTTTTTCGTGCATGCAGCCGGTGTTCATCGATTTATAAGACGTTATCACGTCAAAAAGGTATTAATTTTTTGTCATAGATAGCATTAAAAATACAAAAAAGCTCATAGATAGCCTATGTCACTCAGTTTGGTGCAACGGTAGCGATCCTGCCTTTCGCACCGACGGTCCTGGGTTCGAGTCCCAGAGGGGGGGACATTTGCATTTGTACTTGAGTCATGGGTGTTTATATATATTTTCTATGAATATTACATATTTATGTATGATATATGTTTGTCTATCGGTTGCCCTAGTATCCATAACACAAGCCTTACAGTGCTTACTTTGGGCTAGGCTAATTGGTGTGAATGTAAGAAATATTTATTTTTATTATTTATAACTTGTATGTAAGTTCTGATGAGAGTTAAAGAAGCGAGAGATGAATGTTAGGATCGGGAAGAGGGTGTTATTATATGCACGTATTATTTTACGTAATATTTAATAATACAAAACCACTGTAACCGCATATCAAATGCGTGGTGGTTTGACTTGATATGATATCCTTCGACCTTGGTATAAATATAGTAAGAAATAATTATAACTGCATCTGCAACTCCACTGGAAATATATACTCGAATGTGTTCCATTTATGCTGTATACATTCCCGGTTTTGTATCAGATATTTATAAACAGTTTTGTATGTACTGCGCAGTGTATTCAATGTCAAGCGATTCGTTATTACCGTAGTTGGTCGAAGTAGGTAAGTTATTATCCAAAGATTATGTAAGCGGTTATGGCGTAATGTGAGATATAATCAGACAAGCGTGTCGCGTGCCACTACTATAAAGGTATCGGTGACATGCAGCCACATTTATTTAAAGCGATAGAATAGACCGAAAATGGAGTTCATTTTCGATCTTCTTTATGATAGATCTTCTTTGAGGCATAATTTGATATGATTTGGATTTATAATACCATTTGTTACTTTAACACCAATTAGCCTAACCCAAAGTAAGCGCTGTAAGGCTTGTGTTATGGATATTAAGGTAACTGATAGACATATAAGCAGTGGCGTAAATAGATCAATTGCCGCCCGGGGCAGTTTACCAATTTTGCCGCCCCTGACAGAGGGCTGCGCTTCCCCTTGGAACGTTCTTCTGGTTCGTACCACGTGCCTTATTTTTTTTACCGTTTTACTGTTTTGTGCCGCCCGGGGCATTTGCACCCTCTGCCCCCCCCTCCATTTACGTCACTGCGTATAAGCTACATAGATATGTAAGATTTATATATGTAAATACCTATGACTCAGGTACAAATGCAAGTATTCATCACACAAACATCTGCCCTTTTCTTGGACTCGAACCCATGACCGGTCGATATATGAATTGTATATCAATATATGCCTTTTTATTTTATGTCAAAGTAAATTAGGAATAAAAATAACACAAAAGATCCTGAAAAATTTTATTCGAATTTTACAATACGAAAGACCGTCGAGGAGGCTGGTTTGCCAACGACGCCGTTAACATTAGCACGTAATTGTGAAATAACTGTCGAGTACAGCATCTCAAATGATAGACTCTCATACTCACGCCCACTTGATGTGAGCGTCTACTACTTGTCAACACACCCACCCGATCATATATCAAAAAGTGTTCACTGATAATAATAAAAATAATTTATTAACTTAAACAAAACTGTACACATTTTAAACTAGTAATCATAGTAGTAATTATATAAGTAAGTATCGGGTCGTGACCGCAGTAAAAAATATCTTGCTTTTTAATATTCAATTTCTATTTGTATTTGAAAATGAAAATGCCATTTATTTTCAAATACATACTTATATTATATAGGTATTTACGTACTTAGTAGGTAATTAATGCCTGTTATAATTTTAAGATAAAGTTTAGACTAAAAACTTTGGTAGTAAATCAACACCTAAAATGTGAATAAAATTTAGCACCTATATATTGAGCTTATCAATAAACTTTGGTAGACAATTATAAATGAAATCGTAATAAACTGGAAAAAATTAACAATATCTTTCTCTCATTAAGTTTTGGTTACAAAACTAGTAGGTTTTCGGAATCCAGGACAATAAGGTCTAATTACTGAATCTGAAATCGGATTTCCCGGCTATCTGGCAAGCCTAATCAAAAGGCATTGTTCTTCCTTAAAAGAAGTTAACTTCTTATATGTTTTGTGCTTATGATATATACACATATACAAATGTCACATATACACGTGTCGATGTTAAACTGTGTGTGTGTATGCGTGTAAGTGTGCGTATGTGCGACACGTGTGTGTGCGATTTGTGTGTATCAATGCAACGCTCTGTTCAAATGTGAATCATAGGTTTAGGTTAGGTTAGGTTGCAACTATTCCATCAAATACTTTTTGCAAACGTAATAATTCATGTCATATAAATATACATCTTTATTAATTAAATAAAAATAAATGTATTAATCTAATATTATATTGTCTGGCTGCAAAAACATTGTTATTCTGTTTCAATTCAGGAATAAACTTTTGTATACTGACCTTGGCAGAATAACAGCGCCTTTGTGTCCATTATGCCTAGCTTTGAATGACACAGTGGCAAAATACTGGGGTAGGGTATTTATCGACCCTACACAAAGTATTTTTTAAGTTTTTATTATTCTTTGTATATGTCACATTTATTTACGTCTCTTATTTTCGTCTCCTGTTCTTGTTTTCTGTGTGTGTATAAAAATGTTTTTATTCTTTTTAATATAAATTCTTTCAAATAATTTTTGGTCAACTTACAACAATTATAAGTATTTAGTCCCAAATTCAGCGGATTTTCTAAATTATATATAAAACTAAACTGACCCGGCTACGTGTTGCTGTGTTATATTAAACATAAATTAAAATACGTATCCTAAATTAAAACAAAACCAGCAAAATTAAATAAAAAATCGGTTGAGTGGTGTCGGAGTTCATCGCGGTCAAACACTGTGACATGTAATTTATATATATATACTTGCCGACCCGGCCATGCGTTGCTGTGTTATAAATTAAAATGAAACCTATCCTATGTCCTATGTCGCAACAAATCCTGCAAAATGAAAAAAAAATCTGGGAGGTGGGATTCGAACCCACGACCTTTCGTTATCCGGATAAGTGTTCTGACCACTGAGCTACCGAGACGCTGGCAAACGTGTCGAATATTACAAACGTATTTCAACTTCTACTATCAGCTAGTATCGTTCCACCAATGTTGAACGCTAACTACCTTCAACATCGAAAGTAATATTTTTACAAATATTAAACAATCGATTAAGATGCAACCAGCTATAATTATGTGTTTTGAACATTAAAATTCGTTAAGTAGTTTCGAAGTTCATCGCGGTCAAATACTGTGACAGGCATTGTCTGTCCCACACGTCAAGGTAAAAAAAAACTAAAGTTAAACTCACCGCAGAAATAGATATTTCATGAAAGGAATTACCAAATATTCTCAATGATAAATAGTCTTCGAAAATAAACTGATGTATTAACACGTTGACTGCTAACTACGAGCTCACTTGTAGATTGCGTTCTTTGTTAGGACGCCGACTACGAGTTATCTCGTAGTGTGTTTACTTGTCATATTCGTGTAGCTACAATTTAACTCGTAGTATGTCAGATAATTCTTTTTTTTTTAAATATACATTTATATTCTTTTTGATGATAACTATGTACTATAATTAGAGTTTTTAATTATATAATATGATTAAATAACACTGGCTTTTTAGACCGGAATTCTGAAAATTGCCGTGGTGTGTGTTGTACAAGAAAAAAGTACTTGTAATTCCCAAAAATTGTTCTTTCTATTTGTGGGCCTTAGTCATTGTTTTAAAGCGATATCACAAATCACAATCTAAGTCCTTTACAGCCTCTGTGCCTTGCTTGCATAATATCCGTACATAAGCTCCGTATTAACCGCATTGCGAATGTAAACTCTAACTGTAAACATTTAGTGTTTGTGTTTTTATTTAATTTTTTGCATTCACAATGCAATATTTCTATAAGATATAAAATACGTGTGTAAAAAACAACCACGCCTCCGAGCCCTCAGATGGGATTCGAACCCACGACCTTTCGCAATCCGGGCGACTGCTCTGACCGCTGAGCTACCGAGACGCTGGCAAACGTGTCGAATTTTACAAACGTATTCCAACTTCTACTATGAGCTAGTATCGTTCCACCAATGTTGAACGCTAACTACCTTCAACATTGAAAGTAATATTTTTACAAATATTAAACAATCAATTAACATGGAACCAGCTATAATTATGTTTTTATTTAATTTTTTGCATTCACAATGCAATATTTCTATAAGATATAAAATACGTGTGTAAAAAACAACCACGCCTCCGAGCCCTCAGATGGGATTCGAACCCACGACCTTTCGCAATCCGGGCGACTGCTCTGACCGCTGAGCTACCGAGACGCTGGCAAACGTGTCGAATTTTACAAACGTATTCCAACTTCTACTATGAGCTAGTATCGTTCCACCAATGTTGAACGCTAACTACCTTCAACATTGAAAGTAATATTTTTACAAATATTAAACAATCAATTAAGATGGAACCAGCTATAATTATGTTTTTATTTAATTTTTTGCATTCACAATGCAATATTTCTATAAGATATAAAATACGTGTGTAAAAAACAACCACGCCTCCGAGCCCTCAGATGGGATTCGAACCCACGACCTTTCGCAATCCGGGCGACTGCTCTGACCGCTGAGCTACCGAGACGCTGGCAAACGTGTCGAATTTTACAAACGTATTCCAACTTCTACTATGAGCTAGTATCGTTCCACCAATGTTGAACGCTAACTACCTTCAACATTGAAAGTAATATTTTTACAAATATTAAACAATCAATTAAGATGGAACCAGCTATAATTATGTTTTTATTTAATTTTTTGCATTCACAATGCAATATTTCTATAAGATATAAAATACGTGTGTAAAAAACAACCACGCCTCCGAGCCCTCAGATGGGATTCGAACCCACGACCTTTCGCAATCCGGGCGACTGCTCTGACCGCTGAGCTACCGAGACGCTGGCAAACGTGTCGAATTTTACAAACGTATTCCAACTTCTACTATGAGCTAGTATCGTTCCACCAATGTTGAACGCTAACTACCTTCAACATTGAAAGTAATATTTTTACAAATATTAAACAATCAATTAAGATGGAACCAGCTATAATTATGTTTTTATTTAATTTTTTGCATTCACAATGCAATATTTCTATAAGATATAAAATACGTGTGTAAAAAACAACCACGCCTCCGAGCCCTCAGATGGGATTCGAACCCACGACCTTTCGCAATCCGGGCGACTGCTCTGACCGCTGAGCTACCGAGACGCTGGCAAACGTGTCGAATTTTACAAACGTATTCCAACTTCTACTATGAGCTAGTATCGTTCCACCAATGTTGAACGCTAACTACCTTCAACATTGAAAGTAATATTTTTACAAATATTAAACAATCAATTAAGATGGAACCAGCTATAATTATGTTTTTATTTAATTTTTTGCATTCACAATGCAATATTTCTATAAGATATAAAATACGTGTGTAAAAAACAACCACGCCTCCGAGCCCTCAGATGGGATTCGAACCCACGACCTTTCGCAATCCGGGCGACTGCTCTGACCGCTGAGCTACCGAGACGCTGGCAAACGTGTCGAATTTTACAAACGTATTCCAACTTCTACTATGAGCTAGTATCGTTCCACCAATGTTGAACGCTAACTACCTTCAACATTGAAAGTAATATTTTTACAAATATTAAACAATCAATTAAGATGGAACCAGCTATAATTATGTTTTTATTTAATTTTTTGCATTCACAATGTAATATTTCTATAAGATATAAAATACGTGTGTAAAAAACAACCACGCCTCCGAGCCCTCAGATGGGATTCGAACCCACGACCTTTCGCAATCCGGGCGACTGCTCTGACCGCTGAGCTACCGAGACGCTGGCAAACGTGTCGAATTTTACAAACGTATTCCAACTTCTACTATGAGCTAGTATCGTTCCACCAATGTTGAACGCTAACTACCTTCAACATTGAAAGTAATATTTTTACAAATATTAAACAATCAATTAAGATGGAACCAGCTATAATTATGTTTTTATTTAATTTTTTGCATTCACAATGCAATATTTCTATAAGATATAAAATACGTGTGTAAAAAACAACCACGCCTCCGAGCCCTCAGATGGGATTCGAACCCACGACCTTTCGCAATCCGGGCGACTGCTCTGACCGCTGAGCTACCGAGACGCTGGCAAACGTGTCGAATTTTACAAACGTATTCCAACTTCTACTATGAGCTAGTATCGTTCCACCAATGTTGAACGCTAACTACCTTCAACATTGAAAGTAATATTTTTACAAATATTAAACAATCAATTAAGATGGAACCAGCTATAATTATGTTTTTATTTAATTTTTTGCATTCACAATGCAATATTTCTATAAGATATAAAATACGTGTGTAAAAAACAACCACGCCTCCGAGCCCTCAGATGGGATTCGAACCCACGACCTTTCGCAATCCGGGCGACTGCTCTGACCGCTGAGCTACCGAGACGCTGGCAAACGTGTCGAATTTTACAAACGTATTCCAACTTCTACTATGAGCTAGTATCGTTCCACCAATGTTGAACGCTAACTACCTTCAACATTGAAAGTAATATTTTTACAAATATTAAACAATCAATTAAGATGGAACCAGCTATAATTATGTTTTTATTTAATTTTTTGCATTCACAATGCAATATTTCTATAAGATATAAAATACGTGTGTAAAAAAAAAAAACAACCACGCCTCCGAGCCCTCAGATGGGATTCGAACCCACGACCTTTCGCAATCCGGGCGACTGCTCTGACCGCTGAGCTACCGAGACGCTGGCAAACGTGTCGAATTTTACAAACGTATTCCAACTTCTACTATGAGCTAGTATCGTTCCACCAATGTTGAACGCTAACTACCTTCAACATTGAAAGTAATATTTTTACAAATATTAAACAATCAATTAAGATGGAACCAGCTATAATTATGTTTTTATTTAATTTTTTGCATTCACAATGCAATATTTCTATAAGATATAAAATACGTGTGTAAAAAACAACCACGCCTCCGAGCCCTCAGATGGGATTCGAACCCACGACCTTTCGCAATCCGGGCGACTGCTCTGACCGCTGAGCTACCGAGACGCTGGCAAACGTGTCGAATTTTACAAACGTATTCCAACTTCTACTATGAGCTAGTATCGTTCCACCAATGTTGAACGCTAACTACCTTCAACATTGAAAGTAATATTTTTACAAATATTAAACAATCAATTAAGATGGAACCAGCTATAATTATGTTTTTATTTAATTTTTTGCATTCACAATGCAATATTTCTATAAGATATAAAATACGTGTGTAAAAAACAACCACGCCTCCGAGCCCTCAGATGGGATTCGAACCCACGACCTTTCGCAATCCGGGCGACTGCTCTGACCGCTGAGCTACCGAGACGCTGGCAAACGTGTCGAATTTTACAAACGTATTCCAACTTCTACTATGAGCTAGTATCGTTCCACCAATGTTGAACGCTAACTACCTTCAACATTGAAAGTAATATTTTTACAAATATTAAACAATCAATTAAGATGGAACCAGCTATAATTATGTTTTTATTTAATTTTTTGCATTCACAATGCAATATTTCTATAAGATATAAAATACGTGTGTAAAAAACAACCACGCCTCCGAGCCCTCAGATGGGATTCGAACCCACGACCTTTCGCAATCCGGGAATTTCGCAATTGCGGATTATAGATCCGCAATCGCATTTCTATAATCCGCAATCTTATAGAAATATTGCATTGTGAATGCAAAAAATTAAATAAAAACATAATTATAGCTGGTTCCATCTTAATTGATTGTTTAATATTTGTAAAAATATTACTTTCAATGTTGAAGGTAGTTAGCGTTCAACATTGGTGGAACGATACTAGCTCATAGTAGAAGTTGGAATACGTTTGTAAAATTCGACACGTTTGCCAGCGTCTCGGTAGCTCAGCGGTCAGAGCAGTCGCCCGGATTGCGAAAGGTCGTGGGTTCGAATCCCATCTGAGGGCTCGGAGGCGTGGTTGTTTTTTACACACGTATTTTATATCTTATAGAAATATTGCATTGTGAATGCAAAAAATTAAATAAAAACATAATTATAGCTGGTTCCATCTTAATTGATTGTTTAATATTTGTAAAAATATTACTTTCAATGTTGAAGGTAGTTAGCGTTCAACATTGGTGGAACGATACTAGCTCATAGTAGAAGTTGGAATACGTTTGTAAAATTCGACACGTTTGCCAGCGTCTCGGTAGCTCAGCGGTCAGAGCAGTCGCCCGGATTGCGAAAGGTCGTGGGTTCGAATCCCATCTGAGGGCTCGGAGGCGTGGTTGTTTTTTACACACGTATTTTATATCTTATAGAAATATTGCATTGTGAATGCAAAAAATTAAATAAAAACATAATTATAGCTGGTTCCATCTTAATTGATTGTTTAATATTTGTAAAAATATTACTTTCAATGTTGAAGGTAGTTAGCGTTCAACATTGGTGGAACGATACTAGCTCATAGTAGAAGTTGGAATACGTTTGTAAAATTCGACACGTTTGCCAGCGTCTCGGTAGCTCAGCGGTCAGAGCAGTCGCCCGGATTGCGAAAGGTCGTGGGTTCGAATCCCATCTGAGGGCTCGGAGGCGTGGTTGTTTTTTACACACGTATTTTATATCTTATAGAAATATTGCATTGTGAATGCAAAAAATTAAATAAAAACATAATTATAGCTGGTTCCATCTTAATTGATTGTTTAATATTTGTAAAAATATTACTTTCAATGTTGAAGGTAGTTAGCGTTCAACATTGGTGGAACGATACTAGCTCATAGTAGAAGTTGGAATACGTTTGTAAAATTCGACACGTTTGCCAGCGTCTCGGTAGCTCAGCGGTCAGAGCAGTCGCCCGGATTGCGAAAGGTCGTGGGTTCGAATCCCATCTGAGGGCTCGGAGGCGTGGTTGTTTTTTACACACGTATTTTATATCTTATAGAAATATTGCATTGTGAATGCAAAAAATTAAATAAAAACATAATTATAGCTGGTTCCATCTTAATTGATTGTTTAATATTTGTAAAAATATTACTTTCAATGTTGAAGGTAGTTAGCGTTCAACATTGGTGGAACGATACTAGCTCATAGTAGAAGTTGGAATACGTTTGTAAAATTCGACACGTTTGCCAGCGTCTCGGTAGCTCAGCGGTCAGAGCAGTCGCCCGGATTGCGAAAGGTCGTGGGTTCGAATCCCATCTGAGGGCTCGGAGGCGTGGTTGTTTTTTACACACGTATTTTATATCTTATAGAAATATTGCATTGTGAATGCAAAAAATTAAATAAAAACATAATTATAGCTGGTTCCATCTTAATTGATTGTTTAATATTTGTAAAAATATTACTTTCAATGTTGAAGGTAGTTAGCGTTCAACATTGGTGGAACGATACTAGCTCATAGTAGAAGTTGGAATACGTTTGTAAAATTCGACACGTTTGCCAGCGTCTCGGTAGCTCAGCGGTCAGAGCAGTCGCCCGGATTGCGAAAGGTCGTGGGTTCGAATCCCATCTGAGGGCTCGGAGGCGTGGTTGTTTTTTACACACGTATTTTATATCTTATAGAAATATTGCATTGTGAATGCAAAAAATTAAATAAAAACATAATTATAGCTGGTTCCATCTTAATTGATTGTTTAATATTTGTGAAAATATTACTTTCAATGTTGAAGGTAGTTAGCGTTCAACATTGGTGGAACGATACTAGCTCATAGTAGAAGTTGGAATACGTTTGTAAAATTCGACACGTTTGCCAGCGTCTCGGTAGCTCAGCGGTCAGAGCAGTCGCCCGGATTGCGAAAGGTCGTGGGTTCGAATCCCATCTGAGGGCTCGGAGGCGTGGTTGTTTTTTACACACGTATTTTATATCTTATAGAAATATTGCATTGTGAATGCAAAAAATTAAATAAAAACATAATTATAGCTGGTTCCATCTTAATTGATTGTTTAATATTTGTAAAAATATTACTTTCAATGTTGAAGGTAGTTAGCGTTCAACATTGGTGGAACGATACTAGCTCATAGTAGAAGTTGGAATACGTTTGTAAAATTCGACACGTTTGCCAGCGTCTCGGTAGCTCAGCGGTCAGAGCAGTCGCCCGGATTGCGAAAGGTCGTGGGTTCGAATCCCATCTGAGGGCTCGGAGGCGTGGTTGTTTTTTTACACACGTATTTTATATCTTATAGAAATATTGCATTGTGAATGCAAAAAATTAAATAAAAACATAATTATAGCTGGTTCCATCTTAATTGATTGTTTAATATTTGTAAAAATATTACTTTCAATGTTGAAGGTAGTTAGCGTTCAACATTGGTGGAACGATACTAGCTCATAGTAGAAGTTGGAATACGTTTGTAAAATTCGACACGTTTGCCAGCGTCTCGGTAGCTCAGCGGTCAGAGCAGTCGCCCGGATTGCGAAAGGTCGTGGGTTCGAATCCCATCTGAGGGCTCGGAGGCGTGGTTGTTTTTTACACACGTATTTTATATCTTATAGAAATATTGCATTGTGAATGCAAAAAATTAAATAAAAACATAATTATAGCTGGTTCCATCTTAATTGATTGTTTAATATTTGTAAAAATATTACTTTCAATGTTGAAGGTAGTTAGCGTTCAACATTGGTGGAACGATACTAGCTCATAGTAGAAGTTGGAATACGTTTGTAAAATTCGACACGTTTGCCAGCGTCTCGGTAGCTCAGCGGTCAGAGCAGTCGCCCGGATTGCGAAAGGTCGTGGGTTCGAATCCCATCTGAGGGCTCGGAGGCGTGGTTGTTTTTTACACACGTATTTTATATCTTATAGAAATATTGCATTGTGAATGCAAAAAATTAAATAAAAACATAATTATAGCTGGTTCCATCTTAATTGATTGTTTAATATTTGTGAAAATATTACTTTCAATGTTGAAGGTAGTTAGCGTTCAACATTGGTGGAACGATACTAGCTCATAGTAGAAGTTGGAATACGTTTGTAAAATTCGACACGTTTGCCAGCGTCTCGGTAGCTCAGCGGTCAGAGCAGTCGCCCGGATTGCGAAAGGTCGTGGGTTCGAATCCCATCTGAGGGCTCGGAGGCGTGGTTGTTTTTTACACACGTATTTTATATCTTATTTAGTGTTTGATTACCAACAGCTACACAACATCGCGGTTTCTATTGCCAACTCTCGGGTTAGTTTAAACAACCGAAGCTGTTGAGCGTTGTACACTCAACATGGTGAATAAATGTTTGGACTCGATCCAAGGTTCATGATTTATGTAGGCGAAATGCCCGCGAGCATTTGAATTTAAATAAAGTTCAAAGGAACAGTGAAGTATTGATAAATCTGTTAATCGTAAATAAATAGTTTTTATTTATTAAATAAAAAGGCATACTAACCTGTTTAACTGGGCTCTCAAAGGATCTAGAATTATTTATTGCAGATAAAAGTTTTTTATTTACCCAGTTTCCCAAATAGGCAGGTTAACAGTTGTCTTAGGGCCTTCTCTTCTCTACATTCAGGGAAATTAGACTGTTTGTAAACATGCATGTCATAATTAGTCTAAATTATTTTTTTTATGCAAAATGCACCCTCCGGACACGGGGGAGGGAGGCGGTGAATCCTCGATGGATACTTCGGGCCGGCCCGAGAGTTATGTCAGACTCGTACTGACTAAACACCACCTGAGATTGGCTTGCACCTGGGAAAGGTCATAAGCCTTCGTCTGAGGCGACCACCCCTCTAGAGAGGGGTGGCGCAAAAGTCTAAACTTAATAAATTGTCTTATTTATACGAGTTATTGGGTTACGAAGTCCCAAATATAGAGGTTTTAAATCTAATTTCCGTTACTAGGTCTCAAATTCCCAGTAACAAAGTTATTTCAATGCAAGTGTCGGTATCTTATTGTAATTGTCACTTATCTCTTCTCTCACTCTTTCTTTTGTCACTTATCCTGGGCTCCTGTAAAGAAGTTGAAACGTCAGTATTAATTATAAAAAAAAGTAAACGTAATTAAACCACCACCAGTTTTGATATAAATCACTACAGTTTGAGATTTAACATGTTCGCCTATTACAGGTACACACAGCATTCGTCGTTTCTTGTGTGGTTACACAAAATAGCTGTTGTAAATAAGTACTTAAAACAAAAAATGAAAACATAAAAATTATAAATATTAAAATCAAGTATTCGTCGAGTATGTGTTGGCTGGAAGTATTTAATCCATTTATTTCCAAAAATATTAGCTGAGTCATTGAAAATGTCAATATTAGATGTTTCGTTTTTTATCTCGTTGCTTTACATACCCTCGGGCGATGCAAGCCTAGATTAGTTTAGTAGGTTGTATGCAAATTAGTTAGCGATTAAGATACTATGTTGTTTCTGAGTTATAAGCCGGCGGAGTAGAATTAGCACTAACTCTACACATTAAAGGTTTCGTAAATGGCGACTTATAATATTGGATTAAAACATCACGTTTCTTGTATGGGAGCCCCCCTTAAATATTAATTTTATTAAAATTTAATTATTTATTTTTACAGTGAATAAAATAACTCAATATTCTGTGAATATTTCAAGCGTCATAACTATTGCCGTTATCAATATCGAGCAAAAGCGAGCAAAAAATCTTATCTTAAATATTTATTTTATTCTGTTTTTTAGTATTTTTTGTTATAGATGCAACAGAAATCCATCATCTGTGAAAATTTCAACTATCTAACTATCACGGTTCATGAGATACAGCCTGGTGACAGACGGACTGACAGACAGACGGACGGATAGTAGAGTCTTAGTAATAGGGTCCCATTTTACCCTATGGGTACGAAACTCTAAAAAGAGCACCACCTTCTGACCCTTCCCAGGTACAAACCAACCTCTGGTGGTGTTTAGTCAGTAGAGTCTGACATAACCGCCCACCCTTTTGTGAGTTATCCATGAGGATTCACCACCTCCCTCCCCCGAATGGTGAAACAAAAATTCCGAATTATAGTCTCTTGCACTGCGATCTCTAAGCCGCCTGCCAAGCGAGGAGATTGGCAACCTTCCTGCCCATTTATTGGAGAAAGATGATGTTATTTTTTAGGATGATGAAATATTTGTGATAATATATATTAATATGAACACTCCTGATTTTGTTTGTAACCCCTGATGCCAAAAGAGGGGTGTTATAAGTTTGATCGCTAAGTATGTGTATGTCTGTCTGTGCCACTGTAGCTCTTAAACTGATAAACCGATATGGATGTGGTTTTTTTATTAGAAAGCAGATTTTCTAGTCGTAGTTTTTAAAACTGTTTTATCAAAATCGGTTCAACCGTTTTTAGATGGAGATAAATATTTTTTAACTTAATGCGCTTGTAACTGAAAATATGCTTAGGAAATTTCATTAAAACATGCGAATAACGAATTTTTATTAGAAATGACAAAAAAGTGAATTTCTCGACGAATTTCAGTTAGGTCTTGGCACTTCGCCGTGGGTATATAGTGATCAATGCCCATATATGCTACTGCTCCGTCATTAATGTAAACTGCTATCTGGTACTCTTTGCTGTTGTAAACGATCGATTACATAACGTTTTACGACTTAAGGCGAAGCTATTTTAAGGTACTCGATTATATAGTACTTTTATTAAAACTATAAGCTTGACATCTGCATGCGTTGGTAAAGGTTATTTTCGTAAAGAAAAAGCTTTCGATATATGGCAAAAACAGTTTTTATATCGAACTTATTCGTGCATTAGATGACGCGTCAAAACGTTGGTCTAAATTACATCTGTCATCGCCTGTAGTCGTTGGTCTTATGGGGTGGATTGTGGCCCATTTTCTCTACAGTTATTTTATTCATAGGATGAACCGTGTTAAGAGTTCTTAGGTGGACACGAAAATTTTGTTTTTTTTTATTTTTTACCAATGTATGTACATACAACGAGAAAAATATATAAGCTGTTCTGCTAAAGAACTTTTTTTTCTTTCTTTGTGGCTTGCACGATTTGTGCATTTAGCCAGTCTCAAGTAAGTATAATTGCCAGCACTCGAGTAATTTCTTTCCTTATTCAAATGATGATGAATAAATAGTGAAATATCCCTTCCCCTAAATTTCCCTTTCAGTAAATATGTGGGGTTTTACTGAAACCTCCCCGTGGACTTCTTGAGAGCGCATGAAAAGACAACTTCCACTGCTTTTTTACCCTTGCTAACACTCTTGTATATTCACAAACACTTAGTTGTTAATAATCCACCATTATTACGCACTCATATTACGCAAATTTTTACAAGAGATACAAAATCACCAACGTGACGCTTTCCACTCCCGCCAAAAAGTCCGTAGAAGAACTTTCTATACGAAATTTCAATTTCCATACACAAGCGTCTCCAGACGTTGAATGTTTTAGCTGCGCCTTAAGTCGTCATTATCGTCGAGTAACGCCAGTTTGTGGTTCATTAATGCTTGTTTACACAGCCTACCCTTAATGGCCCATATACCGGCTAATCACGCTACTTAGCTACTGAAAACATACCACACTCTACTGTTTACTACTAATACCGGGTTTAAAAGATTTTGTGGTTAAAGATAGTTCATTGTCTAGTAAAAGTTATTGATTGTAAATTGATTGGTAAATTTGTAATTTGTAGTGTTATGTATGTAAGAGGTAAGAGGGTAGACTAAAAACGGATTTAATGGTCCAACTTTCAAATCAGGTGCCAACTTTATCTCTTGGCGCCATGACTATATGCAGACAAGTGGTTTTAATGCCAGTACGATAGTAATAATATTTCTTACATTCACACTAATTAATTGTGTAAGGCTTGTGTAATGGTTACCAGGGTAACTGATACACATACATATATTATATATAGATGTGTAATATTTATAGAATTATTTATACCCATGACTCAGGTACAAATGCTCGTATTCATCACACAAACATCTACCCCTTCCGGGATTCGAACCTAGGACCGTCGGTGCGAAAAGCAAGATTGCTACCTTTGTACCAAACGGTCGTGTATTTTAAAATTTTATTGATATATGTATGTATGTATTGATATATTAAGATTTTGTTAATACACTTACTTTGGCTTTGAAGTTGCTACTTTCCGCTTTCTAGTTTGACATCTCCAGTCTCTCCAGATTCCTAGAAGTTAACGTTTGCTTATGGTTGTTCACTTTTGCTCTATGCCTTTGTGTAACGTGCTGAATTCTTAACTACAGCTCGCTTTTATCTAAGTATTACGGTTATTATATGCGAACCAATAATAAAAACATATAAAGTTTTTATTTTTATTTTGAATGAGTTCACTCTTAATCCCAATCAATCCCGGGGCCAAGACAGAATCCACTATGGAACAAGCTAACCCAGAAGGTGCCTATTCACCTTGACTTTGAAAACATACGGGTTATAAGTACTCGGAAATACAGACGCAGGGAGGGAGTTCCACTCCTTTGCTGTGCGCATTATAAATGATGTTGAGAATCGCTTGGTGCGACAGGTAGGAATAACAACCAAGAAAGGTTAGTAGTCCGCATTGCGTCTGAATATCCGATGGAAGAATAGAAAAGGCAAAGAATACTCCAAAATACAGACTGCAGAAGACCGACGTACAGCAACTTCGCGGCTAGTTATATTGTACAGATCAGCTTTGAGACGCTGTAATAACGCTAGTAACATTTTATGCAAAATCTTTAAGCTTTCTACTTATATATAAAGGTTACAAGCCTCGAAATCTAATGCGTACATAATTTAATGTTTACCACAAAGCTTTCAATAGAAAAACATGTATTCAAGCTATAATATAATGGACATAGGTTTAATGCCTTCAGGCTTTTCATAAGCAGTATTCGCTTCAACCTTTGATTGACTTTATAATTATGTAAGGCAGTTCTTTTAAATTTATTAATTTCAAATCAAATACAATGGAATGTCTCTATAATTAAGTAGTATTAATAAATAAAAACAAAAGTAATAAATGATTTTTAAAAACCACGTTTTTATAAGCGGTGTAAAAAGAAGAAAATATTTTTTTTCCCAGAATTGTGATGGAAAATTCTTTTCCCGGAATGATAAAAATTTCAAAGATATATGTTCAAGTACTATGATGTAATATGACTAAAAACGTGGGGCGGGCTTGTTTTCAGGCTTAACTAATTTAATTCACTCATTTTCTAACTCGTTATTTGTAGATAGTAAACATCTCAGCCAAACGCCTGAATACGAATTCACCAAGAGAATTTGAATAAGTTAAGCCTGAAAACCGCCCACCACACGTTTTTAGTCATATTGCATCATAGTACCTAACCATATATCTTTCAATTTTTTATCATTTCACATAATGAACTGTCATCCATGATCTACGTGTGGTAAAATTTTGAGCTCTTTAGGAGCATCAGAAGTGGACTAATTTTGAGTTATAAGATTAGAAAATTTTGCAGACAGACAGAAGGACAGACACGAACGCAAAGCAATGTTAATAAAAACGTGGTAAAAAGTATTTTTTCCATGTTTTTTTATTTTTATGGCTCCAATATTTCGCTGCAGTAGCATACGCTGTCGTCTTGGAAAAACAACGATGACGTCACGTCCGTGACGATGGCTCATGCGATTACACAGAATTATTAGGAGTCACAAATATTAAAAACCACGGTAAATCTTAGTGACTATAAAAGTTGAAAACGATGCATTATAATCTACTTATCAAAGTATGTTTTACTGTAAACATTATCCGTGTTAGTATAAAAGATATATATTCGAAATAAGAATGTTTTGAATTTTAACTTTTATTTTATTATTTTTATACCGTTACAAATTAAAAAAACACCAGGCAAGTAAAAGACTTTTTTATAACTTTACCATTCGAGTTCGCAGGAAGTTATGTATTTTCATACAACCATCCGCATATTTGTATGGAAAATAACATTTTATTTAAGCCGTTTTAAAATCTGAATTCACGAAAAGGTCACAGTTTTGATTGGTTTGGTTCGACGCCGAACAGGATTAATTTCGATTATTTGGTTACCAACAAGGGAATCGTTTGTTTATTGGTTCATAATTAAAACATATTTTATTTTGTCGTAGGGTAGACGGTAACAGGGTTGACATGACATCCCAGTTCTAATTAATTAAGTAAACCACAATATATATAATTTATTTTACCAATAGGCACTTTATTCTTAAAATAAATCTCTACGAATCAATTTGTGGGTTTTTTACCATAAATAGTTACCATAAGCCTAAGAATAACAGTTTTTATAATCATTTAACGTTACCATACCAACGCGTGGCCGGGTTATACCAGCAACGCGTGGCTGGGTTAGCTATAAGTTATTAAAGATAGACTCAAAATTATGTTAAACTTGTATATAATGAACAAAAAAATCTCTATGAAATCCAAGCAAGTCTTTTTCAGTTAATGCAAAAATGTACCAAAAATATTTTCTTCTCGAACATAAGTCACACTCAGCTTGCTTTTGATTTGCCCACAACAACTTCTGCAGGAATATTTAAAATGAATTTTCTGTATAACATTTGTAAGGTAAATTATACAACAAACGCAGTTTCATATGTGATTCAGGCAATTGCTATGCCAAATATCACAGACAGTCTTAGAAACCTCCTTCTTATATTTCCCCGCAATCTTTATTGTGGTTTTAATTGTCGTAATGTGAGTGCTTATGACATTATGGTGTCTCAAATATCAACAGTTGGAAGTTACCGCTTTGGATTTCCGTATATTTGTCAGTCACGTTATAAAAAACAAAAGCAAACGTGCTCAGCAATATTCCAAAAGTGCGTAGGTTTAAATTAACCAACCCGTAATTACTTGTACGGCATCCTTCTTGAGTTGTTTTTAGATGAAGATTGAAGTTAAAATTGAACCTATATCGTAAGTTGCTTAATTTGTTGTAACAAGGACACATATCTTGTTATCTATAAGGAATTTAGATTTTGTGAATGTTTTACTATGAATCCTCATTTAAAGTGCAAGTAATAGGTACTAACAATATAATTCTTTGCTGACGTTGCTGTTCGTAGTTGGATTTAGTCAATTTTATCGTAACCAAAACGGAATTTTACAGGTAAAAGAAGTTATTTTGACTTAACTTTATATATATTTCTATGTACACAACTTATCTATGTATCATATATATATATATATATATATATATGTCTATCCGTAAACCTAGTGTTCACAACACAAGCCTTACAGTTCTTACTTTGGGCTAGGCTAATTGGTGTGGATGTAAGAAATATTATTATGATTATATTTTTATCATTCAGCGTCCAGGCGTACTTTTTTACGGTTTTTTATTCTTATTTTTGGTTGATATATCACATAGGGGTACCTAACACTTTTTATTTTCATCTTCAACTACGCATTGCCAATGGCAGGAATTCACTGCTTCCCATTTTCGCATTCCATGCCGTCTATACACGCGTCAGCGTATTACCAAAAGAAATTATAAACTCGAATGAACAGGTTACCTACTATGGACGTCGAGAGAACTGAAGACTGCCATTCGTCATTCGTTCCGTCGTAAAATAAAAGAGGGTTCCTCGTATATTCTTCGTATTTCTCTTTATTTGGAAGGCACAACACAAAGGGTATGTAATTAGAACGAGTTAGTATAATAAATACAGTGGTAATAATTTAGTGCCGGAGCGAGCAATTAACCACCAGGGGTACCGGGTCAGAGGCACGGAACAGAAGTTCCAGTGTTGCTAATATATTAATAAAATAGATGATGATCGTAGCGACAATTATCGTTTATAGTAGGTATTAAACTCCACATTTAAAACTTACCAACTCCAGAGGATAATGCGAATAAAAAACCTTTTTAATATGACAAGAATGCTTTATCTTTGGGTCACTTCATGTGGGTTCTAATGACTGAGTCACACCGTTGGCATTGTTATCAACAACAGTGAGAAATTGTAAACATTGTTGACTTAGAAAGTCATCTTTACTGATACCGGTAGATTAAAGCTTAAAGTCAAGACGTTATCAAGTCTTAATTGGCATTAAAGTCTCGTTTCAAAATGTGTCAACATTACAATTTATTATTTTTTAATTGGTGTTGCCAGGTCACTAGTTCTCGAGGTTTCCCTCGAATAATAAATTAATACGATGATATTTCGGATAACTCTCACTTACTATTTAGTTTCAAATTAAATGGAGCTTGTACATACTTAATAACGGATATAATGCAGCAATCTATAATCTAAAATCACAGTGGTTTGTGTGTTTCTCGGTCCGCTCTTTTTCCCCGCTCTTTTTCCATTGTATATGCGTTACCATAGCATCGCGTTAATAGCAAGTAGTTCGTCTACCGGACGCTAGATGGCGCTAACGGAAAAATATTTAATAATAGAAAAAAATTAAAGAATTTTGTCCACCGGGACGGGCCGTATGATTCGGGAATTTAGATTCGAACCTAGGACCGTAGGCGTATAAGAAGAATCACTATTGTACCACCCGTTAATCAATTATTTATTCGCTTCGCTTATCTATGAATGAATATAGAATTAGAAGCCTACATAAATTATTACAAAGCATAAATAAAGCATTTAACTCCAACATTTAATTCCACGATTTTATTTAATCCCCCAAAGATACAAGAAAATTTTCGTCCTTCTCCAGATTTAAGTAATCTTGACATAAATGTCATCAATTTCGGATCAGCTGTTTCGCCGTCAAAACATTACAGATGGACAGACATATTTAGCTTTAACAATATTAATATGGATTATTAGACAACGTTTGGACTCTCTTCAGCAGTCCTGTGTATGAAATGAAGAAGTTTATTACTGCTGTCTGTTTTATCGGGCATTTTTCTAATGACTAAATTTTTAACTATATTTCTGTAGTCGTTCCTTAAATAGAAACAAGGAAACACGTTTCGGAATCCATAAAGTTTTATTACGTCAAATATTATTTCATTTTCTTCTGGCGAATCAGATTTTATAAAGTCATACATGTTGACTTTCAATAAGCCTAATATTTTAGGAGATGGGTTGAATATTGTACAAGATCATTCATCCACCATTTCGTTTGAAAATTCCAAGTACTGTACTTGGATTTTAAGTACACTAGATTTCACTAAGTCCGAGGTCGCTAGGTAAAAAATTAATTTGATTAGCTAGTTAAGGCTGTCCCAGGGCCTATACTTTAAATCTTTAATTTTCTCGATAATTAAAATATTAAAATATATGAAGGTTCACAAAAACCATAAAAATAACCCTAAACATATAACACCCCCAAAAATCCTATCTCACTTATTTACACTCTAAAGGACAATGCCCATCGTAGTATGGACTTTGGTATCGCTTTGAATAATTTTGTGCCATGATGATTTTTACTATATTTTTAGCTTGCTAAGTGTAGATTAAATTATTAAAAACAGTTTTTCTGTAGTTCGACGGATAAAATGAAAAAAATATATAACAAAACTCATCAAATTAATACTTTTCCCGGTCTTCATTTGTGTTTTTATTTACATTTGAAGTTTTATCTATCAACACAATGGTTGGATGTGAGCTGGGTGCGAGTATTTTAATACTTTAGTTTGAATAATACTAATTTAGATATAATATTTCAGACTATTAAGGTTTTCATCACAATACTCAATTGATTATACCAATTTGACAGTTCATCCTACCCGATTGTCCCATTGTTGCCAGTCTTCTAAATTATTAACAATTATGTATCGATTATGATTGCCAAATGCAAGTTTATATGAATAACTTAAATATCTGTGCGTTGATATTATGTTTTATTAAATGTATTCCTTTTCAGAGCATTAAAATAGCAGATATACCTACTAACTTCTTTATAAGACCCCTAATACACTAGCATATATCTATGATTATTGAAGAATCACATTGCACGTATATCGAATAAAATCTGTCATCATACTGTTGGATGAATCTGTGATCTCTAGACGGCAATGCAGCACGCATAGTCATGCTTTACGTGCTGTTATGCATGCAAGATCGTTTATTTTATTGATAGATACGAATGACATGCAAACAATATGCTGGCAATGGATTGATGGATATCTTTATTTTTCAACATGCTAGCTATAAATGACGTGTATGCATGCGTATGTATGTATTGTATACACATCTACGAGTCATGCACGTTTAGGTACTGTATGTCAGCGGCATCACCGTTTAGGGCCGTACTATGATTGATAGACATCAATCATAGTATTCCTTAACTTCGAGTTCCTTCGAATCCAGACGGACTCGGAGGGCCTAATATGGGCTATAATATACATTGTCTACTTGTTTGTTAATGTGATATATTCCATAATAAAGCATATATTTCATAATAAAGCATATTACATTGTATAAGTCACTGTCGGTGGTTTAATCAATTTAATTATAATGGTTCTCAATACAAAAACTGTATGAAAAATTAAAAGCACGACGCAACAAGATTATTGGAAAAAAGAGCGCCGTTAAAACCATAGAAAGATGAAATCGTCTTCTAATAACAAATTAGTTTCACATCATGTCTTATGCTTAATTACTTTATATGCTATAATGCGAACTGCCAATTCGATATTATGATTAAATAAATAGCGTATCGATTGTATTATATTTGGCAAATCGATACGGTCGAAAAGAAAGTGGCAATACCGAGGAGACAAGTGCCAATAGAAATACTCGGTAATATGGAAGTGAATTCATTGCTAATTATTATGTGGATTATTGTCCGTCGATGTTATGGCAAAGTATTTTACAGCATTTCGTGAAAAATTAAAACTTAGTTTTTGACATAAATTTGATTTAAGTACAACGACGATCAAAGACGATACCACGAATGGGCATTGTCCTTTAGGGGGAAAACTTCTAAGTTGGGAACCCTGGTTTCTGTACACACACTAGCGTGAAATTTTAAACAAAGGTAGGGACTTTACCATCCTAAAGGTGTGCACACATTGGACAAATATTTAATAAAAAAAAAATTAATAACGTTTACTACAAACATTAACAATAAATTACTTGTTCCATCAATGTTATAATAATGCAATATTGTTATTTGTAGAATGTAATACATGTTTTTATATTATTTTCTGAGAAAATAAATTTCAAAACAAAAATTAAAAGTATGACCCTTAGGTACCATCAACTTACATCTGTTCTGCTATACTCTCGTATAGCAGAACATATTTTAGTAGTGGTTAATTTCAACAAAAAATCCAGATATTTTCAGAAAAAGGATCTTGTTATCATAAGGGTCCGTTTGTTTTTACTTTTGATGTACGGAATTCTAATAAAAAGTAAAAACTCTTTAATTTCAGGTTCACTTCAACGCGAACTAATACCAGAAACGTTAAATAAATTGATTGAGTCGATTTATTAATAATAAGGACATACCTAGGCACCCAAGTAGCAAAATCAAAACTATGAATAGTAGTTACAAACAACGTCAAATGATATTATTTCTAATATCCGAATCCAAAAAAACACAAAATTACGTTAAAAACGCGCCTAGGTATCTAGGTATCTACTATCAACAAAATATTTTTCCGATAAAAAAATAATGTATCCACAGCCTAATTTTAACGACCACTGCAAGCTCGCCTTTCGGCAAGATAAAAGGTACCTACGACCGCCTTACACGTGCCACTCATTTCGCGGGCTGAACTTAGGAATTAATTTCAAAAGTATGATGTTTTAATTGGGGTAGATTGTTTAAATGTTTTTGTTTATTGTGTTGCTACTGTTTTTGAATTTATTATGTTACGTTTAATGTATTGTAAAGATTTGTGATTTAGAGTATTTTCTGTTGTTATTAGAAACTTATCTAGGAAATCTACTTTTTAAAAACGATAAAGATGAAGATGTGTACATGCTGGGCGTTATGGTAAATTGAATACCATCACGTGTATGGACAAAACAGTCAATAAAATGGTCATAAGGATTTTAATGACATTTCAAAAGTATGTATTTAATAATATTCCAGTTAAGTTCGGCCCTGGATGGAGCTCGGTCCTGTGTTGAGTTGGGAAAAATTACTCGTAAAATGTGAATCAAATCACTAATTCAGACATTGGTATCAGAATCGACTTTTTGATTCGTATGAATATTAGAGCTGTAGCAAATCGTATGTATTCGGTACTGAGTAACGGGTGGGCCATTTAGTACCGAGTAACGAAACGTTACACACAAATGCATTTCGTTACTCGCATTTTTCGTAGTATGGGTACCTACACTATTTCAGTTTACGCAACGTCCGTTGATGCGTGTATTTGTACGTTTGCTGATCGTATATTTTACGCATGCGCGCGCTTATTCAGTGAATTTATAAACGTACGTTACAAAGAAAGATGTTTGTTTATTAAGTAAAGTATAATTTGGAAATTCGTCGTCCAAGTTTTTTACTGTTTATAAAATTGTATTGTGTAAGTAGACAAAGTTTGAGATTGTAACAGAAACAAGGTAAGGAAGTATTTTTTACAAATAAGAAATATGTATGTTTTTGTTTTTTATTATCGCGAATATCACGGTTTTTTTTTGTTATCTTAAAAGAGATGTGTCTAAATGAGTCTAATGATATTAAATTGTTTCTTCGATAACAGAAGCTGTTTATCAAAAGTCTGGTTCAAAATACAGAAAACTGAAAAAAAAATACCTGACTCAGCTTGGTATGTAACGTATAAGTATGTTTTCTATAAATCACGAATGTTGCGACGCCGCGACGTCATACTGCACTCGTACGCAATACGATTCGATTCGTTGCTCTAACTTACACATAACATAGCATGTTATAAGGTAACTGAAGTAACGATACGATAGTAATAATTGTTATAGTAACGAATACATACGGGTACACTTTTTTTCGTTACTTTTACAGCTCTAATGAATATCATTGTTGTTAGATCGATTTCGATTTAAGATCAAAATGTGATTCTGACCTTAGTATCTTTCGGACTGACTAAAATTATTAACTCTGCGGACTTGATAAAATTTGAAGGAGTCGATTAGAGAGTCAAGAAATCGAAACATTTCAATTGTTCACTATGCATTTACCCGTCACTAGTTCTTTTAGGTCAGCGATTGTGTGAGTGACACACACACTGAACATCTTGAGGTAGGTAAGTATAGGGTCAAGCTGAGGGGTCAAGCACCAGCTGATTTAAGGCGCAGTTTAATTCGGTTTGTCAATAACAAGGAATCGTTTTGGACGTTTATTTTCATAATTATACGAGCAATTAAAAAAATACCAATTACTGATTGTTAAATATCATTGATTCTATAGGATTTTAAAAATTTTATTTTAATTACTGCAACTTAATTATGAAACTTTGAACTGCAATAACTCCGAAACGGAGAGTGATATCGCGAAAATTCTTTTTGTGCTTGAACACTGAAAGCCCATGGTTTTCACCATTTTAACAGGTGTTCTATTTTCATTGACTAGCGGTATATATATATATATATATATATATATATATATGTATATCTAAGTATATAATAAATAATGCGTATGCTATTTTAAATAGTGAAACATGAGCAATCTTTGTCAATATAATTAATGCACCACTATTTTCATACCATGTTTGATGTAAATAAATGATTATGATTCGTTTAAATTAAGACTTACGTTGGAATTAAGACTTGAAATTTCATCAAAGCTCAAGCCATAAATAGAAGCAACAAAGTTTTCAAATTCTCATAAGGACTGGTATTTTGTATGATACACAAGAACGAGACTTTTTCTGAGACAATCACGTGTATTTACTAGACAGTTGAAAGTATTTACTATTTCACACCAAGTAGGTTAACAGAAGCAAACAAGTTTTTTGACAACACTCAATTGTCTTAAGCCAAAATTTGGAATCAAAGTGTAATGAATTAAATTACTCAAATATCAGAGATTCACATTGTTTATATTTCACACCAGTATGCCATAAACTATGTCCTATTGGTATGAAAACCTATAAAAATCTTAAGCTAAAACTTACAATGATTCAAGTTTTCTTTTAGGAAGCCAAGATATAGTCTTATCTATCAAACTGTTTAAGAGAAATTAGGAATTGAATTAGGAATAGAAATTAAGAATGAAGAATTAGAAGAAACCAAATCTTATCTATAAAGCTGCTCAAATGTTAACGAATCGTATATTAATGATTTTTTCTAAGTAAAAATTAGTCTTAAGAGATGTTAACTGAATATTTACAATACTTTAAAGTTAAAGCGATTTTTTAAATGTGGCCGTGGAACGAAGTGAAACATTGTAAGAATTATTAAGTTAATGGAGTTAAATTTATTAACCGACTTTCACAAACGATGCGTCTAGATAAAACCTGACGAACAACAAATATTAGTCACGATTGTGGTATTGAAGCACGATTTAGAAAATGCGAAGTAACCACGAATAACTTTTGGTGACAATATTACTTTATTATTCGATATCTGGAACGTTAAGAAAGTTTGTTCGATAAAATATGTTTATTAAATGTTTTCAAAGAACTCTCTATCAGCCTCTATACAAAGTTATGTCTGAATCAATTTTGGATACAATTTTACCAGTCCGCCGCAGACACCACTTCTACGACCTTCTCGCAGTTTATTTATTTATGTGATGTATACTTACAGATTACAGTTATTATACAACGTGTCCCGTCACCAGTGTCGGAGCCTTTAATGGTGTGAAATATGGCATTTTTTATCGACAAATTGCCCCTCAAATTTGGTTTTTCTCAAAAAGCCAAAAATATAAAAATACACAAAAAAAATCTATTTGTTTTTCTTTAATTATTTTTTTCTATTTTTTATTCCATGACAATTGAAACATGATGACTGTGTAACTGTTGTCTACATGTTTAGCTATCAAATGACACCTTTTTAATGTTGATAGGACATTTACATGAGTAGTGGTGGTCGAATTAGTATGAGAGCCCAGGTCTTGGTTACCAAGAAATCAAAATGGCGGCCATTTTATAACCTTAAGAGAAAAACAAAATTTGAGGGGCAATTTGTCGATAAAAAATGCCATATTTCACACCATTAAAGGCTCCGACACTGGTGACGGGACACATTGTATAATCAAGTTGTCGTCAGCAGGACCAGACTGTCACCCAATTACAGATGCACACAACATGGATTAACTAAATAATTGAAAGAATTTTAAAACCTTGTTATTGCCATAAGTGTTATCTTCTTTGAAACGCGTGGGTACTAATTAAGTGAAAACTAAAATGTTTCGTTACTATTCTTTTGTTTTAATGAACTGCAGTTTTTGTTCAATCATTGAAGATTAATTAAGTGGTTT
Source organism: Calamotropha paludella (assembly GCA_927399485.1). Classification (NCBI taxonomy): domain Eukaryota; kingdom Metazoa; phylum Arthropoda; class Insecta; order Lepidoptera; family Crambidae; genus Calamotropha; species Calamotropha paludella. The sequence continues at coordinate 12,976,012 of OV656828.1, forward strand.
TTGTTCAGTTCAGAGAGACTGATTGGCTTGTTAGCAAACATGACCTCGCGTCTAGAGAGATCTTATAATCTATATAATCTCAGTTTGCTCTTTTTTCCCAAATGGTTCACAGGGTCTTTTGCACAAAATTGCTCTGTTTTGTCATAAACTAAAATTAAAAATATAAAGGAAAATTAATTTAAAAAATCTATTCTATTTTTTAGGCAATGATTTTAATTTCTTTCTATCAACCGTTTAAGTGTTTAGGCAAAGAGGAAAAGGACTTTTAAGAGTTCGAAGTAGTAATTACGCTCTGGGAAACAGTTTAAAATTCATTTACACCCGGCACTTGTCTGTTTCTACATTCTGTAGTCATTGAAGCCCGATGCAGACCGTAGGTTTTTTGTGAGATTCAGTACCAATAGAGTAATTTTTGATAGATTTTCTTGATTATAACGAGTTCAACTTTTAAAACGATCTCGGTTAAGTAGTGGTCGTCGGGCCTTCGATTACGGGGGATGATCAAGTTTACCAGAGCATCCCCTGATCGAGAGAAAGCTGAAAAGCTGACTTTTTGGTGTCCATTTTGGTGATTACATAACTCGTCCCACCGGACTTTGGCACAATTGCAAAATTGAAAGTATATCAAGTAGTTTTAGCGGGATTAAGATTCCTGGACTCCTACCAGCAAGTCCTCGATAGGGAACGGCTGATAAATCGTGTTTCTATTTGTAAAAAGTGTCAAATATGGGATATAATAGAAAAGAATATTATCTTGTGTTGATGGCAAATCCGTTGGTGTCCACTGCATCTGCAGATGTTAGCGACCATCAATTCGCATGGATTAGGCCTATTATACCTACCTCTTTTTTCTCCATTGGCAAAGCTAGTGTAATAGGCAGTGGGAATATAGGCACTTCTTTCGAGTCATCAACTCATGATGATAAAGTTCAGCTCTACGCACTTAGTAATATGGTTCATTTACGTATGTCGTAGATTTTTTTCATCAAAAAACCCCGTAATCTGCTTGTGCTGTAAACCTAAGTAGATAAGATAATAGATATTACTCTAATCTACTCACGTATTTTAGTCTAATGTCTTAAAAAATATTGCTCAAGTATCTCTTAATGAAATGGCCTCGGTTTCCATTCACAACTTAACCCAATTATTTGTACGGAGCCGCAGAAAATATATTTATAAAGTATTTTTCTCTTGGGTAATGGGTGAGCGCTAGGTATTCTTTGTTGCTTATTATGTTATGAAATTTGACCGTGAAAAAAAGTCTGGTAATTTTTTTTAGACGATATAAAACATTTTGCATTACATCGTATAATTTACGTTACGATTTGATAACACTAATAAGACTCTGATTGACCGGAAAATAATTAATATCTTAGCTGAGTCATAGACACAGAAGGAAGACACTTAAACACATTTTTTTTTGTATTTATACATTAAAAATAATAAAGATTCCATTCCATATCTTTTTATTGTAACACTCGATTTAAAAAGATATATGCTTTTAACGTTTCGTGTTTTATTGAGCGTGTACGGACAATAGTTTCAGAACCACAACCTATTACAAACTGACAACTTGACTTTGAACCCCATGTGTAGTAACTTTAAGCACAAAATTGAATAGAGATATTTGAGTTTGTTTAAGTCAATGTGCTTTTGGTCTACTTAAAAACGAAATGGGCTCCACCTAATGTCTTTAATATTTTTTTATAGGTCGTGATGATTTTGTAATCACGTGAGAGCCAAGATATTGTCCCCAATAGTGACGTCACCAATTTGTTCACTTGCGCAAATAGTGTTCATATTGTATCGAGTAACAGGACAAGCAATGAAATATGACGATTAGTTGGCACCACTAGTCGAATTCTGGTGCTCATCACACAAACATATGCCCCATGTTTGTTTGTTTGAGGAACGCAAGTTTGCGAGTCACAGTTTTTAAACGTTATTTATGTTTTATATCCCTTATTAGATAAATTATTATAATAGAAAAATACTAGAAAAAATCGACTCGGGTCACAAGTGAATCTCAGGCGGGAATCGAACCCGCAACCTTTGGAAATCCGGTCCAATGCTCTCCCAATTGAGCTACCGAGCCTTGCGAACACTCGTCGAAATTTTCTAGTACCTTCCCGATTTTACGCTGTAGGCCAGCGTTGTTTCATCAATGAGAGGAACATCCTCTCGTATTCGAAAGAAACATTTTTACAAATGTTTGGTCAATCGATTAAGATGAAACAGCCATGTGAGATTTAAAATTTTTGATTTATTTTATGCATTTTCAATGCGATCTTATTAGATAAATTATTATAATAGAAAAATACTAGAAAAAATCGACTCGGGTCACAAGTGAATCTTAGTGAATCAAAATTTTAAATCTCACATGGCTGTTTCATCTTAATCGATTGACCAAACATTTGTAAAAATGTTTCTTTCGAATACGAGAGGATGTTCCTCTCATTGATGAAACAACGCTGGCCTACAGCGTAAAATCGGGAAGGTACTAGAAAATTTCGACGAGTGTTCGCAAGGCTCGGTAGCTCAATTGGGAGAGCATTGGACCGGATTTCCAAAGGTTGCGGGTTCGATTCCCGCCTGAGATTCACTTGTGACCCGAGTCGAATTTTTCTAGTATTTTTCTATTATAATAATTTATCTAATAAGATCGCATTGAAAATGCATAAAAAAAATCAAAAAATTTAAATTTTATATCCCTTATTTAATATTCTGCTTAGTTTTAAACCAAATAATTGGTTGACAAAAATTGAAATTTGTTTAATTTTTTTTCATCTTGCAATTCGTTTGTCGGGGTACACCGCGGATGTTATCGAAAGGGATAGGACAACGTCAATTTTTAAATAATTTTTTTCTAAAAAGGTGAACTGAGATTTCACCTGCTAACCGGGCTCCTGTAAAGGGATCGAAACTTGACGATGAAAAAAATGTTAAAATTGGTTTGTTAAACGTACGAGACCATCAGAAGTGTAAGAAGTAAATACAACATCAACTGTTTCTACCATACTTTGATGACTCCGTGATTGTACATCGGTTTTCATAGGGATGCCACATCAAGGACCCGGTTCGACAGGCTCCATAGGTACTGGCTCTGTTCTGAGTGTTGTGGTACCTACCGTTGTTATTTCCGACTTCCATTACACAAGTGTTTTAGCTACTTGGATTTTATGTGATGTTGTCTAAACTTTAAAGATATTGATGAGCAGAGGCCAGATGACCTTCACCTCTTAGCACGATTCAAGTTCAGCTGTTGAAGAGAGACCTATATACCGCATATAGTGGTGTCTCACTTTGACAATCGAACTTACATCGCTAAGAGATCATGGTAGTTCCTCAGATCAGTGAATCATCTTTACACGAAAATCCACTCACACATGTGGAATAAATGGGAGAAGCGGCCGACTGTATTTAGAGCGACGTGTGAAGTTTAACCATCACCATCTGCACGACATACAGATAAAAAAATATATCTAATAAAATACCTGTATCGGCAAGAAACTGATAGGCACTTTCATTTAAGGCAGAAGTTAAAAACATTATTATTTGAAAAATGTTACTATACACTCGACGAATTTCTGACAGATAAATAGTTATGAATAATATTTTGACTGCATTAATGTACTTTAAATTGTACTTCTAATTAATTTTATAGAACTTTTATTTAATAGCATGAATTGATTTTATTGTAGGTAATTATTTTATTTTGACATTTTCTATTGTATTGTATGCTACCATGGCAGGACATAACTGAACGATTAAATTGTATACCACACTTTATGTACCTATGTTTCACAGTAAACGATATGAATATTAACTGATTTCATGTTTCCAGGTGGGGTCCGGTAGATGCAGCTCCCCGGGCACTGGCCCGCTGTCCCCGGCGGAGGGCCCGAGATGGCCCCACGTGCACCACCCGCACCCGTTGCATCACGCCTTACTGTCCTCTAGCGTGAAGCGCGGGAAAGAGCTGTGAGTATTCTTGGGAACCAAGTCTTAGTATCTCTGTAGATCAATACCGCTCATCGAGTTTTGTGCTGCGTAAAATGTCTGTATATTCATGTTATCCCTAGACACGCTTGTTGTATTCGCTCAGCTTTATCGAGTATACGTGGTATACTCGTGAAAGAAAATATAGGTATGAATATGGTACGAAACAATAATGCGAGCCTATTGGAAACGATCAATAAATTAATATATGCAAAGCTATCTAGATAAAAGTTCAAATTGGACTTGATCACACCAAAAACAGTAAAAAAGAATTTGACATAAAATAGAAGTAGAATCCTGATGGTCTTATATTATAAGAAGGTTCTGTTTCGATTTGAATCCTATTGGCAATCCGACGTTGATTAAAAAGATCATATATTTTAACTCTCGAGTGGAATATACTTGTACGCATTTCTTCTTTTAAAAAGTACGGTTTCTCAGTCAAGAGTTGTTGTGGCGTTGTGTATATCTACCATAATGACATATCTATTTTCTTGATGCATACCTAGGTTCCAGAAACTTAGTACATATAAGATTTACTACTCAATAAATACATTGTAATCAACTCTCATTTTTTTCTGGTACCAAGTAAAAGAAGAGCTTTGATACTTAAATTATAAATAATTTTACTACCTGATCGTGCTTACCTATCGATCTTCAATACAGAAACAGCTTTTAAAGTGATATTTAAGCTACTATTGTTCTCTTTTAAACAATCCACTTGGGAAAAAGAGATAATTTAAAGACAAAAGTCTTAAGTTTGTTTTATAATATCAATTTTATGCATATATTTCAGTGGTAGAGATAGGTAGAGATGTTGTTCTAAAATTATTCCACTACCAGCAATTGCGAGCTTCGCGAACACGTTTACCATAAATTTTCAGCGTGCACTGTGTTTTCTTTTGTATGCATTTAACTTCGAAGCAGCGTATAATAGTTTGGAATTCCTGATGTTATGCCAAGGTGCACATTTGAGCTCGTGGTGTTACTAAAATCACTGGCTTTTTATTACTGACCGGGTTGCTCATATCTTTTTATTTTGGGATTATAGCTTTTTCTTTCTTATACTTTGAAAGTGTTTACTCGTTGAAACGAAACTATTTTAAACGTATTGATTACACGCTTTTTATGTTTCTTTTTTTATATCTATTCCCGATGTAATGTTACGATTCTTAATTTAGGAGCCGTATTCACAGGTGATAAATAGGGGTCGAAACGTCAGGAAATAGATAAAAAATTGTTGTCTGTAAAGTCAGTTTACAGACGATTATTTTGCGTGATAACGTCATAAGAAATCATTGATGAAAAATTGCATACTTTTATGAATTGAATTGAATTATTATCACTGAATTATCATTATTTTGTATAATACAAAGAAGGAGTAAATTGAAAATTTTTTTTTCGATAAATTGACATTAAGTTGTTGTAATAAACAATGGAAACCACAATAACTTTTCACTTCATGATGTGGAAGAGAGATAGATGCGCCACAAGTCGAACGCTAAGGCCGATCGTGCCTCTCTATCGCTTGTTCCGCGTTCTCGCTTGCTCGGCTCAGGCGGAACGTTTCACTTTTTCGTGCATGCAGCTGGCGTTCATCGATTTATAAGACCATATCACGTCAAAAAATGGAAATATATTGAGTTTAGTCATCCGTTTAAAATTGTTTCATTTCAATTTGTTTCTTTTGTTGAATTTTTGCCAATGTTTCGTATATTTCTTTCAAAAACATGAACAACATTTTGCTCGGTTTTTTCTTGCGTTTAAATTTTGTATTTTGTTCTTTGATCTCATTACGGTACTAAAATATGAGATGATAAAGCTTTGTAAAGTTACCGCAATATTTCTATTTCCTAGTTTGGACGTAAACATGTGACAGTATGCGGTTAAGTGGTCAAACCGAATGAGACCTAGATATTTGTGCTGCGTTTGGTTGGTCATAAAAAGCCGGCTTGTCGAGTTAACACATTTTTATAGCTACTAAAAAAGGCAACATACAAGATCGGCGTAACAAGATCTAGCGTAACACTGGAGAGGTATGTCGAAAGCACATAAATTAGCATCTACCCACTGTTGTGTCTCTCGGGATTTTAGAGGGAGGGAGGACTGTTATTTACTGGCTGGAAGTAATTTTCTCTATATCTCTTAATGTTGTACCCTTTTGATATTGTCGTTTATTTACCATTTATCATCACCAATTTATTGATTTGAATTTTGAATTTAAGCTTTTCCTTTAGATGGAAGCACTCACCTTTTGATATTGTAATTTATTTACCATTTATCGTCATCAATTTATTGATTTGAATTTTGAATTTAGGCTTTTCCTTTAAATGGAAGCACTCACCTTTTGATATTGTAGTTTATTTACCATTTAACGTCATCAATTTATCGATTTGAATTTTGAATATTGGCTTTTCCTTTAGATGGAAGCACTCACCTTTTGATATTGTTATTTATTTACTATTTCTCGTCATCAATTAATTGATTTGAATTTTGAATTTAGGCTTTTCCTTTAGATGGAAGCACTCACCTTTTGACATTGTAGTTTATTTACCATTTATTATCATCAATGATTTGAATTTTCAATATAGGCTTTTCCTTTTAAGGAAGCACCGCCTAAACCTTTTTTTTTACCAAGAGGAAATGCATTATGGGTTCGAGCAGCCGCCGATTGGCAACGGGGATATATAGTACTTCCTCTGCCATGACGCACTGACATAGGTATTAAACCTCTGGGATTTACTCTCTACTCCCACCGAGTCCAGTCGTGGGGACGTTGCGGCAGTTGGCTTAGCTTAACGTTGATCCAGAGTAGATGTTAACGTTTTCAGATGTAGATGAAGCTGTATTCATCTGTATGATCGGCATCTATGAAAGTGGCTTAACCTTCGCAATCATAAGGTCAAATATGAGACATTAGTTCTGTTAAATGTGTCACTGACCACTTTATGTGGCGATAACTTCGGCCTAATCGTCGTAACGTGCAATGAGATGGAAAGGTCAAGCGCTTCACCGTTATGTGTTATTATGATATAGTATATAAAATAATATTGTTATGGTTGCCCACGACACGGACTAATCCGCCAAAATGTCAAGGATTTAGTAAATTCCTTTATAACATTTTTTTTAGTTACGAGTCTACCTTCTTTTTTATATCTAGAGAAAATAAATACATAAAAAAATTAACTTGTCTCAGTATCAGGGGAAGAGCGGGAATCAAACCCACACACATCCCCCGCTAACCGGGCGAGTGCCCTTCCAATGACCCGTCGAATTTATCCCAGTATTTCTTAAGCTGATCCTAGTGGCGTCGTCGCTTCATGTTTTTTATATCGAGTGTAATGCTTTTACAAGTGTCAAACAATCGATAAGAAAGAGACAGCTGCGTAATTATTGTATACTAGGTTTTACCCGCGGCTGCGCCCGCATTATTTTTTAAATTTTTTTCAATAAAATGTATCCTATGTTACTTCTAATACCTCCAAGAATATATGTACGAAGATTCATGATGATCGGTTTAGTAGTTTTTGCGTGAAAGCATAACAAACAAACTTACATTTATAATATTAGTAGGATTTTATTATTTAAACATTTAACTGCTTGATTTTGAACTAATTTTATTTTATGCCGTTTTATGCTGTTTTTGTTTTCACTCGAGGGTTTTTAGTGCTAAAGAGCTATTGAATGAAAAAATAAACATTAATCTATTTGTTATAATATTTATCTAATTCTGAATTAAGTTACCTTTCTCCTTCATGTTGTTTTTAGTGTTACGTTATAGTATAACCTTTTGCTACCCACTATGAGGGCATTTCTCGGTAATTCCAGTGGTAATTTTAAGTGATTTAATTGTACGACGAAAGATAGGTTTGTTTGCGGTCACTTAAGTTACTTAATTCGGTTTATCACTATTTTTTGTGTTCAAGCATCTGAAGATATTTTGATAACGACAAATTCATCTTGTCCAGGAGAAAGTTAGGACTCGAAAGCCAAAACCTCGGTTCTCTAATTATAGGCATACTATTTGTCATAATTTCAAAAGACATAATGGTTAAGGCATAATTTTATAAAACATGTTAGCTGGTAATATTTTTTTGACGAGGGGAAATGCTATTAATAACTATTGCCAGCTGGGTAGACCCGGCGGTGAATTCGGAACTCCGCTATCGTTACAGGACTCATCACTTGGGCGATAGGGCCTACTCTTTCTTCCCCCATTCTGTTAGCTCGTCCCTGGTTGGCCTTGTGGGTACAGCTTTGGAAGCACAAATTAATCTAACCTGCTATTTATATAATTTCAATTTATGTCTTTTTAATAGGTCGATGCAATCGCTAATACGATTATAAAGCTTCGCTAGTACGATTATAAAGCTTCGCTAGCACCATATATTGGAGCGGAGCGTAATACTAAAAAAAGAAAAATTCAATAATGTTTAGTAAATTTTAAAATTATATAATAATGAAATCTTTCAAAAAGCGTGCGCTTTTGTTTCACTGGGAAATCCAATAGAGCCAATGTCTTTTGGTCATAACTTTTTTATTTTTGCGAATTTCAAAATTCGGGCTATTCCGGCTATTTTATTCGGTCACAATCTGGTCCTAAATGTGTTGATTCGATTCCACAAATTACTAAAATCGGTTAAGAACTTAGGAAGTTATGGCGTAACAGATGTTGCGTCATTGAAGCTGATCCATGGGAGGATCCAAATAATTTGATAATTGACTTGATGGTAATCAAAATTATGCCTTGCAATAGGTTTCCCACAAAGTCTCGTTATATGGTGCTCTTCAAATTTTTTTAAGTTTGAAGCTCCCAAATGTGTACGGTCAAAGGTAAGCATATGTATACAACCAAAGAGCCAATAATACGTATCCATTTGACAAAAATCAATAGTATGTCATTTAATATTTAAGATACACTTTTCATTGTTTTCACCTACCGATTAAAAATGTATCTAATGATCATTTAATTAGGGTTAACTTTTGTCAAATGTGTACCTGTTTTTGTCATTTTAGACGTGTATATATTTTTACCTTGATTGTACCTTAAAACGCTAAATTAATAGTGCTGTGCTCGTGTTTACATGTCTAACCCTGTTAGAAATAAGGATATGTAAGTATCCTGTGAAGAAAAAATAAAATTGTAGTTGTTAGATGTAGTTTAGATTTTATTGTCACTTTTATAACTCAACCCTTAATGGATTCGCTGATGGGAGATTTCTGAACAGAGATGGTCGTTACGATCCAACTTTGGTAAAATGTAACCGGAATATTTTTAGATAGTTGCAAAGTAGGATGGCCGCGGGGTTAAGCGATTTTTTATCAGTAAAGTTACACTGTAACTGCCATCGCTATTACTCGTAAATTATCCTCAGTAGGTATAAGATTTTACTAAGCGCATTTGGATATAGCACGCAATTGAACAAATATCTAGTCAAAAAAATTGTGGATTAAACATTGAATGGTAACTACCTGATGGATATTATGAGACTGGACATTATGACATACTGGACAATTTGACAAAATAAATTCTTTAGAATGCTAGACATTGTGAGCCGGAAGGAATAATATCACTTAATAAAAATATACACCAAACAAACTTTTATAGACATTTAACAATTTTAAATTACTGACAATTTCTTTTAGTGGACAAGACATTTGGTATTAGCAAGTTAACTTCCAAGAAACTGTAGTAGTCTATCTGTCATTTGGGGAAGCATATACTTTACACTTTTTTAATAAATATATTTTTTATTTTATTTAATCGTAGTAACGAAGTACTTAGTTGATTCACATTTTTTATTTCTACGGTTGTTTATATGTTGCCTTCGGGTCAATGTTTTTTTTAATTCATTGAACTCAGTATTTCGTTCTTATCTATCTATTTATCTTTATGTTGAATCTGTGTTGTTTATATGTGCAGCGATGGCCGCAGGTGGTCCGTGGCGTCGCTTCCCTCATCCGGGTATGGAACCACTCCGGGCAGCTCCAGTCTATCGGTAAGTTTAATCAAATTCACCGCGTAATATTAAAACAAAAGAGATAAGCGGGTCTACCGTCAAATTGAATTCGCTGTTGCCGTGTTTTATGACGTCATCAATGCATTTCGTACCGCCATGCTTTGACTTCTAATCTAGGATCATAGATAAGCCCTAGATTATAGGAATACAGCGCTTGCAGAGTTTTTCCTGCTGCTTCTGGGCACGGGTCTCGATAAGCAAGACATATAGGTACGATTCAGACCGACCGGCTCGCATCGGCCCGGCCCGGATGGCATTTCACAATGCGATAATGGAAATTGAAACTTCTAACAAGAGATTTCAGTTCATATTTCTGCCACATATACATTCCGCGACGGCCCGTCGGCTCCTGTCGGCTCCTTTCGGCGCCGTCCGGATACGAGCGGCTCCTGACGGATACCGTGACCGCGACAACTCCATCGGTATGCGTTGGCTCAATTCGGAGCTGTGCAGCTGTCGAACGCTCAGAACAATAACTAAAGCTATTAGTTATTGTTCATGCAAATATGGTATCAACTGAAATGGTACATCTGTAATTTGTATTTTCTTTGTTTATGTGAGGTCAAAGAAGATTTACTAAATGTTCAAACTTTTCGTAATCCATTCGATAGTAATCATGGAATTTTTTCACATCATATATCAAATCACTATAAAGTGTATGGAACTCGCCGAAATCACATCTTTTTTGCCATAAAAGATCGACCCAAATTTGTCTTTTCTTCTTCTTTAATTTTTCATTATTTTCTTCTTCCTCTAATGCAAAGGCAAGTAATACTACATCCCATTCCACCAGTTTTAAAATAAAATTCTCTGGCGTCTACACAGCGTAATGCAAGCAGCACTTCTGGGCGCTCAGGGTGTTTACGCATGCCGCGGGCGCTGTCGGCTGTCGCAGCACGCATACGGCAGTCGCGGCAGCCGACCGGCTCCGCATCCGTTCCGGGCCGAGCCGATGCGGGCCGGTCGATCTGAATCGTACCTTACGAAGCCACCGCAAAGTTGCGGGACGTTCAATGAGTGCATTGTATAGGCTCATATTACAAAAATACTTCAGTCTTTAATAACATTTTTACACTAAAAAGGACAATATAGACATACCTTAAATATTTAAAAATGCCCCTTCTACATTGGTTTGTATTTAAAACGGCAGAACCTTTGACGACTAAAATATATGCAAGCTTATAATAAATTCCTAAAAAAATATAAAGGATACTTAATTATGTAAATAGTTAAGTTTGAAAGCCAGAAATGCTATACAGTGCTTGCTATCAAGTTGACTGTTATGCGATGTGAATTAAAATAAACAATCGTATTCCAGATATTAGTCAAATTATTTATATAGAAATAGTAAGGAATTTTACAGGAATTATTTATTAAAATACATTTTAATACATGGATTGATTATAAATACCCATTTTTCATTGATTATTTAAACTGTAAATAATGTCTGTTGCTTTCACTTATATTAAACCTCACATGAGAAAAAACTTTGTTGTAATTCTGGCTTTAAATTTTTGAGGAGGGTTTTGTTGCACATGAATGTTCGTGTGGAATATTATTCTATCATGCCGGACTGTTATAAATATTTGTTTGTGTAATTTTTACGAGTATCTGCTACACCGATGCACCGTCAAGTAAACTTGAAACATTTAAACAATGATTTTATGCACTATTATCTGTTTTAAGTAAATGTAAAATTTGTGTAATAAATAATTTTGTCGCAGTGCTTGACCGCTATGAACTCCAAAACTACTCAAGTGGTTTTGATGACTGTTTTATCATTTTACTGGATTTGTTCCAAGTTAGGACATATGATTAGATTTAACATTATTCATACAAATAAAAAATGCGAAATGTAATAAGTGAGTCAGCTAGTTGTTATAATTTGTTATCACTGCTAGATTTTTCTAGAAATTATTACTAGAAAAAAATAAACTTTTTGGGTGTTATGCCGGACTCGAATTCACATGTCCTCGCTACCCAGGCGAGTACATTTCCAAACGAGCTTACGAGATCTCGACAGACCTGTCGAAGTTTTCCAAGTATTTTTAGTCTAACGTTAGAGCCACTTCTTTATGTCTTAGGTACTAACAACAACATTGAATGTGATAATTTTATAAGTATCAGCAGGAAGATATAGAGTATAAGTATAGAGGAAACAGACATGTAATTATGATATTTTATTGTTATTAAAGCATTTAACTGCGTCTGTATTTCCGAGTACTTATAACCCGTCTGTTTTTAAAGCCAGGGTGAATAGGCACTTTCTGGGTTAGCTCGTTCCATCGTGGATACTGTCTTTGCTCCCGGGCTTGATTGGGATCAAGAGCAAACCCATTCTAAAAAAAATAATAAGTAGAAATGTTGTAATGATAAGTTCTTAAGATATTATAATTAAAATTTATTTCACTGATCTTTTAACAAACAACCAAATACAAGCTAGGAATTAAAGTGATCCTTAGAGATAAAGAAACCATGAAAAGCAGCAATGGTATGTAACTAAGATCGTCAGATATTTAATTTTGGACATGTGTTGGTAAGTTGGAAATCTGTTAAGGAAATCAGTGACGACCATTCTCAATAACCTATTCTTAATATAGGTTCAGTTATACGACGTTTGTTATTTATCGTCATTTGACAGAGATCTAGCCAAGAAAACTATAGTAGTCCTATAAATCTGTAACTGGGAATACGTTATTCAATTCAACCCAATGAATCGTAGGTACATAACTTGAAATTGTAATGAGCTGAATTCTATCTTTATGAATAGATACCTAAACATTACCGTTGTTAATGATATGACTTAGTTACCCTTTTTGAAAGTTGTAAAAGTGCATATCCTATATCGGATGGGTATATCGGAAATACCGGTTTTTTATGTATTCTTTTTTCATTAACTGTGGATAAGAATTTTGATTTTTAATGATATGCCTCTGAATCTATAATCTAAGATCACAGTGGTTTGTATGTTTGTCTGTCCGCTTTCCCCCCCGCTCTTTTTCCATTGTATCAATAACGTTACCATAGCAACGCGTTAACCGCAAGTAGTTCGTCTACCGAACGCTAGATGGCGCTAACGGGAAAAATATTTAATATAGAAAAAAAATTAAGAATTTTGTCCACCCGTGCGAAGCCGGGACGGGCCGCTAGTATATAATCTAAGAACATAAATTTCTTGTTTATGTGTTTGTCTGTCCGCTCTTTTTCCATTATATCAATAACGTTACCACAGCAACGCGTTACCGGGTCAGCTAGTAAAAAAATAATAAAACAAATACAAATAAGCAGTAAGATATACTAATATTCTTATATATCGCTTTCTCTCGCTCATTCTGTGCCACCTTTTCTAAGTAATTACTGATATAAATGGCATATTATTGATTCTCGTATGGTTGAAAACACCAGGAAGCTTCCACTAGCATAGGAAATATTAGATTTTTTTTATTTTTTCCGACTTTCGACAAGGAATTTATTTTACCTAGCGAACTGGCGTATTATAGTCACTTTTTACGCTTATAAAAGCGGTGAACTATTAAGACGAGTACTGAACGATTCTAAACTATTTGATAACAAGAAATCTAGTATTTTTTATTAGTCTTACGAAACATTACAGCGGAAATGCGCTTTCGTAATGTCCTTTATAAAACTCGTACAAATATTCATTAAGCTGCTTTGCCAGCTGGTTAAGTGTGCAACTTAGTATGTCAGTGGGGACTTCGTATTTTATAAGCTATTTTATAAAAAAGCGCGTTATGTAAACAACCTGATGATGAAGCGGTTATAACACTGCCTCTTCATCAATGGTTTTCAGACACAAGCAACAATTCATAATATTATAAAATCAAAATCAAAATAACTTTATTTCATAGGCCCTTGCGGGCACTTAAAATCGTCAATTTTACAGAATCAAAAAAATATTCTTCTATAATAAAAATAGCCCGTGCGCTAGCGGCAAGTACATCTGCGGAGTTGATGCCGCGCATGTAATCGCCACGAGCGACCCGATTCCGAACGTAGGGGCTAACATGAGAAGAATCGGGCAAGAAACTCATGTGCCAAAACTCTTATTATATATATATATATATATATATATATATATATATACATATATATATATATTATATTATCTATTTATTATATATATATATATATATATATATATATATCTTATTATTATTACTTATCATTGATTACCTATAATCTTACGGCACTTAAATTGTTTTTACGAGTACAATATAATATCTGCACTTTATTATCTGATTTCTCAATTTATATTGGATTCTGTATTTGAGGTTGAAGTTGTAAGTTTATTCATACGACCGTTTAATGCAACGGTAGCGATCCTGCCTTTCGCATCGACGGACCTGGGTTCGAATCCCGAAAGGGGCAGATGTTTGTATGATGAATACGAACATTAGTACTTGAGTCATGGATGTTGTATATATTTCTGTGAATATTACTTATTTATGTATGATATGTGTGTCTGTATGTATGTCTATCCGTTACCCTAGTATCCATAACACAAGCCTTAAAGTGCTTACTTTGGGCTAGGTTAATTGGTGTGAATGTAGAAAATATTTATTTATTTATGTTATATTATTTATTCATCCATGACATAAACGAAACAAGTATGAACCTAAACTATAACATAAGACAGCAGATATATAAAAAAAAAACATTAAAAATGATAAAAAGCCTCACCGCTGTTGTTGAGAAAGCTATCCAAAAGGCTGGCAGCGTATTCTCGTTAGATAGCAATGCTTCAATTAAATGGTCGGAGGTTTCTTTAAAAAAAAGCTTGCCTTTCGGGCCCCATGAACCATCTCGGTATTACGAGTTTAGTACTTTCAGTTTCCTAAATTGGACAATTTAATACGATACATTTGCACAACGACGCAATAAAACACTTAGTGGCACTAACAGGATTTCCTCGGGGCCCTAAAATACTGATCTCTGTTAGGGTCCGGTCCCTTCGGCCTGTCGTTAGCGGGAAACTGTCAATTGTCCGACAGGATGTCCCCTTGTGCCAATGGGCAACTCGTAATATTTCTATCAATATAATAACGCTAAGGAATAAAGCTAGGCCAGGCGAGTTGTGTGTTTATATGTGTTTCCGTTCGAGTCCCATGATTATGCGAAATCACTATTAAATGACAGGTATCATGCGTCCTGCTTGTGAACAGGTGCTGCCTTAAAGTGGGCATTGACGATCAATTTGTCGCGTCAGTCCAGACTAGTGATGTGCCGGATATCCGTATCCGTATCCGCGGATATCCGAGGCAGAAGAAAGATACGTATCCGTGTCCGTATCCTTTACTTTTTGGCGGATCTTTTACGGATCTATTTATCTTGTTAATTTTAAATTTATAAATAAAATTCTTTAAGACGAAGGGTAAGGCGCACTAGCGACGCCAATTGCCGAGATTCTGACGGTCCACAATTATTTAAAATAGATCCGGTTTAGTATCTAACAATTTAAAGCAATTGGCGTCGCTAGTGCGCCTTACTCTTAGCCTTAAATAGGTGATTAAATTAATGAAGAGTCAGACCAGATGTATGATGTGAAGGAAACTTTCTCAAAATCTTGTAACATATCTTTTATTTTTAATGACACTTTATCGTAAAGCTCAATACAAACAAGGTCCGTAAAATACTTTCTACCTTTTAAAACATAATTTAGAACAATATAGTCTATCAATCGGCGGAACCGTAATTCTTCTACGTATTGAAAAGATAGATCCGATAAAGCTAACATTTCAGCAATCAAATAGTCTATTTTTATTTATTTGGGGTTTATATTATCCCACACTTTAGCTTTTCCCATATTTTCTTTAAAAAAGTTTGTTTAAATTCTCTTTTTACCGTTTGTAAAGATATTCCCGACCGTGATATTTCGTCGATACTCTTCTTAGCAGAGTCTTCTTTAAACAATAAAAAAACATTCTTGAGGATGTTTTTTTTGTAAATGATTTTTTAAGAAAGTTGTGCATTTACCCTTACGAGCATACTTTCCATCACAAATTTTGCACTTTACACATTCATCATTTATTATCAAAATAATTCCAAATTACACTACTTAACTTCTTTGTAGACATTTTTTTTAAACTCATGTACCAATACCAGCCCAATAAATGCCCAGTGTCTCATTAAATTAAAACAAAACAAAAGAAAGACCCGCCGAGCAATGCAAGTCGAAACATGTCTCAAATCAAGATTGCGCGCACCGACACCGATTGTGCAAGAAAGTTAAGATCCGTATCCGTATCTGCGGATCTTGACACCAAATATCCGTATTTAGATCCGTATCCGCGGATCTACATTTTTGACGATCCGGCACATCACTAGTCCAGACGTAAAACTGTGGCGTCACTCCAAACGGTTTTAGGCCAACTCGATTTCCGCATTCACTGGCGTCACTCCGGCTCTTCAGTTTTCAATCGGCCGGGCTGTTAGGAAGTGTAGTACCTGATTGTGTTGGATTGACGATCACACACTCACGATCAGTTTGGCGCGACGCTCCGAGTTGGATTTATGATAGTCTCGGAAATACGTGGTGCGTCGTCAGTTAGACACTCACGATCAAATTTTGGATGGACGTCAGTTCAACTGATGTGAAAAACTGATCGTCAATTCGCAGCTTTAGGAGATGTGTCTGTATTAAACTACCAGTATTATCGACAATGCATATCTAAATGTTTTTTTTATTAGGTCAGCCTATTTTGTACATAATTTTATACATTAAAGGCTAAATGCAAAACACAATTACAGGCAAACACAACTTGAACTCTAATAACTGTTTGAAATAGTGTCAAGATGAAAGATTTGTCGTTTATAATCTATATATCATTGTCATGTTTAAGTTTGTATTTTTATTTAAAATATATACTTATGAATTGTTGTAATCAAAGATCTCTATTATTATTGTGATAATAGAATAATATATATTTTTTGGATTATGTATTGTAATCTTCTGGTGAAGCTGACGATGTTCTTGCGGCCATTCTTCTTGTCTATTAACGTCTTGAAATTTATTTTTCATATTCATAAGAAAACCTCATTGTCGACCATAATAGTGTATCTATAGTAATATTATGTATAAAATAAAATGCAATACATGTGCCTATTTTTATTAACGAATTAATAACTTAATGAACAACAAAGATAAAAATATAATAATATTTCTTGCATTCACACCAATTAGCCTAGCCCAAAGTAGCGCTTTAAGGCTTGTCTTATAGATACTAGGGTACCATATAGACATACATATATGTTACATAAATATGTAATATTAATAGAAAGTTGCAAAGTATTCGTAACAGGTTTACAAGATTCAACAACGAGTTATTTCCAAGAGGATTTGAAGTTGTTTATTGCTTTTCTTTTCGTATTTCGATTCTTAGCTATCAGTTGATTATATCAATCGGCTGAAAAGATCAAATGTATTGAAAGCCGAGGTAAACAAGACTCAAGGACTTAATCACGTATTTATATATTTATAATTATATATTATTAAGAGTGATATATTATATTTTTATAGTAGAAAATAGGTTTGCTTTGTTTGACTTGCGATATATATAATTATACTTTGTCCAATGTAGGATGATACTTTGACAGTTGACACCTTTAAAGAGGGTATAAAGTTGCTATTGCAATGTCAAGCCAAACATAAATAAATAAATATTTACACCAATTAGCCTAGCCCAAAGTAAGCACTGTAAGGCTTGTGTTATGGATACTAGGGTAACGGATAAACATACATATATAATACATAGATATGTTATATTCATATAAATATCTATAAATATCCATGACTCAGGTACAGATGCTCGTATTCATCATACAAACATCTGCCCCTACCGGGATTCGAACCCGGACCGTCGCACATAGGAGTATTAGATGCATAAATCCGGTCAAAAGTCAAAATCACAAACTGAATGTAATGACACTTAAAATGCTCGTTTCATGTAGCCTAGTAACCGGTTGATAGAGGGGAAGCCCCGCCTGTCCCCGCGCCCCGCGGCTCTCTGACCAAGGCCAGTCGGAACTCAGTCGTTTTCGGAATCGCGTTTCTTTTGTTTTTTGGTGGCACTTTTTTATTACACTAAATTGTCTGTGAAAAATAGCTTCGTTTAGTGGACTACAAGAAAAACAATTGGATATTATGGAAGTAGAAGGTATGTACTATATTATAAAATAAATTTAATGTTATCTTTCCTGATTTATTCATTTACTAAGTCAATATTGCAACACCTTTTTTCTACTCAATTTTTTTACTAAATTTGGGATATCATAGTGGATTTGACCAAGTGTCGCGCCTTGTCGCCTTTCGCTTTTTATGTTGACATATATTTAAGACCTTTGTCTACGTGAATTTGTAATAAAATTGTTCACAAACGTTCACCTTTTTTTTTGGTAAATTTTGTAAATTTTAGATATAGAATATTTGAAATATGGATTTTTACCATTTTTGCTTTCTTTTGTTACAGATCCCTCGGAGAGGGTAAAAAAACTTACTAGATTGGAATTATATAACATAATGAAAGAGTTTAAAGGAAAAAAACTTGAAGAAAAGTTCATTTTGATGGAAGAAAACCTCGTACTACTCACATCATGTCCAGTCGAAGAAAAGAGCGTGTTAAGTCGTTCTTTGAGGTTTTTCAAGACCAGCTTCAAAAAAAGGTGGACAGAATCACACAGTATAGAAGATAGGTTCTTAGATAAGAACGCAGATTGGCTCAAAGCAACCATTGAGCTACCTACGTGGTCTAATAAACCGGGAAGACCGCAAAAACCATTCCAAGAATTAAGTGAAAGGAGCAAGCGCCGAAGAACTAAAGATTTACGAGACCAGGTTCCTGTTGATGAATTGACCTTCGCAGCTCGTGTGAGTCAGGGCACTTCAAGGAATATTGATACATCGAAAATTTTGAAAGAAATAACGGCAACTCCCACACGCGCTACAAAATTTCGAAAAATCATTTCATCAGCTAATAAAAATCAGATGACAAAGAAATACACGCCACAAGAAGCATTGGCATTGTACGTAGAAGGTGACTTCACACGAAGACAATGGGAACTAATCCAAGGCGAAAGAAAAGATGTTTACCCTTGTTACTCTCTCCTTCAAAAGGCCAAAAAAGAGTGTTACCCGAAAAAAGAATCGTTTAAAGTTACTGAAACAAGTTTTGAAGTGGATCTTCAAGCCTTATTAGACCATACAGCTTTGCGTCTGATCGAGTACTTAAGTGATGTTGTGGAAACTTTATCGGAAAATGAAAAAGAAAATCTGATTTTGATTTCGAAATGGGGCTGTGATGGATCCCATCAGACATAGTTCAAACAAAAATTTGTGGACACACTAAATAGTGATGCAAATATATTTCTAAGTTCATTAGTGCCAGTAAGGTTGATTGTATCTATTAGTGGTAAAACAAAGAAAATCGTGTGGCAGAATCCTGTACCCTCGTCAGTGAGGTTTTGTCGACCTATTCGGGCCCGTTTTGTTCATGAGACGAAAGATATAACTAAAGAAGAGATAGCATTCATTGAAAACCAAGTAAAATGTCTCAAGCAAACAGAAGATAACGAACAAGGCGCTAAAATAAAACACACCCTACTTTTGACAATGGTCGACGGCAAGGTGTGCAATGCCGCGACTGATACTGCATCAACAATGAGGTGTTACATATGTGGCCAAACTTCGAAAGATTTTAATAATCTCAAAAAGGTAGAAACCAATAAAGAATCATTGAAGTTTGGGCTTTCGGTTCTCCATGCCAGAATCCGTGTTTTCGAGCAATTGTTGCATTTGGCGTATAAAGCACCTCTCAAAAAGTGGCAAGCCCGATCTAAAGAAGAAAAACAACTTGTAAAGGAAACCAAAGAGCGGATACAAAAAAGTTTCAGGGAAGAAATGGGGTTGCTTGTCGACATTCCAAAAGTTGGCTTCGGAAACAGTAACGATGGCAACACATCCAGAAGATTTTTCAATGACCCAGAATCTTCTTCTAGGATCACTGGTATTGACATATCGTTGATTAAACGATTTAATATAATATTAGAGGTTTTATCAAGTGGTTTCAACATTGACCATGAAAAATTCGATTTGTTTGCCCAAACAACAGCAAAAATGTATGTAGAGTTGTATGGGTGGCATCCCATGTCACCCACAGTTCACAAAATTTTAATGCATGGGGCTGAAGTTATTCAACAAGCCCTTCTACCAATTGGACAACTGTCGGAAGAGGCATCGGAGGCTAGGAATAAGCATTTGCGAAAGTATCGCACAGACTTTGCTCGGAAATTTAATAGGATAGATTGCAACAGAGATGTATTAAACAGACTTTTGTTAACATCTGATCCCTTAATTAGTTGCAGCAGAAATAAACGTGCAAAAAAATCCAAGTCCTTCTCAAAGGAGGCAATGGAAATTTTGATTTCAAGTGCACAAGATGATAGCTCTGATGAAGAAAATGAAGATGTCGATGAAAATAATGATTCCGATAGTATGTAATTATAATCTGTTATTTTTTCTTTTTTTTTAACTCAGTATTGCTATTATTGTTTGTTTTTTGTATAATTTATATAGATATTATTAATTTTTCAATTTATTTAATATATTATATGCTTGAAAAATATTTTCTATCGTATTTTATTTCATAACAATATAGAAAAAACCGATAAATCATTTTGACCGGATTTTTGAGTCTAATACTCCTACGTGCGTCGGTGCGAAAGGCAGGATCGCTACCGTTGCACCAAACGGTCGTCAAATAAGGAAACAAACGCAACCTTAGTACGTAGCAATAAGAAAGTGACACCTGTCAATAGTATCATCCTACATTGGACAAAGTTATAATGTTAATTAATTGACTTATTACTATTAGCTAGTTCATGTTTTTTTTAAAGAAAATTTGACAATGACAAACACATTAAATGTTTTGAAGGAAAATGATGTTACTCAAATTTGGATGCTGTGTTCTGACTTATACAGTTGGTTATTAATTCTTCCACTAATTCTTTGATACAAAAGTATTGTCTAAACAAGTTCATTAAAAAGATTGAATAGATTAAATATTTAAAGTTATAGGAATCCATCGCGACATATAAAAAAATATATAAAAATTATAAAACTAAATGGCTGTTTCATCTTAATCGATTGCCCAAACATTTGTTAAAATGTTTCTATCGAATACGAGGAGGATGTTCCTCTCATTTATAAAACAACGCTGGCCTACAGCGTAAAATTACATTATTAAGGTACTAGAAAAAAAATTCGACGAATGTTCACAAGGCTCGGTAGCTGCGAGCAATGCGATCTTATAAGATAATAATATATCTTATAAGATCGCATTGAAAGATGCACACTATATATAAAAAATATATAAATCACATACATTTTTCTTAACCTAAGTAGCTAAAATACTTGTGTTTTATTTGGAAACGACAGTTTGGTGCAATGGTAGCGATCCTGCCTTTTAGTACTGATGTTCCTGGGTTCGAACTCGGAGGGGGCAGATGTTTGTATGATGAATACGAGCATTCGCACCTGAGTCATCGATCATTCGGTTAGGCTTATTGATGTGAATGTAAGAAATATTGTATTATTATTATTATTATTAACTAGCTAGCCCGGCCACGCGTTGCTGGTATGGTAACAAACACACACACACACACATACACACTCACACACAAAGTATTGTCATAATATAATCTAGATAGATAGATGATGGTACCTCGACACACAGACCCAAACTATATACAAGGTCATTTTATAAACACCATCCAAATTTATATATTATATTCTTTGAAGAAAATAACGAAACAAGATTTTTTTCTTTTAATATCACTCAGTACTAAAATATTAAGTTAAGCCTACACAAAGTTATCCGAGGAAAACTACCGATTGCTGTCACAGTCACGCTACGCACGGTGTTGTAGCAGATGATTACACGACCCCCGCCCCGCCCTCCCGTATTTCATTGATACATTACAATGATTTTCATAAGTTGCAAATTTAAACGAAAAAAAATAGGAACGTCAAATTGAAGAAGAGATAAGTTGATTTGTTCTTTGATTATAACAATATTAATCGATAACACTTTTAATAAATAAAAAATGAACATAAAAGTAAACCACACCTTAGGCACTTACGTCGCATTTTTTTAAATTTAATCAACTTATGTAGAATAATTGGTTGGAGTAAAGCAAAGGGTGTTTATTAACCACAGAATCTAAAAAAACACAGGGATCGCAAAGGCAATTCGAAAATCGCAAAAACAAATGCAGTGCCAAAACCTTAGTACCTACCTACCTAAGTTATTTTTGTCTATTTTACACGATAGGATAAAGAAATGTATAATTAATAGTTCTATATTTTTGTGAAAAATTTCACAAGTCTTAGCCGCCCTGCACACATTTTGCTTTACTCCAACAAAATAATTAATTAAAAATCCAAAAAAAATACACTTACATGAAGTTTGAAAACAATCACTTTACCTTAAAGTGTAGGTAATTTCTCTCTAAACAGTCTTGCACGTTTATGAACATTGTCTTTTATTGTATTACTTGTTTTTTCACTTTGTCACTTCGTTAAATGCACGGATTATATTTATATTAAGTTCTCGAGGCTTTGGGCCTTCTTCACATAAACCCGTCGTTCAATTTCGCCCTCGATTTCAATTGCAAGTGTGAACACATTTCGTTAGGTAGATAATTATGCGACGTAAATGCGTGAACGCAACATTGTACATCGCGGAAAGCCCGCGGCTGACTGATTTCATTGCGCCGATGTAGTTACAACTTGCGCGCGCAGCTCGGTGAGGCGCTTCGGGCGGTCGGTCGTTCAACTGTAAGTACCTATTTTGCCAGTAACCAACTGTTGTAATAATTCGCTCGGACAAAATTTTTTTTTGCGGAAATTTTACCTACCAATTTTTTTTCATAAATGAAGTGTTTGAATGATATCTAATGCCTAGAAAAAATTTGGATGGTGTTTATAAAATAACCTTGTATAACATAGGAAAGTTTGTTTACTAGGAGTGGCTCGGAGTGGCATTATAATAAAAACCGGTAAGCGAGCCTATCGATTATATGTTACAAATCGTCTAAAAATAGAAAAAAGAACATATTTATATGGAATTCTCCAAGTGCAGTTATATTTTTGTTTTTCCTGCAAGTTATTTTTAGTACTTCCTCCAAAGTGGACCCTCGAGGTAATGTAATGTTTTTTGAGTGGGTCCATTACCGTAGTACTTGCGAGGATTGAACTCGGTTGGGTTAAGGCTGACATTTTAACCGATAAATCGGCATTACGGCCGCGTAAATATTAAGATACTTATTAATTACCGCCGCTTGGTGCAACAGTAGAGATCCTACCTTCTGCGCAAAAGGTCACGGATTCGAATCCCGGTTGGGCCATATGCTTTGCGATGAACATAAGAATTTGTTCCCGATTCATGGTCGTTTATATACTTATTTATGTATTGTATATGTCACCGTAAAATTGTAATTACTGTTAGATTATAATCTATCTCGCGAGATTGTAAACTGTCGAAAGATTGTGAACCGTAACATAGTGCTTACAATTTAACGCATCATTTTTCGGTAGATTATAA
Organism: Calamotropha paludella; assembly: GCA_927399485.1. NCBI lineage: Eukaryota > Metazoa > Arthropoda > Insecta > Lepidoptera > Crambidae > Calamotropha > Calamotropha paludella. Next base: position 12,999,647 of record OV656828.1, read on the forward strand.
TCTGTCGAAGTGAAACTGTTTAATCACAACCTATCGCACGTTAAATTGTCAACTGTCCGAAGGCTGGCCCTGATGGGTTGGACTTGCAATAAGCCCTTCTGTGTCAATTGTCAAATCTATCGAAAAATAATGCGTTAAATTGTAAGCTGCCTGTTACAGTTCACAATCTTTCGACAGTTTACAATATCACGAGATAGATTATAATCTAACGGTATTTACAATTATACGCTGACAAACATTATTTAGTACCTATGGTACAAGCTGAGCTTAATTTTGGACTAAATAATTGTTGTGATTTGTCTGGAATTTATTTATATTTTTAATAATGAACAAACAATAAAAACTGGTCATGAAAATGATTATTCTATGCATCACGTTTCTGTTGAAGTTTGTATGAATAGTTTATCAATTGATAAATTGTCATTTTCAATAACAATGTATTCGAGTAATTTGATAAAACATTTGCCAGGAAATGCATTCATGTATTGTTATCGAATTAATCATTGAATCTACTTTTAGTGGAGTTAGGTAATGGTTTTTTCAGCTTGAATGTTTTTATTAAATGTGATGTTTATATGAGATGCTGTTTTAAATAATTGTTCAAAGTTATATAATAGGATTTGTGCTAAGTAACTGACTGACTGACAGATAATGCGGTAAAAGACTGGCGGGTGTGTTTATAAAAATAAACCGGCCAAGTGCGAGTCCGACTCGCGCACCAATGGTTCCGTACAAGCTTTTAGTTAAGTAAAAAAATCACGTTTGTTCTATGGGAGCCCCCCTTAAATATTTATTTTATTATAATTTTAATATTTATTATTAAATTAAAAATACGACTGAGTATTTTGTGAATATTTCAAGTGTCTACCTGTCGCCATTATTGATAACGAAAAACATCGCGTTTGTTGTATGGGAGCCCCCCCGTAAATATTTATTTTATTTTGTTTTCGTATTTGTTTTTCTATCGGCAACAGAAATACATAATTTGTGAAAATTTCAACTGTATAGCTATCGGAGATACAGCCTGGTGACAGACAGACGGGTGGACAGACAGCGAAGTCTTAGTAATGGAGTCCCGTTTTTACCCTTGGGGTACGGAACCCTAAAAAAGGTGTAACCTTCGCTAAGATTTTGGGAGATTCTATAATTACTGGGGTGTAATAGAGGAAAAGCTGTTGTATGAAGATATGTTATTTTCGAGGAGGTATGAAATCAACAGGTATATATAGTGTAGTTATAATTAGGTATTATTTTTTTTTTGTTGACCGTTTGGTGCAACGGTCCTGCCTTTCGCACCGACGGTCCTGGGTTCGAATCCCGGAAGGGGCAGATGTTTGTATGATGAATACGAGCATTTGTACCTGAGTCATGGATGTTTGTATATATTTCTATGAATATTACTTATTTATGTATGATATTTATGTATGTCTATCCGTTACCCTAGTATCCATAACACAAGCCTTAAAGTGCTTACTTTGGGCTAGGTTAATTGGTGTGAATCTAGGAAATATTTATTTATTTATTTATAACAATTAAACATGTCTTTTGTCTTTTATGGAATTGCTACTAGAACACGGTAGGTGGCGCTGGGATCGGGTTTCAGGTTTTTTGTTTTTAACGAATATATGGTAACCTTTGGGTAAGACAACATCTTCCAGGTCTTACATAATAAATTACCGAGCATCATAATCTCCTGTACCACCGGTCAAATCTTTTTCTTGTTGCCCTCTAGAAAATCCTTAATGGATCCAACACGCCGCGAGTTATGTTGGCGAGGATATGTTGGACTTCCTCTGCTTTTGCGCGCAGAGCGTACGCAGAGGTTTACCTAAACTAAAAACCACTGGGACGTAAAACCGTTACCGATGAGATCCAGGGCGTCTGTGTAATACCACCGGTCAACCCTTGATCGTAGTCAATATCAGCTTATCTATCCCCACAGACACAATATAGTGCCAGGCATATGTATGTTAAATTTTTGCTACCGTTACATTTTTTTTCTGTGCATTCTATAGAGAGAAATATTATACGTAGTATTAATTAAAATATTTCGATTGTATTAAAAAACGAAAAGCTGAGTTTGTTTTTATTCACTTATTTGTTGTAAATAGAAATTCAGATTTTGTTTTGGGGCTATCTATAAATTACGTAATACGTTTCGGGTGGAAGAAAGTCTTCAAAAGCTTGACATCGTGTGACAGGACATGGGAGTAAAATTTTTAGTGTTTAGTAAAAATTCTAATTTTCGTGTGACGCAATTTATAGATGGCCCCTTGTGGATATGGAGGACCCATGGTTTCTAAGGAAGTTAATATAATAATTCGTATTTTATTGCAGTCTCAATGCTCGTCACAAGAACGTCTCCTGGCGGTGCAGGCGCCATGCGAACCTCCACCCCGCGCACCCTGTCCGCACTGTCACCAACATCAGAACTCCTTGAAGTAAGCATTCACTTGTAAAAAAACAAACCACGTCTTTTGGCATCGCTTGATTTCAATATTTTTTCTCTTTGTCGGAGTTTCTCGTAGTCTTTATCGGAATTAAGTAAAAGTATGGTTAAAATTGTTACAAAACGATTTAAAGAAAAAAGGGAGCTTGCCTAAGTCTTTAATTATTTTAACTATTGTACTAAAAATACATATATGGGGCATTTTTTATCTTTCACAATGGTCAGTTGCTTGGCGTGTATCTCATCTGTTTTTAAGTGATGATAAGGCTGAAAGATGGCAACGCTCTTAGAATCCTCAACCACAGATTAACTGACTGTTTTATAACTGTCAAAACACAACAATGTTTTAAAAGTTTGTTATAGCGGTAGACTTTGCAAGATTTTTTTGTAAAGTATAAAATTGTGTAGTATATGCCTTTGAATTTCCTACTTTAATTACTTATTCGACACGTTTATTGTGTTTTTTTTTCTTAAATAATAAAAATGTTTATTTATGTTATTTAAAAACCTGACTGAAAGGTACTGAAGTAGGTAATTATTTAAAATTAGTAGGGTTGTGTTTGCTTCTGATTTATATTTATTTTTAAATCTTAATTTTTACAACAATAAAGGACTTCTTAATTTAAATAATATGGGCAATACTATAGATAAATAAAAATCTGGAGTCTCTAATATGTAATTTTTTCAATTGTGATCCAACAGTAGCTCGCAAGGCAGCGGCATGAATAACTGGGCGTCGCTGTCGGACAGCGGTGGGTCTGGCCCCGCGGCGCCTAGGGCTCCTTCGCCGCAAAGTCCCGCGCGGCGCGTGCGCAGTCGCAGTCTCAGGTGCGTACGCGCTGGTGCTTTTCCCGGCGAATACGGGAGTTCCCCGGAGTTTTGTAAACATCAGGACCTAAATTACTTTTCTTAATAGTTGTTTTATCAATTCATTGAGATATTTGTAACTAAGATGTATTATTTTATAATGTATCAAACTTTTGTATTAAAGATATTTACAGTTGTTATATTATTATATTTATATAAAGTATGACCTCAATTGGCTGTTTAAATCAATAAATGTAATTTTGTTATATTTTTAAGGGCTGTGGTCATTATTAATAATAAATAAATAAATAAAACTATGTACGAAATAAAGCAACATCAAATGATATAATAAATTTTGATACAAAAATATTAGAAAAAAAACGACTCCGCTCACAAGTTTAACTAAGTAAAATTTTACTAACATCAAATGAGTTTTCCAATCTTGCGGCCTTACATTTACATTAAGCGGCATTATCGCATGAGCAATAAAGTAGTCCAGAAAACTTTCATTTGCGTAGAGATTTGGAAAGTGTGTTATGGGGCGCAATTAAATTATGTATATTATAGTCAGAGTTAAACATATAATAACAGTATTGACACTATAGAGCTGTATTGCCCTGGGTTGCCAACTGTAGACCGGCATCTGCATTGCACTTGGCCCTCAGGCGTGAGGGGTGTTCAGGGCGTCACGGCTCACCCCGTTGCTCTGTCCCCCACGGAGCATAGGAGACGTCCGCCCAAGGTGACGAACCTACACTGGTCCGGGTCGCGGCCGCAGTCCGAAAGGGGCTACGCGACCCTCACCAATGTGTTGTGGGACGCCGCAGGTTTTAGTGGGTAGGCCTCCAAGTCTTTACCGGGCACTAGGCCGGGTAGGGGCATGGAGGAGAGTCCCACATACCGTCTCGTGCTCTCCCGGCACGAGCCAATGCCTAATGCATTTCCTGCAAAAAAATAGTGGCGCCAACTGTAAAGAGAGTAAATTTTTAAATATAAAAATAAATTACCGTGCTTTAGTTTCGTAAAAACTGGAAAAGTATTTGATGGTTTGCGACGAAACATGCCGGACACGGACACATCTAGTTTGTATATGTTTCTAAATCTTGTACATACAGGTATAATACGAAACGTTACCCAGTAGATAATTGTTAGTTTCAATTTGAAATTAGAAACTCCTTTTGTCAGATGTCAAAATCAAAGCGTACGAATTTATATTTGCCATATGGCATTGGTCTCAATGTTAGTGGTTATATATACATTTTTTTTCTAACCCTTCAGCTCTCCGTCCCGTTCACCCGGGGGCGCTGGTTCGAGCGGTACTGAAGGCTCCAAGGATGACGCGGTATCAGCAATGTCCGCACTCTTCGCTGCACGGTTTCCTGCCGCACAACGAGCTATGGACGACAAGTGAGGATATATTGTGTAATGTCTAATCGCAGGGGAGGGTAACTGCCCCCCTTTTTTTGACCCAGGGAAAATCCGTTATGGATTTGACCCGCCCCGGTTCTACGGCGGGAATGTGTAGGACTTTCTCTGCTATTGCTCACGGAGCGTAGGAAGAGGTATACCCTAAAGTAAAACTCTTGGGACGTACCCCACCAGTCCATGAAGGTAAGATAGAATCGTGACTAAGCTCTCTCCACCAATGGGTAGCTGTCCCCTGCTTTTTTTCGTTTTTCTTTGTAAGAGTTACTTTATACATTTCAGTTTGACTGCTGATAAAGAGGTTTATTTCGCGTTATAAAATTTCAACTGCCTTAATTTTGTCGTCATATTGTTTTCTTTCCGCCTTTTCCTCACAGTCAACTTTTAACAATAATATATAATTTTATCAAGATATTGCAACGTAATTTTAAAATCTTGTAAATTAATTACTTACATAAAGATATCTAATTAATGAAATTAAATAATTAATTTTACAGAATCAGACATATAATTATTAAGATCAAAAAGTCTGTCATAAAATTCTTTAAATAATGGTTGATTTGATCTTCAAGATTCCATAACGACACATTTCAAAAATCTTATAAAAAATCGTGGTAATGACGAAAAATATGTAGGTTTTAATGTATTTCAAGATTTTTTTCTATAGTAATTATAACTAATAAAATTAATTCGCCTTTAAAAAACAACCGTCTCCGAGCCCTCAGTGGGATTAGGTTATTTTTTATAGGTGTATTATATCTTATAGAAATAAAGCTTTGTGAATTTTAAAAGATAAATACCTTTAACTGCTGAAACTGATGATGATGAAGGAGATGATGACGATGACTGTGATGACAATAATAATAATATGATAAATAGTTGTTATAACAATGTAATTATAATTATTAAATTCGTTCAATTACTATTAAATTATAATAATATATTAATATTTCTTTATTCTCTAAATAATCACTCAATTCCATTTCTGCCTACTACAATATGATCATTAGTCAGTAAATAATAATTTCAATGACAGGTTAACTCTCAGTAGATAAAACAAAATTTGTCATTAACCTTTTCAGATTGAGGGCACTTATCGAGGAACTGACTGAATTAGATAAGAAACCTGATCGGCCGCCCATAGAAAGATTTGTGCAGAGACAGGTAATAAAAATGTAGTGTACAGACGATAACGCGTCAAACTTTAACCATTTGAAGTTTTCTCTTATTTTTACTATCAAATCAAATAAAGACTAATGCATAATTTAATGTCATGAACAGTGTAAGCTGCGAAACGGATTTGTTTGTAAATATTGTATTTTTTGTTTATTTATAAATAGCACTGAAATTACTGCTTTTTAAAGTGATGTTAGATTCAACCGCTGTTTAATCTCAGGAACCTTACGGACTCAGGTAATTTAACCCCTTAAAACCCGAGAGGATTATATCATGCGCGCGACAACGATACCTAAAATCTGCGAGCATTATATAATGCTCTATAGCGCGCAGTCTGATTTAATCCTTATCATGACTTTAGTAATGGTTCCTTTCTGATTGAATGATATTTATTTAGTTCTTACACTTTCGCGCACATATCACATTAGAATAAAACACATTTTTACGAATTTTTAAACGTCAGGATTAAATATAAAATAAAATATGCGCATAAATCCGTAAAAATGAGTTTTATTCTAATGAATGATATTTTTTCCCTAATAGAGAGAGAAATAACGCATTTAACACCAAACTGGGCTTCAAGGGGTTAACGACATTATCGGTCTATTTTACGATGTCATTAGGTTATGTATATTTAAGGTTGACAAACTTGAGCTGTCATGTGTTAGTACCAGTGGTAAGGATATCCAGCTCGAAGGACCAACTCCAAATTTCATTTTATGCAATTGGTTTTAAAAATTGATTTGTAATACGCCATTAGGTAAAGCAGGAGCCAAGAAAATTTTTGTATCTGTATGTACATTGATTGCCCTGGTAATTAATAATTATTCAATTCAATTCAATTTATTTAGTTGCAAATTAAGTGTACATCTTAAGGTATTAATACTAGCTTAGTACTTACAACTTAATTACTCTTTTCGAGTAGAGCAAAAATACTAGAGGACATAAATTCAATCAAGAAACTAAATAACATTACCAAATATTAAATTACATATTTTGTCAATAAGTCACAAATAATGATATTATATTGTATTGTCTAAAAATATAACAATAATAAATTTGGTCAAATTTTATCATCAAAAAAATCCTTTAAACTATAATAATTGTGATATTTCAGCCATTCATTTAGTTTATTTTTAAATAACGTTATATTATAATGGTATGTCATTTGAACAATTACAATTGTATTGAAAGTCAATATTCATTACTTTGAAAGTATTTTTTTATAATATAGTAAACTTAGTTATAGCAAAATAAATATGAATAAATTAACGTAAAAAAGTAGGAATGAATCAATGTAAAATTATCATAAAATTAACTCAATAAAATTTCATATACATATATCGTTTTCATAATAATCAACATTATTCAAACATGTCCAATAAATTCTTTAATATCATAGAAGCAGTTTTCAAACAAGAATCACTTCAATTGCTTTTTTTGTCGCTATTTGACGCTTGAGTCCATCGAGAGGAGGGCCAAGAGGCTCATCGGCAATGAAGATCTTTTCTGTAAAAAGCTCAAAAGCCTTGAGCTTAGGCGGAAGGTTGCAAGCCTATCAGTATTTTATAGGATACATTTCGGAGAGTGTGCAGCTCAATTGCACAACCTTGTTCCGCCATCCCCATTTTTTCATCGGACAACCAGACTAACAAATTGGCGACACCGTTATATGGTGGATACACCAAAGAGTCGCACTAAGCGTTTTGGTTTCAATTTTATGATACGTACCGCTAAGGAGTGGAACTCTTTGCCTGAGTCTGTGTTTCCTGACAAATACAATTTGGGGGTCTTCAAGTCACGAGTGAATAGGTATCTTCTAGGCAAGCCCGTCACATCCTAGATCGCATCGACGCTTACCATCAGGCGAGATAGTGGTCAAGCGCATGCCTATTTTCTATAAAAAAAAAAAAAAAAAATTTTGCTAACATGGTTAGATTAATTTAATTACTCACAGTTTTATATTGTTTTTAGGTGTTAGAAATGGCTCGAGATTGCCTCCATAAGTCTGAATCGAAGCAGGTGACAAGCAGTTACTTTTACGATATGGCGGACAGTTTGGATCGGTTACTGGCTGAGGTAAGTATATAAAAAATTCACCTAAATAAAAAACATATTGCACCTTTCTGTTTTTGATTGGTTATTTAGATTTTGCTTGCCTTTTTAAATACTATATTTAGGTAATAACAATGATAAGACTATTATAATATTGAAAATATGAAAACTTGAACCCATTTTGATTTAAAAAAAAATATTTTGTTTAGCCAATTCTAATTAATTAGCCTATCCCAAAGTAAGCACTGTAAGGTTTGTGTTTTGGATATGTAACATCTCACAGAAATTTCTTTTCTTTTATAATCATACAAACTTTCGGGACTCGAACCCAGGACAATCGGTGCGCAAGGCCTGAATTTTCACAGTTGCACCAATTTTAATATAAAGAATACCTTGCATATTTTCCCATGGATCAGCTTCAATGGCGCAATGTCTGTTATTTTCCATGGATCAGCTTCAATGGCGCAATGTCTGTTACGCCATAACTTCCCGAGTTCTTAACCGATTTTAATAATTTTTGTGTGGAATCGAATCAACATGTTTAGGACCAGTTTTGAAATTCGCAAAAATTCCCATCGAAACAATTTTTTTTCTTCTTTTAGGTATTTTAAGCTACGCTAGCAACGCTAGCGTAGCTTTATGCCTAGCGACTGCATCGCCTAGTTATATATTTTCTAATGTAGCATTAATTGAGATTGATATACCGTTTTAATGACAGAATGCGTATTTTAAGCTGATAAGAGTACGTAGTCATAAGACTTGACGACCATTTGGAGCAACGGCAGCGATCCTGCATTTTACGCTGGCTGTCCTGGGTTCGAGTCCCGGAAGGGGTAGGTGTCTGTGTGATGAATACGAGGATTTGTACCTGAGTCATGGGTATCTATATATATTTACTAGCTGACCCGACCACGCGTTGCTGTGTTATAAATTCAAATGAAACCTATCCTATGTCGTAAGTTGGAACAAATCCAGTAAAATGAAAAAAAAACATTGAAATCGGTTCAGTAGTTTCAGAGTTTATCCCGAACATACATCGTGACACGAGATATATATATAGTATACATAACACAAGCATTTAATGTAAGCACTGACTTTAGGCTAGGATAATTGTTGTGAATGTAAGAAATATTATTATTATTACTTAAAAGTCAAAAATAATGCAAGGAATATAAATGTTATTAGTTACACGTGTTCTATTATCAATTTTATATGGCACTTATTTCTCAGACGCGAGAAAAATCAGCAGAAGCCGGCGCTCGAGTGGCGCCCCTTGTGACTCGGCTGGTTTTGGCGATGGCTCGACCGGCGCGGCTGCTGGAGTGTCTGGAGTTTGACCCGGAGCGGTTCTATCGTTTGTTGGAAGCGGCTGAAGGCCACGCGCGACAACTACAGGTGGGAAAGTTTTAAGGACATGTTTTAATACCCATTAGCGTAGCGTTTTGAATAGATAGATAAAAAGTTTATTTGTTACGGCACACACATTCTCAACTCATACATATAACATTACATTAAATTAAAAACAACAGACACAAGTACATACCTCATGTACTTGTGTGCAGCAGCAAGAAAGACAATGAGGTATGTACTTGTGTGCAGCAGCAAGAAGGGTCAAGCCACGATTTGTAATTTTTGCCTTTTGCCGAAAACACCGATTTTCAGCCGTCACCCAGTGGTGAAACGATTTTCCTATTTCAATGCTTGGCTTAGTTGGATGTGCAATAGGTACTAGTTCAATGAAAATAAAGATCGAAGTGTTGTTAGCTTAACAGTAAACATTTTTTAAGATCTATTGAGGTCACACGTTATTTTAAAAAATATATAATTCAAATTCCATGTTTGACCACGTGAATGAAAATGTACTGAATTAGCTCAATCTGGAGTGACGTCACCTGCTTGTTTAAGTTAACGTCTGTCTAAGTTATCGTAGTGCGACCCTAAGTGTTAAATTTATATAAATAAAATGGTTTTATTTTGCAATTTATATAGTAATCCCATCCCAACCAAGGGCGGATCCAGGGGGAGGGTCATGGGGGTCATGACCCCCCCCCTGGGCTGGGTCCAGGACCTACGTAGACCACTAATTAAAATTGTAAAACAATGTTTATATATATTTTTTGTCACAAAATATATTTAATGTAAGTACCTTCAATATTTAAATAATTTAATATAATACTTTATATGATAGCGAATGCATTATTCGGGAACGAACGATCTATTTTTATTCTTTATTTTTATTTAGGATGGGTTTGCTCTTAATCCCAATCAAGCCCGGGGGCCAAAACAGAATCCACGATGGAACGAGCTAACCCAGAAGGTGCCTATTCACCCTTGCTTTGAAAATGGACGGGTTATAAGTTCTCGGAAATACAGACGCAGGGAGGGTTCCGCTCCTTTGCTGTGCGCATTATGAAGGATGTTCTGGAGCTCTTGGTTCGACAGGTAGGAATATCAACCAAGAAAGGGTGGTAGCCTGCAGTGCGTTTGGATGTCCGACGGAAAAAAGGAGCTGGCGGTATGAGCAAATGCAGCTCTTGAGCACACTCTCCAAAGTACAGTCTGTAGAAGACCGCCAGACAGGCAACTTTGCGTCGATGAGCTAGGGTGTGAAGCTTGCTCTTCACCTATTTGCTGTCACCGATGAGCCTGGCAGTTCTGCGCTGAATCGTGTCCAGTGCAGCAAGTTGGTATTTTGCTGAGCCATCCCAAAGGTGGCTGCAATATTCCATGCAAGATCGGACTTGACTTTATAGTGTTAAAAGCTGTCCTGGCGTGAAATATCGCTTGACTTTATTTAGGAAGCCCAGCATTTTGATGTTGGCGCCGAAGTTGAGATCTGAAGACAACTCAATGCCAAGAAGCTCGAGGCTGTCGGTCACAGGTACAGATGTACCTCGGAAAATAGGAGTGAGTTGGAAGGAACTCCTTTTTGCCGTGATAAGACACGCTTGTGTTTTGGAGGCATAAAAATTAACGAGGTTTCTATCGCCCCACTGGGAAACGTAGTTTAGCCTCTGGTTTATTCGCTCAACCATGGCCTCTCTCATGAACATCACGTCGTCGCCGCTGATTTTTGCGCTAGACAGGTATCTCTCTACAACAGCACTGTCGTCTGCATACCCAACAATTCCTAATATTAACAGTTCATTGATGTTCAGCAGGAAAACCGTCGCAGAAAGAACAGACCCCTGAGGAACTCCGGCATCAATAGCCACTGAGTCAGAGGAGCAGCCATCGACATCTACTCTGATCGATCGTTCAGTCAGGAAGTCGGCTATCCAACTGCAAAAGTCAGCGGGGATACCGTACGCAAGAAGCTTGCGCAGCAGTCTTGCGTGCCAGACCCTGTCAAAAGCCTTCGAGATGTCAAGTGACACGGCAAGTGCTTCGCCGTGCATCTCGAGGGGTTCGCCCCAGCGATGCGTCACATAAACTAGAAGATCCCCAGTTGAGCGTCTTCGGCGAAAGCCATATTGACGGTCACTGAGGAGATCGTTGTCTTCTAGGTATGAGAGCAACTTGCTGTTCAGCATCCTTTCCATAACGTTACAGAGTATGGAAGTGATGGCGATCGGTCGGTAATTGCATGGGTCGGCACGACTACCCTTTTTGGGTATTGGTTGCACATTGGCAAGCTTCCAGGATTTTGGGACGGTTTTGTTGAGAGACAGGCGATACAAGCGTGTAAGCACAGGCGGCAATTCAGGCGCACAGTACCTCAGTAATCTTGCTGGTATGTCATCAGGACTACTGGCCTTATTCACGTCCAGACTAAGTAAGACTCTAAGGACCTGCTTATTGTGAATTCTGATCTAGGACATCGAAGAATCACAGCGAGGTATGTTTGGTGGTTGTTGAGAGCCGGTGTCTAGACAGGAACTGCTCGCAAAAAGAGAGGCAAATTAACTTGCTTTCTCAGCTGCAGAATGGGCCAGTGACCCGTCAGATTTCAGCAATGGCGGTAGCATAAGGCGACAGAAATTCGCTTCGACTGACTTCGAGAGGGACCAGAATTGTTTACTTCCATTCGGATAGGAAGACAGTTTCGCCCCTATTCGGCTGATGTGGTCGAATCTCGTCTTTAGTAACACCCTTTTGCATGACTTGGCGGCCGAATTATAGGCTCACTTCTTCGCTCGGATTCTCCGTGCACGGCCCTGCGATCGCGGATATGCACCCATGCTTGGTAAGCAGATTGTTTTTGGGCCTCAACACGAGCGCAGGCCGCATTATACCAAGGACTTGTAACCGAGCGGGATGTCGGAGAATGGAATAAAATACTCCATTCCCTGCCGAATTGCATCCGCTATCGCATCAGCGGTGCATGAAGGGTCGCTCGAAGAGAAGCAAGTTTGCCGCCAGGGATAAGAAGCAAAGAATATATGCATCTCGTCCCAATCTGCTGACTCGTAACGCCATACCCGCCTCATGCCCTTAGGGCTATCATCTGGAGGAGAGCAGATTGACACAGATTTCACCACACAGTGATCGGACGATCCCAGTGGAGCTGAGACCGATACCGAATGTTTGTGTGGATCAGTTGTCAGCAGTAGATCAAGACAATTGGGTGTGTGGCCAGCAATATCTGGAATTCGCGTCGCTCGATCCACCAGCTATGTAAGATTTAGCACTAGGGCAAATCGTCGCGCTTCTCTCCCAGCATGGTCAGTTTTCTGGTATGGGAATAGCCACTCTTTGTGGTGAGCGTTGAATTCCCTCAGATAAACAAGCTCCGCTGCTAGATATCGCTGAGTTGCCAAGTCTGCCGCCTCTGTGAGGTAATCTATGAGCCGAGTCGTCTTCCGGTCACCGTTGTGCGATCGGTAGACACAGATGTAGAGCATCTTCTCTACCCCCGTGTCCACCAGAAGCCAGATAACAGAAAACCCGGATTTTTCAAAGCATTGGAGACGCCTATAGCATATGTCATTGCGGACGAACACATAGACCCCTGCACACATCTTAAACTTATGCTCAAGTGTGTAGGCAGGGTAGTTGAGTTACGCCCCATCCAACGGGGTTGCTATCTGTGTCTCCGTCAAGAAGAATTGGTGCGGCTTCTCGGTCTCCAGATGGTGATGGACCGGATGGAGATTTGAGTGCAGTCCTCTAATGTTCGCAAGGTGCACTTTAAATGGGAGGAAGTGCAGCCGTTGTTTAAGATTCCTCCTGTTCCTTCTTTTCATGATGGTGAATGTTGGTGGGTAGGATTTTTAGTCGAGACGCTACTTATTCGACTCAACTCAACTCGGAACTCACCAGGAGACTGCGGGGTAGCCCGAACCCCCCCGAAATGGCCACCGGGTCCTCACGTCCTGTCGCCAACTGGCACGGTGGAGCATTTCGGGATTTTTCGCAAGTTGGCGGGGCAGCTTTTCACGCGTAGCTAGCGCGCTAGTTGGGCCCCCTGCTAACTGCGGTCGGCTAGCGGCTTAAACCGTGCTTAGCATCCCGCTACCCTCCAGAATGAGTTACTAGGTACAGCATAGCCAAGATACCAAGACCGGTCCTAAGCAGCGCAACTGACGTATTACCAACCCCCATGGGCACTGGTACTCCCGCCCTCCGACGGAACGCAGCAAAGCTGCTTGGCGGCGAACTTCGGCAGGATGGTGGTCGCGAGCCAGCCGGCCCCTTGCGGAGCCTACCACCGCCGCTGGGATCATCAGCCGTCACCAAGGGCCGAGTTGGTCCATGATGCCGTTGCCCGGGGTGGACCGCTAGGAGGTAGATCCCAACCATCCCAAAAAAAATTAATTTAAAATTTTAATTTTACCGCCCCACCATATTCGTGTGACACTTGCACGCACTGTGTTTCAACCTTAGACTATGGATAGCAAAGGCCATGAAATACTGCGAAAAATTTGTGTTGGTGTTCTAAGATAGCGGCAAAAACTAGGGACACCGCATCCATGATTCCACACTTATAATGTTTTTTTTATACAATTCATTAAAAAATCAATGAAAAACAGAACTGTAAAATGTATTCACAAATAATGCTCTCTGACTGATATATTAACGCGATTACACGGTGCTTTGTAATGGCAGACTGGACGCAATTTATTTGTGCCATAGTTAATACATTGCGAGTCCATTGGTATACTTAGTCTGAGGTTTCGACTTACTTCTAGCAAGACCTACCTAACCTCAATCGGAACGACTAAACTTACTTCAATGAACTATTAAATTTAATATAGTATTAAGTTAAAAAGCTTTAAAATTCCAATATAAGGAATAGAGTTCTTAAAAATTTAGGTAGGTAGGTACAGTACTTACATACATTAATAAAATACCTACTTTTTACCTGTATCAATTATTATCAAAATTTAATTATTACTTCTCGTGACTTGACCACGACAAATAATCGGTGACCCCCCCCTGGCGCCAAAGCTGGATCCGCCCTTGATCCCAACCCCCAATTTTCGAACTGGTGGTAGACACAGTATGTTACAGCTATCGTAGATATATTTAAATAACTCAATAAAATGCAAAAATAAAACAATTCTATTTCTATAAATTAGCTCCTTTAAAGAAGTCGGAACGTCAACATAATATATATATGTGTTTATACACACACACACTTTATTTTAATATTGTTTTTTCTATTGTTAATGATTTTGATCCTGGCATTGTAATTTGAACTCTATATTGCAGGGTATAACGACGGACATTCCGCAGTATATAATCCATAAGTTGGGATTGTCGCGGGATCCCTTGGCCGAACTACACGCGCCCCCACCTCCGCCCCCACCACAAAATGCGTCGCCTTCCAAGTAAGATATAGTTTAAAATATATATTCACAAATAAACATAAGATAAATAAAGGGATAAAACTACAGTCTACATTACTTCAAGGTATAGACTTTTATTGAAGTTATACTTTTTTTTCATTTAACGGAAGTTGCGCACACAGTATACAACGAAAAAGCGACACCATGAAGTTAGCTGTTAAAGTGAGTAGGCTAACTTCAAGATTTAGAAATAAAATAAAAAAGTATAACTTCTGCCGCGTGGACATAAGTATATGCACGGTTTTTTTATATTAAAGCATAAGGTGAGTTTAACGTCGAAGTGCTTGATGAGTTGTATACTGTATAATGAAGTAGTTTAGACAATTACTTGAAAGAGTAATCATGCTTATATCATTATTATTATAACACAGTATTAGGCATAGACCATCGGTTGAGATGTCAGCTTCAACCTAAACGGACAGAGTTCGATCCTCGCCGATGTACTACCTACTTGTAACACAAGTATTAAGCTTACAACTGGAAGTTAATAGGAATATAAAAATGTGTTTATCACATAGTACGTGGTTGTGCGGGCGATTCAAAATTAGTGGACTGTATTGCGGTATGAGAAATTTAATGTCGACAACAAATATGAGAGGAAGATGAAAGGGGCACGATACCTTGATTGCCACGTGGTGTGTGATGCTGGAGGCTGCCGGGGACGTACCTGGACTTTGTTCTTCCTTATTGTTACGCACACGAAGACACCGTCACATGGCGAGCGGCCATCAGTCGTCTTTATTTTAGTCCGCATGTTGGCCACATTGCGGTATGATCTGCCACCAATAGATGGCACGGTCGTCTCGCTCTTCAATATTTCAGACAGACAAGGTATTTGCGAAAGGGCAACTAATAAAAATGATATAAACATACAAAAAGATAACGCGGCAGATTTGAATTTAATACTGGCGCAACTAGTACGTATTCCTGTTTATAAAAAAAATACGCTCAAATTTCTAATTAACCCCCACTCTCTATACCAGAGCGAGAGGTCGACAGTCACCACCAGGGGCTCCAGGTAGTGGGGGAGCTCCACCTTCGGAAAATGACTATCAGGTCATCAAACTCATCTCAAATGGAGCCTACGGGGCTGTATATCTCGTCAAACATAAGCAGACGAGACAGAGGTAAAGTATTACTCTCTTTAGTAACGGATCTTATAAAATAACATTCCGTCATATTCTATTGATTATGTTAACGTGAAAATATTAGTCTAGAAGTTAAGTTAATAACTAATAAATTATATTTTAATAAAAAAATACTTGAAAAATTTGACTTGAATCACAAGTAAATTCTCAGGCGGGTAACGAACCTTTAGATGTCCGGTACAATGCTCTCCCAATAGGGTATTTGACATAGTTGACAAATAAATAAGTATTGTATTGAACACTATAGAATTTAAGGTCCTAATTAATAATATTTTACTTAAATTACAAATAAAAATTATTAAATATTTTATTTTCGTAAATAAAAATTAGAGTTTTTGACTCTGTGCATCATTTACACGAAACGTCTCAACGACCAATCAGAGTACGTGACGTCACGATGTAATAAACAAAATGTCTTTGAAGCCATTTTTGAAAGAATCATGTACGAAAAACTAATCTCTCGCGTATTGTTTACATAAAGACTATTACATCGTGACGTCACGCCATTGATTTGTCACGTGACCTAGCGTTTCAGCGGGAAATATAAAATGTAATTATTAAAACTATCTTTTTGTTATTAAAATGGCTCTAAATATAGAGAAAGATTTGTCAAGCGTATCTTTAGTGACTTTAGAACATTTTGAAGTACTTTACGAAAATCTGTCAAATACCCTATTGAGCTACCGAGGCTAGTGAACACACAATTTCTCGTACCTTTCTACTTTTAACGCTGTAAGCCAGCGCTGTCTCATCAATGAGAGAAACATTCTCTCGTATTCGAAAGAAACATTTTTAGATGTGTTTGAACAATCGATTTAAATGAAACAGCCATTTAGTTTATGATTTTCATATATTTTACATTTTTTCAATGCAAAATACAATCTAATACAAAACAGTAAATATTTTCTCATAATAGGTAAATAGGTAAGGACAAAACAATTTAGTACTACAAGTTAGTACTCGTACTGTAATTGTAATATAATGTAATATATTTTATCATAATAGCATTGAAAAAATGCAACATGTATAAAAATCGTAAAACATCAAACTGGTCATAATTAGTGATGTGCCGGATCGTCAAAAATGTATATCCGCGGATACGGATCTAAATACGGATATTTGGTGTCAAGATCCGCAGATACGGATACGGATCTTAACTTCTTTGTATGGTGGTCCACACAACTCTTTAAATGATAAGTGATTTGATTTATGTAAAAGTTTATTGCTAATTACGAGAACACGCGATGATTGCTAATTGTGAACTAATTTATATAACGAAGTAATTTGCTTACAGACGAAATCAATTAAAATTATAAAATAATATACATTAATCGAGGAAATGCTGATGCGGCGCAATGTACGTTCATTTACCGTACATTCTTACACGTAAATAAATTCTTCAACAAATAAAGAACCGCTTTCTATTGCGTTGTTTTTTTTTTTATTAAATTGTAATCATTTAATAGATCATAAATATTGACGAAATATTTATATTTTAATGATAAATATAAATACATAAATATTCATGAAAAGTCATTGCCCCCAACATGAAGGTCTGGCAACCATAGTTGGTTTGAATGAGGCAAGTGCCAAATGTTTGAGTGATGGATTTTATATACTTGGGTAATTAATGTTTATACATTATTATATTTAATCTATAAGATTTAAAATACGCCTTTAAAAAAAGGGGATGATGGTTGTTCTTTTTTACATTTTCTGAGGGTATCGAGGATTCATAAAAATACTTAACTAAGTAACATAAATCTGGTTGATTTCTTTACATATTGTATCATATTTATTTGACAGGTACGCTATGAAGAAAATAAGCAAAAACAACTTGATATTGAGGAATCAAGTAGAGCAGGCGTTTGCTGAAAGGGACATATTAAGTTTTGCTGATAATCCATTTGTGGTGAGTTCATTTTCTTCTTATTATGTAAAAATATATAAAATAAACAAAGGGATGGACGTAGTCGGTTACTGTCTATTATATCTACATAATATTCATCCGCGTGTTCCAGAAATGGAAAAATTAAACGGCTTATAATTATGTTACGATATTATTTTAAAATTGCGCTTATTTGTTCTAGAAAATATGTATATAAAATTACCTTACAAAAGTATCTTTGTGAATGAGTTGTTTATGACATACAGAACTGAAAAAGAAACAAAGATGGTGACATCGCTAATGATAGTACCTATCTGTCACAATATTGTTAACGTTGAAGGAGGAATGGCCATGTACTGTAATAAAAAAATATATTAATAACAATTTTAATGGGCAATGGGAAAGTGACATGTAATACAATTTTCACACCATGGTAACGTGTCAAGTGCATTGAATCATTCAATAAACAAGCTGTTATATAGAAGTAATAACATAATTTTAAAAAGCTGATAGTCTGTGAAAGAATGGAGCTGGGAAAATTTAGTCAGAGGTTATGCACAAAATCATACAAAAAAAATGTAATGAGATAAATTTTATTTAACTTTTAATTGCTTCAAGTTTTGCCATAAACGATCGACCAATAAAAATTACAATATTATCTTCATGTTTAATATTACTAGCGATCCGTAAATATGCACATGTAGTATGAACGAAGTATCGACTTGGAAACAAAGTTACAAAAAAATATCGCGTGAATCAGTTCATTAATCAGTGATGATAGAACTGCCGCGTTTTCGCTATACCGGATTGACTGAGCTGCACGCAATGGCCAAATTGGACGGCATCCGGTTATAACTATGATCGGCCTAAATCCTCAAATTAGTCAAAAATATGAATAAATGACGGCATACCAGTAACCTTTACATAGTAAATGAGTCTACTTTGGATCAATCACTATTCAACCTTTATTACTTCCCATCATTTAACATTATTACTGCTTTGTATTAGGGTATATTAAAGTTTTTTAGGGCAATAATTCGGTAAACGCTACTTACCAAAACAAATATGATTTTTTGTTTAAGAATCCGTTACAGTAATGTTGCCGATGTAATTTAGTAATCTTATTACCCTGCAATAAACCTATATGTTGGTTGTTATATCTTCATAAATATAATTATGAAAAAAAAATACGTGTATGATTGCATTCGTGTGCAGCAGAATTGTACAGCCTTTTTTCGCCGTCTCCTTTTTTTATCGGACCAAATAGATTGATACACCAAAAAGTCGCACTAAGCGTTTTGTTTCCAATTTTGTGATCCGTACCGCGAAGGAGTCTCTCTTTGCCTGAGACTATGTTTCCTAATAAAAATAATTTAGGGGTCTTCAAGACACGAGTGAATAGGTATCTTCTAGGCAAACGCGTCATATCCTAGATCGCATCGTAGCTTTCCATCAGTCTGCTAATCGCGGATTCGTTAAAACAGTAAAAAGTCTATAATATCACTTTACCGACTTTTTGTTAGGGGACATCTTCGTAGATAGTTTATTGTGATTGTTAACTGTACTGTATCTCAGTTAATTAAAAATAAATCCATCAGGTAACGATGTACTGCTCGTTCGAAACGAAGCGCCACTTGTGCCTGATCCTGGAGTTTGTGGAGGGCGGAGACTGCGGTACATTACTGAGGGCGGGACCTCTTCCGGCGGACATGGCGAGACATTACTTCGCCGAGGCTGTCCTCGCCGTGGAGTATCTTCACTCGTATGGCATCGTGCATCGAGACCTTAAACCGGACAAGTGAGCTCATCCATTCTTACTTACAACCGTCCGTTTTTAAGGCCAGGGTGAATAGGCACCTTCTTGGTTAGCTCGCTCCATTGTGGATCCTGTCTTGGACCCCGGGCTTGATTGGGATTAAGAGCGAACCAATTCAAAATAAATAAAAACAGTAACATATATAGTCATGTCACCGTAAAATTGTATACATCGTTACATTATAATCTATCTCACGAGATTGTAAACTATCGAAAGATTGTGAACTGCTTAAAGTTTAACGCATTATTTTTCAATAGATTATAAAATATCTATTATCTCTTATAAAATATATAAACCTAAACCAACCTTATGATTAGGTTAGGTTTATCATATATCATATATTTTATCTACCGAAAAATATGCGTTAAATTATAAACAGTATGTTACGGTTTACAATATTTCGACAGTTTACAATTTCGCGAGATAGATTATAATCTAACGGTATTTACAAATTTACGGTGACAGTCATATTGAATCATACACGTATGTCATAAATATAAATATAGTGTACGATTCTATAAGACTTGAAATACGTCTCTAAAACTGCTAATTATTATAATCAAAATTTGACATGTTTACTATTAATTCTTATTATAATTACATTAAATAATACATCTAATTGTTACTAACAAATATGGGTCAAAATTATCTGAAATAAATAATAATAATAATAAACAACCATCTCAGGAGGTGGAATATGGAGATAAAGTTGATTTTTACATGCGTATTTTAAATCTTATGGAAATATGGCATTGTGACTACAAAAAAAAAAGAATTAAATACATAGTCTTTGATTTTTATATATATATGCTTTTTCGATGCCATCATGATCTGAAATTTTAATAGAAAAATACTAAAAAGATAGACTCGACTTACCAGTTATTTATAAACAACTGTTCAATAAAAATCTATAAACATAGTTTATTAAAACATATCATATTTTTAGCTAACACTTGTTTAATGCTGAAAAAAGAAACAGATGTTTTTAAATGCAATTACTACTAATTTTTATTTTGTAACTATTTAAATGCTGGGTTTTAAAGAAAAGCACTCGCCAGGACGATGTTTTTAATATCAAAATGAAATGCATACGTGGTGACTTTGTTAAAGACCTTTTCTACCTGTTATTCAAGTAAATTATTAAATAACGCCTTGTTCTACCAAATTCGTATAATTATATATTATATTTACAAAATATGTGTTTTTTTTACAGTTTGCTAATCACGGCGACGGGTCACATAAAACTCACCGATTTTGGTCTCAGCAAAATGGGTTTAATGTCATGTGAGTAACTTATAATTGGACGTAGTTACACAAAAAGGATCCAATCCACAAGATGGTCGAAAATGAGTTAAGTGTACCAACATGGCCATCAGGGTCTATATTTCCTTTTAGCAAAAAGACTCTAAACAAAATTCAAATATTTGACGTTTTATCGACGCTGGTTACCATCCCACATCTATGTGAGGTTCATATTAAACTTAAACTTCAATGGTCAATATCTCAAAAGTGACATTGTGTGGGATGGATCCTTTTTGAGTAACTACGTCCAATTATGAACAGAAACCCTTATAGATTTTAGAAATAAAAGAAACTATGTCTCACCATTAATATTAAAATGACTTGTCTAAATATTGTGATTTAATAGTTATGATATTTTATAGATAGATTTAAGGACCAGTCAATTAGAAGCGTTTTAATTGGAAAGTAAATTAAATTAATTTTTCTAATGTGTAAATACCTTAAATAGTTATTTCAATGTTTTAAGACTATTCATACTTTTTGATATAAATAAATATAATTAAATAATTTATTTCTAAATTTTTCTTTTGTATAATAGTTTTACGTAGAAAAACCTAAAAAATAATAGCTCAGCGGTTAGTGCACTCGCTCGGATAGCGAAAGGTCG
Source organism: Calamotropha paludella (assembly GCA_927399485.1). Classification (NCBI taxonomy): domain Eukaryota; kingdom Metazoa; phylum Arthropoda; class Insecta; order Lepidoptera; family Crambidae; genus Calamotropha; species Calamotropha paludella. The sequence goes on from OV656828.1 coordinate 13,021,111, forward strand.
TAGGTTCGAATCCTACCTGAGGGTTCGGAGATGTGTCTTTTATAGATGTATTTTAAATCCTACCTAAAAACTAGTATATTTTTGGATACGACCATTTTATTTCTTAGTGTGCGTAGTTTTTTTTAAATTCTAAATATTTTCACAGTGGCGACGAATTTATATGAAGAATACGCCGATCGGGAAGCGCGCCAATTTTCAGATAAGCAAGTGTGTGGTACTCCCGAGTACATTGCACCTGAAGTCATATTGAGACAGGTTAGTGTACAAATTACGAAAACTCTGTTCGAATTTCAAAAAGTATCTTAAATAATATCATACTAATATTAAATTAATTAAACCAATATTTTATACATATTTGAATAAGACGTTTAATATTTGTATATTTTTTTATATACTAGCTGACCCGGTAACGCGTTTGCTATGGTAACGCGTATACAATAGAAAAAGTGCGGGAAAAGAGCGGACAGACAAACACACAAACAACAAATTCGTGTTCTTAGGACAAAATTCTTTAATTTTTTTCTATTATTAAATATTTTTCCGTAAGCGCCATCTAGCGTCCGGTAGACGAACTACTTGCGGTTAACGCGTTGCTATGGTAACGTTAATTGATACAATGGAAAAAGAGCGGGCAGACAAACAAACAACTGTGATCTTAGATTATAGATAACATAAATATAATTAACAACCTCACATACAAAATTCTTAACCCAAGTTAAGTAGCTAAAGCATTTGTGATATGGAATACAGAAACAACGATGGTGCCACAACATCCAGACCCGTGCCAATATAGAAAAGTTCGTTTTCTACGGTGACTCGGCCGGGTATCGAACCCGGGATTAACCCCTTGACGCCCAGCTTTGTGTTAAATGCGTTATTTCTCCCTCTATCGGAGAAAAAAATATCATTCAATCAAAAAGAACCATTACCAAAGTCGTAATAACGATTAAATTAGACTGCGCGTTTTAGAGCATTATATACACTCATTTGCAAAAAAAACGGGCGGTTTTGATTTTCATTCATCTTTAAAAAGATACAATACAAAAAAGGTTTCAATCGTTTGTACACGTTACTGGCCGGTTTTAAAAATGCCGTGGTATTTAAAAAAGTACGTTCTAAATTCATATTTTCATTTGATGCTCATTTTTACAGAAAACTCCTTTTTACCCTACATTTCTGGCGCGAAGTTCCAGAAGTTAACATTGACTCTCATAACTTTTATTCAATTTTCATCGATTAATTTCATATCCTTGACTGTCAAAGCTTTATTTATTGCTGTTTGGCTGTATCAAAAATGGTAGATAAAGTGGTAAAAGCTACTAAAATTATGGCGCTGCTTGAAGAGGGTTGCAGCCAATGCTTCGTGGTTAGGAGGCTAAATGTTAGTCACTCGACGGCCCAAAGGACCTGGCAGCGATATCAGGAGACTGGTTCCGTCGAGAGAAGGCCTGGTTCTGGAAGAAAACCATGTACCCAACCACGGGATGAGCGTTTTCTTGTGAGTCGCGCATTGAGAAATCGCAAATCTTCGTATGTGGATCTTAAGAACAACCTCCAAGAAGTAAGAAATGTGCATATTAGTCTATGGACGGTCAGGAGGAGGCTTCTCGCTGCCAATATACGCAGTCACCGCCCGGCCCCCGGCTCCAAATTACTCCGTGAGCACCGAGTTCACAGGCTTAGGTTCGCTAGAAATTGTGAATCATGGACTCAAGAAGATTGGAATAGGGTTTTGTTCTCTGATGAAGCCAGGATATCTCTGTTCGGTGAAGATCGACGTCGGCGAGTGCTAAGAAGACAAGGAGAACGCTTTGCAGAGGCATTTTTCGAAGAAATCACACCTTATGGTGGGGGCTCTGTTATGTTTTGGGCAGGAATAAATTCAATGGATTGTACAGAGTTAGTCTTCATTGAAAATGGCTCACTGACTGGGCATCGACACATAACGGAAGTTCTAATTCCTCATGCACAACCCGCATTGGCCGCTCTAGGTGAAGACTCGATTTTTATGGACGACAATGCTCGCGCCCACCGATCTTGCGATGTTAAAGCGTATGTGCAAGAGGTCGGCATCCGTCGTTTAGATTGGCCAGCATTAAAGTCCCGACCTCAATCCCATAGAGCATATCTGGGACGTTCTGAAACGGCGTGTGAGATCAGTACAACCGGCTCCGCAGACCATCAGAGAGCTGAAGAATGTGATTACTGCGGAGTGGGAACGTATTCCGCAAGCAAGTATCCGGGATATACTCGCTAGCATGCCCAGACGTATTCAAGCTGTGATTTTAGCTAGAGGGGGTCACACTCGATACTAAACATTTATCTGCTTTTACTTTATTAAAGAAAAACAAACAATAAAACTTTTTTATTTTTACTTCATGAGCATATGCACTACTAGCGAACATACACTACTAGTGAGGTTTAGCATTATTTCCCATAAATTGTATCAAAATTTTATGAAATACTGATGACAACGATTATTTTCTTATTCATTTACCAAATTGTGAGGATAAAACTACCTATAATTGTCAAACAAAGCAATATAAACATTTGAAATGGTTCATTGCTTAGGTGCCCGATTTTTTTGCAAATGAGTTTATAATGCTCGCGGGTTTTAAGGGGTTAATCTTTGTACGTACGGGTTCAATTGTCATAATTTTAAATTACTAAAATTAATATAACTTTTTAATACGTGATAATCAACAGGGTTACGGTAAGCCAGTGGACTGGTGGTCCATGGGTATAATCTTGTACGAATTCCTGGTGGGATGCGTGCCATTCTTTGGAGAAACCCCTGAGGAACTATTTGCACACACCGTTAATGGTAAGTTAATATATATATATATATATATATATATATTACTTAATTTTTTTGATTTAATTATTGTTAGCACGAATATAGAGGTTAAAGATACTATACAAGGTCATTTTATAAACACCATCCAAATTTATATATTATATTCTTTGAAGAAAATAACGAAACAAGATTTTTTTCTTTTAATATCACTCAGTACTAAAATATTAAGTTAAGCCTACACAAAGTTATCCGAGGAAAACTACCGATTGCTGTCACAGTCACGCTACGCACGGTGTTGTAGCAGATGATTACACGACCCCCGCCCCGCCCTCCCGTATTTCATTGATACATTACAATGATTTTCATAAGTTGCAAATTTAAACGAAAAAAATAGGAACGTCAAATTGAAGAAGAGATAAGTTGATTTGTTCTTTGATTATAACAATATTAATCGATAACACTTTTAATAAATAAAAAATGAACTTAAAAGTAAACCACACCTTAGGCACTTACGTCGCATTTTTTAAAATTTAATCAACTTATGTAGAATAATTGGTTGGAGTAAAGCAAAGGGTGTTTATTAACCACAGAATCTAAAAAAACACAGGGATCGCAAAGGCAATTCGAAAATCGCAAAAACAAATGCAGTGCCAAAACCTTAGTACCTACCTACCTAAGTTATTTTTGTCTATTTTACACGATAGGATAAAGAAATGTATAATTAATAGTTCTATATTTTTGTGAAAAATTTCACATGTCTTAGCCGCCCTGCACACATTTTGCTTTACTCCAACAAAATAATTAATTAAAAATCCAAACAAAATACACTTACATGAAGTTTGAAAACAATCACTACCTTAAAGTGTAGGTAATTTCTCTCTAAACAGTCTTGCACGTTTATGAACATTGTCTTTTATTGTATTACTTGTTTTTTCACTTTGTCACTTCGTTAAATGCACGGATTATATTTATATTAAGTTCTCGAGGCTTTGGGCCTTCTTCACATAAACCCGTCGTTCAATTTCGCCCTCGATTTCAATTGCAAGTGTGAACACATTTCGTTAGGTAGATAATTATGCGACGTAAATGCGTGAACGCAACATTGTACATCGCGGAAAGTCCGCGGCTGACTGATTTCATTGCGCCGATGTCGTTACAACTTGCGCGCGCAGCTCGGTGGGGCGCTTCGGGCGGTCGGTCGTTCAACTGTAAGTACCTATTTTGCCAGTAACCAGCTGTTGTAATAATTCGCTCGGACAAAATTTTTTTTTGCGGAAATTTTACCTACCAATTTTTTTTCATAAATGAAGTGTTTGAATGATATCTAATGCCTAGAAAAAATTTGGATGGTGTTTATAAAATAACCTTGTATATAGAAAGATAGAGGGGTACTCTAGCCGGGAAAAAACGTTCGTAGTGTTAAACAAAAAGCGTAAGATTTTTATGTATACTCTATGTGGGATGACTATACAATGTCTAATATTTAGTCTACGTGATGAATGTTATTATTTTAGTTGCCATAAAGCTATAGTTTCTATAATAGAACATAATCAGGCTGAATTATTATTATTCATATAAATAGCTGTTTCTTTGTATATTATTATTATATATAATATATTTTTATAAATCATTGTAAATAAAATAAAGGTGTTAAGATAATTTTGTAAAGTAGTTACCTTGCTTTTTATCGACAATAAAATCATAATAAAAAATGTATACTCGAATATTTTTTTTATACCTTCATTCGAATAGAAATTAAAATTTTGTTTACGCCAGTTTAATTTTCAGCTTCTATCTTCTGTGCAAATTCGATATTCCTAATATTTTCACTTCAAGGTTCAAGCATTTCATCACCTACTTTTAATTAATTTCTGGATTATATTTCAATTATCATTGTTACATTTGGCGCATTAGTATGTCACGGACAAATGGTTAGGAGAGCGTTAGGTAGTTTGTAGAATTTCACTCAGGCTATTTAAGCTTATCGTCTAAATAAAAAAAGTGTCTTATAATTCTATCCTGATGTAACAAAAGTATCACTGATTAAAGTGCCAAAATACTTCACAAATATACTTGATTGGGATTATAAATCAGGGATGTTGCGAATATTCGCATCCGCATCCGCATATGCGGAACATCCGCATCGATTTAGACATCCGCATCTGCATCCGCATCCGCATATAAATCGATGCGGAGCTGATGCGGATGCGGATGCGACAAGAAAGAAAGGGAAGGCGAGTGTCGACCGAGGAAAAGATTAAAGATGATATATTAAAGATTAGCAGAATCACCGAAGACATCTTGGCTTCTCGAAGAATATCTCCAAGTACCGAAAGAGTGAAGAAAATGAGAATGACAGATTTCATGGAAACAGAACGGAACGACTAGAGACCTCAGATACAGGACGTCAGTCCTGTTCAATAAGTGATCTTACCATGATGCTACACCAGAAATTGTCAGCCCTGACACAATTCACAAGAAGCAGTTACTTACTTTCCGTAATAAAAAGTGAGTTAATTTAAATGAGAGTCCTCTTTAATGGTGGAGTGCTAATCAAAGTTAGTTCGAACTGTTACCTAAAAAAGCACACAAATTCTTATCAGCGCCACCAGACAATGTTCCAAGTGAACAGTTATTTAGTAGCACAGGATTAATACACGAACCTTTGCGAAACAGACTGGAGTCCGAAAAGGCGGTCATTCTTCTTTAAATATAATCATTAAATATAATGCTCCAATATTTTAATTTCATTACTAAAACAATTAATCAGTAATAGTAATTCACTCACTACTTTATTATTAAAGTAGCTGACCCGGCCACACGTTGCCGTGGCTCAGTTATTATAATTTGCAAAAAATTTTTTTATTAAAAACCAGCAATAGCCCGCTGGCGCGTTCTGAGCCCGCGCGATAGGCAGTCTGTGATATTGACCCGACGTGCCCGACGTGACGGCATAGACAGTGGTGGCATGCGCGTGAGCTGCGCGCTGTACTGGACAGTACTTTGACATAGAACCATTACTTTATTTTTCTAAAGTAAAATATTTAAAAAAAAATAAAAGTAGCCTAAGTTACTCCTTATTACATCAGCTATCTGTCAATAAAAGTTCCGTCAATATCGGTCCAGCTATTTCAGCGTTTAGCCCGAACAAACAGAGAGACAGACAGACAAAAATTGTAAAAAATGTAGTTTTGGTGTGTGTACGTATCCGTACCCTATATATATGCATGTAGTAAAAAACGGTTATTTCAATATTACAAACAGACACTCCAATTTTATTTATATGTATAGATAAACAAAGGATAAATATTACTGCTTTTTACCCTACCAAACCAACACTTAAGTTTTTTGTACAGATCCGCATCCGCATCCGCTTCCGCGGATGTGAGCCTCTTAAAATCCGCATCCGCATCCGCATCCGCGGATGTGAATAAAAACACATCCGCAACATCCCTATTATAAATGTGAACAGCAAAACATAATCAAAAGGTTTTCATAAAGTTTATTTTTATGAATTTCCACCGCAAGAATTTCTGATATATAGCTGTGTTAATTATTGTAGTATACTGATGCAGTTTAGGTAGACCGCCTAATTGAGTCATCGTCCGCGCGGTACAGGGGCGCGGGGGTGCGGCGACAGAGGGGATCGAGAGAGGAGCGGGCGGTAGGCCCCTGTACCGTACGGGCGAAGATATTTTGCAAGATCGGACTTGCATGGAATATTGCAGCCACCTCTGGGACGGCTCAGCAAATTACCAACTTGCTGCACTGGACACGATTCAACGCAAAGCTGACAGGCTCATTGGTGCCAGCAAATTGGTGAAGAGCAAGCTTCATACCTTAGCTCATCGCCGAAAAATTGCCTGTCTGTAGGTCTTCTACAGATTGTATTTTGGAGAGTGTGGGTGGGTGGTTCTGGGTTAGCTCGTTCCACTGTGACTTGGCCCCCGGGCTTGATAATAATTAAGAACGAACTCATTCTTAATAAAAAAAAATTCACTCAGCCAATAATAGTTATTTATTATACAAGAGTGGAAAGTTCCTTTTTAACCGCGTGCTCGATTTGGATGACCGAGCAAGCGAAGGATTCTAAAGTTGAATCACGAGCGCAGCGAGTGATTCTAAATTAGAATCCTGAGCGTCAGCGAGGGAAACAAACGAGCACAAGGTGAAAAATCTTTCCACTCGAGTGCAATACGTAACTTTTCATCCCACCTCAGCGAGGAAATGACAAAATGAAAAAGAAAACAATTTATAATGACAAAATATTTTTATTTCAATTAAAACACATTAAGATAATCTATAAATTGAAGAAAATAATAAGAAGTAGAAAATAATTAGGAAATATTAAATGTAACGTTGCTACAGTTACTTATGTTAAGTTTAATATTTTTGTTAGGTAATGTTATGTTGGTGTTTGTGAATTGTGCGCTGTTTTGTGGTAAACTATCAGTAATTTTAAATAGTTGTGCCGATTCATTGGATTCTATTGGCGTAAATGTTGGCGAGAGAGGGCTATTGTTTCCAATCTTATGGGGGCTCATTTTAGATGTAGAAGGGCGAGACCAAGAATCTGACAGAGGTTCTTTCAGCGTTATGGCCTCCACGATACTATTACAAATTTTTGATTTACTTTGGATTGAATCCTCTATGTATCCCTCTACAACCGAATTAGACTTCCAGCCTCCATGGCGCTTAAGCGATAGAAGATCAGCCCCTGATTCGGCCAAAAGTGTGGCTGAGGTTCTTCTAAAACAGTGACCGGTGTATAACGGGGGTTCTAAAAGTCCGAGAAAAGTTGCTATTTCTCGTGGAATACTGCCAATTTTATTCTGACCCATAGGTTGTCGGATACACTTTCCGTTGCGATATTGTAGAAAAAATCGTTCAATTGGGGTGTTAGAAGGACGTAAAGCTTGATATTTCTGAACAATGTTTACATATTCCTTGCGAATAACGAAGTTGCGGTCTTTTTTTGTCTTGGTATTTAGTACATTAATTAATAGCAATTCATCAGAATTATGAGAATATTTTGATACGTTATTGACATTAAGTAGTGTAAGTTCATTTGTTCGACATGCTCCGGTTATACCAATAATAAGAACAACCTGTAACAAAAGAAGTATTTATAATCGTAAATAAATTAATCAAATTAAAAATATTGTAAGTACTATGTACAATTTTATCAACAACAAAAAATTACACGTATTGACTTACTTTTGCCGCTAAATATACGGAATCAGGTGCTTTATTAATAAACTTTGCAATTTCAGATGCTGTGAAAACCTTCGATTTTTTTGGCTTATAACCAGATGAGGCTCTTTTTAAAAATGCCACTAATTTATGATAGGTGTCGATATGAACGTCTTTCTTCATCTTAATTGTTAATTTTAGCATTGAATACGTACTCCATAGCGTGCTTGCTTTCTTGGTCTCAGATAATTCTATAAAATATGCCAGCAAAACGTTTTCGGAGAAAGTTTTTGCTCCTTTAGCTAGTCGCCACATGTTAAATATATCGTACTGTTTCAAATAATTCTCTCGTGATTGCTGAGGGAGAAGGCTCATTTGCGCATTATTAACTGTTTCAGTTAACTCAGTTGGCGTTAGATAAACTTCATCGTCGCTAATGTCACTCATTTTAGTTGATTTTTTTGTACAGTTTTTAGGTTATGTTAATTATATTAAGCAATAAAACGTGAAAAACTAGAATGGCGCGAAGCACGCAAATAAAACAAAGAAACCAAGAAGGTTCCAAATTTAAATTTTTTCACAATTTAAAAAGTTCTTATCATAAATTTGGCACCATAGAGGTTACATTAAATAGGTTTAATGACGTTTTGAATTTACAATTATATTGAGTACTCATTATATGTGATGTTCTAAATTCAAATCTACTTTGCCGCTCAAGCGAATAAAATAGAATTTTCCAGCCAGATTTCGAAGCGCAAAATTACACTTTCCGAGGTGGTGGGATGAAAAGATTATTTGTGCAAGATTTTGACACTTCAATCAGTAAAAACTTTGTTACATCAGGATAGAACTGAAGGTCACATTTTTGAAGTAAATCTTCTTTACGCACGAAGAAGAGTAAGCTGGTGAAAGTGTGATCGGCGAAAGGAAGTTGAGAGGGAGATATAAATTAGTGAAGATTGAAAGAGAGAGTTAAGTTTCGTATATTAGGGGCAAGAGAGGACACATTTTCTTTCTCTCTCTCTTATAGTCAGTTACTTTTAGCATATCTTATATATATATATATTTAGAAGGAGCTAAAGAAGTTTTCAGTCGTGTGGTCTAAAGCACACTCGGTTTTCGTTCGATAACTACCCAGACAGACTAGCTTGATTAACTTGAGTAAAATTTGACAAATAAGGAGGCCACGTATAGATAATGTCTCATATTTGATCAGATGACATCGAGTGGCCGTCGGAGGAGGACTTCCCCATCGCGGTGGAGGCGCGTGCCATCATCACGGAGCTGCTGGCGCGCAACCCTCGCGACCGCTTGGGCACCGGTGGAACGCACCAAGTCAAGGTCCCCCATACTGATATTATACTGCGAAAGTTACTCTGTCTGTCTGTTACGTTTTCACAGAGAAACCACTTAATCGATTATTATGAAATTTGGTACCAAGATTTCTCGAGTTCTATACCCGCGGAAATTATCATACGATCACAAAGAAATTTAAGTAAGTGCCACGTAACCTCATTATATGAGAACGATTTTGGGGGGAACCATAAATTACATATTTTTTCTAAGGATCACTCTTTACTTCTTTCAAGGATAGCTAATTATTAGCTTTTAATGAATATTAATAATTTATTAAGTTAAACGTTTAATTAAGGCAAGTTTGCTAATTTATAAGTATGACGATTTGTGTCTATTACATAGAGAATTTTGGAAATTAACTGCTCATTATCGTGGTGACTTAACCATATAAAACTTGACATATGTTTGCCATGTGTGAATATTTCTAATTTATGTCTACAATAAGATCTAAATTGACTTTTTAAGATAATATGCTAGCTTTTAATAATTAGAGAGTATCAATCCTAAAAAAAAGCTGACCATATTACTCAATTTTTAACATTTAAAAGCTAGAATAAAACACTTTTTTACGGATTTTTGCGCATGTTTTATTTTATTTTATATTTAATCCTGACGTTTCGACTCCTTTACAGGAGCCGTGATCACAGTGATCACGGCTCCTGTAAAGGAGTGTAATGTGCGCGGAAGTGTAAGAACTAAATATTTAAAAGCTATTTTACATTAAACAAATAATAATTAATTGATAAATGTTCTTTCCAGGAGCATATATACTTCTGTGGGCTGGATTGGAACAATTTGCTTCGACGGAAGGCAGAGTTCATCCCACAACTCGAGAACGATGAGGATACCAGCTACTTCGACAGTTAGTACTCCAAAATTAATCTCTCTTTAATAATTGACTCATAACTCACTTATAATGAATCATTATACACTGCAAACTTATTTATATCGGTAACATGTTCTTTGACGCGCGCCCCTATAAAAAATTGATTATTGATTTCTCTCATATATCGGTAAAAAAAAAAAAATTTATAGGGACCCACGTCAAAGAACAAGTAACCGATATATTAATCATATTATTTTTGTGTACAGTAGATATTTAGTGTGTTCATTGTTTGAGTCATATCGTAAGAACGAAGTTTTAGAAAGTATTAATGCCTTTTTTGTTTAATTGAATTACTAATTTTTAGATTTTTTTTTCAATTTATATTTCTACTAAAAGCGTATTATAAAATGATTATTAAATTTATACCTTGTCCATTTGAAATAACATTTTTTTTCTATAATAATATAATTTCGTTATATGTAGAAAAGATTTTTTAAAATATATAATTTTTACGTAAAGCGATTCTTGAAATTATATCCCGTCCCATATAAGATTTATGCGTTTCTAGGATATTATGATTGTAAGATAAATTATTATAATACAAAAATTATTTCTTATAAGATCGCATTGAAAATGCATAAAATATATAAAAATTATAAAACTATTATGATTGTGTTAATATCGAGAAAAGTTACTAAAACAGGTTATGTGATATTCGTAGGCCGGTGCGACCGCTACAACCATAGCGAGGTGGATACGGATGAGGCGGGGGAGGCCAACGAGGCCACGGATGAGGCCGGCCTTTTCGCCGCCTTCAACTCCACCAGCCCCCAGTGGCGCCGACACTACCACTCCGGCGTATCGCATGACTCTAGGGTAACTGTACTACGTACTTTCACTAAATACTAGGTTTTTTTTTGTCGTGAATAGGAAAGCGCTTGACCGATATCTCGCCTAATGGTAAGTGACGATACGATCTACGATGTAACGCGCTTGCCTAGAAGATTACTTAAAACATAGGCGCGATAATAGGTCTGCAGTGTGTGAGCATGCTTTTGAGGGTCCAAACCACTACACTCGATTTGATAAACCTCAAATTCTCGCAAGAGAACAAAGAGTTGTTCCTAGGTTGTGCTACACGAGGCTATTGAAATCAGGAAATATCCGAGACGAAGGTTGGATCGTTCCTCCTGCTTGGGATCCAATAATTAAAAAATAATACCTCCAAAGACACACATTGCAAGATATACAATGTAGTCGTAGTGAGAATTTGACAACTTAATAAGATTTAAAATAAATAAATTTGATTTACAAAAAAATTACACAATTAGGAACTTGCTCGATTAAAATATTGTGAAGGTAGTAGAAAATATATGACTATATTTTTATATTGATAGAGTAGCGAGTCATGATAGTGGTTTTCTAGATGATTTTTCTCTGTAGATTATTAAATTTGATGTGATTTCAGAGTACGGACAGTTGGCCCGGCACGCCAGACAGCGCGGGCCCACCGACCACCCCTACTGCCCCCTTGCACCACCATCCCAAGTGTCCAGTGAGTTTATAAATCAATCAATCGATTTATTCGCAAGAATATGGTACAACCAGATAGATTACCAGCATATTCTGTCGATTAATTCGACGTGCAAATTATTATCATGGAATTAGCAATATAAATAAATATTATTAAAAGTCATACTCATAACCATCACAAAAAATATAATTAAATAAGTCACAGTACAAATTTAAAAATGGAACGAATAGAGTGTCGAAAAAATAATGAAATAATTATATTGTCAGATAAAAAAATCGGAAATGCAGTAATCATTTTAACCAATAGTAGTTTCTTTAAATTATTTTTAAATTTTAATGGTGTTAAACTTGTCAATTCAGATGGGGGCTTGTTGAAAATCCTAATGGTCATGCAAAAGCCATTTTTAGAATGTGATAGAAATATAATTCCACTCTTTAACTTGAACGAAATCTTGGTGTACAAATATGCACTATGTTACCAGTCTATTTAGTCGAAAGTTGAGAGAGTGATGGAATGATTAACTAAGTGCTTGTCATTTTACAGTCATTAAAATTAGCGAGTTGATGACGACACGAACACAATATTTTTTTCTAGTATGCTTTGTATTTTTATTTCTATATATCGATATAGATTTCCAGGGGTCACTTGACGGAATGATTCTATAAAATATTTTATTGAAGAAATAAGGGTTGGAGATTAAAAACTATTCTTATTAAACTCACTTATAGCAGCAGATCTTCAACGCGTTTATTTTTAATTTATTTATTGATTCCTGAAAGTATGACGGAGGTAATGGGTTCCTACTAACGTTCCTAACTACTCAATTTGTACAAATAAAAAGTATTGTCATTAAATTATTTATTGCCTGCGGATTAAATATAAAAAACAAGATTATTCTTGTTTATATCCGGGTTTTATACGCGGTGTTTATTTTACAATATGCACTGTCGCGAAAGCGTAGGAATTAAATACGAACCCTTCTGTTCGCAAGATGAATTGAAAGGCATATGTAAATAATTTGGTTTCTACGATCGATCAAGTGACGTTCTGGAAAATATTCCTTCAGATGATAGGCGGCAGCGGTTCGACGGCGGAGTCGTCGCAGACCGACTCGGACGACGTGTCACCCGCGTGTCGACGACGGGCTCCGCTACGCCCCGCCCCGCTACTGCAACCGGCCGCACCACGCATGTATGTCACCACTAAACTACTAGAGCCAGTTTCACCAGTTCCTGATAAAGTTTCACATAGTTTTTTAACTCTATATTTATTTTAGGATTTTTGCATCTTTTTATTAAGTGTTGAATTCGACGTGCAAGTTTATTATAATAACAAATAAAACATTGAATCAATAGAATGTCCAAAAAAATTAAGTGATATTATATAATATTGTCAGAAAAAATCTGAAATGCAGTAATAATTTTTCTTTTTGGCGTTAATCCTGTAAACAGATGGGAGATTGTTATAAATCTTAATGGCCATATGCATATGCCAGCTTCATTTTATCTTCTTACAATTTCCAGATAGCACAGTTTTATTAGGTGTTGAAAACAATTTATGATATGGAAAGAGATTCACTGTTTCACCTTTTGAACTATACCACTTAGTTTCTTTGGCGCATAGTTTCAGATACCTATCTGCCATTTAACACTAGTTAACAGGTAAAGGTTGCTGATGCCAGCAACTTTATCAGTCAGTTTTATTCAAGACTTGTGAAACCGAAATTTATAGTTCATCTAGAAGATAAGTTCTGAATAGGATATCAGGAACTTTATCAGCAAGTTGTGAAACAGACCCTAATCCTACTAATGTAACTCTATAAATGAGTACATTTAGTTTGTTAGGTTAGGGAAGGGAAGGCAAAGGATACAAAGCCCATGCAGCCTAGTCTTCTTTAATCTATTTTCTTAAGTAAATGATGATGAAAGCTGATTTCATTGTTGTACTCGTGTATACTCGATACATCACTGTTTTTGTTAGATTAGGGAAAGGAAGACAAAGGGTACACAGCCTATACAGCCTACTATTAATTAATTTCTTATTTAAATTATAATGGGAGCTGAGTAATTATTATTGTACTTTTGTATACTCGATACGTACGTACATTTAGGAGATTAGGAAAGGCATGACACAGAGTACAAAACCTATACAGCCTGTCTTTATTGAACTCTTTTCTAATTTAGATGATGATGAGAGCTGATTTATGAATGATGGTTGATCAATGGACTATGAATGGATGATACAATCCCTTTCCTGTGAAGTTTTACTGAAACCGTCAAGTGGACTTTAAGGGGCGTGAAAAGACAACTTCCGCTGTTTTTTCACTTGTCAAAACTAATGCATTTCAGAAACACTTAGTGGTATATAATCCACCATTATCACACGAAAATCTGCCAAAACACAAATTTTAACAATACTTTAATTAATGACGCTTTTCACTCCCGCCGAAAAGTCCTACATATGTGAATCAGGATATTACTATAAAGCTTTCTCATTTCTCCTATATACCTTCTATAGTACATTGTTCACCGAGGGAAAAAGTTCTCGAAACGGAACCCTTCCCGACATTATATCATCTCGAAATAAACCATCTATAATTCTTACAGGTCAGAGATGTCCAAAAAGGAAGAAAGCAAGAGTATGGACCGCCCAGATCGAGCGGATAAGGCCAAGCCATCCGCGTTAGTGGCGACTAAGGCCATGCGACGGTCTGCTAGCACTTCCGGCCTATCCTTGGTCATTCACCCAGGTATGCTTAAAATAAAAAATAATACTCCTTTCGTTGCTCACGGCAGTCGCTGAATATAAATTATTTCAAATTCACAATCTGACAGGACACAGGAGAGTAGTCTACGTATCTTAAGTACAGACGTCGACAGGCTAACCTATTCAAAGTTCTTAAATCACTAAAGAAATGTTTAATTCGAATTTAACTCCTAAAGTTTATAACCAGTTGATGAAGACTGTTAATTAAAAACGTATTTTTGGTGTGGAATCAAATCGGTGGTCGAGTGAGGTTGTATTTGTAATCAAGAGTACATTTTATCCATTAAAAAAAATATAATACTTTCACGAACAATTTTCAATTTATAGTTTTGTACGTATACAGTTTATTAGCTATTGCAAAAAATCCATTTTGTTCCAATTCCAGGATAAACCTCTTATTTTATGTTTTAGTAGATGTAATAAAGTAATTCTAAATATCTTGTCAAGAATTGTTTGTATTACAGCGGATGACAACACGATGAGTGGAGGGGCGGCCTCTCCCTGTGCGGGGAACACGTCTTCTACCAACTCCTCGAGGGATTCCTCGCCTTGCAGGGATCCTCCTTCGCCATTCGCTTTGGCTAACCATTCGTGAGTTCTCATTATATGTTGAGATCAAAGTGTTACTTAATTGCAAGGAAAAATATTATATTAAACATATGATTAACTTCAACATTCGGATTTGCACTTCTTCATTATAAACAAAGGGATTATCAAGCATAATTTTACAAATTTTTATAAACATGTTTTTAAGCTAATGAAATATTCTCGTCCTTCTTATCTCTTATCGGTTTTCTTTACACCTTTCCGAAGAGTTTCCGAATCTCCATATCTGTTTGATAACGATACGGTGTTTGGATGTTCGGATATATCCATAATGACGTCACACAATAGTAAATAACATAACCGAACTTATGTCTGCGTTTATTTACTTTTGTATGACATGTCTAAACCTCAGAGGACAATGCACGCCGTATCAGTAATGGCGTTCTGTCAGGTTATATAAATTACGCATTTGAATACTATTTGTGAAACAAATACAACAAGTAATAACAAATATTACATTTTTAGGGCTCGATGTATGAATATAATTTAGGATGTTTTTTAAAATTAGTAAAAAGGATTAATATTCTTTAATCGCAAATAAAGCGGTTCCGTACTTTGTAAAAGTATTTGATAAGGGATTCTTACCTTAGTAGGTAAAGCGGCTTTTTTCGCGAACGTATATAATATTTATTTTTTTGTTTGTGAGTGGTTTTCTGTTTAATAGTGCGTGATGTGTGTGTGTACAGGTTGATCCAGTCGTCGAAGCCGCCGATCGTGGTGCGGCGCGGACCTCGCGGTTTCGGGTTCACCATCCACACGGTGCGCGTTTACTACGGAGACACCGATTATTATACCATGCACCATCTAGTTTCGGTACGTGACTTTGTAATATATTTTTATCGAAGATATAAAAATGTATAGTAATTAAGTGTCAGAATAAATAAATAAATATTATACAACATCACATACTTTTTTCGGAACCCAAGTTAAGTAGCAAGAGGACTTGTGTTATGGAATTCAGAAACAACGACGGTACCATTAACACCCAGACCCGAACTAATGAAGAAAAGATAGTTTTCTACATTTACCCGGCCGGTAATCGAACCCGGGATCTCGGTGTGGCGTTTCCATAAAAACCGATATGCGAGCCACTCGACCATTAATGCCGGCGAATAAGAACGCATTGGAATTATGTTGATTATAAAGAAAATTAAAATTAAAATTTTTTAGCGTCTTATTATATCACATATTTCAGCGTTTTAATACAATTAAAACTTATGGATATAAACTCACAATAAATAAATATATAATAGAGTAAGTCATGAATAAATATAAAAAAATATTATTTTCGTTTTCTTTTAATGAGTAATACAAACTTAAAATTAAACAGACTTATTTAAGCCAAATAAGATCAATGTTTGTAAATTACTATATTCATCAATTCTTCAAATTCATTAGTCAATATAAAATCTATATTATATAGTTATATAGTCATACTATTGTATAATAATTCATTTACAAAAGTTCCTTGTATAGGTTTATTAAGGATATGAAAACTATCCCATCTGAGGGCTCGGAGGCGTGGTTGTTTTTTACACACGTATTTTATATCTTATAGAAATATTGCATTGTGAATGCAAAAAATTAAATAAAAACATATGAAAACTAGTTTTTTTTTTGGATAAGTTAATTTTACTTCTAAGATTGGGTTACATTGTATGCTTGCAGGCGGTGAGCGAGCAGGGTGCGGCGTGGGCAGCAGGGTTACGTGCCGGTGACCTCATCACCCAACTCAATGGAGAATCGGTGCAAGGACTCTTGCACACACAGGTGAGAATTATACCCTAGGAAAATTTATTTATTTAATCATGACGTTTCAACTCTTTTACAGGAGCATTGTTCACAGGATGACTAAGGCAAGAGTCGTCATATATTTTCTACTACCTATACAATATTTTAATCGTAATATTGTAATAATGTCCTAATATAGTAATAATATTATGAAGGTAGTAGAAAATATATGACGGCCATTGCCTTAGTCATCCTGTGATCCGAAGTAGAAACGTCAGGATTAAATATAAATTATGGGCAAAAAACCTTAAATAAGTTGGTCTTTTTAATGTGTTAATAAACTTAATATTCACTATTAACAATGATCACAGGCTTTAAAAACTAGTACAAAATTTAATTTAATGATTCAAACAGATTTTTATCATATAAACATTTGTCCCTTCAAAGCAAACAGGCCTGCAGGCGCACCCGTGACTGGTTAATTTTGAAGGAAAAGGAAAATTATTCAAAATTTAATTAAAAAAGATCAATTGATTCTAACATTTTACCCATTGTTAGTGTTCTTTTTTATATGTAAATAATGTTAATTTTATTTTACTTTAGGTATTGAGGCTACTGCTGGCAGCTCCTCACGCGACAGTCAGGGCGACACCGCTCGACCAAACTACCATACAGGTTTGTATTACCAATAGTTATTATCAATTCTATTAAGTATCATTCATTAATCACCCATCATTTTTAAATCTTGACCCTTTTGGAAAAAAATTAACAAGAAAATGACTTTTTGGTGGGATCTTGAACGTCACTTCAGTGGTTTCGAATTTCTTGTAGAAAAATTATTGTGACGAATATTAGTGTTATAAGAGAAGATCATTGACCAGGGTTAATAATAATAAACACACCCTAGTGTAATTAAAAAAAACAGCGGAGGGTCTACACTCTCTCGGGAATTCCACAAAGGTTGCAGTAAATCCCCCACAAATTTACTAAAACCTATGAAATAGAGTTGTTTTATAGTTCATTAAAGTATTAATGATCATTTGCCATTCATATTACATTCATGAGGTGTTTTTGTACTTGACTTTCCCTTATTGGAAAACTTAACAAAAAAAAGGCTTTGGCGGGAGCGGAAAGCGTCTCTTTGGTGGTTTTGTTTTACTTGTTAAAAATTGTGTTGTGGTATATATTAGTACGTAATAATGGTGAATTATTAATCACTAAGTGTTTGTGAACATTCAAGAGTGTTGAAAAGTGAAACAAAGTAGCGAAAGTTGTCTTTTCCTATTCTTCCAAGAAGTCCACGGGGAAGTTTCAGTAAAACCCCACACCTTTACTGAAACCTAAGGAAAGAGAAGTTTCACTGCTCTTTCATCATCGGCTGTAATCATCATTCATTATCATCTAATGAAGAAAAAAATAACTAAAGACTAGGCTGTATGGGCTGTGTACACTTTGCCTGCCCTTTGTGGAAAACTAAACAATAAAAACAAAAAAGTAATTTAAAACGTGTCTCGTTAGGCGGGCGGTAGGAGAAGAACGGGTGGGGGACGGCGTGCGTCGGCGCCACCCCGCCCTCGGCCGCGACGCCGGTGTTCACTTTTCCGGCGAATTTCTACTAAGAGAGCATCACAAGAAATGCACCAGGTTATTTCTAGTTTATAGGACAAGAAAATTCACTTTAGTTAACGCCTTATGTAAATTTGGTTTAAATCAGAATTCATATTCGTTAGCCAAAATAACTATAAAATAATAGAGAAAATGCTAAAATATAAGAGATTTATTGAATAAGTATTTTTAACATTAATTTGTTGATGTCCGGTCCAATGCTCTCTAATTGAGCTACCGAGCCTTGTGAACAGTTGTTGAAATTTTCTCGTACTTTTTCTACTATTAACGCTATAAGCCAGCGTTATCCTCTTGAAAACAATCCGTGTGTTTGGCAGAAAAAAGCGCTTGAGAGCGCTTACCAGCGCTAAAAAACAAATGAGACAGTTTTCGGCCAGGGCACGTTGCTAACTTCAGTTGCGCTGACACAATCCGACATTTTGTTTATTATCGCTTAGCGATCGTCATTTTGCTTACACAAGGGCTCTCGAGCGTTTTTTTTGGCCAAACACACGGAATGTGTGAGCCGAATCGATTTTTTCCTCGCATTTTTCTATTCAAATTATTTAACATTGTTAACATAACATTTAACTTGTTGCTTTGAAATCATCAATGTCACTAATCGTCTTCATCAACTTATTTATTAATATGTAAATTAGTTAATTGAGCGGTTAGTAATCCTGAATGCAATACCTGCTCTCGCTGGTTCGAATCTCGCAAGGGGCAAATATCTATGTAATAAGAACAGACATTCATTTATACTTAAAATTAGATTAATATAAAAATAATAAATTATCTTACCTGTTATTAAGAAGCCATGCAAGAAACCCTGTTTAGTTTCAAAGAAGATAACTTACACTTTTATAATAAATAAATAAATAAGATTTTTATTAAATAACCCCACTCTCAGATGGTCGCAAATGCCGCAGACTGCCCAGCGTCGCCTGGAGCTCCGCCCACAGACAGTCCTTTGCATTCCGCCACTCATTATCAAAGGTAATTTATTTAATTATATACAATATGTATTTTAATATCTGCTCTAGTTTTTGTGTTGCTTACGTCTGCGTAGTCGCGGCATTGCTTCATGAAAAACATTTCATTATTATGCTATAAATACTTATAAACAATGTATTGGTAAGTAGAACAATTATCAATTATTCATAATTTCAAACCGCGCCTCAATGTGAGGCCTAACCATGTTACCTTTAATTATTTACAACAAATAATATAGCTGGAACAAAGTGACTCTTTTTTTTTCATACTATTTCGTATCTTTTATATTTAAAAAAATGAGTATCTTTGTCAAGTTTGCCTAAATAGAGACGAAAAAAAAGCGATATAAATTAAGAATCTGAAAATAAAAAAAATATTAACAAAAATGAATTAAAACAAACATCATGTAACTTAATATTTTAATTTTATCTATATGTATAAAAATTCCCTGTCAGTGTTTGACCGTGATAAACTTCGTAAGTACCTACTCAACCGATTAAGATGATTTTTTTTTCATTTTGTTGGATTTTTCCGACTTAGGACATAGTATTGGTTTCATTGTAATTTAAAATTAAAAAAGTTTTTCTTTGCAAATTAAAATAACTGAGCTACAGCAACGCGTGGCTCGGCAGCTAATATTTTGTATAATTTTACTCTCTAGCTCTTACCAACATATACGTATACATATTAGCTGGTTGAAGTAACAAGTAATCTTACTTTTTAATTTTACTTTTTTTAATATCGTTGATAGCGAATTCTTTGGTCTTTTTCAATATTTTAAGCCAGCTGTTCCAATACAAAGTTTCAAATAGGCTCATAACTAAAAATGTACCGGTAGTTTCCTACTTGCCAATGTTTTCCCATAATTGAGGTATATAATTTCGTTTGAAAGGTTAACCGGGCGTCAGTTCTGTATTAGTAATGGTTTGTCGCTAGGCCATCGTCGCTGCACGGCTTGAAACACAAGCTGGTGGCGGGGGGAGGCGAGGTGCGTCGTGCCTCCCTGCAGCACATGCCGCTGTCCCCGCTCGCGCGCACGCCCTCCCCGCAGCCGCAGCCCCAGCCGGCCTCCCCCACCAGGTATGAACTCTCCGCCCGCATAATGCGTGCCTATACGCCCAACCCGTGTCCTTCCCCCGCATATTGCTAGCGCTTACGCATCGCCCGCATAACTTTCCCGCAGCCTGGCTCCACCTGATATGACCCTCCGCATGTTGCGAGCGTACACTTCTCGCCTGTACGGTTTCCCTGAGCTCAAACCCGCCTCCCCCACCGAGTATACCTTCCCCATAGCATCGGCTCGTGTCCGCGTACGTCCTCGTAGCCTCGGCTCGCGTCCACCACCACCTGATATCCTATATCGTCCATATAACTTCCCCGTAGCCCTAGCCTGAGTTCAACATTAGATACACCCCTAACATGTTAATCTTCCCCGCAACCGTAACTCTAGCTCGCTTTCCACATCCTTTAATGTTTGTATATGCGCTTCGTCTGTACCCCCTCTTCATAGCCGCAGCCCCGGCTGGCGTCTCTTACCGGGTTTGCATAATGTGCGCATTTTTCCCGTAACCTCATCTCGTGTTTGTCCCCTGTATGTTGAGTGCGCATACGCATCGCGCGTATGGCGTCCCCGTAGCCTCGGCTCGCGTCCACTACCTAAAATATCTTACTCACCATGAAGCGTCTGTACACATCACTCGTAGGTCCAGAGTGCGAAGACCAGGTCTACATTATTCGCGCTTTATCAGTTACAAGCACATACCTGTACGCTCCTCCTTCTCCTTTAGAGGCGCTCTACGGCACCCCATGCTCTCTTTCCGACTAGAATACTGTAGTGAATATTTCGGTTCAGAGACTCCCTTATGAGAGAAAACTACTACGGCGGCTCGCTACTCAGCTTGAGATATAGCTAAGGAATTCACCGTCCTAGGAACGGGTGACATTTTGTATTTGCGATCAACACCAATCACATATAGAAAAACCCTGATACCCTACATGTTAAGTCACGCCCCGCCATTTGGCTTCCCCGTAGCCCTAGCCCGCGTTCCATATAAGCCCTCCGCATATTTTCTACCCCGCAGCTTTCGCCCTAGCCTGATTTCCACACTGGTTATGCCCTCCAAATACAGCTTGCATATGCGTCTCGCCCGCACCCTCGTATGCTTCCTATGTAGCGTGTGCATAATTTTGTAGTACGTAACCCTAGGCCACACCCTCCTATGTATGTATGTATTTAATATGTGCGGGCGCAAGCGAATTGTAGCGAGCAATAGCGACGAAAAACTCAATACAGTAATACAGCCTACAGTAAGAAAATCTATGAATTATCTATAAAACATAGATTATTTGTATTCCCCACTACTACAATCGTAAAAACAGTTATGAATCCGTGCGAAAGTATAATTTGACGCTTGTGTATCATCCCAATGTATTTTCTATGCCATCATGTATGTAAATAACAACTTTTTGTGGGAGATCATGGTAACTTTGTGCACCAGCAAAAAAATTAAAGATAAGGCAAGAATTATTTAAACTCTGTATTACATATGTTTTGTTATAATTTGAGTTATTTTTTGAGTTGTGGGCAAAGTTATGCTCCATACCATATCCATACTACCCATGATGTCGGTTTCACTGAATCATGAACTGTTTGAGTGATGTAAAAGCAATAGTCTAATTAATACTATTTCATTGCGTTATACCAATAATGCACTGAGTATTTGTAAATGTAACTTAACTAGACGCCGTTTGCATTGCATAAGAGCTCATGATAGAGTTGCAGAATTTGGTGGCCGAAGGATATTTTATCAAGTCATATTCAGATTACCTAATGTTATAGTCTTAGATTTCTCTTTAGAGTTTTGATTTAATAAATTGAAATGTTATAATAGTATATTTAACTCCAAGTATGTTACGAAGAAATAAAACTAATAATATTTCTCACACCACGACAACTACCTTAGTCCAAGTTAGCGCTTTAAGACTTGTGGTATTTCATATATTATACATAGATATGTGTTATTCATAGAAATATATATAAATACTCATGACTCAGATAAAAATGCTTGTATTCATCACACAAATGTCTGTAGGTGCTACAGATCGCTACAATTGCGCAAAACGGTGGTCTAATCATAATAAAAATAAAAATTAAACGAGTGTACTTTAGACCACACGACTGAAGTAAAACTTCTTTAGCTCGCTCTATATATACACTACTGGAAAAAATTAAGGGATCAAAAAATATTCCAAATTTTTTGGGCAATTTTCAACAGGCCGTAACTTCGAGAGAAATGGTCGTACAGAAAATAAAAAAAAAAATTGTAGCTCCAAATGTCTAGTGTTTGGATTAGAACTTTTTCTGTAGCCTCCGCGGTTTTTTGAGTAATCTTAGAAAAACGAGCAACAAAAAAATTTTCAATTTTTTTTTAGGTTATATTTTATGTCTACGGGCGTGGAAAAATTTTTTTTGCGTGACCACTATAAAGATCGGATACTTAGTTCATTTAGCTTTAATTTATTTTTTTATAAATTAAAGCTAAATGGCTGGAAAGGCTATGAAACAAAGAGAGAAAGAAAATGTGTGAAAAGAGAAAGAAAATACAATATTATACGAAACGTAACTCTCTCTTTCTTTCTTCACTATCTTGTATCTCCCTCGCCCTTGCATACTTTTCGTAACGCTCTCGTCACGCATTACTCCCCAAGTAAAGCGTGCGTAAAGAAGTTTTACTTCAATAATCTCCCATTTGTAATGTCACTGGTGTATATTTTATCGTTTAATTGGTTTGATCATGGGGCTTCATTGTGTGCGTTCCTTCATAAGTTGTGCGGTGACTAACAGCCGATGTGAGGCGCGGTCGCCGTCGCCGCTGGCGGCTCGCGAGTGCGGTGGGCGGAGAGCGTGGGCTCGTCGGGACCCCGCATCGCCTCTACTAAGGCGGGCGCTCTCCCCGGACAGGTGGGTAATGGAGCGCTATTTGCTACAATATGTACATAGTAATAAAACACCTTTTTACGGATTTTGCGCAATTTTTTTTTAATATTCAATCCTGACAGCAGCCGTGATAACAGGATGACTAAGGTCGTCATTCATTTTCTACTACCTTCACAATGTTTTAATCGGGCATATTCCTATACTTTATCTAATGTAGAATGATACTTTTGACAGGTGTCACTTCCTTATTGCTACGTACTAAGGTTGCGTTTGTTTCCTTATGTTTGGCTTGACATTGCAATAGCAATTTTATACCCTCTATATAGGTGTCAACTGTCAAAAGTATCATCCTACATTGGACAAAGTATAATTGTTAAAATTTTTGTTTTATTTTTGCATTTTATTTAGTAATTAAATTATCACAACAATTACATTGTATACTACTACCAGTTCAGAAATTGGGAGGCACTTCCGAGAAAAACTGGCGGAAGAAACTCGGGCAGGGGGACCGGTCTCCATCTTACAACAGTAAATTAAATAAAACAATTTGATTTATATAAAATTTTAACAATTGGGGACGTGTCCGATTAAAATATTGTGAAGGTAGTATAAAATATATGATGACCATTACCTTAGTCATCCTGTGAACACGACTCCTGTAAAGGAGTCGAAACGTCAGGATTAAATATACAATAAATTATGCGCTAAATCCTTTAAAAGAAAGTGTTTTATTCAAATGTGTAACGTGCGCGAAAGTGTAAGAAGTAAATATGTACATTACCATAACCAAAGGGCTAAAAATAATTTACTATTTACAGTGTTTGACGGCAATGAACTCCGAAACTACTCAATCGATTGGATGATTTTTTTTTCATTTTGCTGGGTTTGTTCCGACTTAGGACATAGAATAGGTTTAATACAAAAAAGTTGTAAAGTTCGAAAATGTGATCTATTGGAAACACATTATTTTATTGCTATGGATAAATTGGTTTATATACGTTGCTCTACATTCATAAATCATCCTGACGGTTGCACTCATATCATCTTGCATTATTCATCTGCTTTTTCTGTGCGATAGGGTTTTGGGTTTCGCATTTTTATGTCGTTAATAAATCATCTCCCACAGTAGATGGGAGACTGCATAAGCGACACTTATCGAAACGGTGATGAATAGCGATTATAAGATGACTACATACTTTCAAGCGTGTGATCAGCGGTAGGGAGTAAAGAAAACGTCATTTAAATAATTTACACTAATAGCTTAGTTAACCACTTCTGTCGTTATGCTATAGTTCATTCCTTTACTACTTTGGGCAGTAATTTTACTGCGTTATAACTGAGCGATTATGTGAGCATATGTATGAATGTTTATATTATAGAAATAATGTATCTTCTGGGTGCTACAGAGCTTCGAGATTCATCTATGAGAAGTTCAATATTAATTTTTATAAAGATTTTTATTTTAAATATTGTATTTCTTTTCTTTTTAAAAGTTATTTTTCGAATTTGTATAGATCTTTTTGTATACGTTATTGTGTTATATAGTAATAGGTGTATAAATATGTAGGTGGTATGTTGAAAATTATCAATAATTAAAGGACTGACTGCTCTCATACGTTCAGTCTGCTTTTCTATACATTCTGGAATGATATGTATTAGAAAAGGTACAAAAATATTTGTTAGAAAATATTAACAAGTCCCTTACAACCAGATGTTCGAATCAATGTGTATTACGACTTCTTAAATATACACTGGTTCCAAAACATTAAAAAGTGTATAATAATGTACCCACTTAGGTTGCACCCCCGCTCGGCGGAATCGAAATGCTCGATCTCCCCCTTGTGCTGCGGGGGCGTGAACGTGTCGGTGGCCGTTGGTCCCGCGGTGGTGGGCGTGGGCGTGGGGGGAGCCCGAAGGGGCGTTGTCTGGCGAGCGCCCGCCCCCGCCCCTCCTACTCCGCCACCGCCCGAAAAGCAGGACGAGCCGCCGCTGCCCAGGATCGCGGAGGAGAAGGACTCCCCCACGCATCACGCGAGGATACTCACTGAGAGGTCAGTCAGCGACACCTATCTCTGCATAATTCTGTTAAAACTGACGAGATTCTTGTCAGTTAAGAGACGTCCTTTCTTTGTTGGTATCGCAGAATTGCATGTTGTAACATTTAAATATATTATTAATTTTTATCTTTCTTTCGTCTTTATTTTTAGAATGACAACACTTTCAGAATGACAACACTGTGACGCGACTGATCTGAGACGTCTTAAGACTGATCTTCCACTGTAATATGAAGTCCATAATCTGGAAAATGTAGCTGCTAATTTTGTAGTTTGAATATGTTCACATATGTTCCTTCTAAACAGAACGCCATCGAAGCAACAAACGACGCCGAACATCTTCACGTCGTCGCCGAAAACAAGTCTGGACAAGTCCGCGTTCGACGCGTCCACGTCTTTCGCATCGCTCTCGCTTTCGGATGAGTCGTATGTCGACACGTCAGTTGA
Source organism: Calamotropha paludella (assembly GCA_927399485.1). Lineage (NCBI taxonomy): Eukaryota > Metazoa > Arthropoda > Insecta > Lepidoptera > Crambidae > Calamotropha > Calamotropha paludella. The sequence goes on from OV656828.1 coordinate 13,046,956, forward strand.
CATGTCCACATTAGATACTTCCCGAGAGCTCAATATAGGTTTGTACGCTGTTTTTGATATACGTATACCGCAGTAGCGATAGTAGGTGTTAAGCAACTTTCGAAAAGGTCGAAAATTGAATGTGTGGTCGAATATTTACTATTTTAAGTTACTTCGGAAGACACGCTAAGCCTTGATTATGATAAGAATATACATAAATAAAAAAGTCAAAATAAACGATGAATTAAAATTGAGGCTTCTTTGGCTTGCTAAAGTTATGTTCTGACATTATTTAAAAAAACTTTAATTAAAATATGTTCTTATATAAGTATTATTAAATACAATTCATTGAATAATATATAAGAACATAAAAAGGTAAATACTAATTACTTAGGCTAAGTAACTTAACAAAACGTTGGTTAAGCAGCATTCAGCATATTTATAAAAATATATCGTATGTACATTATCTCTCCTTTTATTTGGAACTTCTATAAGAAAAAAGATATCAGTTTCATCGTACCTTAGAAACTTAAAACTACATTCAATCCTTGTGTTTGGCAGAAATAATCGCTTATAAGCGTTTGTAAACAAAATGGCAATCGCAAGCGGTAAGCGCTGTCAAATCGTGAATAGCTATTTTACAAATCGTAAAGTTTTAAACTATGAATAATTTAGTGAATGACAATATTGAAGAAGACGAGTTTACTACTATTATTTTAATGATTGCACAAAACCACCGGTTAACTTTAGTTTGTAAAAAAACTTATCTAATCAAAATGGCGGATTGTGTCAGCGCTACTGAAGTTAGCAAACGTGTCCTTGCCGAAAACTGACAGTTTGTTACTCAGCGCTGGTAATCGCTTATAAGCGATTTTTTCTGCCAAACACAAGGAATGTTAGAATTATAAAGAACATTCAAATATACGATACTTTTACATTCGATAAGTTTGTGTGCACGTCATATGAGTATCATAATTTCAAGATTCTGCGATTCTTATAAGAAAAAAAACCAGAATAGTACTTCTCTTCAAACTGTTCCATACCATGAAATCAGTTCCGGCAATGATTAAAGTTGTACAATAAAGTAATATTACAACTTATATCTATAAAAGAAGTATTTAATATTATTACTTTTCATATTTTAGATGATAGTCGGACAAGCTCCGAATTAAATGCTCTCGTCGAAGAAAAATCAAAGAAAATACTATCTGAACCAGTACCACTGTCAGAATCACCCAAAGTCAGAAAGAAATCAGACTCCAGTGTTAAAGAAGAAGAAGTTAAACCAAAAGAAAAGCCCAAGGCAAAAGAAAAAACAGAGTTGAAGAAACAAGACTCGATAAAGAAGATAGAAAAATCGGAACCGAAAGCGGAAGAAAAGGTTCCATTGGAGCTGAAAGTGGAGGAAAAGAAGCCGGAGAAGGTGATGGAAAGGACTGGATCGGTGAAGAAGAGCGAGAAGCAGGAAAGAGCAGAAGCAAAGAAGCAGGAAAAGCAGGAGAAATTAGAAAAGAAGCACGAGAAAGCAGAGGCCAAGAGGTCGGAGTCAGTGAAAAAGATTGAGGGCCTGAAAAGGCAGGAATCTATGGATACAAATAAGGTAAGGGATTAATTTTTGTACAAAGCATATAAGTAGGTAATACAATACATATTAGATTTTAAAAGCTTCTATCCGTTTCAGTGTATAAATAATATCCTGATTTGACGCATTGAGAACTGAAAGAAGCTGATTAAACGCTATCTTGACTACACCTGTTTCAGCTCTAAAACTAACTACTTCCTAAGTTTTACCACAAGAAACTACGGCAGTATCATCTGTATAAGAGATTATATGACTATTGTCTATAGTCATGTTACAAAACGTATCAGAAATAGAGTTGGTCCCAAAACGTGTGTCCTAATCTAGTAAAAGTAGTTTTCCGTAATTTTGTAATCATGTTTTGTATAGATCTGTCATCGTTCAGTATACAATTTCTATTATAGTGTAATGTCTTAGTAAATAGGTATCTTCTAGTCAAGCGCGTCACATCCTAGATCGCATCGACGCTTACCATCAGGCGAGATAGTGGTCAAGCGCATGCCTATTTTCTATATAAAAAAAAGTCTGGTGCAACACTAGCGATCTGCCTTTCGCACTAACTGTCCTATGTTCGAGATCCCGAAGTAGCTGATGTTTACGATCAATACGAACCTTTCTTTATGTAAATATAACCTATTTTTTTATCATATATGTATGTCTATCCGTTACTCTAGTACCCATAACACAAGCTTTACAGTGCTTACTTTGCGCCAAGCTAACACATGTGACTATTTTAAAGATAAGCCCACTGTTTTTCTCAAATATTTTTTATTTGATTTCGGGTTCGCTCTTGATCCCAATAAAGCCCAAGACAGGATCCGCGATGGAAAGAGCTAACCCACCAGGCGTTCATTAATATATAATAAAGCTAGGTTTAATAGCACCTGACTTTATTATATGTTAATGTACTGTTCCACTACTTACTTAAAGATAGGGTAGGGCATAGCGAACTATTTCGCTCAATTTGGAGCAGCCCAACTGGTGAGATACCTCCACCTTACAGAAGACAGCAGCCAAACAATAATCACTTTTGTGTTGTTGTGTTCCTGTGAGTGAATAAGGTACCCAGAGCTCCTGGGGAGTGCTACGTTAGTAGCAGAGATCAAGCCTTCAAGGCGAGGGTGACAAGCCCATTTCTAGGCAAGCGCGTCACATCCTAGATCGCATCGTCGCTTACTATCTGACGATCTCGTCAGCGCAGTCAGACCGCTATCTAGCGGTCAAGCGCCTATTTAGTATAAAAAAACTTGGTAAGCGCAATAAAGTATAAAATAATATAATAAATATTGTAACCACCATTGGGAACAGTCTCCGGAGGAGAGCGAGGCGCGCAGCAAGAACAGCATGGTGTCGAAGCTGTTGGGCGTGATGGGCCGCAAGGGGCGGGACCGGGACGACGACGACCGCCCTCGGAAGCAAGACAAACCCAAGAAAAAGGTGATTGCCTATTTACCATTTTTATCATATACCCTCATATTATATTGATTTATGAAAAACTCTTAGTTGTAGTGATATTTAATACTCATCTCAGTTAGGGATAATAAAAAACAGGTTTTATGAAAATCCTACAATGTCTTTATTTAGTAAAAAAAATGCAATTTTTTTTACAAACAGAAATGATACTTCTCTGATTTGATTGAGATTATATAAAAATATTTCACATTTATAGATCTATCGTATTGTTTCAGAACAGTAACCCGCCTCAGCAGTCAGCCAAGCAGCCGGATATGTCCGAGAAATGCGAAAAACCTGACGACGAAAGGAGAGGGAGAAAGGGGCGGGGCAGAGCTTCCAGCTCCTCTTCTGGAGGAGAGAAGTGAGGGTCAGATTCTGTATTCCCATCTTCTATTTTAAGGTAGAAAGGACGATCATACATTGTGTCAAAAATAGCAGAAATTAACTTATAACCATAAGAACACTGTATGGGTGTAATATGGGAACTGTCAAATTGGCATGGGCTGTCATGTAGTATCAGTATATTTATTTATTTGATCAGTTAAAATAGTTGAATAACAAGTTTTGGCATATTTTTTATTAATAATGTCGCTTCTTGTATGAATGAATGAAAATCTTATTAAAAGTGATTTTCTCAATGAAGTCAAAGATTTTATAAGTGAGAAGGCAATATAATGTAATGCCTAAAACTTTGAAACGTAGGATGCGATACAATTGTGAATCTTAAATGGAAAGTAATAAAATTAAATTTTGATTGGTTGTTATTTTTTTTTTTTTGTTTTGGTTATGTACATTTTTGCATTTTTTACCGTTGTATGTATAAAATATTTGCGCATCCTATGTTTTGGAAATAATTTTTAATTATTATGTTTAGTTTGAATAAACAAAAAAAATTATAACATTGTTTAAATATCATACTGAACTGTTGATATATTAATGAAGTGACTAATGTTAGTTTTAAGTAAGAAGGGATTTCAATTAGGAGTAAAAGTAAAAAAAAAATATGCGTGTTCAATAAGTCGAAGTGAGACAGGTATACAACCTTAGTGAGGAGTAAATACGATATATTTTATTCGAGGTGTGTTTTAAAATTTTCTAGTAATGTCCGCTGCAGTCCAATTTGTGGAAAATAAAAACTTCATCCAAACTTTTTAACATTTACAATGGAATGTGTGGTCATTTTAATTACTATTTTCAATTTAATATTACTTGTTTATAAAACTAATTTCTTGTAAATAAACTTTTCATAATTTAGTAGCGCGATCTACAAACCGGAGCTTATATCTTTTTATAAATGCTACTTTTGTGAAATAAATCATTTAAATATAAATAAAAATCACAAATATTAGAAAAAGCATGTTAGCATTTAGAAAATATTCTATGTCACTTCATTGCGTATATAGCTTTGATTGGTGATCACTGCTAAAAGGTGTTAACAACATCAAGGAATGTCAAGATTACGTACGTAAAGAAAGAACATTAATTTATGATGGTATCTGTTAGGCAAATCTAGCAAGACTAGTATTGCTATCTTTGACCTACTTTAAAAAAAGGAGGTTCTGATTTAGATATTTTTTATTTTTCACAAATGAATTGCAGCTAAGTGTAGTTTAAGTGACGGTTGTTTTCACTGTTAGTGAAATATCAATTGGTGTTCGATGTTGTCAAGTAAAATTAAGGTATCGTATGTTTCTACGCAGTATTATAAATAATCATAACAATTATTTTCAAAAAAAATTATTTCCTAACATTTTCTACATTCTTCAAGTTCCAATTACAATTTTATAATTTTAATAGTATTTCTTTAAAATCGAATAATATTTAACGCTATAACGTACACAATAATTTCTAAAATTAAATATTTTTTAACTTGTTCAGTCCACCGACTAAGTTAATTTTTTTTTACTGACAAATAATTATTTTCAGTTGATTAATGTTATCAGCATTGCTTTTTGAAATTTAAAAATAATCCCGTTTTGAGAGCTAACGTAATTCTATCCATCTCCTACTATTAAAATGTTTAATTAGCTATTTTCTTTTTACTGCGTAGACGCATAAGATTGTAAAAATGTCGCTATAAGCTTCCTTTAGACTGTGTATAGCTTTAGAGTTGTTATAAGAACGAACTTTTATGTACCCTAGCCTCGTTTACTTTTGGTTGAAATTCGCTTTTCAGTATTAAGACATCGAGGCGTTTATAGTATTTTTGTTAGTCAATTGAAATGGAAAAAAAAACAATTAAATAATAAGGAATTGTTGCGTAAATGTTATTATTTTTGGGCGGTTTTTTTCTATTAATCTCATAGTGTAGTATTTCGGAGTTAGTTTTGTTTTTTGTGTAAAGATAGAACTGTAGCCGTATAGGTATAATATTGTGATATATTTTAATGCTTCATAGTAGTTTTAATGGTAGTACTTTTATGCGATCAGCTTTTAATCTTTCCTTAATTTTACTATTTTTTGTTCTTGTCATCGTAAATGGTCGGAAAATAAGTTGGTAAAGTTGTTTGTTTATAAATGTCGCCGCAATCGAAATTAATGCATAATCGGTATTATAAAAATGTATTTAATTTTACTAATTTATATGTATTTAGCGGCTGAATTCATTAATAACCAATCCCTTAAAAAATAGGGCTACTATAGATTTCTTTTCTTGATATGTCTCTTTGATAACGTAAGATGGATGCCTGGTGTAGGAATGGCTGTAAGTTAATTAGAATCAGCTGTTTTTTATGGTCATTAAACTACTGTTGTGGAGTGTGAAGAATAGCGATAAAAATTGCAGTATTTATAATTTTAATTTAAATAATTTGCTACCGAATTTATCACACATATTTTTTCATTTAATTGTCAGAATTCATGTTTAAAAAAAATAAATAATAAATAAATATTTCTTACATTCACACCAACTAGCCTAGCCCAAAGTAAGCACTGTAAGGCTTGTGTTATGGATACTAGGGTAACGGATAGACATACATATATGATACATAGATATGCAATATTCATAGAAATATATAAAAACACCCATGACTCAGGTACAAATGTTCATATTCATCATACAAACATCTGCCCCTTCCGGGATTTGAACCCAGGACCGTCGGTGCGAAAGGCAGGATCACTACCGTTGCACCAAACGGTCGTCGAACTCTGTTATTGTATTAAACCTAATAAAAGGACAGAAAACTAAAATAACCCCTTTGGATTTATTACTAATACATAGTGAATGTAGCTACAAATCATAATGTGACTAACTTCACTTTAATCGCCAACAGTAAGTCATATTATAATAAAATACGTGGCAAACAATACCCATCTAATGGTCATTGTACGAAAATTCTTTATGCTCCTCAACAGTTTTTTGGTATTAACTCATTATTTGAAAGTGGAAAAAAGTAAAAGCCTCAGTGAAAACCGGTTAACTCAGAATTCCTCGTTTTCGTATAAAGGAATACTTAAAGTGTTAATTTACTTTGTTTTATCAAACACTTTTTTATCTAATTGGTTTATACACATCAATTAAATTTAATTATTAACAGATTTATTACGAAAATAAGATTTTTATTGACCTTACAACAACTTAAAAAAAAATGTGCTAAACACACATGTCTTATTCAGTTTTATACCTAAGATCAATAATAATTAAATCAAAGGAAATAGTTTTTTTTAACAATGCGAATGGAAGAAGTTTATTGAACTGTCCTATATAAAATTATCAGATGAATTATATTTCTATTTGTACAGTCTTTCTTTAAGGATGTAAACATCGCAGCCGTAACTGAACACGTGGGCCAAACGCGGTTTGTAAATTCACCTTACATAATACTATATAATATAATTAACTTTTCTTTCAATTCAATATTCCGTTTTACTACAAGTGCCATAAATATAATCCTTGTGTTTGGCAGAAAAAAGCGCTTGCGAGCGCTTACCAGCGCTGAAAAAAAAACTAAAGTTTTCGGCCAGGAATCGTTTGCTAACTTCAGTTACGGTGACACAATCCGCCATTTTGCTTATTATCGCTCAGCGATCGCCATTTTTCTTACAAACTTTTTCTTACAGGCTTTTTTTCTGCCATACACAAGGAATGAACCTCCGAACCTGAGACATTAGGGAAACATTTAATATTTATTTACGAACGAAATTTGATGTCGCTAACGATTATCTAACTATAAATAATCGTTAATTTTCTGTTTGCCTTTTGGTTAGCGGTTAGGTGTTATGGTGGCGTCGCATAAGATATTAATGCTAGAAAATTCATGTAAACTAAAATATGGATATATATAATTCTTTTCTCTTCATTAATTACGTTAAAAATTGCTATAATGTACTTAAAACGTGTATTCTGTGCTATTTTACCTCTGTAGTTTAATGGTTGCATACCGGTTTTTATAATGATCGATCGGGTTCGATCCTTGTCGATCAATGTAGAAAATTAACTTTATGATAGTAGCTCTGGTCTGAGCGACTTCAGTCGCTGTTTCGGATTTCCATAACACAATTGTTTCACTATTTACTTCAGAACAACTTAAGTGGTGTTGTTTTATATTTATTTTTATTTATGTGACGTCAGCATTACAGATATATAACTATATTTTAATAATCTACTGACTAAAATTATGATAATTTGTGGGCAACATAGTATTCGCATAATATGAAAGATTTATTTTTAATTTTGTACTTGTTTCGTGGTAGGAGGCTCTTGAAATGTCTTCCTGAGTTAAAGTTTATTTTGATTAATCATATCACAGCTACCTAATAGGCTATTTGACAAATTATTGTCTTTTATTTAGTTGTAAGCATAGATGATGAGTTTCAAAACCGATTTTAATTTAGTTAAATCTTAATATTTTATTGCAAGAAAAGGAATGGAAATAACATATTTATGTAGTTAGCGCCGTATCTAAAATCGAGTGAGTTTGGTGTTTGTTTACTGTCGTATGACGTCATTGAAGCCAGTGTGCGCTATATCGTTCATGATGGCGTTACGGTCAGTTATTTAAACGATTTATATTTTTAACTATTTGTAAACAGATACAGGTAGTAATTAAAAGTAAACTCTTTTGTGAGCTCTATGTGTGACAGTTAATTAAGAATAATTTCAATAAATCAGTCAAATGGCCTATTAATCTAATGAACACTAGTGCTAGTTTCGCAACGGAACTGGCGGCGATAAACACATTTTTTTTTTAACTATTAACATAACATAACTCTAAAATTCTAAATGTGTTTTAGAATTGATTGATTTGTCAATATAAATATTTCGTTTTAATATGGTACGTAAATGTCATAAATATGTTGTTTAATTAAACGTCAAAAATTATAAGTCGAACGTCAAATCTCACGCTTGAGAGAAAATGTAATTCGCAATAAATCGACAGTTGAATTACAAATTAGTCTGATAACATTCCAACAACAAAGAATGTTTCTTTTAGCATAATATTATCCATACACAATCCTGTCGGAGTTAACTTTGTCGAAATTATTTTACTTCATGTAAAATCTTAACATTCTAATAGCAACGTTTATCTATTCTTGTAAGTTTGCAAGAATTAATAAGCATTCTATTAATATTTCGTCGATTATATATAGTTATAAGAAAATAATGTTCTAAAACGACATAATATGTATACAAACAAATATATATATTTTGTATCTGATCTTTTAAAATTGAAATTCCGAATTTTTGGTCAGGTTTATTGTAAGCGAATTTTTCTTATAACCTTCAACGCTTGTTCGTCTATTTTTCTCTCTGAATTTTGTCCTTTTTGTATTCATGTAATACTCATTATAAAATAAGGTTATTAGATTTATTTACGCATGGTGTTACAGGGTAATCGAGTCACTACCCTAAAAATGAATTATTGTTTAATTAACGAATCTACCAACGTACTAAACATTTTGGTATGGCAACACTTTATAAATTTCACATTGTATCAATATAATTGTTTTGGGACCATTGCTGAAATGTCTTGTTTTGATAATATTTAATCGATGATTTTGCAATTGGAAATTGTCTTCTTAGTGGAAATGTTAGCTCGCATCGCCGCATGTATTTTGTAAGCGAAACGAGCTTGTGCACAGTGAAAGCTCTAAGATCTGACGTATTAAAGAATGAGTCGTTGTGTCAAGAGCCTTACTTTGTACATTGTACAAAAGTCACCTTTCTAATGTGTAACCAGCCATAGATTTGCAGATGTAATTAAAATTAGCGTTTAAAATGTTACATGTGATTTATAATTAAAATGTTTATAGGGATCGAGGGAATTATTTTCTCTAGAATAATATTATGTGTATGAATTGATATGGAATAAAGTCATAAATTAACCGTTCTTACATGTTGTTTTCATTTAATTAGCAGTGTGAAGCCCGCACATAGCGACAAACTTATCAGCCATTTTTTGGATAGGCTTTTTTAAAAATAAAGCTTAAATTAATTCTTACTCGATTTCCTTTAAATATGTTATTTTTGTATTATGCCGTAGACCAAATTAGATTATACCTTTCGTTGGCGCAGACCCTAAATTAACGAAATTCCTGAACTGATTCTTATCCCGTAACTTCACACTGCTGTTGTCATTTGATCCGATTATATAATATCCAATAACACATTGGACATCAGATAAAATTTTAAGAAAAAGCCCCAATCTATTTACGTAAGGCCTTTTTTCCTACAATTTTATCTATTTAGGTACGCACATACACCGTACATAGTTCTTAAAACTTTTCAGAGATGGCGTTACATTTCTATTGAAAACATTGTGTAAATTCTTCATGTAACCATGTCTTTAAGTTAGTCAATGTTTGTACATCGGCTTAACAGAAGTATTGAATGACCTGCATCGATATTGCTATAACTGCTTTGTCTCCAGAGATTCTGACTGCGGTGCGAAATATTTAAGCAGAGTGCGACGAAACCACCGACCAATAGAAGTGCTTTATTTTTCAAGCCTAGCGTAGCTATTGGTGGATTTTCTCGTGTACTGCTTAACTATTACTTCTCCAGCTTTAAGGGATTAATGTTGGAAAGAATTCAGTGTCGCCTGAGCTAACTATTTTATATTTTTGCGTCTTGTTTTGGCAGATTATTGAAAGACGTAATTTGATTCAACTGTTGCCAAGTTTATCCATTCCCAATTGCTTAAAAAATATATAACTGGATCTACCCTGCGAAATATTTAAAGTTATGCCTCTTGATTTTATGTCAAAGTAATTAAGAAATAAAAAAATTTTGATAGAATCCCTTCTTAATAAGGTTCTAGTTAAGGTTACTTGAATACTGAAAATAACATATTTTAAGTGCATTAGAATAAAGGCCATTTTCATTTCCTAGAAATGGTATTCTAGGTAGATTTAATGAGCTCTTTAGATGCACATATATCATAATAAACTGCCAATACTTAAATATGAAAATTTCCCTGATATTATTGGTAACTCCAGTAATCTTTACCCCTAATTCAGGTTGAAGTTAGAGATCCTACAGCTAGGCATTTCGCCCGGACCGATTTTGTTTTAAATTTTTTATCTGGTAATTTAGAAAAAATGGTATACTATTTATATTAAATTATCTAACCAAACATAGAAAATTATTCATGTAACAAAAGTTACTAAGTTACTTTTTTTTGTAACAATATAGTATAAAATATTATTTGATAAATTATTATAATAGAAAAATACTAGAAAATCGACTCGGGTCACAAGTGAATTCTCAGGCGGGACCCCGCCTTTTTCTAGTATTTTTCTATTATAATATTTATCTTTATAAGATCGCATTGAAAATGATAAAAATATATAAAAAATGTAAAACAAAAAATAAAATTGTTTTTATGCACGTTCACTACATTGTTATGTTTATGTGAAAACTGAATACCTGTCCCTCTCTAGGCATTCAAATTTTAATACTTCCTAAATTGAAAGTACCACTAAAGAATTATATATTTTGCTGAAAGAAGCTTTTTAAAAAATAACTACTTAGGTATGTTTATTTTAAAGTTTATTGGAAGAATTAGTGTTTTACTTATGAAATACAAGCTACAAATTAGATACATGTTTATAGAATTATACATCACCCTTTAAAAAATCAATTCAATGAGCATACAAAAATGGTACATACAGCATAAAAGTATAGTCTGCATTGGGGTGTTGTTATGCTAAAATAATAATACATTTTGACAGCCGAGCCGAGCAAATTATTGACTGAACCTCCTCTAAAATGTTTGTCAATCGATTATCAATATTAAGTTTAAGGATGGTGTATCACATATACAATTACTTTAAATTCTTCTTAAGTCTGTCTTTGACCAAAGTGAAGTCTTGGCCCATATAATGTAAAAAAATATATAATTGGACCAAGAAACTGGATAAGTGGTAGATCACCCTATTATCATTTAATTGAGAAAGATATTTAGAAGCAAGTTGATCTGTTGTATCTATTTTAAACTTAGATTAAGTTCCCACAACAAAAAGCACAACACCAAAATCAGTTACAAATCAATATTTTACTAGTTACTCTGTTACTACAGAATTCCGTTCAAAGTAAATGAACATCTGCATTGTAAATTATTTCAGTCTGAACTTTCATTAAAGTAATTTAATAAAACAAAACATAACATATTACTTATTTTAGAATGGAGTTATATTAATAGTCAGATCACCCGAAGCACTTTTGCTTCACTTTTTTTATGATGTCACCTGGAGTGAGTTTCCAGTCCAAAGACTTCGGTTCGGGCTCATCATTTTCTTGAGACTGAGACTCAAACATGTCTCTAGAGAGACGTCGCGGGGCTCGCTCAGTGTTGTGTTGTCTTTTGTATCTATTTTCTTGTTTTGGGGAGTTTTTGCATTGCGGCTTAGGCGCCTTCCAATGGGGTTCACTTGTGGGTGGTTTTACGACCACGCTTGGCGGTGAGAAGTATGAGAAGAAAGGGCTAGATACTTTCGGCTCTAATTTTTCTTCGTTTTTCGGTAATTCTAGGAACGAGAAAGTGTAGTCTGCGTCATACACCTGTTCCCTCATGTAGGAAGTGAGGTGAACCCTTGCCTGATTTGGGGAGCATTCCACTCCCCTCTGTCGAGATTCCCGACAATTCTCCTTACAATATAGCACTTGACATTTTCTTACGTTCACTACAAATTCGTGGTACCTCTCTATATTCACGGCACATTTGTAACAAATTGTATCCAAGTAGTCACTGTCCTCGATGACAAGTTTGAGGCATACGAGAATTTTCTCTTTCATATTCGTTCTGCGACAGTAATTTCCAAATAATGACACATTAAAATCAGTTTCCGATAAACACAAACGACAAGATTTACGGGAAATATCCATTATTTTTAATTAATCAACCATCCAACACTTATAAAGAGTTGTAATTAATTAATATAAAGCAGAAGAAAATACACGTATATATTTACGCTTTTCGCGCCAAAGTTTGTCTATGCAGTGTTGCCAATAATAATTTTGAAATTCCGCCGACTTCATTACGAAATTCCGTTAGCAATCCGTTAAATCTCGCAATTTTCTAGCCAGTAAAGTCCGTCGAATTACCAGGTGTAAAATGTAGGTAAATTAAAAGTGAAATAAAAGAATAATTCAAGTTTAATAAAAATTAAGTGCAACAATCCATTAAATCACTTTTAACAAAAAAACGTAAGAACAGTAAGTTTCTGTGTATCTGAACTCTACACAAAACTCACGAATCAAGTAAATAACAATAATATAAAACAAATAAAGAACAATACAAATATGTTTAAAGTGTCACTGAGTTCGCATCATTATTTTGCCTCCTAAAATGTAGGCAAAATAATTTGTCCTGCTTTTGTACGACAATTTCCCTTGTCTATGACAAGGGAAATTCTCGTACATGTATGTCGTAGATAGTGTCTATGGTACATATTATAGTATTTACGCAGAGAGAGTTGACATAATAGAAACTAAAAATCGCTTATATTTGTAAAAAGAATATGTAATTTGAAATATAAAATAAATCTATCATTATTTGAATTATAATTGGAGCAGAGCAAAGCGAAGCTCCCATGGATCAGCTTCAATGGCGCAATGTCTGTTACGCCATAACTTCTAGAGTTCTTAACCAATTTTAATATTTTTTATGGTGAATCAAATCAACTGGTTTAGGACCAGATGGTGACGGAGCCCGAATTTTGAAATTCGCAAAAAAAAATTTTTTTTCTTATTTAGGTATTACGTTCCGCTCCAATATGTGGTGCTAGCGTAGCTTTATGCTTAGCGATTGCATCGCCTAGTCTTTTTTTAAAATCCGCTAATCAATCCGTTAGCCGTCAAAATACTATTTGTTCCGTACTTTCATAGCCCTTATCCGTTTGATATGACGGGAAATCCGTTACGTTGGCTACGCTGTGTCTATGATTGGTTTTGTTTTTTTTGGAGGAGGAGGTAGGTATTATCAGAGCATGTTCAAAACATAAAAATTGTTGGAATTTTTAACTAGTGAATATTGCTGCATTATTCAAAATAGCCAATAAAACAAATGTTGCAAAAATGTAGCCTACATTGGACGGCTTAGTTGAGTCTAATTGTCATTCTATCTAGATTTTATTCCGTAATTTATTATTATTAGAATTGGGCTATTTTAGTTTTCTTTTCTTGATATTACTGTTTGATAACGGAAAATGGATGCCTGGTAATAATAGTAAATAAAGATAAGCTTAACTTTTATTGAGATAATGATAATCCGCTGTTCTTTTATGGTTCCTAAAGTACCTACTGTTATGGAGCGGACAGAATGGAGAGAAAATTGCAGTTTTTTTTGTTTTTTTTTTTTTACTTTTATATTAGTATACATTTGAATAATTTGTTACCGAGTTCATATCACAAATTTTTCAATTTTTTGTCAGAATTCATTTTCGTTTTCTGTTATTATATTAAACCTAAAAGAAGGACAAAAAACTAAAATTATCTATATCTATTTCTCTATAACCATCAATATCCATGTTTTGGTCATTGTACGAAAATTATTTATGCTCCTCAACAACTTTTTGGTAATTAACTCGTGTTAAGAACCTTACTTTGTACATTGTACAAAAGTCACCTTTCTAATCTGTAACCAGCCATAGATTTGCAGATTTTTTATATATTAAAAATGTTTATAGGGATCCAGGGAATTATTTTCTCTAGAATAATATTATGTGTATGAATTAATATGGAATAAAGTCATAAATTAACCGTTCTTACATGTTGTTTTCATTTAATCAGCAGTCTGAAGCATGTGCGGGCAACAAACTTATCTAAGACTTTTTATTTTAATTTGTGCGTTACTATTGACTTTTAAAAGCTAAAAATAAAGCTTAAATTAATTCTTACTTGATTTCGTTAAAATATGTTATTTTGGTATTATGCCGTATAGTAGATAGCACCTCGTTTTTCGCAGGCCCTAAATTTACTGTTGTCATTTGATCCAATGATATGATATCCAATAAAACATTGGATATCATATTATAAAACTGAAAGAAAAATGTCCTACTATATCCTAATGATTCGCTTTGACCTTTTCTGACAATTTTATCTACCTATGTAAGTACGTACACCGTACGTAGTTCTTAAAACTTTTCACAGATGGCATTACTTTTCTATGGAAAATGTGTGTAAATTGTTCACGTGGACATGTCCTCACGTTAGTCAACGACTTACTAGAAGTTTTGAATGACCTGCATCGGCATTCAATTTAAACTGCTTTTTTACCAGAGATTCGGTCGAACTGCGGTGAGAGATATTTAAACAGAGTGCGAGGAAACCACCGACCAATAGGAGTACTTCATTTTTCTATCCTTACGCAGCTATTGGTGGTTTTTCTCGCGTAGTGTTGAAAAAAAAAATTAAAAGGTGATTGTGCATGTATTTTGGTAAACAATCATAATGGCATACTTCTGGGTACCCTAATAATCTTTCTTATAGATTCTTCTTGTTTTGGCAGATTATTGAAAGACGTAATTTGATTTAACTCGCTGGCTAATTTCTCCATGGCCAGCAATGGCTAAAAATATATAACCTAACCTGCGAAGTACCTTTTGATTTTATTTTATGCGAAAGTAATGACGACCGTTTAGTGCAACGCTAGAGATCGTGATCTTGCCTTTTGCACCGTAGGTCGTGGGTTCCAATCCCGGTAGGGGCACACGTTTCTGTGATGAATATGAGCTGTACCTGAGTCGTGGATATTTATATATATAAAACAATTAATATTAAATATCTGTATGTCTATCCGTTACCCAAGTATCCATAAGCCTTACAGTGCTTTCTTTTTGCTAGGCTAATTGGTGTGATTGTTACAAATATTATTATTATATATGTTATTAATAAAGTTCTAGTTTTGGTTATTGGAGCATTGAAAATAACACATTTTCAGTGGATTTGAATAAAGGCCATTTTCATTTCCCTAAAAATAGTAGGTATTCTAGGTTTATAATTTAATGAGCTCTTTAAATGCACAAATATCATCAATAATCAATTGTTCATACTTAAATATGAAAATTTTTCCTGATAGTATTGGTAGCTCCACGCAGTACCTAGTCATTCTCCCCTTATTCAGATTGAACTTGCAGGTCATAGCGCTAGGCCTCTTCTCCTCAACCAGTTTTGTCTTAATTCTATTATCAATCGAGAAAAATTGGTACTTACACTGTGATAGGTTAATAGTTTGTAGAATCCATATATATCATTCGTCTAATTTATATCAATAAGATGTAATGAAACGAAATTATTTTAAAAATTTTATTTAGGTGTTCTTTTGTTTATAACAACTGAAAATTAACACACGCTAAGTATTATAAATTCGTAGCAAAGCTATGATCTTCATAATTATCGGCTATGGAGAATAGTCTATTACTATAACTATCGGTTACTTTATTGGGCAGGGCTTGTTCCGTTGGAAACAATGTCATTATTGTTTTGTGCGCAAAAAAATATATATTTCAAAATAGGAACTTACTTTTAAAACAAAACAGTGTTATTTATAATTATTATAAATTATCTAACAGAACATAGAAATTATTCATGTAACAAATGTAACTTTCTCATTTTTTTGTAACAATATTACAAAAAATTCTGAGAATATAACATTATTTGTTTTGAAACATATTGAGTTCATTGTTATGTTTATGTAAAATCTGAATACCTGTCCCTCTCTATGCATACAAACTTTAAATCTCTATTTATTGAAAGTACCACTAGAGAATTACATTTGCTGAAAAAAGCTTTTAAAAAAATAACTAGGTATGTTTATTTTGAAGTGTATTGGAAGGATGAGAACTGGACTTATGGCTATAAATTAGATACAGGTTAAGTTAATTAGATCACCCTTTTAAAAATTAATTCAGTGAGCGCACAAAAAATGGAAGGTACAGCATAAAAGTATAGTCTGCATTAGGATATGTTGTTATGTCAAAAATAATAAATTTTAACAGCCACAAAAGAAAGATGGTGCAAGTTTTGTAGCTGTCATATTAAAGAACAAATTGTTAAATCAACCTCTTCTAAGATATTTGTCAATAGTTTTCAAAAATTTAAATTTTAGGGTGGTGTGTTCATAAAATTTTTTTTTATGAATTCATTAAATTTTTATTGACATGTGTCTTATAAGTCTTAAGTTTGTTTCTTTTAACAGAGTGAAGACTTGTCTTTACTACTTTGGTAAAAGAAACTTATGTGTGTGAAAGATGTTTAGAAGCAGGTTGATCTGTTGTATCTATTTTAAACTTACATTAAGTTGCCACGCTAAAATGCACCAACTAAAGCGCAACAACCGCAAAACCAGTTACGAATCAATATTTTTCTAGTTACCCTGTTACTACAGAATTCCATTCAAAGTACATGAACATATTTATTATAAATTATTTCACAGTCTGAACTTTCATTAAAGTAATTTAACATAACAAAACATAACATATTACTTATATTAGAATGGAGTTATATTAATAGTCGGATCGCCCGAAGCACTTTTGCTTCACTCTTTTTATGATGTTGTCACCTGGAGTGAGTTTCCAGTCCAAAGACTTCGGTTCGGTCATATCATTTTCTTGAGACTGAGACTCAAACATGTCTCTAGAGAGACGTCGCGGGGCTCGCTCAGTTTTGTGTTGTCTTTTGTATCTATTTTCTTGTTTTGGAGAGTTTTTGCATTGCGGCTTAGGCATCTTCCATTGGGGTTCACTAGTAGGTGGTTTTACGACCACGCTTGGCGGCGAAAAGTATGAAAAGAACGTGCTAGATACTTTCGGCTCTAATTTTTCTTCGTTTGTCGGCATTTCTAGGAACGAGAAAGTGTAGTCTGCGTCATACACCTGTTCCCTCATGTAGGAAGTGACGTGAACCCTTGTCTGATTTGGGGAGCATTCCACTCCCCTCTGCCGAGATTCCCGACAATTCTCCTTACAATATAGCACTTGACATTTTCTTACATTCACTACAAATTCGTGGTACCTCTCTATATTCACGGCACATTTGTAACAAATTGTATCCAAGTAGTCACTGTCCTCGATGACAAGTTTGAGGCATACGAGAATTTTCTCTTTCATATTCGTTCTGCGACAGTAATTTCCAAATAATGACACATTAAAATCAGTTTCCGATAAACACAAACGACAAGATTTACGGGAAATATCCATTATTTTTAATTAATCAACCATCCAACACTTATAAAGAGTTGTAATTAATTAATATAAAGCAGAAGAAAATACACGTATATATTTACGCTTTTCGCGCCAAAGTTTGTCTATGCAGTGTTGCCAATAATAATTTTGAAATTCCGCCGACTTCATTACGAAATTCCGTTAGCAATCCGTTAAATCTCGCAATTTTCTAGCCAGTAAAGTCCGTCGAATTACCAGGTGTAAAATGTAGGTAAATTAAAAGTGAAATAAAAGAATAATTCAAGTTTAATAAAAATTAAGTGCAACAATCCATTAAATCACTTTTAACAAAAAAACGTAAGAACAGTAAGTTTCTGTGTATCTGAACTCTACACAAAACTCACGAATCAAGTAAATAACAATAATATAAAACAAATAAAGAACAATACAAATATGTTTAAAGTGTCACTGAGTTCGCATCATTATTTTGCCTCCTAAAATGTAGGCAAAATAATTTGTCCTGCTTTTGTACGACAATTTCCCTTGTCTATGACAAGGGAAATTCTCGTACATGTATGTCGTAGATAGTGTCTATGGTACATATTATAGTATTTACGCAGAGAGAGTTGACATAATAGAAACTAAAAATCGCTTATATTTGTAAAAAGAATATGTAATTTGAAATATAAAATAAATCTATCATTATTTGAATTATAATTGGAGCAGAGCAAAGCGAAGCTCCCATGGATCAGCTTCAATGGCGCAATGTCTGTTACGCCATAACTTCTAGAGTTCTTAACCAATTTTAATATTTTTTATGGTGAATCAAATCAACTGGTTTAGGACCAGATGGTGACGGAGCCCGAATTTTGAAATTCGCAAAAAAAAATTTTTTTTCTTATTTAGGTATTATGTTCCGCTCCAATATGTGGTGCTAGCGTAGCTTTATGCTTAGCGATTGCATCGCCTAGTCTTTTTTTAAAATCCGCTAATCAATCCGTTAGCCGTCAAAATACTATTTGTTCCGTACTTTCATAGCCCTTATCCGTTTGATATGACGGGAAATCCGTTACGTTGGCTACGCTGTGTCTATGATTGGTTTTGTTTTTTTTGGAGGAGGAGGTAGGTATTATCAGAGCATGTTCAAAACATAAAAATTGTTGGAATTTTTAACTAGTGAATATTGCTGCATTATTCAAAATAGCCAATAAAACAAATGTTGCAAAAATGTAGCCTACATTGGACGGCTTAGTTGAGTCTAATTGTCATTCTATCTAGATTTTATTCCGTAATTTATTATTATTAGAATTGGGCTATTTTAGTTTTCTTTTCTTGATATTACTGTTTGATAACGGAAAATGGATGCCTGGTAATAATAGTAAATAAAGATAAGCTTAACTTTTATTGAGATAATGATAATCCGCTGTTCTTTTATGGTTCCTAAAGTACCTACTGTTATGGAGCGGACAGAATGGAGAGAAAATTGCAGTTTTTTTTGTTTTTTTTTTTTTTACTTTTATATTAGTATACATTTGAATAATTTGTTACCGAGTTCATATCACAAATTTTTCAATTTTTTGTCAAAATTCATTTTCGTTTTCTGTTATTATATTAAACCTAAAAGAAGGACAAAAAACTAAAATTATCTATATCTATTTCTCTATAACCATCAATATCCATGTTTTGGTCATTGTACGAAAATTATTTATGCTCCTCAACAACTTTTTGGTAATTAACTCGTGTTAAGAACCTTACTTTGTACATTGTACAAAAGTCACCTTTCTAATCTGTAACCATCCATAGATTTGCAGATTTTTTATATATTAAAAATGTTTATAGGGATCCAGGGAATTATTTTCTCTAGAATAATATTATGTGTATGAATTAATATGGAATAAAGTCATAAATTAACCGTTCTTACATGTTGTTTTCATTTAATCAGCAGTCTGAAGCATGTGCGGGCAACAAACTTATCTAAGACTTTTTATTTTAATTTGTGCGTTACTATTGACTTTTAAAAGCTAAAAATAAAGCTTAAATTAATTCTTACTTGATTTCGTTAAAATATGTTATTTTGGTATTATGCCGTATAGTAGATAGCACCTCGTTTTTCGCAGGCCCTAAATTTACTGTTGTCATTTGATCCAATGATATGATATCCAATAAAACATTGGATATCATATTATAAAACTGAAAGAAAAATGTCCTACTATATCCTAATGATTCGCTTTGACCTTTTCTGACAATTTTATCTACCTATGTAAGTACGTACACCGTACGTAGTTCTTAAAACTTTTCACAGATGGCATTACTTTTCTATGGAAAATGTGTGTAAATTGTTCACGTGGACATGTCCTCACGTTAGTCAACGACTTACTAGAAGTTTTGAATGACCTGCATCGGCATTCAATTTAAACTGCTTTTTTACCAGAGATTCGGTCGAACTGCGGTGAGAGATATTTAAACAGAGTGCGAGGAAACCACCGACCAATAGGAGTACTTCATTTTTCTATCCTTACGCAGCTATTGGTGGTTTTTCTCGCGTAGTGTTGAAAAAAAAAATTAAAAGGTGATTGTGCATGTATTTTGGTAAACAATCATAATGGCATACTTCTGGGTACCCTAATAATCTTTCTTATAGATTCTTCTTGTTTTGGCAGATTATTGAAAGACGTAATTTGATTTAACTCGCTGGCTAATTTCTCCATGGCCAGCAATGGCTAAAAATATATAACCTAACCTGCGAAGTACCTTTTGATTTTATTTTATGCGAAAGTAATGACGACCGTTTAGTGCAACGCTAGAGATCGTGATCTTGCCTTTTGCACCGTAGGTCGTGGGTTCCAATCCCGGTAGGGGCACACGTTTCTGTGATGAATATGAGCTGTACCTGAGTCGTGGATATTTATATATATAAAACAATTAATATTAAATATCTGTATGTCTATCCGTTACCCAAGTATCCATAAGCCTTACAGTGCTTTCTTTTTGCTAGGCTAATTGGTGTGATTGTTACAAATATTATTATTATATATGTTATTAATAAAGTTCTAGTTTTGGTTATTGGAGCATTGAAAATAACACATTTTCAGTGGATTTGAATAAAGGCCATTTTCATTTCCCTAAAAATAGTAGGTATTCTAGGTTTATAATTTAATGAGCTCTTTAAATGCACAAATATCATCAATAATCAATTGTTCATACTTAAATATGAAAATTTTTCCTGATAGTATTGGTAGCTCCACGCAGTACCTAGTCATTCTCCCCTTATTCAGATTGAACTTGCAGGTCATAGCGCTAGGCCTCTTCTCCTCAACCAGTTTTGTCTTAATTCTATTATCAATCGAGAAAAATTGGTACTTACACTGTGATAGGTTAATAGTTTGTAGAATCCATATATATCATTCGTCTAATTTATATCAATAAGATGTAATGAAACGAAATTATTTTAAAAATTTTATTTAGGTGTTCTTTTGTTTATAACAACTGAAAATTAACACACGCTAAGTATTATAAATTCGTAGCAAAGCTATGATCTTCATAATTATCGGCTATGGAGAATAGTCTATTACTATAACTATCGGTTACTTTATTGGGCAGGGCTTGTTCCGTTGGAAACAATGTCATTATTGTTTTGTGCGCAAAAAAATATATATTTCAAAATAGGAACTTACTTTTAAAACAAAACAGTGTTATTTATAATTATTATAAATTATCTAACAGAACATAGAAATTATTCATGTAACAAATGTAACTTTCTCATTTTTTTGTAACAATATTACAAAAAATTCTGAGAATATAACATTATTTGTTTTGAAACATATTGAGTTCATTGTTATGTTTATGTAAAATCTGAATACCTGTCCCTCTCTATGCATACAAACTTTAAATCTCTATTTATTGAAAGTACCACTAGAGAATTACATTTGCTGAAAAAAGCTTTTAAAAAAATAACTAGGTATGTTTATTTTGAAGTGTATTGGAAGGATGAGAACTGGACTTATGGCTATAAATTAGATACAGGTTAAGTTAATTAGATCACCCTTTTAAAAATTAATTCAGTGAGCGCACAAAAAATGGAAGGTACAGCATAAAAGTATAGTCTGCATTAGGATATGTTGTTATGTCAAAAATAATAAATTTTAACAGCCACAAAAGAAAGATGGTGCAAGTTTTGTAGCTGTCATATTAAAGAACAAATTGTTAAATCAACCTCTTCTAAGATATTTGTCAATAGTTTTCAAAAATTTAAATTTTAGGGTGGTGTGTTCATAAAATTTTTTTTTATGAATTCATTAAATTTTTATTGACATGTGTCTTATAAGTCTTAAGTTTGTTTCTTTTAACAGAGTGAAGACTTGTCTTTACTACTTTGGTAAAAGAAACTTATGTGTGTGAAAGATGTTTAGAAGCAGGTTGATCTGTTGTATCTATTTTAAACTTACATTAAGTTGCCACGCTAAAATGCACCAACTAAAGCGCAACAACCGCAAAACCAGTTACGAATCAATATTTTTCTAGTTACCCTGTTACTACAGAATTCCATTCAAAGTACATGAACATATTTATTATAAATTATTTCACAGTCTGAACTTTCATTAAAGTAATTTAACATAACAAAACATAACATATTACTTATATTAGAATGGAGTTATATTAATAGTCGGATCGCCCGAAGCACTTTTGCTTCACTCTTTTTATGATGTTGTCACCTGGAGTGAGTTTCCAGTCCAAAGACTTCGGTTCGGTCATATCATTTTCTTGAGACTGAGACTCAAACATGTCTCTAGAGAGACGTCGCGGGGCTCGCTCAGTTTTGTGTTGTCTTTTGTATCTATTTTCTTGTTTTGGAGAGTTTTTGCATTGCGGCTTAGGCATCTTCCATTGGGGTTCACTAGTAGGTGGTTTTACGACCACGCTTGGCGGCGAAAAGTATGAAAAGAACGTGCTAGATACTTTCGGCTCTAATTTTTCTTCGTTTGTCGGCATTTCTAGGAACGAGAAAGTGTAGTCTGCGTCATACACCTGTTCCCTCATGTAGGAAGTGACGTGAACCCTTGTCTGATTTGGGGAGCATTCCACTCCCCTCTGCCGAGATTCCCGACAATTCTCCTTACAATATAGCACTTGACATTTTCTTACATTCACTACAAATTCGTGGTACCTCTCTATATTCACGGCACATTTGTAACAAATTGTATCCAAGTAGTCACTGTCCTCGATGACAAGTTTGAGGCATACGAGAATTTTCTCTTTCATATTCGTTCTGCGACAGTAATTTCCAAATAATGACACATTAAAATCAGTTTCCGATAAACACAAACGACAAGATTTACGGGAAATATCCATTATTTTTAATTAATCAACCATCCAACACTTATAAAGAGTTGTAATTAATTAATATAAAGCAGAAGAAAATACACGTATATATTTACGCTTTTCGCGCCAAAGTTTGTCTATGCAGTGTTGCCAATAATAATTTTGAAATTCCGCCGACTTCATTACGAAATTCCGTTAGCAATCCGTTAAATCTCGCAATTTTCTAGCCAGTAAAGTCCGTCGAATTACCAGGTGTAAAATGTAGGTAAATTAAAAGTGAAATAAAAGAATAATTCAAGTTTAATAAAAATTAAGTGCAACAATCCATTAAATCACTTTTAACAAAAAAACGTAAGAACAGTAAGTTTCTGTGTATCTGAACTCTACACAAAACTCACGAATCAAGTAAATAACAATAATATAAAACAAATAAAGAACAATACAAATATGTTTAAAGTGTCACTGAGTTCGCATCATTATTTTGCCTCCTAAAATGTAGGCAAAATAATTTGTCCTGCTTTTGTACGACAATTTCCCTTGTCTATGACAAGGGAAATTCTCGTACATGTATGTCGTAGATAGTGTCTATGGTACATATTATAGTATTTACGCAGAGAGAGTTGACATAATAGAAACTAAAAATCGCTTATATTTGTAAAAAGAATATGTAATTTGAAATATAAAATAAATCTATCATTATTTGAATTATAATTGGAGCAGAGCAAAGCGAAGCTCCCATGGATCAGCTTCAATGGCGCAATGTCTGTTACGCCATAACTTCTAGAGTTCTTAACCAATTTTAATATTTTTTATGGTGAATCAAATCAACTGGTTTAGGACCAGATGGTGACGGAGCCCGAATTTTGAAATTCGCAAAAAAAAATTTTTTTTCTTATTTAGGTATTATGTTCCGCTCCAATATGTGGTGCTAGCGTAGCTTTATGCTTAGCGATTGCATCGCCTAGTCTTTTTTTAAAATCCGCTAATCAATCCGTTAGCCGTCAAAATACTATTTGTTCCGTACTTTCATAGCCCTTATCCGTTTGATATGACGGGAAATCCGTTACGTTGGCTACGCTGTGTCTATGATTGGTTTTGTTTTTTTTGGAGGAGGAGGTAGGTATTATCAGAGCATGTTCAAAACATAAAAATTGTTGGAATTTTTAACTAGTGAATATTGCTGCATTATTCAAAATAGCCAATAAAACAAATGTTGCAAAAATGTAGCCTACATTGGACGGCTTAGTTGAGTCTAATTGTCATTCTATCTAGATTTTATTCCGTAATTTATTATTATTAGAATTGGGCTATTTTAGTTTTCTTTTCTTGATATTACTGTTTGATAACGGAAAATGGATGCCTGGTAATAATAGTAAATAAAGATAAGCTTAACTTTTATTGAGATAATGATAATCCGCTGTTCTTTTATGGTTCCTAAAGTACCTACTGTTATGGAGCGGACAGAATGGAGAGAAAATTGCAGTTTTTTTTGTTTTTTTTTTTTTACTTTTATATTAGTATACATTTGAATAATTTGTTACCGAGTTCATATCACAAATTTTTCAATTTTTTGTCAGAATTCATTTTCGTTTTCTGTTATTATATTAAACCTAAAAGAAGGACAAAAAACTAAAATTATCTATATCTATTTCTCTATAACCATCAATATCCATGTTTTGGTCATTGTACGAAAATTATTTATGCTCCTCAACAACTTTTTGGTAATTAACTCGTGTTAAGAACCTTACTTTGTACATTGTACAAAAGTCACCTTTCTAATCTGTAACCAGCCATAGATTTGCAGATTTTTTATATATTAAAAATGTTTATAGGGATCCAGGGAATTATTTTCTCTAGAATAATATTATGTGTATGAATTAATATGGAATAAAGTCATAAATTAACCGTTCTTACATGTTGTTTTCATTTAATCAGCAGTCTGAAGCATGTGCGGGCAACAAACTTATCTAAGACTTTTTATTTTAATTTGTGCGTTACTATTGACTTTTAAAAGCTAAAAATAAAGCTTAAATTAATTCTTACTTGATTTCGTTAAAATATGTTATTTTGGTATTATGCCGTATAGTAGATAGCACCTCGTTTTTCGCAGGCCCTAAATTTACTGTTGTCATTTGATCCAATGATATGATATCCAATAAAACATTGGATATCATATTATAAAACTGAAAGAAAAATGTCCTACTATATCCTAATGATTCGCTTTGACCTTTTCTGACAATTTTATCTACCTATGTAAGTACGTACACCGTACGTAGTTCTTAAAACTTTTCACAGATGGCATTACTTTTCTATGGAAAATGTGTGTAAATTGTTCACGTGGACATGTCCTCACGTTAGTCAACGACTTACTAGAAGTTTTGAATGACCTGCATCGGCATTCAATTTAAACTGCTTTTTTACCAGAGATTCGGTCGAACTGCGGTGAGAGATATTTAAACAGAGTGCGAGGAAACCACCGACCAATAGGAGTACTTCATTTTTCTATCCTTACGCAGCTATTGGTGGTTTTTCTCGCGTAGTGTTGAAAAAAAAAATTAAAAGGTGATTGTGCATGTATTTTGGTAAACAATCATAATGGCATACTTCTGGGTACCCTAATAATCTTTCTTATAGATTCTTCTTGTTTTGGCAGATTATTGAAAGACGTAATTTGATTTAACTCGCTGGCTAATTTCTCCATGGCCAGCAATGGCTAAAAATATATAACCTAACCTGCGAAGTACCTTTTGATTTTATTTTATGCGAAAGTAATGACGACCGTTTAGTGCAACGCTAGAGATCGTGATCTTGCCTTTTGCACCGTAGGTCGTGGGTTCCAATCCCGGTAGGGGCACACGTTTCTGTGATGAATATGAGCTGTACCTGAGTCGTGGATATTTATATATATAAAACAATTAATATTAAATATCTGTATGTCTATCCGTTACCCAAGTATCCATAAGCCTTACAGTGCTTTCTTTTTGCTAGGCTAATTGGTGTGATTGTTACAAATATTATTATTATATATGTTATTAATAAAGTTCTAGTTTTGGTTATTGGAGCATTGAAAATAACACATTTTCAGTGGATTTGAATAAAGGCCATTTTCATTTCCCTAAAAATAGTAGGTATTCTAGGTTTATAATTTAATGAGCTCTTTAAATGCACAAATATCATCAATAATCAATTGTTCATACTTAAATATGAAAATTTTTCCTGATAGTATTGGTAGCTCCACGCAGTACCTAGTCATTCTCCCCTTATTCAGATTGAACTTGCAGGTCATAGCGCTAGGCCTCTTCTCCTCAACCAGTTTTGTCTTAATTCTATTATCAATCGAGAAAAATTGGTACTTACACTGTGATAGGTTAATAGTTTGTAGAATCCATATATATCATTCGTCTAATTTATATCAATAAGATGTAATGAAACGAAATTATTTTAAAAATTTTATTTAGGTGTTCTTTTGTTTATAACAACTGAAAATTAACACACGCTAAGTATTATAAATTCGTAGCAAAGCTATGATCTTCATAATTATCGGCTATGGAGAATAGTCTATTACTATAACTATCGGTTACTTTATTGGGCAGGGCTTGTTCCGTTGGAAACAATGTCATTATTGTTTTGTGCGCAAAAAAATATATATTTCAAAATAGGAACTTACTTTTAAAACAAAACAGTGTTATTTATAATTATTATAAATTATCTAACAGAACATAGAAATTATTCATGTAACAAATGTAACTTTCTCATTTTTTTGTAACAATATTACAAAAAATTCTGAGAATATAACATTATTTGTTTTGAAACATATTGAGTTCATTGTTATGTTTATGTAAAATCTGAATACCTGTCCCTCTCTATGCATACAAACTTTAAATCTCTATTTATTGAAAGTACCACTAGAGAATTACATTTGCTGAAAAAAGCTTTTAAAAAAATAACTAGGTATGTTTATTTTGAAGTGTATTGGAAGGATGAGAACTGGACTTATGGCTATAAATTAGATACAGGTTAAGTTAATTAGATCACCCTTTTAAAAATTAATTCAGTGAGCGCACAAAAAATGGAAGGTACAGCATAAAAGTATAGTCTGCATTAGGATATGTTGTTATGTCAAAAATAATAAATTTTAACAGCCACAAAAGAAAGATGGTGCAAGTTTTGTAGCTGTCATATTAAAGAACAAATTGTTAAATCAACCTCTTCTAAGATATTTGTCAATAGTTTTCAAAAATTTAAATTTTAGGGTGGTGTGTTCATAAAAATTTTTTTTATGAATTCATTAAATTTTTATTGACATGTGTCTTATAAGTCTTAAGTTTGTTTCTTTTAACAGAGTGAAGACTTGTCTTTACTACTTTGGTAAAAGAAACTTATGTGTGTGAAAGATGTTTAGAAGCAGGTTGATCTGTTGTATCTATTTTAAACTTACATTAAGTTGCCACGCTAAAATGCACCAACTAAAGCGCAACAACCGCAAAACCAGTTACGAATCAATATTTTTCTAGTTACCCTGTTACTACAGAATTCCATTCAAAGTACATGAACATATTTATTATAAATTATTTCACAGTCTGAACTTTCATTAAAGTAATTTAACATAACAAAACATAACATATTACTTATATTAGAATGGAGTTATATTAATAGTCGGATCGCCCGAAGCACTTTTGCTTCACTCTTTTTATGATGTTGTCACCTGGAGTGAGTTTCCAGTCCAAAGACTTCGGTTCGGTCATATCATTTTCTTGAGACTGAGACTCAAACATGTCTCTAGAGAGACGTCGCGGGGCTCGCTCAGTTTTGTGTTGTCTTTTGTATCTATTTTCTTGTTTTGGAGAGTTTTTGCATTGCGGCTTAGGCATCTTCCATTGGGGTTCACTAGTAGGTGGTTTTACGACCACGCTTGGCGGCGAAAAGTATGAAAAGAACGTGCTAGATACTTTCGGCTCTAATTTTTCTTCGTTTGTCGGCATTTCTAGGAACGAGAAAGTGTAGTCTGCGTCATACACCTGTTCCCTCATGTAGGAAGTGACGTGAACCCTTGTCTGATTTGGGGAGCATTCCACTCCCCTCTGCCGAGATTCCCGACAATTCTCCTTACAATATAGCACTTGACATTTTCTTACATTCACTACAAATTCGTGGTACCTCTCTATATTCACGGCACATTTGTAACAAATTGTATCCAAGTAGTCACTGTCCTCGATGACAAGTTTGAGGCATACGAGAATTTTCTCTTTCATATTCGTTCTGCGACAGTAATTTCCAAATAATGACACATTAAAATCAGTTTCCGATAAACACAAACGACAAGATTTACGGGAAATATCCATTATTTTTAATTAATCAACCATCCAACACTTATAAAGAGTTGTAATTAATTAATATAAAGCAGAAGAAAATACACGTATATATTTACGCTTTTCGCGCCAAAGTTTGTCTATGCAGTGTTGCCAATAATAATTTTGAAATTCCGCCGACTTCATTACGAAATTCCGTTAGCAATCCGTTAAATCTCGCAATTTTCTAGCCAGTAAAGTCCGTCGAATTACCAGGTGTAAATTGTAGGTAAATTAAAAGTGAAATAAAAGAATAATTCAAGTTTAATAAAAATTAAGTGCAACAATCCATTAAATCACTTTTAACAAAAAAACGTAAGAACAGTAAGTTTCTGTGTATCTGAACTCTACACAAAACTCACGAATCAAGTAAATAACAATAATATAAAACAAATAAAGAACAATACAAATATGTTTAAAGTGTCACTGAGTTCGCATCATTATTTTGCCTCCTAAAATGTAGGCAAAATAATTTGTCCTGCTTTTGTACGACAATTTCCCTTGTCTATGACAAGGGAAATTCTCGTACATGTATGTCGTAGATAGTGTCTATGGTACATATTATAGTATTTACGCAGAGAGAGTTGACATAATAGAAACTAAAAATCGCTTTTATTTGTAAAAAGAATATGTAATTTGAAATATAAAATAAATCTATCATTATTTGAATTATAATTGGAGCAGAGCGAAGCGAAGCTCCCATGGATCAGCTTCAATGGCGCAATGTCTGTTACGCCATAACTTCTAGAGTTCTTAACCAATTTTAATATTTTTTATGGTGAATCAAATCAACTGGTTTAGGACCAGATGGTGACGGAGCCCGAATTTTGAAATTCGCAAAAAAAAAATTTTTTTCTTATTTAGGTATTACGTTCCGCTCCAATATGTGGTGCTAGCGTAGCTTTATGCTTAGCGATTGCATCGCCTAGTCTTTTTTTTAAATCCGCTAATCAATCCGTTAGCCGTCAAAATACTATTTGTTCCGTACTTTCATAGCCCTAATCCGTTTGATATGACGGGAAATCCGTTACGTTGGCTACGCTGTGTCTATGATTGGTTTTGTTTTTTTTGGAGGAGGAGGTAGGTATTATCAGAGCATGTTCAAAACATAAAAATTGTTGGAATTTTTAACTAGTGAATATTGCTGCATTATTCAAAATAGCCAATAAAACAAATGTTGCAAAAATGTAGCCTACATTGGACGGCTTAGTTGAGTCTAATTGTCATTCTATCTAGATTTTATTCCGTAATTTATTATTATTAGAATTGGGCTATTGACGTGACAACGTCTTAAATTAGGTTGCGGCTGGGAGTCACTTATGAAAAAGTGTAACGCTCGGTAACGTTACGATGAGTCACCGAACGAGAGAGAGGCCCGCCGAATGCCTTGCGTCTCTCTCCCACTCAACTATATATGCGCTTACAATGAGAGCGAGTGAGAGGCACGCGTCCCTTCCACTCGGGCATGGTTAGCCCGCCTAAGAGCGAGAGAGACAGACATAAAAAGTGGAAGGGACGCGTGCCTATAAATTAATGTTTTAAATATAATTCTTTGTATAAATAAATGTTTTAAATTGTTACTATTATTTCATCCTTCTTCCTACTATACGAATGAATATTCACATTAAAATTATTTTACCACTCAAAGTCGTTGTCACGTAAAACTTTCGCCCGTATACCGACTTTACAGGCAACCAACCAGTTTTTTTTTAGTTTTCTTTTCTTGATATTACTGTTTGATAACGGAAAATGGATGCCTGGTAATAATAGTAAATAAAGATAAGCTTAACTTTTATTGAGATAATGATAATCCGCTGTTCTTTTATGGTTCCTAAAGTACCTACTGTTATGGAGCGGACAGAATGGAGAGAAAATTGCAGTTTTTTTTGTTTTTTTTTTTTTTACTTTTATATTAGTATACATTTGAATAATTTGTTACCGAGTTCATATCACAAATTTTTCAATTTTTTGTCAGAATTCATTTTCGTTTTCTGTTATTATATTAAACCTAAAAGAAGGACAAAAAACTAAAATTATCTATATCTATTTCTCTATAACCATCAATATCCATGTTTTGGTCATTGTACGAAAATTATTTATGCTCCTCAACAACTTTTTGGTAATTAACTCGTGTTAAGAACCTTACTTTGTACATTGTACAAAAGTCACCTTTCTAATCTGTAACCAGCCATAGATTTGCAGATTTTTTATATATTAAAAATGTTTATAGGGATCCAGGGAATTATTTTCTCTAGAATAATATTATGTGTATGAATTAATATGGAATAAAGTCATAAATTAACCGTTCTTACATGTTGTTTTCATTTAATCAGCAGTCTGAAGCATGTGCGGGCAACAAACTTATCTAAGACTTTTTATTTTAATTTGTGCGTTACTATTGACTTTTAAAAGCTAAAAATAAAGCTTAAATTAATTCTTACTTGATTTCGTTAAAATATGTTATTTTGGTATTATGCCGTATAGTAGATAGCACCTCGTTTTTCGCAGGCCCTAAATTTACTGTTGTCATTTGATCCAATGATATGATATCCAATAAAACATTGGATATCATATTATAAAACTGAAAGAAAAATGTCCTACTATATCCTAATGATTCGCTTTGACCTTTTCTGACAATTTTATCTACCTATGTAAGTACGTACACCGTACGTAGTTCTTAAAACTTTTCACAGATGGCATTACTTTTCTATGGAAAATGTGTGTAAATTGTTCACGTGGACATGTCCTCACGTTAGTCAACGACTTACTAGAAGTTTTGAATGACCTGCATCGGCATTCAATTTAAACTGCTTTTTTACCAGAGATTCGGTCGAACTGCGGTGAGAGATATTTAAACAGAGTGCGAGGAAACCACCGACCAATAGGAGTACTTCATTTTTCTATCCTTACGCAGCTATTGGTGGTTTTTCTCGCGTAGTGTTGAAAAAAAAAATTAAAAGGTGATTGTGCATGTATTTTGGTAAACAATCATAATGGCATACTTCTGGGTACCCTAATAATCTTTCTTATAGATTCTTCTTGTTTTGGCAGATTATTGAAAGACGTAATTTGATTTAACTCGCTGGCTAATTTCTCCATGGCCAGCAATGGCTAAAAATATATAACCTAACCTGCGAAGTACCTTTTGATTTTATTTTATGCGAAAGTAATGACGACCGTTTAGTGCAACGCTAGAGATCGTGATCTTGCCTTTTGCACCGTAGGTCGTGGGTTCCAATCCCGGTAGGGGCACACGTTTCTGTGATGAATATGAGCTGTACCTGAGTCGTGGATATTTATATATATAAAACAATTAATATTAAATATCTGTATGTCTATCCGTTACCCAAGTATCCATAAGCCTTACAGTGCTTTCTTTTTGCTAGGCTAATTGGTGTGATTGTTACAAATATTATTATTATATATGTTATTAATAAAGTTCTAGTTTTGGTTATTGGAGCATTGAAAATAACACATTTTCAGTGGATTTGAATAAAGGCCATTTTCATTTCCCTAAAAATAGTAGGTATTCTAGGTTTATAATTTAATGAGCTCTTTAAATGCACAAATATCATCAATAATCAATTGTTCATACTTAAATATGAAAATTTTTCCTGATAGTATTGGTAGCTCCACGCAGTACCTAGTCATTCTCCCCTTATTCAGATTGAACTTGCAGGTCATAGCGCTAGGCCTCTTCTCCTCAACCAGTTTTGTCTTAATTCTATTATCAATCGAGAAAAATTGGTACTTACACTGTGATAGGTTAATAGTTTGTAGAATCCATATATATCATTCGTCTAATTTATATCAATAAGATGTAATGAAACGAAATTATTTTAAAAATTTTATTTAGGTGTTCTTTTGTTTATAACAACTGAAAATTAACACACGCTAAGTATTATAAATTCGTAGCAAAGCTATGATCTTCATAATTATCGGCTATGGAGAATAGTCTATTACTATAACTATCGGTTACTTTATTGGGCAGGGCTTGTTCCGTTGGAAACAATGTCATTATTGTTTTGTGCGCAAAAAAATATATATTTCAAAATAGGAACTTACTTTTAAAACAAAACAGTGTTATTTATAATTATTATAAATTATCTAACAGAACATAGAAATTATTCATGTAACAAATGTAACTTTCTCATTTTTTTGTAACAATATTACAAAAAATTCTGAGAATATAACATTATTTGTTTTGAAACATATTGAGTTCATTGTTATGTTTATGTAAAATCTGAATACCTGTCCCTCTCTATGCATACAAACTTTAAATCTCTATTTATTGAAAGTACCACTAGAGAATTACATTTGCTGAAAAAAGCTTTTAAAAAAATAACTAGGTATGTTTATTTTGAAGTGTATTGGAAGGATGAGAACTGGACTTATGGCTATAAATTAGATACAGGTTAAGTTAATTAGATCACCCTTTTAAAAATTAATTCAGTGAGCGCACAAAAAATGGAAGGTACAGCATAAAAGTATAGTCTGCATTAGGATATGTTGTTATGTCAAAAATAATAAATTTTAACAGCCACAAAAGAAAGATGGTGCAAGTTTTGTAGCTGTCATATTAAAGAACAAATTGTTAAATCAACCTCTTCTAAGATATTTGTCAATAGTTTTCAAAAATTTAAATTTTAGGGTGGTGTGTTCATAAAAATTTTTTTTATGAATTCATTAAATTTTTATTGACATGTGTCTTATAAGTCTTAAGTTTGTTTCTTTTAACAGAGTGAAGACTTGTCTTTACTACTTTGGTAAAAGAAACTTATGTGTGTGAAAGATGTTTAGAAGCAGGTTGATCTGTTGTATCTATTTTAAACTTACATTAAGTTGCCACGCTAAAATGCACCAACTAAAGCGCAACAACCGCAAAACCAGTTACGAATCAATATTTTTCTAGTTACCCTGTTACTACAGAATTCCATTCAAAGTACATGAACATATTTATTATAAATTATTTCACAGTCTGAACTTTCATTAAAGTAATTTAACATAACAAAACATAACATATTACTTATATTAGAATGGAGTTATATTAATAGTCGGATCGCCCGAAGCACTTTTGCTTCACTCTTTTTATGATGTTGTCACCTGGAGTGAGTTTCCAGTCCAAAGACTTCGGTTCGGTCATATCATTTTCTTGAGACTGAGACTCAAACATGTCTCTAGAGAGACGTCGCGGGGCTCGCTCAGTTTTGTGTTGTCTTTTGTATCTATTTTCTTGTTTTGGAGAGTTTTTGCATTGCGGCTTAGGCATCTTCCATTGGGGTTCACTAGTAGGTGGTTTTACGACCACGCTTGGCGGCGAAAAGTATGAAAAGAACGTGCTAGATACTTTCGGCTCTAATTTTTCTTCGTTTGTCGGCATTTCTAGGAACGAGAAAGTGTAGTCTGCGTCATACACCTGTTCCCTCATGTAGGAAGTGACGTGAACCCTTGTCTGATTTGGGGAGCATTCCACTCCCCTCTGCCGAGATTCCCGACAATTCTCCTTACAATATAGCACTTGACATTTTCTTACATTCACTACAAATTCGTGGTACCTCTCTATATTCACGGCACATTTGTAACAAATTGTATCCAAGTAGTCACTGTCCTCGATGACAAGTTTGAGGCATACGAGAATTTTCTCTTTCATATTCGTTCTGCGACAGTAATTTCCAAATAATGACACATTAAAATCAGTTTCCGATAAACACAAACGACAAGATTTACGGGAAATATCCATTATTTTTAATTAATCAACCATCCAACACTTATAAAGAGTTGTAATTAATTAATATAAAGCAGAAGAAAATACACGTATATATTTACGCTTTTCGCGCCAAAGTTTGTCTATGCAGTGTTGCCAATAATAATTTTGAAATTCCGCCGACTTCATTACGAAATTCCGTTAGCAATCCGTTAAATCTCGCAATTTTCTAGCCAGTAAAGTCCGTCGAATTACCAGGTGTAAAATGTAGGTAAATTAAAAGTGAAATAAAAGAATAATTCAAGTTTAATAAAAATTAAGTGCAACAATCCATTAAATCACTTTTAACAAAAAAACGTAAGAACAGTAAGTTTCTGTGTATCTGAACTCTACACAAAACTCACGAATCAAGTAAATAACAATAATATAAAACAAATAAAGAACAATACAAATATGTTTAAAGTGTCACTGAGTTCGCATCATTATTTTGCCTCCTAAAATGTAGGCAAAATAATTTGTCCTGCTTTTGTACGACAATTTCCCTTGTCTATGACAAGGGAAATTCTCGTACATGTATGTCGTAGATAGTGTCTATGGTACATATTATAGTATTTACGCAGAGAGAGTTGACATAATAGAAACTAAAAATCGCTTTTATTTGTAAAAAGAATATGTAATTTGAAATATAAAATAAATCTATCATTATTTGAATTATAATTGGAGCAGAGCGAAGCGAAGCTCCCATGGATCAGCTTCAATGGCGCAATGTCTGTTACGCCATAACTTCTAGAGTTCTTAACCAATTTTAATATTTTTTATGGTGAATCAAATCAACTGGTTTAGGACCAGATGGTGACGGAGCCCGAATTTTGAAATTCGCAAAAAAAAAATTTTTTTCTTATTTAGGTATTACGTTCCGCTCCAATATGTGGTGCTAGCGTAGCTTTATGCTTAGCGATTGCATCGCCTAGTCTTTTTTTAAAATCCGCTAATCAATCCGTTAGCCGTCAAAATACTATTTGTTCCGTACTTTCATAGCCCTAATCCGTTTGATATGACGGGAAATCCGTTACGTTGGCTACGCTGTGTCTATGATTGGTTTTGTTTTTTTTGGAGGAGGAGGTAGGTATTATCAGAGCATGTTCAAAACATAAAAATTGTTGGAATTTTTAACTAGTGAATATTGCTGCATTATTCAAAATAGCCAATAAAACAAATGTTGCAAAAATGTAGCCTACATTGGACGGCTTAGTTGAGTCTAATTGTCATTCTATCTAGATTTTATTCCGTAATTTATTATTATTAGAATTGGGCTATTGACGTGACAACGTCTTAAATTAGGTTGCGGCTGGGAGTCACTTATGAAAAAGTGTAACGCTCGGTAACGTTACGATGAGTCACCGAACGAGAGAGAGGCCCGCCGAATGCCTTGCGTCTCTCTCCCACTCAACTATATATGCGCTTACAATGAGAGCGAGTGAGAGGCACGCGTCCCTTCCACTCGGGCATGGTTAGCCCGCCTAAGAGCGAGAGAGACAGACATAAAAAGTGGAAGGGACGCGTGCCTATAAATTAATGTTTTAAATATAATTCTTTGTATAAATAAATGTTTTAAATTGTTACTATTATTTCATCCTTCTTCCTACTATACGAATGAATATTCACATTAAAATTATTTTACCACTCAAAGTCGTTGTCACGTAAAACTTTCGCCCGTATACCGACTTTACAGGCAACCAACCAGTTTTTTTTTAGTTTTCTTTTCTTGATATTACTGTTTGATAACGGAAAATGGATGCCTGGTAATAATAGTAAATAAAGATAAGCTTAACTTTTATTGAGATAATGATAATCCGCTGTTCTTTTATGGTTCCTAAAGTACCTACTGTTATGGAGCGGACAGAATGGAGAGAAAATTGCAGTTTTTTTTGTTTTTTTTTTTTTACTTTTATATTAGTATACATTTGAATAATTTGTTACCGAGTTCATATCACAAATTTTTCAATTTTTTGTCAGAATTCATTTTCGTTTTCTGTTATTATATTAAACCTAAAAGAAGGACAAAAAACTAAAATTATCTATATCTATTTCTCTATAACCATCAATATCCATGTTTTGGTCATTGTACGAAAATTATTTATGCTCCTCAACAACTTTTTGGTAATTAACTCGTGTTAAGAACCTTACTTTGTACATTGTACAAAAGTCACCTTTCTAATCTGTAACCAGCCATAGATTTGCAGATTTTTTATATATTAAAAATGTTTATAGGGATCCAGGGAATTATTTTCTCTAGAATAATATTATGTGTATGAATTAATATGGAATAAAGTCATAAATTAACCGTTCTTACATGTTGTTTTCATTTAATCAGCAGTCTGAAGCATGTGCGGGCAACAAACTTATCTAAGACTTTTTATTTTAATTTGTGCGTTACTATTGACTTTTAAAAGCTAAAAATAAAGCTTAAATTAATTCTTACTTGATTTCGTTAAAATATGTTATTTTGGTATTATGCCGTATAGTAGATAGCACCTCGTTTTTCGCAGGCCCTAAATTTACTGTTGTCATTTGATCCAATGATATGATATCCAATAAAACATTGGATATCATATTATAAAACTGAAAGAAAAATGTCCTACTATATCCTAATGATTCGCTTTGACCTTTTCTGACAATTTTATCTACCTATGTAAGTACGTACACCGTACGTAGTTCTTAAAACTTTTCACAGATGGCATTACTTTTCTATGGAAAATGTGTGTAAATTGTTCACGTGGACATGTCCTCACGTTAGTCAACGACTTACTAGAAGTTTTGAATGACCTGCATCGGCATTCAATTTAAACTGCTTTTTTACCAGAGATTCGGTCGAACTGCGGTGAGAGATATTTAAACAGAGTGCGAGGAAACCACCGACCAATAGGAGTACTTCATTTTTCTATCCTTACGCAGCTATTGGTGGTTTTTCTCGCGTAGTGTTGAAAAAAAAAATTAAAAGGTGATTGTGCATGTATTTTGGTAAACAATCATAATGGCATACTTCTGGGTACCCTAATAATCTTTCTTATAGATTCTTCTTGTTTTGGCAGATTATTGAAAGACGTAATTTGATTTAACTCGCTGGCTAATTTCTCCATGGCCAGCAATGGCTAAAAATATATAACCTAACCTGCGAAGTACCTTTTGATTTTATTTTATGCGAAAGTAATGACGACCGTTTAGTGCAACGCTAGAGATCGTGATCTTGCCTTTTGCACCGTAGGTCGTGGGTTCCAATCCCGGTAGGGGCACACGTTTCTGTGATGAATATGAGCTGTACCTGAGTCGTGGATATTTATATATATAAAACAATTAATATTAAATATCTGTATGTCTATCCGTTACCCAAGTATCCATAAGCCTTACAGTGCTTTCTTTTTGCTAGGCTAATTGGTGTGATTGTTACAAATATTATTATTATATATGTTATTAATAAAGTTCTAGTTTTGGTTATTGGAGCATTGAAAATAACACATTTTCAGTGGATTTGAATAAAGGCCATTTTCATTTCCCTAAAAATAGTAGGTATTCTAGGTTTATAATTTAATGAGCTCTTTAAATGCACAAATATCATCAATAATCAATTGTTCATACTTAAATATGAAAATTTTTCCTGATAGTATTGGTAGCTCCACGCAGTACCTAGTCATTCTCCCCTTATTCAGATTGAACTTGCAGGTCATAGCGCTAGGCCTCTTCTCCTCAACCAGTTTTGTCTTAATTCTATTATCAATCGAGAAAAATTGGTACTTACACTGTGATAGGTTAATAGTTTGTAGAATCCATATATATCATTCGTCTAATTTATATCAATAAGATGTAATGAAACGAAATTATTTTAAAAATTTTATTTAGGTGTTCTTTTGTTTATAACAACTGAAAATTAACACACGCTAAGTATTATAAATTCGTAGCAAAGCTATGATCTTCATAATTATCGGCTATGGAGAATAGTCTATTACTATAACTATCGGTTACTTTATTGGGCAGGGCTTGTTCCGTTGGAAACAATGTCATTATTGTTTTGTGCGCAAAAAAATATATATTTCAAAATAGGAACTTACTTTTAAAACAAAACAGTGTTATTTATAATTATTATAAATTATCTAACAGAACATAGAAATTATTCATGTAACAAATGTAACTTTCTCATTTTTTTGTAACAATATTACAAAAAATTCTGAGAATATAACATTATTTGTTTTGAAACATATTGAGTTCATTGTTATGTTTATGTAAAATCTGAATACCTGTCCCTCTCTATGCATACAAACTTTAAATCTCTATTTATTGAAAGTACCACTAGAGAATTACATTTGCTGAAAAAAGCTTTTAAAAAAATAACTAGGTATGTTTATTTTAAAGTGTATTGGAAGGATGAGAACTGGACTTATGGCTATAAATTAGATACAGGTTTAGTTAATTAGATCACCCTTTTAAAAATTAATTCAGTGAGCACACAAGAAATGGAAGGTACAGCATAAAAGTATAGTCTGCATTAGGATATGTTGTTATGTCAAAAATAATAAATATTAACAGCCGCAAAAAAAAGATGACGCAAGTTTTGTAGCTGTCATATTAAAGAGCAAATTTTTAAATCAACCTCTTCTAAGATATTTGTCAATAGTTTTCAAAAATGTAAATTTTAGGGTGGTGTGTTCATATACAATTTATTTATGAATTCATTAAAATTATGTTGACATGTGTCGTATAAGTCTTAAGTTTGTTTCTTTTAACAGAGTGAAGACTTGTCTTTACTACTTTGGTAAAAGAAACTTATGTGAAAAACAAATAGTATTTGATCAAGAAACTGAATATGTGGTAGATCACTCTATTAAAATTCAATTGAGAAAGATGTTTAGAAGCAGGTTGATCTGTTGTATCTATTTTAAACTTACATTAAGTTGCCACGCTAAAACGCACCAACTAAAGCGCGACAACCGCAAAACCAGTTACGAATCAATATTTTTCTAGTTACCCTGTTACTACAGAATTCCATTCAAAGTACATGAACATCTTTATTATAAATTATTTCACAGTCTGAACTTTCATTAAAGTAATTTAACATAACAAAACATAACATATTACTTATATTAGAATGGAGTTATATTAATAGTCGGATCGCCTGAAGCACTTTTGCTTCACTCCTTTTATGATGTTGTCACCTGGAGTGAGTTTCCAATCCAATTTGACTTTGGTTCGGTCATATCATTTTCTTGAGACTGAGACTCAAACATGTCTCTAGAGAGACGTCGCAGGGCTCGCTCAGTTTTGTGTTGTCTTCTGTATCTATTTTCTTGTTTTGGAGAGTTTTTGCATTGCGGCTTAGGCGTCTTCCATTGGGGTTCACTAGTAGGTGGTTTTACGACCACGCTTGGCGGCGAAAAGTATGAAAAGAACGGGCTAGATACTTTCGGCTCTAATTTTTCTTCGTTTGTCGGCATTTCTAGGAACGAGAAAGTGTAGTCTGCGTCATACACCTGTTCCCTCATGTAGGAAGTGACGTGAACCCTTGTCTGATTTGGGGAGCATTCCACTCCCCTCTGCCGAGATTCCCGACAATTCTCCTTACAATATAGCACTTGACATTTTCTTACATTCACTACAAATTCGTGGTACCTCTCTATATTCACGGCACATTTGTAACAAATTGTATCCAAGTAGTCACTGTCCTCGATGACAAGATTGTGGCATACGAGAATTTTCTCTATCATATTCGTTCTGCGACAGTAGTTTCCAAATAATGACACATTAAAATCAGTTTCCGATAAACACAAGCGACAAGATTTACGCGAAATATCCATTATTTTTAATTAATCAATTATCAAACACTTATACAGAGTTCTAATAAATTGATATAAAGCAGAAGAAAATACACGTATATTTATGCTTTTCGCGCCAAAGTTTGTCTATGATTGTTTTTTTTTTGTGAAAAACGACGGCTTGTAGTGAGGTCTTTTTAGAGATGTTTAAATTATAAGAAATAATTCGAATTTTGAACTAGTGGATACTGCTGCATTATTCAAAATAGCCAATTAAATAAATGTTGCAATAAATTTGCCTACATTGGACGGCTTTGTTGAGTGTATACAATTGTCCTTTTATCTAGATTTTATTCTGCAATTTATTATTATTTGAAAGCGGTATAATTTTATTTTGGTTGTCAGAATTATAACTTTAAACCATGTTGATATACCTACTCCTTGACGTAAAACGTAAAATGTTAGGTAGTTTTTTTAATATGTTTCTTTGATGTTTTACTCGATATGTATGATACAGAAATATTTTGAATCGTTATTTTTGGCTTGTAAGTATTGAAATATTTTAAGAGAAAAGAAATCTATATTACGTAGGTATATAGCATTACCTATTTAAAAATTATTTTAAATTTTATTACGTAAATCTTTAGGACAAAAAATATTTTAAGCTTTACGAAAATTCCGAAGTGATACTTAATAATATCATAATAATAAATATAAGTCGATCAATTATTTTCACCAAAAAACCCTATCTCCCGATCATCAAACTACTATCACAAGCCACCACACTCCTATTAAATAGATAGTGATCATATCATTAATAGTAAAATATCTATTAAAATAATAACTACATAATAATACAGTCGTCGTTACAAAGCGAAGCTTTTTTTCTTGTAATTATCACTTTTAACACCACTTTTAAGTTCCTACTTTTAATTTACGTAGTTTCATAGTTTCGGACCGCAACTGTGATTGGTATTTGTTATTTTATTTTATTATATTTTATTTTAGAGTTTGTGTCTTTTTAAGTTTCCGCTGGTGAAGAAATTCAATAATTCACAGTTGACAGTCGAAAGTGAATTTTAAATCTGGAACGGACTAAACGTTGTCTTCCTCTTTTTTGCCCCAGAATTTATCAAACCTATTGCGAGCGCGGTCCAGCACTTCCGCTGCAGTCAGCCCTCCAGTGGCGGGACTTTCATTGACAACAGTGGTGTCCACTACACCTGGAGCGACTTGGGTCGCTTCAGTCGACTTCTTGACGACTTCCTCCTTTATAGGCTCCTGGGTGGGAGTTTCAGGCGTCAGCTCGTTGCTGTTGAAGCCGTTGATTCCGTTGACTTTATTCATGTCCAAGGCCTTGGTTTCGTCGATGGGTGTAAGGCTGGTGGGCGTGGTTGGCGTCTTGTCGGTACGCTTGCTGATGCTGGTGGGGGATTCGCTTTTTTTCAACGAGCGAATCGGAGACATTTGCTGATGATGGATTGGGGCGATTTCTGGAACAGTTTTTTACGTTAAGCGTAGCTTTGAAATAGCAGTTTGAAATTTTCACATTCTGTAAAACTCATTATATCTTTTATGTTATATCTTTCACGCTTTTGTGAAATATATAACTTATAATGGTATAAAGCAAGATTTGAATTTTATCAGAATCTGAAAATCCCATTTTTATTTAACACTTTTTACATCAAGTAAGCACATATACATTTATGTAAAGATAAACGACGCAGAAAAAAGTGAATTCAAATACTTTTTTTTTAATTAATACTTTAACGGCCTTGGCATTCAAACGGCATATCCTCAATTTAATAACACTATCATCAATTTATGACATTGTTTTTTTTTCATCCATAGACTAGTTGCTTTAAATA
Organism: Calamotropha paludella; assembly: GCA_927399485.1. Classification (NCBI taxonomy): domain Eukaryota; kingdom Metazoa; phylum Arthropoda; class Insecta; order Lepidoptera; family Crambidae; genus Calamotropha; species Calamotropha paludella. The sequence continues at coordinate 13,088,613 of OV656828.1, forward strand.
TAAACTCTTCACTGATACATGCTACCTTAAATTTCATAGTAGTATTAAAATCATGCAAAATCTTTTTACCTACTAATATAATTTTCTTAGCTTTCCAACTTGACTTTGAAGTATTCTTGTAAAAAGAATTTAGTTTCAGTAATTTGATGAAAATTAAAGTTCTTATTTTTCAATATCAAGTTGGCAATATATTTACAAAATATTTCTCTAAGTAATTTAAACCATTTTTAGGTCTTGTGAAATTATGACCGGATCATGCATTCTAAATGACGTAGCCTAAATCGCTAATTCTATGATCAATCAAATGATATGATTGAGTTATTTCATTATAAACTATACACATGGTTATAATTAGTGGAACAAAATCAAGAAAAAAAAAGTTTTATTTTTCTACGTAAATAATAAATGTTTTTAAGTGATTAGTTTTATAATATGAGGTCGATAGTGCAGTGGTTAGGATAAAGTTTCTTAAGCAATTGTAAAGGTTAGTCACAGGATGGGTACTCGAGTTTTATGCTTTGAAATCACCTTTCGAACAACATTGGATCAGCGTGGTGGTTTAAGGCTTCATAAGAAATGGGTGTACCCAAAGAGGGGACATTGTCCCGATGACAATGACGTGTTTACAAACTAAATGACTGCATAAATATAAATATATTACGGACGGATAACGAAACGTCAAGCTACTACAAACGAGGGTATCATGTTATAAATATCCTTGATATAAATTGTAATATTTATCCTTGGATATATTTAAAAGAAATATATTAATTATTACTCATATTTTCCGAAACGCTGATGATAGATGGATCGTTTTGTTTCTACTTGGATCATGATCTTTTGAACTCTCCGCATCCGCTCTTTACTTAAAAATTTATAAAAATTATCAAGATTTTTATTTGAATTGCAATCCGATTAAGATACAGGCAGTCCTCGTACTTACGGCACGTTAGGTTCTCGAAATACGCGACGTAAATCGAAACGACGTAAGTCCAGACATATTTATTCATATATTTACATGTAAAACTCAAGGGTTAGGATCCACACGGACTCAAAATAACGAAAAACTGCATATAAATGCAGTTTTTCAAAGGATAATCCATACTTTATTAAAATAATAAGATATGTATTTATGAAATTTCTAGTTATTTTTGGTATTTATGTGTTATTAATTTTAATACATATTACGTCTTGATTGTCCGTTGTCCCTGAACTAACTAAACAAAATCAGCAGCATGTGAGGGGTAATCCCCGCTCGCCGACACCGCGCCCCGCCGGCCCCACGGACATTGAACCTCGCGACAAGTGAATTCTCCTATGCCGCAAATCGAAACAACTGACGTATGCTTGAGGAATAGTGTCAAAACATTGTTCGACGTAACTCGAAACGACGTAAATCGAGGAATGCCTGTATATTAAATAAACACTAAAATGTTAGAACTACTGAATTTAAATTTACAAATTAATTACAAGATTGATATATATCCGATATTTACCGAAAATATATAGTAGATATTTTAATATTTATTATAAATATCAGATATTATCGATCCCTGCTACAAACTGTCAATTTGATATTATTATATGACATTTATGTATTGGAATTTTTTAAATGAAAATCGAATGGAGAAATTTTACAGTATTGGTGTGCTGTTGATGTATAATTTTGTGTTCCTCTAATATTTATCCATGTATATAGTTTATAATTTCTAAGATGTACTTAGAATTCTAAAATAATCTGATAAAATCGACAAGATGCTATTGTGTTTTTAAAGCGTATGTCATCATTAGACAATCTAATGGTACCTATACTATTTAATAACCAAAAAATATATTTGTGGAAAAACAAAAATACTTAGAATGATACAAAAAATTCATAACACCCATCCTACGTTTTAAGTATAAAATTACACCTAAACAGCATCTTTCCGATAGAACAGGACAGGCAGCATGCAAAAGTGAACAAGAACGAGATGGAAAATAGGAATCCAGAGTGCCAAACAGTGATACTGATAGTACGCAAACATCGAATCAGACACACACACACACTGACGAGTGAATACATACGTGGTAGACGCCTCAGCGGAGTACGGTCAAAATAAATAAAAGCATCTCAATTATTGGAATAACACAATTTAATCATGGTCTATCAATAGATATAATATAAAACAGATTATATATAATTTCTGGTGTCGATCGTGTGTCGTGTTTATGTGGCAGTGATCTCTAATTTAGACTTTGAGTCTTGTGATTTAAAGTTCACTGTCGCATGACTGTCTGTCACACTCATTAAAACGTGTATGGCCGATGGTCTAGGCGGTGACGGTGTTCGTCGTACCTGCCGGCTTCACGGTGGCGCCCTCCTCCGCTATGGAGCCCCCCTTAAACTCAGAGTTAGGGCGCTTTACGCTTTCATCTGAAATAATGGCGAGCTGCTGTATGGTGTGACGTGAAACGATGGGAATTACGTTCTATGTCCGTCAGAGACAATTTCTTTTTTAATCAAGCAAAGCCGGCATTACTGCGGGTGCCAAGTGAAAACGAAACATTGATTTTTTTTTATGTAACAGGATGAAAGCGACTCTATTCCTTCTGTTTTGCGGGCGCTTGCGCACACGGAAGTTGTGGAGTGGATACAATTTATGACTGAAGTAGATGTCTCTTTTAAGTTTCGTTTTCACTTTTTGAAGTATGCCGCTATTAACGCGAAATCAAACAATTTATTATAGTGTCTAATTAGGTCTCTTTGTATTTATTAATTTGATTTTGGATGGACATAGAAATAATTGAGAAAGAAAAAAAAATCAATAAGAAATGAGTGTTCAAAGAAATATAATAACAAAGTTAGGTTTTGTGATGATACGAATAGTTTTAATGAGTGTTTGGGCAAACTAAGTAACGCTTATGATTTTATATCGTGTTTCGATGATTACTCGTGTGGATGTCAGTGTTGCAAGCCTTCTACGTTTGTTTCACACTATTTTTGGGGTTGCTATTCACACTTCAATAAATTCCCAAACGTTGATATGAATGAGGTATTATTCTAGCAGTGTGTGATAATGATTTTTATGGTAGTGTGATGGTTTTGACCATATCCCTCCCTATTGAGTATAGCACAGCTTACCTATATTTGAAGTATAATGTCAATAGTATATTTAAAATAAAAATAGTTTGCATCTTCAGTTTAAGATAATCTTGTTCGTGGTATAAAGATAAGTGCAATGAAATATCAAACAAGTGATGCTTAGTGATAACAAGCAGAAGTATATATATTATTTTACTACTTACGTAGAAGAAACTCTTTAGAAACACTAATACTGAAAGATCAATAACATTCATACCAGGAATAAGACGATCTTTCTATTCTAAATCTTATATATATCAACAAAACGACTTAGGTATTTAGTACGTTAGAAACAAAGTCTTTTAGCGGGTTATAAAAAACGTATGATTTTATTATTGCGGCTAGCAATATTTAAAAAAAATGTGATCTCACATTATATATTTTAAACTGACTTTATTTATAAAAAACGCTTGGGAATAAGTAATAAATAAAATATTTGCTTTTATACTGAAATTATTGGCGTTTTGGTGTGTTTGTTTATATCGTATAGAGATATCCCGTCAATTTGGTTTTTTGTCTATGGTTTTCCCGCTAAAAGACTTTGCAGCCTAATTCCTTACAGCAAACCTAACAAGGAGGCCGCACTCACCGCTCTTTACGTTCTGGGTGACGGTAAATGTCTTCCCAGTGTCTAATGGGACGGTCCAGTTGACCGGATCCGGGGACCGCATGTTCATTTGCTCCGGCGACTTCACCCTAGTCGGTTCCGGTGGAGACTTGACTACCGGGGAGTCATCGAAGAAATGATCTTTCGCTACTGACGCGCTTCGGTGCGATGGTATCTCGTCGTCTGCGGATGATATTTGGATAAAAGTTTGAATATAGGTAAGTAAAAAGACGAATGTCTGTTCGCTGTGGCAGAATATATCTAATACCTCGATTTGATTCTTGAGTAAAAAAACCAAATCAGAGTTTTTAGCTGCGTTGCTATTACAAAAGTAGGAGTTTATGAATAATAATGTCCTTTTTAACAAATAATATGGATCCAAAAGGTATATTGGAAGTAAATTCATTACTCATCGACTTCTCTAAGAGAAAAGTTTTATTCTTAAGAACAAAGGCGTAGCGTATATTTATAAACAAATATAAAATGAAAAGAACACACAAATAAACACACCAACAACGGAAAAAATCTAAGACAAAAAAATAATTGATCTAATTTGATAATGCCAATCAGCTTTTTCAACTAGACACTGCATGCAAATCAAAAAATTTCTATAACTAACGACAAGGTAAAGAAACTCAATATCCATAGTCGTTAATGATAATTATTTCTTTTAGTAAATTAAAAAAAAGTTATACCTATAAATGTTTTTTGTTATTTGTCTGAAGGCCCCAAGACATTGTACCGATTCCCCAATTAGCAAGTATAATACTTATAAATAGATGTAATTGAAAAATATTTTTGATGATATTAATATCTTCAGGAATATATGTTGCTTAGAGGAGCAAGGTTAAAGCCCGGATATCTTTTTGAAACAGTTGGTAATCCTGCAGTTCGTACCTAATATTCCAGCAGAGGACTATTATGCATGGACCTCCTTAGAAGGAAATAAACATTTGTTATTGCATATATTTATTCAAATTGCAATACTATAGTTTGACACAGCTCGCAATATAAGTTTCGCAGTTTATGGACTTACGTAATAAAGGGGTAGATCTAGCGCTATAATCAATTAAGCTACTCCAGTAAGTTGCCTCTTCACCAGCCCCGGGGAACTCTTCTTACATATTGTTTGAAGTTACATTATATAGGAACTACTCAGTTCCAATATAAAAAATAAGCAACATTAGTCAGTGTAGATAATGTTGTTTAAATTTACTCGGGGCTAGTGACTTTTAAAATATACAGTAGCCATGGCTAGGATACCTAGCCATATTTGAGAGGAGGCCCAGACCAGAGGCCAGATCCCATCCTGCGTAAATGTTATCAACAACTTTTCCTTCATTTATATGAGCTAAATTGTATTTGAAAGTGACTGTGGATAAAGAGTTTGTAAAAATATAAATACTAAAACACATACAGACTAATTACATGTTATTTTTGACTATTTTATTTGTGCGTTTTTGTGGAAGGTGACACTCATTTTTATAAACAAACCCTCATAAATTTATTAGACAAGCAAAGAAGTCACTACTTTTCCATAGTTTGTAAGAAATGAAGTCAACATTTCCCTGCTCGTCGTAAAAAATACATAATTATTGCGATAAAAACAGTGACCACAAGAAACATAATGTATGTATAAATGAATGCGTTGTTTCGATTCAAATAGAACTTAATTGTAACGATGCCCCAAAATTGCTGCAACTTTTTTCTCCATGCCCCAAAACGTTCACATCTATAAAGTGCATTTTAGGATGTGACAAACGGACGGGACAAAAAACCACTCGACGTGACGTGTAAGCCATTTCCGATTGTGGTGCCAATGCTAAGAACCAAGTGACTAATCGTTGCGTAGACGCACTGAAGTATTAAATAAAATCACCAAATCCACAGATAGAAAGTTGAAATAAAATATAGCATTTTTGCAATGAAAAATTCAGCCAATCAAAAAAATAAGGAACCTTATTTGCAATGCATAAAGCTTACAGACAGACATAAATTTCATTACATATATAATTATGTCCAACTGACAATGACTCCAAGTGAGAATTGTCTCCACTTGAATGATTATATCAGCGTTTTCTTTAATTATTTTTTTTATTCCAAAGCTTTAAAATTTCAGGAGCTCAATTCTTTATCCAGTAGGTATTATTTAAATAAAAAAACATATCGCAGTTACGATAAGTTTAGTGAAGAATGATGTTCGCTGTAATTGCTTTTAGTACCAACATATTATAACGCAGCATGTTTTTATGGCTCACGTAGCTGATGTTACATCTTGCTGGTCATTTCTTAAGTCCCTTAAAGTACACAATACTAGTAATGAATCCCCAAAAGTCTGTACTGTTATTAAATGTTTGTAATTCATGTCTGTACTGTTAGCTTTCATCGACAGAATTAAATAGAACACCTTTAAGCCTGAAGAAAAACATTAAAAAAAGCATAGACACAGAGCGTCGACGCAAACTCAACCGTCACTCGTGTACGCACCCAGTTTTATCCCCACTTTTGAGACGCTGCGACTGCGGCGCCCTCTGCCCGGAGTACCAGTTGCCCCATTCACCATCGGTGCCCCATTAACCCCTGTCGTCCCAGTTTTGCTCGGTGCGGAAGGAGATCGTCCACCCCTTGTCGTCGACCTAACCCTACTACTAGCCCCTCTACTCAACGGCAAACCTACAGAAAAAATGTCACTACTGATTTCTGGCTGTTGAGATATTGGCTCATGGTTTCTTTTTCTATACGATAAAAAAAAATAAAGTCAAAACTTGTGTAGGTATTAGGTTATAATAAAAACAAAACCTCATCTAAAGTTATATGTGCTTATAAAAATATTTGCCAATAGAGCCAATTCTCATAATTTAGACACTAGGAAAGGGGCAGGCATCAAGCAGGAGTACGACAATATATATTTTATTTCGTAACTAATGAACACACCAATTAGCAAAAGTAATAAATAACTACGATAGTACCTATAGAAATAAGAATTCATAGAAAATATCATGTAATACAAAACTTGTTTCTAAATCAGAATTAAACCTTATGCACTTAATAACTTTAAAAACCTTATATGCACTTAATAACTTTAAAAGTAATTGTTAGGACTACAATAAAATTCGCCTACTTCGTTACTTTGTAATGTCTTATTATAGCATCCTACATTGCATTATTGCAAACATACCTACAAAGCATTTTTAGCTAATACATATTTGTTACCCTGAGTATCCTTATCCTTACTAATATTATAAATCGGAAAGTGAGTTTGTTTGTTTGTTTGTTTGTTTGTTTGTTCCGCTTTCACGCCGTAACTACTGAACCGATTGCTTTGAAATTTTGCAGACGCAAAGATAAAAGTCCGGTTTAAATAATAGGGTACTTTTTATCCTGGAAAAAATTGATATTCCCGAGGAAAAACAAAAATATTGTTTGCTTGATGGATGGATTGTAGATGGCGCTGTGTGTCGTTTAAAACAACGTAAAATATTGCAAACGAATATAAACATGTAAATTTAGAAGCTAAATGATACGATAATGAATCCCCGAAAATGTGGAATTCCCGAGGGATGACGTACAATTTGTTTTATCGTCTAAATTGTTTTTTTACATCTACTTATCCTGAAATCATTAAAGTCAACGAATTCCAAATTGGTATAAGTATTAGTTACGTTATTTAGTAATTGAGGTGTGCGATAGATGGCGCTGGGTGTTTTTTAAAACATGGTAACGATGTGTTTTTAAAATACAAAAGAAGTGGAATGATAGCTTACGCTATTTAGTTCTAGAGGTATGCGAAAGATGGCGCTGGGTGTTTTTTAAAACGTGGTAACGAAGTGTTTTTTTAAGATACGTAAGAAGTGGAATGGAATATATGAATTTTTTATCCAGTGTTACATCGCGCTTCTTAGATTTTTCCGTGGGAATGAGAAGTTTTCTTATAGTTGTTCTTTATACCGCAATATAAACGAATTCCACGCGGGCGAAGCCGCGGGCGGAAAGCTAGTGGTAAATAAAAGATAAGTACTTTGCATACAGCTTCAGAAAATATCAGTATGACTTGGTTATATTTTGATTCTTCTTTAGAGAAAATTTTTGTTAAATTTAGCAAAAAAAATTAATTATTTTAAATGGATGTATGGATTATCAAAACCAGTAATAAGGTAGCCACTATGCCGTAAATATAAAAAAAACTTTATTTCTCAGCCAAATCGTGTCTTTTTGGGTTGTTTGTATGGTGCTTAGGATTTACAGGTATTACCAACCATCTTGTATTCATAGTCGTATGAATTAGTAATGTATAATTAGACAGTGAATTAGAATTTATTTGTATCAAAATGTATAAGTTTTATTTCTTATAATTATACCAAAACAATTATTCACATGTAATGAGAAAAATATCAGATAAAACATTGAGCATTAGAGGTTTAGAAATAGTACTGATGCTGCATTGGGATGTGGTTATTTTTTAGTCATTGGTTGTAACAAAATATAGCGCTTTGGTGATATAGCTGTCATATGTTTTTAGTAATTTAGTGCTGGATTTGAGTTGGGGCCTTAGGAATTTAGGAGCCTGCTCCTAAGTTACTTATTAGTTTGGAAAATCTTAGTTTTAGAGGCAGCATAATTTAATGAAAAAAATTATAGTACATGTAACAGTAATGTTTAAGAAAAAATGTGAAGTACTAAAAAGAACAGGTTTATATTTTTATATATTAAAATATTATATATTCCTTTACAAAAATTGGCACTATGCAGTACCTAAAGGTCCATATTTGTGTATTCAATAAGTTTCCAGATAATTTAACAATTTATTTAAATTGTTAAAATTGCCATTGCCTAAATTTAAATCAAGGTTGCACAATTTTTTTTTTAAATCTGTTATTATTCCTATGTTATTATTATGTTAAATGTTATAAGGTTGTATATTTATTTGAAATTTAATTTGACAAACAACTTTTTTATATGTTTGAATTTTTAAAAAATAATTTATTGGATACTACAAATTCTATATAGATATTTAATTTAATGTAACTTATATTATTTTTTTATTTTAATATTTTCATGATACTGTAATAATTTTTCATTTCTTATTTTGACAAAAATATTTGTATACCATGTATTTAATGGCAGACATGTTAGGGCACAAAAATGTTTAACAGATTTCTAAATATTATACCACATTTGAATAAAACACTTTTTTACGGATATGCGCACAATTTATTTTATATTTAATTCTGACATTTCGACTCCTTTACAGGAGCCGTGATCACAGGATGACTGAGACTATTTCCTTCTACCTTTTTTAATCGGGCACGTTCCAAACTGTTCAATTTTTAATAAAAAAGAAATTATATAAAATTACTGTTCCACATAAGCATGCGCATGTTACTTACCAGTGGGTTTAATGGGGCGGGGGTGTGGTTCGTGGCCATTGGGAAGATGCTTAGCGGGAGCGGGTGGCGCGGGTGTAGACACCGGAGCCGGGTCGGCGGAGCGAGGCCTGCGTCGAGGCGACCGGAACGCGGCATTTTCACCAGCTTTCGCACCTAAAATATAGAGTTGGTCGCCCATGTGATAACGTCAAGACTTGTATAGATTATAATAGAAACAAAACCCGGAAGCTCTCCGGCCTTTCACACCGACGGTTCTGGGTTCGAATCCCGGAAGGGGCAGATGTTTGTGTGATGAGCAGCGGCGTAGCGTGGGTGTCGGCCGCCCGAGGTAAGGACAATTTTGCCGCCCTCTTATTTATGTATTTCAATTTAATATATACTATACATTACATAGGTACATTAAATCTAGATAACTTTTCGGCAAGAGAAGTCATTATTTTGAATTATACAGTTTAGATTTTAAATAAAAAAGTTTACCATTATTCGCTCAAAAGTCACAGTTTTAAAGCGTAACATAAATTTCGATACGAGACAATTTCACAACTGAGAATCGATCAATAAAACTTGAATTGAATTGTCAAAGACATTCTCGCTGATCATTAGTCATAAACAATCTAAGCACAAAATAAACTACGGGGAATCCCCGCAAGTCAGAATAGACGAAGTTGCCAGCAGTCGCTACAATATATTATGCAAAGAAAGGGGATTCATCACAGAATAAGTAATGAAAAATTTCGTGCTCTTTTCAATCGGGCCGTAGTTGCGATAAAAATATGAAATGGTTGAAATATTTTTATTATTTATTGTTAAATTTTGCTGCCCCCTAAAAAGTGCCGCCCGGGGCGGGCCGCCCTTGCCACTACGCCACTACGCTACGCCACTGGTGATGAGTACGATGAGTTAGTATGAATATGTACATAGACCTAACCGTTACCATAGTATCCATAACACAAACTTTATAGTGCTTCCTTTGGGCTAGGCTAATTGGTGTGAATGTAAGAAATATTATTATTATTATTTAAATGGTATTATTATTAAAAATATTTGCCAATAGAGACAATTTTAATAAAAATAAATACTGAATTAAATAAATGTCTTTATAATTTTGATATATTTTTCAATGCTATCTTATATGATAAAATATTTTAATATAAAAATAATAGAAAAGGCGACTCGGCTTACAAGTTATTCTCAGGCGGGTATCGAACCCGAAATCTTTGGATTTCCGGTCCAATGCTCTCCTAATTGAGCTAGAGACACCCAGAAGTTGCGGTACTTTTTAATGGATGAAAGTCTAATAGACCCTTTGCCCTTTTCACTTAGTTAAGGCGTGAAAGTTTAACAAACAACCCTACTTTTGTATTTATAATATTAATTAGGATTTGTTTTTTACAAGACACTGCCAGAGGTTTGCATTGGTAATTAAACTTTTATTTGCATATATTTAGAAACATAAACATCAAATACTAAAACTTTTGGCATTAGTGTCAAATTTGGTAGTGGGTAATTATTGGTTAATTATAAATTTTGACTTTGCCTTCTGGACAAATCGCGTTGAGAATCTGACTTTACGATTATAATCCTTATGTTAATTTGGTTTAAGAAATATTACAGAGTACCAGAAAAGCTACACGCAGATGTGTGAAAGACGCACTAAAATGAAGCCGGCAAAATCAACAAGTGTTTACATTTCCATCCACACAAGACTATGAACCTTGTCCTAGAAGATCCCTTTTTTTGTGTAATAGGGTATTTTACTCCATGTAAGAAAAAATACAATAATGTATTTTTATGATAGATTTCGTTAAAATTTAACGAAAAAGTTCTGTATTTGTTTATAAAAATGCAATTTAAATTTGATAATTAAATTTTTAAAATCATCTTTTTTAACCTGTTGTTCTAGCGGCCCGTCCCGGCTTCGCACGGGTGGACAAAATTCTTTAAATCTTTTCTAGCATTCAATATAGCCTATGACACTCAGCAATAATGTGCCTTTCTATTGGTGAAAGAATTTTTAAAATCGGTTCGGTAGATCCCGAGTTTACCCCTTACAATTTAACAAATATACAAACACACAAACTTTAAATAATATTAGTATAGAATAGCGTGCGAGCATTTTTATCCTTTATTTTTTTTAATCGCATTATGGAAGACGGGTTTGTGAAAGCAGAAAGTACAAATATACCAATGATAAATACGTTGATGGTAGCGACATTTTTTGCATCCAATCTTGATTTCTGGTATACCGATTTGAGAAATGTTAAAACAGCAATGTAAGTACCTATCCTGTCAACGGTTACATAAAACCTTTTTTTTTTCAACTTTTTAATTATTCTGGATCGGAAAAAAAACTTCTTTTGATTTCGCGCCATTTCGCATATTTTTTCGTGTTCATAATCATATTACAATATAGAATGGGGTGTTAAAGAAAATAGAATTGCAGTGATCGCATCGCGCAAAGTGGCTATGGAGCCGTCGGTTATATTCCAGAGACTTCAAAAGCTTGGTATCAGCCGTATGTTCGTATATCGTACTATTAACAGATACAACAACACTTCCTCTGTCGAAGTCCATAAAAGATCGGGGCGGCCGGCGGCCGCGTGCTGTTAGAACTAGAAAGGCTGTTAATGCTGTTAAAGCCAGAATACGTCGAAATCCGTTATATTGAATTGTTTCAATATAATACGAATTGAAATTTGCATTTATGCTATAGAGTAAGTAAATACAAGGCAGCTAGGAACCTCTTATCCAAATGCTGCTACTGCCAGGAGTCTTACAGAAATCTATAAACTTGATGAGGCCAGTAATAGCCATAGGACTCACCGTCTTGAGCCGCACCCTCGTCGAAGCTGTGTCCTTGAAGCTTCTTCCTTTGCTTCTGCGGGGAAGTCTTATGTGGAGAACGCTCCAGGGTCTTCGTCTCTTGGAGCTTTGCGTGAATGGACTGATGAGGCGCCGAGCGGAAAGACCGGAACTTCTTAGGTGAGTGTCCTTTCGATTCTTTGCCATCCTTTTCATCTCTTGGCAGAGCCCTGAAGATAGAAAGGGAATGTCATATTTTTCTTACTTTCTTTTTTAAGGTTTCCAAGAAGTGGTTGTACAAATATCGCATTATGATAAAAATAAATTTATTTGCTTAAAAATAGAAAAAAATGCATAGACTTTATATGGATTTGTCACCGCTTTCATTAACGTTTCAATTCTATACGTTAAAAGTCTACATTTAACTGCTGGTGACAAAACCTTTTGGCATCAAAACTAATCGGCTGATGATATTCTACTCTACGATACTTAGCATTAGATGGCTTAATTTGCCACTCAAGCCATTCTTAGCTTTGCATCAGCCTTTTTGCCACTAAAATTACTTATGTTCAAGCAGATATTCATTACCCAGTTGGAAGGACATATTAAAAATAAAACTGTTACGTAATAATATTTGGTCCTTCGAGCTGGATGGACACTCTGCATTGATAAATTTCGGGTGCATCACTTACTTGTGATTGGTGGAAGCGAGTGATAGGGCTGACAGCGAGGACCGTCGCGACACTTGGTACCAGAGCTCGATTTGCTTATTGTAAAGCTGTGTGATGTGTTCAGGAGCGAGTTCGGTTCCCCAGCCACGGTACTGTCGAATAATGGCAATTTTGAGAATGACAAGCATGATCATGATAAGCTCTGATGTGAGATGCTTTACATTCGTGTCGGGGAAGGAAAAAATAAAAAATATTAGGATCGGGGTATTACAGGAGACTATCGTCGAGGGTGATTCGATAGTCTTGACTTTCATTTTCATTAATAGTTAATATAATTTTTTTTCTATCAAGGTTGTCGTAGGTACTTGCCAGTTTGTTTCTGACGTACTCTGACAGGTAGGCACTTGTGCGCTGGCGAAGAGTAGAATATTTATAATGATACTTCTTTAATTTGCTTCATAGTCGTTTTACTTCTCAGCGCACGTAATAACGCTTAAGCGATATTTAGAATACACGCTTCTGATGTATTTTCGTTTACTGTTTCTATTCTAACGTAATATCTTTGGGCGCAGACCTTGTATTCGCCGGCGCGCTTGCGCAGGTCCAGCACCTCGCGGTACCAGGAGTCGCCCTGCGCGAGCCCCAGCGGCTGCAGCCCGGCGGCGCGCAGCGTGCTGGCACTGTCCTCCCCCACCGCGTTTGCCCCCGTCCCCGCCCTTCCCTCCGCGCCCTCCCCCGCCCCCGAACCCCCGCTTGCCCCTAACATCCTCTCGCTCGCCTCGTCATTCGTCTTCCCTTTCCCCCTGCATTTCGTAAATGTCCCTTTAGACGCCTCATACACGTACTGAGAGAACGGTCTAAATTTCTTTTTGTACTCGCTTTTGTAACGTTTCCTATTATCTTTGGAACGATCCTCCCCGTTGGATATGAGGGCCGATAGCGCGCTACGGAACGTCGATTTTCTGCAAAATTCCATTTTAAGTCTTAGACGCTTGGAGTTTAATGATGATGCGGCAAAAGAAACTGCTCGCGCCGAGCTAGGTTAGTAAGGTAGACATGCTTCAAATAATTGTCAAGCTCGCAATGGTGAGGTTAGAATGTTAGACAGAAGAGTCCAGAGAGAACGACCGATAGACGTGGGGGCTTCGCCCGGTGACCGCTATTCCAAAGTAGTGTTAAAGAAGTGTTGGGTGAGACATTGACATACAATCTAACAAAAATCTGTATGAACGTTCACATCGACAAGTGCAGGACACATTGATATTTAAAAAGTATCTATTAGCTTTCATTCCGAACTAGGATCGACTAAACTACTCGGCCTACACACCGCCACCGTGAGGAGAGATGTAAGCAAATACCAAAAACGAAATTTAGACTTTGTTCTGCTGTAAGTACTTTTTGAAAGAGTTGGGGCAGAATATTCACGAAGGAAACTTGTGAGAAATTGTTTGGAGAGTATCAATGCTGGCAAAAGGCCAGGACAGTGCAGTAATGAATCATATAGGAATCCACATGTTTTTCTTTTAGCATACATGTGCTGCCAATAAAGTTGGAGATCTTATTATAGGAGAATAAGCAGTTTGTTCCTCGAAGAAAGATGTAATGACAAATATTTATATTGAAGATTAAGTCAAAAGCTGCAGATATTTATAGGACGGTAAGTATGTTTACGTCGCGGCAGTAAACAGATTGTACAAACATTGTGAAGGGGAGGAGGAAGTTGTTACGGGAATTGGTAGACAAAATATTTTGTCAAGGAAGATTCAGGTGAAGTTATTCGAAATAACCTTTGGGTTATAAAATTAATGATTTGTTACTGCACTGAAAGTTGAAATACTGACAGCGAATTTAAGTTTCCTTCATGAAAAGTTTACACAAAGCTAGACACAGAAAAAGTTGGAAGCTATGAGCAGTAACTTCAATCGAAATTAATTGATAAATCTTCACCTGAAAAGTCACGGAATGGGGTAAAGTGTTATTTGCTCAAATATTATTTATACGATCTAATAAAATATTTTTGGCAAAGTTAATAAATACATATCATCTACATAGAATAGTTTTATCTTAAGTCCGGATTCTCACGGATTTTTTTTATAAATGTATAAAATAAATAACGATATTTTGTGTAAGTGTAAAGTTAAATTTCGATTAAAAAGTGTGTTTGTGAACGAAGGTAAAGATTTGGACCCAAACCTTGAACCAGGAAAGGTCATTTGCGAAAAAGCACCCGCTTTAGCTAAAGCAAAGCTATTTATACAAATAGTAAATACGGTGATACTAGATCAAGTGTTTTTATAGACTGTTTCTTAATCCATGAACTGTTTAGTGTATTATGTTATTAAAAAAATAAAGCATGCTGATATCAAAGAAATAAAAATAAATGAAACAATCTATAACTTATTTATACTATAAAATGGAAAGCATTATAATGAGAGTGTGGTAAAGCTGAAGCTATATTGATTCTAGACCGGTTCACGAAGCCGATATATAAATTACTTCATAAGTTGTGGTTTCAAGAAGTTTCAACGTTACAGTAACTTAATATGGCGGCTTTGTTAACAGGTTCTGTATCATACATAATAGTAATAATATAGCTAGTCAGATCTTCTCATTCGTTGGCAAGTTCAGTTTAAGTTCAAGTTTTTGTATTAACGCTTAATTTATATTCTATGACTTGAACATTATTAATCACAGATATATTAGCATTTACATTTTTAACAATAACACTAATATTTTCTTTCGGTTCTTTATTAATATTGGTTTTCAAATAAATTAAATCCAACGAAAAAGAATGATCAGTATTTCATTGTTTAGGATATGCAGTGTTTGAACTAACCTTTGCACGCCGGGTTTCTGGCCGTTCCAAAGGTAATCTTCGATGTACCGCTTGTGGTCATCGTGGTCGTCTATGTGGTTCATCAAAGGCTCTGCCTCCACGGATCCTGGAAGAGTTGGCTTTCGTTCATGATATCGTTTATAGATCTTTTGATAAAGAGCAGCCATATTGATGTATTTTTTTAAATAGGTAAGCGCTTGGCCTCTATGACGCCTAATGGTAAGTTATGATGCGATCTAGGATGTGACGCACTTGCTAAGAAGGTTCGTAGGTATTCACTTGAAGACTCCTAAATTGTTTGTGTCAAGAAATTCAAGATAAGAACAGATAATTTAATAAAAAACTACTTATTCGACTTTCGCGTTCACTCATTGAATAATTTTTGCTTGGGTGAGATAATTCGCCCAGAATCGCTTCCTTCCGGGACTCGAACCCAGGACCGTCGGTGCGAAAGGCAGGATCCCAACAGTCATAAAACAAGTTATAACATTACTTAACCAATGAATTTGTTTTTTTTTGTCATTTATCATATCTTGAAAAATATTTTTAATTTTAGGTAAAAACTGTGAACTAGAAAAAGAATCTCAAAATATAAAAAGATATAAAAAATGCCTCTATTTTTTTATTTTTATTATGTCCTTTTCAGGAGTTATATTCATAAGATGACTAAGGTTACTTTAGTTACCTAACGAATAGGACATTTGATTAATTAGAAGTGTCAAATCAAATGCATTTATGCAGACGTAAATAGTCCTAAAAAAACAGATTTGACAGCATATTATTTCGGATATTGATTTCTAAGCTTCTTTGTAAATATGCTTATTGTTATAAATTAAAACACATTTTTCATATACATTACACATGTAAATAAGATGACGAAATATGGCTAATTGTTAATATGGATACATATTTTGTTTTGCATGCATCGGGCACTAAACGCGCTCCTTGTGGCTTATCCAGAGTTTGATGTCTTTATTGACAACCCTAGATCTTATTTAAAAAAATAGATAGAAGTCTATGAATAATGTAACTATGCTATTTATAGTTATGTAATTGGGTTAACACCGTTTAATTATATTCAATAAAAAAAAAAACATTTTTAGAGTAACATCAATACCGTTGCACTAAGCGTCAAAAGTTGGCAACCTCCCCAACCAATCCGCTATGCCGTCGATAAGGCTAAGGAATTCCCATCACTACTTATAGTATATGTACTTTTAATCTTAGGATTTAATAACTTTATTAATATTATCTCTCAATGTCCCTTAATAGTCAACTTTGTGACAGAATAATTAGTGACTGTTTCATCTTATAAATAGGAAATTATGTATTTGTTTTTTTTTTATTTAAGTTTTGATTCGTATAAAAATCATGAATTGTTTTACAATTTTTTGTTTGTTATAGGTAATGAGTGTATTGTCACAATTTAAGCATTAATTGAAAGACAACAACAATGCCATGGCTTTATTAATCCAACATCAGAAGACATTGTATCTATACGAAGCCGTAATAAATTCGGAAAGTACCGTTTCCTCCATCAACTGTGTCTGTCAAAGAGTTACTCAATTTGAGAAAACTCTTGTGCTACTAAAGGTTTAAATTAACAATATTTTTATTAGACAGTATTGTTTTTAAAAGATGACAAAGTCCATTGACTGCACACATTTTAAATAAGTAATTATTAGTATTCTGTAATAATAGCCTTTTCTCGTAAATGGGTCAAATGAATGTTAAAATCTCTAAAGGTAGAGAATTTGGTAACATCCTATGGAATCTTGATATCAAATGCAATATAAATGTACAAAATGTCATCCAACTATCCTCATGACTATCCTCATCAAATGGAAACACTGCTTAATGTTAAAAGTTGCCATTTTTAGGATTCCGTTCCTCGAAAGAAAAAAACGGAACCCTTATAGGATCACCTTGTTGTCCGTCCGTCCGTCTGTCAAGACCCTTTTTCTCTGGAACACGTGGACGTATCAAGCTGAAATTTATATCAAATACTCTGTCTGTCTACTGTCCCTTACAGCTGTGAAAAACTCAAACTTCTAAGCCAACGCAATCAAAAGATATAGCCGTTTATGCCGCAAAATTCCGCAAATTTCGACACTCGCAAGGGAATCAAAACCTACACGGTACTTCCCGTGAACTCAGAATCTTGAAATTTTGTACGAAGCAACGTCTTATAGCACAGAAAAAGGAAAAATTTCGAAAACCGTAAATTTTTTGTAACATCATATAATAAAAATATTTTACGGAACCCTCGGTGCGCGAGTCCGACTCGCACTTGGCCGGTTTTTTGAGATGTTTACGTAATGTTACTAATCCATTTTAAGGCCATCGACACATTCTATAGATCCTAATATTCCCAATCCAAACGAGCTGGGATCTCTAAAAGGGGTGGGTATTGTGGAAGCTAATAAAGTTTCCTTTCTACCCTAACCTAGTTACACTGATTAAAGTCTGGATTTAGGCTGTGGACTAGATGCCAAGGCCGATCAAAATTTATCACTTATTTAATATTCTGGTACGTTAAAATTATTACAGTCTTTGGTTAGTGGGTGAAATTACCCAAATAAAATCGGCACAAATTAAGATTCTATACTTTGTCCAATGTAGGATGATACTTTTGACAGTTGCCACCTATATAGAGGGTATAAAGTTGCTATTGCAATGTCAAGCCAAACATAAGGAAACAAACGCAACCTTAGTACCTACGTAGCAATAAGGAAGTGACACCTGTCAAAAGTATCATCCTACATTGGACAAAGTATAACAAAGTTATTTTCAATATTATAGTAACCAAATACAATAGAAATAAAAGCTATTGGTGAGGTTAGATTAAAACAGTGATCTAAAAAAATAATTAAAATTTTGGGTATATCGACTCTAGTAAGCTGTAATTAGAATTGGACATTCTTAAGTTAAAATTATATTAAAGTACTTCTTCTTTTTCTCAAGAGTATGTATTTTAAATAAACGAAGAAACCTGAGTTGTCGTGCAGAGTATTATTACAACGAAATTTGACCTATATATTTTATGAAAATGGTTTAAATGAATCTGTATTAATATATTATTTTAATAGAAATATATTTTTAGTCCGGTCCAACGCTCTCCCAACTTCCAAAGTGGGACTTCCAAAGGTTGCGGGTTCGATTCCCGCCTGAGAATTCACTTGTGAGCCGAGTCGGTACTTTCTAGTATTTTTCTATTAACATAACATAAGATAGCATTGAAAAATGCAAAAAATATATAAAAGTTAAAAAAATATAATAGGTACCTATATGTTATTCATTTGTGTTACATCTCAAATGTAATATTTTCTAATTATATAAATTTATATTATGGATATTAAATTTTATATTGATAAATTTAATTTAAATTAAATGACAGTAATAACGTATAATATGTATTTTTTATGTATTGATATAATTGAAGTAGCAACCATTTAAAATAATTTTATTGACTTAATTCATAATGCATATAATTTTATTATTTCAATGGCATGTTATATTCAATCTTTTATTTTAGTATGATTTAATAGGACAATTAATTAAAGTCACCGCATGACGCTCCTATGTGTCTTAGCTGAATTTCTAAGCAAATGTACCTTTAAGCTGCCACCTTTCTGAGATGCTGCAGAACACACATTTTTTATGTAGTAAAAATTATAAATTATGGTAATACTGTTCTATGTATGTGTATCTGTAGTATCAAATAAATCCATTATTTATCTATCTATCTATCAGCATCGTTTGAACTGCTGTCCCCGAGCCAAAATCATTAAGCCCGGGTGAAGATCTTCAGTTAATCTTAATCTTCAGTGATCTTAGACCAATCAGCATACTTCCCTGCATGTCCAAGATATTAGAGAAAGTAGTATGCGATCAGCTCACAGGGTACCTCGAGGATCATGAATTACTTCCTCAGTTGCAGTCGGGCTTTCGCAAGGGACGTGGTACAGCATCTGCTCTTTCAGATATTGTGGATAACCTTTTGACAGCGCAAGATTTGGGAAAGATCAGTATGCTGCTACTACTTGATTATTCCCGCGCTTTTGACTGCATAAACACAGCGCTTTTGCTGTCTAAGTTGACATACTATGGCTTCGATACAAGCGCAGTTAGATGGTTCTCGAGTTACCTGTCTGACAGAAGCCAATATGTGGAGTTGATCAGGGATGACGGAAGCAAATCTTACTCTCCTGCTCTCCCAGTCACGAGAGGCGTTCCTCAGGGCTCTCTGCTGGGTCCTATTCTTTTTGTCTTGTACAGTGCGGATGTGATAGACTGCATTCACGAATGTCATTATCATTTATATGCTGATGACATACAGTTGTACTACTCATTTAGACCATCCGACTCCGCTATCGCTGTAGACAGGGTGAATGATGACCTTGCGAGACTTTCAGGTTGGTCTCGTGCAAACTGCCTTGCTTTGAACCCACAAAAATCTAAACTGCTGCTTGTTGGTAGCAGGAAAAATATAAACAAGCTCAACAATGAAGTGCTACGAGTGCAGATAGATGGCATATTGATAAACCGGGTTGACAGTGCCAGGAGCCTGGGTGTGACCTTGGATGGTGGTCTAAATTTTGAGACCCACATTATGGAATGTGCAAGAAACTGTTTTTACAGGTTAAAGTTGCTATATAAGATCAGGCAATATTTATCTGAGAAACTTCGAGTTGAGTTGTGTGAATCTCTAGTTCTCTCCAAACTTAACTACTGTGACACAGTCTACGGTCCATGCATACTGGCTCGGACGGCTCGGCTTATCCAACGGGTGCAAAATGCGTGCGCGCGCTTTTGTTTCCATATCCCACCACGCACCCATGTTACCCCTTTTCTAAATTCTGCTAACATTTTGAAAATGGAAGCTCGTAGGCGTATTCATTTTGCAACATTATTATTTGGTATAGTTCGCACGGACCAGCCGAAGTATCTCTCTATGAAACTTCAAAAAACACAGGCTCGCGGTAGGTATTTGGAGAGATCGTGTTCTTATATTTTCTCCACGCCGAGACACCACTCTGCAGCGTTCCGGGGATCCTTTAGATTTGCTGCTTCCAAGTGCTGGAACGATCTTCCGCCTCCGATGCGAGATCTAAGAACTAAGCAGTCGTTAAGGAATAATTTAAAGCATCACTTGATGACGTTGCAAAAATTGCATCTGCAATCCTCGTGGTAAATTTCATACGCAGTGTGACCACGGTTGGTTTATACTCAGCACCTTGCTAAGAATCACCTGAATATGGGCCTATTTATTAACTAGCGTGGGGGATTTATTTATTACTTTGATAGCAGCGCAAACCTTGCTAGTTCCACGTTTTGCCATTGGTCCTTTTTGGTAATTCGCGGTTTTCAAGCGTCACGCAGCACATCACAGCATGCATATTTCCTAACTCTGTAAGACAGACATGACCACTTTTTTGTTTTTATTTTTATTTTTTATTATCCTGCACCGACCCTGCTAATAAGGTTGGGTATTCATTTTATGCAGGCTTGTAATTTTATGTTTATTTTATGTTTACCTTCTTTTTATAGTGTGTTGTGTAAGACTTCGGTGTGTAATTCGTTCTTTTAATTTATCTCACTATTTGTTTAATCTTTGTATATTCGTTCTGTATGTATTTTCCGTCTTCCGCGCACCAAACCAAACAGGCCCTGTCAGAATACCAGCGTTGCTGCGACATGCATTCGTGTCGTAACAACACAAGCTGAGGCGGGGACCTGATTGACCTGTTATACTTCTATACCTGAACTTTTATTTGTAAAATCTATTTTGTGTTGGTCAATAAATGTTTCTCTCTCTCTCTCTCAGTTAAGTCTTTCAATAAGTATTTCCTATGCGTTAAGTGTCAAGTGTTTGTATATTTTTAGGTCTCGCCATATTACATAAGATCCCTGATATCAAATATGCATATAATTGGAGTCATTAATCATTTTAGCGCTTAGTTCAGAAGGTTAAGTATTTTTAACACTTCACCTTGAACTTATAACATCCACCTTTCTTTATAAAATATTAGGAGATTAGTTACATAAGCATTGTTTATTTAATAATACTCGTGTGTGTGTGTGTGTATTTATTTCTGTTATAAAATTAGTCTGTGGTAAATATTCTTGTTGAATAAATATGGACTTCATGGTGGGAGCGTAAAGCATCATTTTAGCTGTTTTAGTTCCCTTTGTAATATTTGTGTTTTGGGTTGTTAATTATTAAGTGTTATGGAATATTGATAAGTGTTGGCAAGTGAAATAAAGCAGCTGAAGGTATCCTTTCGCTTTTATTTAGGCGTTCTCTCGAGATGTCCGCGAAGGTTTCGAGAAATTCTTGGGAAGGGGGATATTGCATTATTCATCATCCATTGATCATTACCATTATTAAATAAATTTATATTGTTCTGTATAAATGGTGGATGTATAACCATTCAGTGCTCGTGAACATGTATTATTGTTGGCAAGTGGAATTAGTTTCTTAGGCAGCGGAAGGTATCTTTTTGCATTCCCTCAAAAAGATCTTTACTGAATCTAATAAAACGGAAAAATATCACATTCCATTCATCATCTTTTGGTCATCCACTTTTTTTTAAATTAGCTCTCATCATCATTAAGACTAATAAACAAAAAGGTACTAGCTTTTTGTTTATTCTCAAGAAGTCCGCATAAGAAATAACCGAAGATGACGCTATGGGACGACTTTGTATTCCGTTATGTGAAAATAAAATCAGTGTGGATTCGAACACTATAGAGTAAAAATAACAAAACGTCTATTAAATAAAACTATTATACGAAACCTCTTTTCTGTGTAAAGAGAATCTGGCTGGTTGGAATATACTAGCAAAAATCTTTCGTCGGAAAATAAAGATTGATTTGACTATCGGAAAATATTCGAAAATACTAAAGTTTCTTGAATCTGTCCTTTTGCTATGAAGCTCTTGGCAATTGTCTATGTGAGTTAAAGATATGATTAAGTGGGGAAGTAAATAAACAAAAACTGGAACTGTTCACTATACTTGGACAACATCACATATTACGACGGTCCACAACATCCAGACTCAAATCAATATAACAAAGTTCGTTTTTTACAATGATCCGGTCGGGGTCGAACCTGGGACCTCGGGAGTGCCATCACCATTAAAATCTTAAGACACTCGACCATTGAGGTCGTCAACCTTCACTTGTACTAACCTTCAGCAACCGCGGCTTTCTTGAGTGCCCCCATGGAGATGCTCTTCCGTGGCACGGAGTCGATGGTGTCCTTTGGCCACGCGAACTGGTTGCGATACTCCGTGCTCACCACTTCCGGCTCCTTGGCTGCCATCACATCGCCTAACGCCGTGGTCGCCTGTATCAATGATGATATTTTTCAACCAATAATTATATCAGAGTTATCATAAATTATTACAAGGCGTTGTCAATGGCAGATATATTGATAAGATTAGGTGTATAACTGGGAAATTTGGAATCAAGAATCAGTGAGTTTTTTAACTGCTTCGGTCAGAAGGTGTTGGGTTTACGAACAAGTAGCTTCGATGTATTTAAACTGAGTATTTGGTATCCCCAAATTTGATGTATTTTAGCTGCCAGAGTAGAGTTTGTCAATTTCAAATTTCTGAAGATTGTATGTGTAAATATGTAAAACGAAACGTTTTTCATAAGAAGGCGCAGAACAGATACAAAATTATGTTTAATTTTAGAAGCCGTGAAACGAAACGTAGAAGGGATTAGATTTTTTGTATATACACTAAACACAAACAAAACAAACAAAAACGAAAGACAAACATACAATACAAAGTACAAATGGCGGCCTTATTGTAAAAATGCAATGTATTTGTACTTTCGCCGTTTCTTTTCCGTTGCATTATTAATTATCATTCATATTTATTTGTATGTATGTGTGTTATTAGTTTTATTATTTTTATTTTTTTTATTTCTATACATTTTTGTATGTTGTCAATGTCTGAAACTCACAAGATGGATGACGTTCCGAAACATAACTTTATGTATTTTAATATACATCTCACTAGATAGAAGAAATGTTTTCAGTATTGGTAGGTTTGGTTAGGTTGGAAGACCAAAGCCAAAAGCGAGCGAAGCGAGCGTACCGTGGCAGCGGCCGGCGAAATACTAGAGATTTCTATTTCCATCTGTAAAATCACATTTGGATGTTCGCAAACTTCACATTTCCGGCAGGCGAGGGTTGCAGGAGGGGAGTAACCCTTCATCCTCTTCCCCCCATACCCCCTTACAAACCTTCAGCGACATTACTTATTTCTAAACTTTATCTGTCGGCGGTCTAACATTTACTTCACGTTCTTGTAAAACTCACTCAATGATAAACATGAAATGTACAAATACTTCAATCACGCAAATTTCATACTAAAGCTCTCACTTCATAGAAACTTGACACATTTCATAGCATGTTCTGAAAAAACAAGTATATGGAATTTTTAATTTACTCCAATGCTCAAAAAGTTGTTCGGTAGTGTCTATGTTGACTATGTGGTAATTATAACACTCATTGTTACTTTTAGACCATTTAAAGTAAATATTTACTGTGGAGTCCTTACTGAGAATTTAATTTAGGATGGAATGGTTAAATCGGTCAATAGTTCGATTATGTTATCTAGACTAGATCAGAGTTGAGGTTCCAAGTGAGAATACCTTTGCATTTAAATATTATTATTTCTTAAGATCAGGTGATATGCACGACAAACGCTTCTCAAAATTCAACAATATTTTGTACCTCAAAGCAACGAATATTTGACTACTCTTCAATATTTATAACTTTTGAAAAATATACAAATTATGTACAGCGTAATGAGTTTCTTCAAAAAAACCTGCCATGACTTAACAGCATTAAGAAGTATAATCACAGTCATATATCTAGTATTGTGGGTATTGATCCTATAAGTGTTTTTGTTTATTACCTTTGGCTCAACAGTGTCAGTCCACCTCGGCTGGCGAGGCCCTTCAGACTTGCTGCGTCGCCCGGCGCGATCCGTCTCGTTCCTTTGAGCGCTCTGATAAAGGAAGCATATCTTTCAATTGCTGTCGGGTGATAACAAACAAGTATATTATATATTATTTGTATATTGATTTTCGATGCTAGGTCTCAGATAAATAAATAAATAATAAATAAATAAATAATAAATATTTCTTACATTCACACCAATTAGCCTAGCCCAAAGTAAGCACTGTAAGGCTTGTGTTATGGATACTAGGGTAACGGATAGACATACATATATGATACATAGATATGTAATATTCATAGAAATATATATAAACACCCATGACTCAGGTACAAATGCTCGAATTCATCATAAAAACATCTGCCCCTTCCGGGATTCTAACCCAGGACCATCGGTGCGAAAGGCAGGATCGCTACCGTTGCACCAAACGGTCGTCAAAATCTTTTACATATTTCATTCTCAATTTATGAGTTTTATGGTCAACCAATATTTCATCCTACATTTGTGAGTTGTCTTCTCGTAAAACTAGGGGATAGGTCTTTACTTACTTCCTTGTGAAACACCTCACGTTACTATTGATTTTTTATAATTTTTTTGATTATACTTGATCTTTTTAAATAAGAAAGACAATAATTTAAGGATTATTAATGCCTGAGCTAAGTATAATTCGAGAATCGTTCCGTATGTGATTTAAAATCCCTTCATCACGCATTTTGCATGATTTTAAATATAGACAAGGCCATTAAAAAAGCAGTGTGTCACCCTTCTTGAATAGAGGTAGTTTAAAATTTTAGTTTCGATTCTAAGTGGTTATTGGATGTGCATACGTATTCCGATATTATTTAAATTTAATTTAAGACTTCTTAAGCCTGGTAAGTTGCAACATTGTCAAAGGCTTAGCTTAAGTCTAAAAAGTTTTTATGCTTACCCGCGCGCGCGCCCTATCGAAGGCGGAAGTCTGGTGTGGGCGGATATCGTCAGCGGGGGCGGGGTCAAATAGCTCGTTTGACTTGTACGCCACACCAGGGTACTTCTTGCGCCTTGGCATGGCTGGCTCCATGGGCCCTGTGTGGCAAGATAGAGCATTACAATCATTGCCCCATTATTTAACAATTTTATTGTGTAACTGGGTATTATTGATAATATGAAGAGGCTAACGAACTTTTTTGATGTTTTTGATAAACAAGCACAGTCGTCACAGCTTCAGACTTTATTATTATTAGTAGCGCCAACATAGTTTATTCACTATTCTTGGAATTGAAACTGTTATATTAAAGCAGTTCTTTTTTGGCTTAAATTATTTTTGTAAAAATTTATTCTTCTTTCGATAATTTAACTATCTCGATCAATATTTATTGATTATTTAGTTATTACATTTCAATATTTCACGTCTCTAGAAACATCATATCCCGGAAATCACCGTATCAGTTATATAATTGGAGTATAAAGGTCCAAGATGTATATAACTCGCTCACCTCTGGTAAGTGGCAACACATTTGGGGGCGTTGGTGCTGGCTGCTTCACCACGCCCTGCTGTTGCTGCTGCTCCTTGTACTCGTGCCATCTGTACGTGCTGCGATACTCCGAGTGCAGCTGCAACAAAATAGTCCCTTTGTTAAGCCCGGTTTTTGCCTCATTCAACAACAACTATTCTAACGAAATTCTCACTAGAAAAAAATTCAACATGTCTCAGCTATCCGGGCGAGTACTCCTCTAATTGAGTTATCCAGACCTGAGGCCTTAGTGCGAGTTCACGCATTTGATACACGCTATAGAGCGTGTTGCAGATTTCTATGAAGTTTCGTAGTTCCTAATCGTTACCGCTAGGGGCGCTCATACAAAAGTTAATAATAATAGTTTACGCAGACGATATCGAGAATCGAAGCATAAACTCGCTAGGGTCTCTGTTGAATTTTTTACAATTATTGGAGATCCTTGGGGGAGGCCTATGTCCAGCAGTGGGCGTCGTACGGCTGATATGATGATGATGATGATGATTTCTAAAGCTGAGCTCAGCGCCATCTTTCGATTTTATAGGTACTACTAGTATCTACAGCATTAAATGTTATACTTTATCAAACAATCCAGAAAGAAGAAGCAGTAACAGTTTCTTTAGATATAAAACTCAGTTAAATACTAAAATAACAATAACTATTCTTATTAATGCTAAAATGAAAATGAAAGTGAAAATAACTTTATTGAAATGCACTTAAAAATAAGTTGTTTTGAATCTTCAAACATTTTTAGCCTACCACCCATTCAGGACGTCTTTTAAATGACAAGAAGAATGGGCGCAAGAAACTCGTCAGCTTTAACAGAAGTAACGCCATTTTAATTATTAGTAATGAAATAATTTTGATGAATCAAAAGTGATACTCTGATCGATAAGATTAACATTTTAATTTAACGAGTGTGCGCGAATAATAAAAGGTTTTGAGTTTGAGTACCAACTGCCGCTTAAGACATATTAAATTAGATTTGTGGATATTATATCCACGCTTGGAAGGCATATTGGATATCCCATTGAAAGACCATAATTTTGCGGTCTACTGGAGGTGTATGGAGATTTCCTCCAGTATTGCTTCAGGTCCAGTCGGATTTTATGTTGCTCCTAAATGTGTAGACTATTATACTTTGCCCGACACTACACGGCAATTCAGTAACTATAACACAAGCTGTACCTAACTAACTTTCCGGGTATGGTATCATAAAAGCATGGATATTTATGGTGAAATATAATGTGAATAACTTTGTTCAAATGTACTTGAAATTATTTGTTTTGAATTGTCCAACATATTTAACCACCAGTATTCTGCAGGTCTTTTGACTGACAAGAAGAACGGGTTTAAGAACCTCGTCAGTTTGACAGAAGTAACAAAATTTTAAATAGGTTTCAAGATGAGGTCAAAAAGTTTTATCTTTCCGAATAACTGCTAAGCTGCTTGTTTGTACTTTAGCTTATTGGATATTTATGTATGTGTACTATTATTTATTCTGATTTATGTACTTAGGTATTCATTAGGTATTTTTAATCGATATTTTCAAAATCTTCTTGTAGAATGAAAAGAAATATTCTTCTTCTTTTGTTGCATCACACCCCTGTCCTTAATAGCTTTATCTCCCTCCACCCAAAAGTTGTCTGGTAGAGATCGCTCTAAGCGATAAGACCGCCTATTGTAGCACCCCTTCGTTTTCTATTTTTTTTCAGCTATTTGTATATCTGTGTGTGTAACAATAAAGCATTTTTCATTCATTCATTCATTATTTGCTTATTATTTTAAATAGTGTTTGTTTTTCTGAAAGAAGGTCATCACGGGTTCATATCCCGCAATAAAAACTTGCGGCTCGGCTTAGTTAAGATTAAACTAAATATATACTACATTATCTTAAAAATTGATTCTCGGATATTTCCTATACTGCATTCGATGAAGCTATCCCGCAGGTTCGATGGCTGATGTCGCACCAACATCAATATTGGTTCGGAAACGATTAAGTTTCTTCACTAGAGTTGTGATCTTATCTGCGTCTACATTTTATCGATAAACTGCTTTTTGTTACTATTTCAAGCCTTCAGATACTGCAAATCGTTTAAAAGTGTAATTTCACTATGGGAACTATACTTTCGCTCTTCTATACACCTAAGTGTATTTTTAATGCGTTTATAGACAATTATCAATATATCTTCTGGGTATATATTACATTCATTATATGTATATGTAAGAGTGCGTGTGCCTGAATTCCGACCTGAGTCCGATTATGCCCAGAAGTTCGCCGAAATTACCTTCGAAAAAAAAATATAACACCAATTTCACCGGAATTGTGAGCGAAAATTCATAGAGGATTAATAACTTTTTAGTTTATAAAATTTATTTATGTAGGTTATGTTTTTAATTTATTTTAATATATTATAGTATTGATAGTGTTAAAGTCAAAGTTAATTATTTCATTTATATGTTGAAAAGATGTAAAATAAATGTTATGTACACAGAACTTGAGAATAAAATACTAAATAAAATTATTCAACCAATTTAAAAGCTACTAACCAAATTATTTATTCCAGGAACATGTCAGATTATTATAAACTAGCGGCCCGTATCGGCATTGCACGGGTGGACAAAATTTTTTCTAGCATTAAATATAGCCTATGTACTCAGCGTGAATGTAGCTTTCCAATGGTGAAAGAATTTTTGAAATCGGCTTAGTAGTTTTTGGGTTTATTCATTGCAAACATACAAAAATTTAAATCTTTCCTCTTAATAATATTAGTGTAGATTTATACCATATATACATTTATTAAGTAACCATTTCTTTTGCTTAAATGCAATAGAAATAGCAGGATAATGTCCCACTTTATATTGATCTCAACAAATTTCTCATGACAACTTTATTAGGTTTTCAGTCCTCCAACCTTCACATGTTTGGCCTGATCGACTCAATACATAATGTATGAACACGATAGTACTATTTACCTTTTCACACTCTATAAAATCGATCGTTAGAAAAGCAAATAACATTCGGTACACGTGGACGCCATTATAGACATCGGCTACAATTATTCTGATCACGAAGCGCACTAGAGTGACCACGATGTCTAATCCAGTGGGAATAGTGACACTTTAAGGTTATATCTTGACCTGCTTTTTAATATAGAGAAATCAAGTCACTTATTTCGTAGAAAATATAGGTACAGTTTACCAACCGTACAATTAAGTCAAAATACACTATCTTGAATGTCAGCATTTTTAACGATAATTTTAATTGATATTATAATTAGTTAAGCGTAAGCCAACTTCTAACATTAAACCTTTAAATTGTATACTTTGTGAACATAAATAAAACTAAACTAGTGATGTAGTTTAACTCAACTATAAACTTATGAGTGTAGGACAACAAATCCTACAATATACCAAGGGAAATTAGTTGATTATTTTATAATCTATTTAATAGATATTCCATGCAATTAGTGAGCGTTGCAAATAAAAAGCTCTGTGTTACACGTGAGGAACGCAGATTTTCTGGATTTGTTAATACTATATTGATATAATTATTGGGCTCACAATTTTTAAGAAATTTAATTTTCTTTAAAAAGATATAAAAATAGGCAGTAAATGATGACGAATTTTATATTAACACCTTACCACTTATTGGTTAGGCTATCCATTTAAAATTTGTCTGCGTCAATAAATTAGTTGATGACAATTTTTTTGATCACTCGGATTTAAACAAGATCTACTTAATAATATTGTGTTGCTAAATGCATAATGATATTCATACTAGTTTTGATAAGTTAGATCAAATGTCTCAAGTAACTAAATCCAGGTAAACTACTTACCATCTGCCTAAAAACAGTAGCCTTTTTTGTGTAATAAATTAACCTTGGACTATATTTTTAGACTTGTTGATGTAATCTAATCTGTCTTATTCAATTGTGTGAGATAAATAAATGAGATATGTGTGAGATGGATTGGTTTGTTTATGTCAAATCAGAGATTATGATATGATAAAATATAAAGTATGATCGAGTATATTTCAGTTTAATTCCAAAACTAGATTTGCATTGTTATTACAGGTGAATAAACGAAAACAGAAAGAACAGTAATCCATAGTTTCATTGATGAAAGTATAGAATTGAAGATAATATAATCCACAGCACCCTAACATTAAGTAGGTCGTAATGTCAAAGTTTATAGCATGGTGTGGTTCATCCATTAGAACGAATAGATCAAATAATTTCTTTACAGTAAAAATATATTACTAGAATCTTAAGTGTGTGAGCATATTACAAACACCTAGACGATATAAGTTATTTCTCCATATACCACTATGCATGTCGTGAAGTCTATATGAGGACAAATATTTTACTCTCGTCGTCAGAAAAAAATATTGTTCTTCTGTTAAGATATTAAAATAATCTTTGCAAAGACGGCCCCTTTGTGATGTTATTATAGAAGAAATAATGACTCCGTTGTATTAGGTTGAATGGTTACCTATAAATATCGAGCGATCATTTGGTCATTATATCGGGTTTTAGGGAAGATGATATGTACTTTAGAAAGGTATGACTGTGGTATTTATCAAATATAAAATGTCTTTATGAAATATTTTGCAATTCAATATTTTTTGTCATTGACTAATAACTAATATTTTAATTTTATTACATAGCGTTAAAGTCAATTTACTTTTATTAGAATAGGCATTAAATTGCGGAATTGTGGTTACCCTATTCGGCTTGATCGCTCAGGACAGTAGGCCGGTGGCACATTGTTCTAATAACCCAATTTTCCCCGCGAAATTGCCTCTTATACCGAGTTTTATTGCAGTTTGGGCATTACCATTTTATGCTTCCTTATAACTATTTTAAATGCTAGAGATGCGGACATATAATTCATTGATATTAAACCTACTTTAAGTTATTAGTATCAACTAGCGGCCCGTCCCGGCTTCGCACGGGTGGACAAAATTCTTTGATTTTTTTTCTATTATTAAATATTTTTCCGTTAGCGCCATCTAGCGTCCGGTAGACGAACTACTTGCGGTTAACGCGTTGCTATGGTAACGCATATACAATAGAAAATGAGCGGGAAAAAGAGCGGACAGACAAACAACGAATTTGTGATCTTAGATTATAGATTGGACAAATATAAATGTCATACATATTATTAAATTGTGATACAAGATTTTCTCGTCATCCATTTTCTATGTTTACAGGAGAAAAAGTATCAAATTATAAGAATTGAATTAAATAAAAAAAAAAATGATTAAATAACACCAAATATAAATGTGTTGTTATTTACGAATTATAATTGCTAGATTTTTATAAAGAAAAGCTTTTTTTATCAGAAAAATCAACAAAAACATCCTCCATACGCTTGAGGCAAGTTGTTTTTGTAGTCAAAAATGCTTTATTAGTAACTGAACTAAAACAATCTTTAACTTAATTTCTTACTAAGAAATGCTTGATTATAAAATTAAAAAGAGCTTTATGTTATGACCTTCATTAAATACTAGTACTGTTCTGAATTGTTCCTTTTTTATGATGTTAAATAATTGAGATTTATTTTTTATTTAATTATTTTCGGACGATCAACAGTGAACAACCAGAATATATATATATTTTTGCATAAAAACAGTTGGCTAACAATAGGTCTTCACTATTAAATATCATACTTTAAAAATGAATAAAAGTGGACAAATTATAAAGAATTATTTAGCGCTGTTTATTTTTCAAAACGATCCATTGGGCAAATGGGTCTTATAAATTATTGAGAGACGTGTAAAGGCATCGTTAAAGGAAAATAAAATAAAGAACATTTGTTGGCCTATATCTGTCAGCACGGAATTTCATACTTTGTCCTTTCCTGACGCTCAGGAACGTATTTGCTGGGCAACAAAAAAGAATATGGAACATACATATAACGGAAGGAATAACAACGTGAAAAATGCGGTTTAAATAAACTAAGAAAGACAGTTTTGTGGATACAAAAGTATTTTGTGGGTCGTCCGTGTTTTTTTTTCGTACGAAATATGACAAGGGGAAGCAGGAGGGTGAAAGGAAATGTGACATTCGCAGTTCATTAATGTTTCTTCATTTTTTTTCCATTACATGACAGTTCTAAATATTTTGAATTGAAATATTGAATAAAATAGAAATACACGAAAAGAAAAGAAGGGGGTCACTGAAATTGTGACTTAGCGCGACAAATTCCAAGTGACGTATTTTACAGACGACTCCTTGCGAGAACATCACACTAAAATCACGGTATATAATATGAGAAAACAGTTACTTTAAATTTACTAACATATAAAAATAAAAATATGTTTATCGATATTTAAACCGGTTCCCACCTCTAGTAATATGAGATGTTCACCTCAGCTTTAAGGGTTTGCGAGACCGCAATATCTCTCGAGTGGTTGCTTCTCTTACATCGGATTAGGGTTATCACCTCGTAAAAATGTAATGATCTGTATTTCAAACAAGAAAGAATACAGTAAGCCTTTTGAGATTAACATTTTGTGGCATTTTGAACAGCGAACTATTAAAAATAATATATGTATTCATGTCTCATCTTCAAGTTGAATTGATAGTTGAATACATTTCAGTCAGTGAAAAGAAAATACATAAGTGAAATTAAGGCTCGTGAAATAAAGTGTTTTTAGAAGATTAATTAATAATTATTTTCATCATTATAGCATATTGCCGATAAAACTGCGTTATTATAACCATGCATTTTTAAAATTTCCGTTTATTTTAGCTGCAACTGTCATTTGGCTCTAGCTTACTTACTTAATTTCTACCTTACTTAATTTGTGGGGTACTTAAAGTCGCTAATCGTCTAACTTACAATTCGCTACTGAAAATAACTATTTAAAAGGTATTTTTTAATTAATTTTTGTTTCACCATGCAATATTTCTATAAGATATAAAATACATGTGTAAAAAACAACTACGCCTCCAAGCCCTCAGGCGTAGTATTTTATATCTTATTTAAAAGGTTTTTAATAAAAAAAATAGTAAACACAATTCCAATAAAATATAGAGATACACACAGTTATTTGCTTTTTATTAAATTTTATTTCGTATATTATTATAGCTAATGTGCCAACCCTACAGTGATAATATGCTTACGAATAATTATGTGTGTCGTCGGTCGAGATAATGAACTCTTAATATGGAATTTAATATGGGATGTTCATAATTAGAATCTGGGCAGATTGAAAACCTCTGTGGTCGAGTAGCTGGCATACAGCTTTGCATGATAACGCCGAAGTCCCAAGTTAGACTGCAACCTGGTCAAAGTTTAAAACAAACTATTCTATATTGGCTCGAGTCTGGGTGTTGTATTACTGTTGTCATTAAGTGCTTTAGCTACTTCGGTTAGAACAATGTATGTGATAATGTCTAATATTATTATTAATTACAAACACGTGCAATAAAGTTGCCAGCTTAACCCGTTTTAAATAAATTATTCTTCTTATTTCCTAACCTTATATATCAATACGCCCAAAGTGGAGAGAGTTATTAAAATTTTTAACACTCATTACCTTTTACCCGCTGCTTCTCAAAAATTAAGGGTAAAGTATACCCTTTGTCCATTTCTGTATCCCAGATGACGATCATGCAAAATTTCAAGATAATATAATCAGTCAATTAAACTCAATTGCGTTTAGAATATCATTAGTTTGTGTTATTATTTTTAATCCATTTAGGTAGTTAAGTATATAATTACTTATTTAAATGTCAATTAGGTAAACTAAATAAATCAAGCTTTGGTATAGGGCTGACCAAAGAAATTAATGTTTGTTGCTTTGCGAATAGTTTTTCATTTTACATATTGGAGGTAAAACATTGATTGAATATTTCATAGTGAAGAAAGAGGTCATGTAAATTTACATGCATTGTATACATATAATATATCATCAGAAAATAACAGCCCGTGCCGAGTTTCTTGCAGCTTCTTCTCGGTACAAGGTTTTTCGAAACAGGACTTATGTTACCATGGCATAGTTGTTGACATTCAATGCTCGTAACGTGTATAAAACATTTTATCTTTATCTTATTATGAGGAATAGTTCATAGATTGTGTCAAAAATATTTGTACTTTAATGTTATTATAAAAAAAAATGTGTTAAAACACTGTGAAAACAAGTTAATGTAAGAAATTAAGATGAGATTGCATTTTATAGCTTTTTATTCATTCAGCTTCAATGACTAAGCAACTTTCAATGAGAATATTTTCCATAAGATGCATCTATGTAAAATAGATTATACTGAGGACAAATTAAGGCGTTTTTCTACTGCGGCGCATAGCTACGCTGCACACGTTCTCTATGTATAAAGGTGCTGTGCCATTGCAGCGTAGTCACGCAGCGTATGTTTTCTATGTAAAAAAATGTACGTGATAATGGAAACATCCAAAGATAACGATTTCGGTAACGATTGGTGACGCCCTGACGTCATTTATACGGGTACATCTCGCCCGAACAAAACTCACTCTTACTTTTTTTACTGGTCACAGTACAAACCTTTTATTTAGGAGGATTTTTTATTAGTATAATCACTAAAACTAATTAAAACTGTTGCCTAGAAATAATGTTACTACAATTCAAACCAATTAGCCTAGTCCAAAGTAACCACTGTAAGTTATGGTTTAATAGGGTTACGGGGTAGAAATATATAAATGATACATATATATGTACTATTTTAGAAGGTATATAAAAACCCATGACTCAGGTACAAATGCTAGTATTTATCACACAAACATCTACCCATTCGGGATTCGAACGAAGCACCATCAGTCTAATAATAAATTCAAATTGCGAACCAATTTGAATTGGGCGAAATATACCCTAATCAATTTATATGCTGCACGTGGTTAGATCGCATATCTTGCACATGCATATTCTTGCACCCGTATGAAGCGTGGTCTAGGAGCATTGTATTGTGCATTTGTGCCAGTGAAAATGGTAATCTCTTTTAGATTTTTTAAACTCTTTTACATTCAAAGCAATGTTTGAATATTTTACTATTTAAAATAGAAAATTGCTCATTTGATTTTAAGTGACAATAAAATGGTAGGATAATACTACTATTATTGTGGTATAATATGCAACGATTTAACCCGTAGTGTAAATTTCGTTACTTCTATTAAAGCTGAGGAGTTTCATGCGCCTGTTCCTCTAGTCAGTTAAAAGGCAGATGGTAGGTAAATTTTATGCGATAAAGAAGAACTCATTTTAAGGGCATATGAATAAAGTTTTGTTTTTTATTTAATTCCAAAAATACGGACCTATGCAAATATTTATTTATGTGAACATCGCGTATCGTTTGCATAGGAATATCGCCTTTAATGACGGTCCAGTCACAGTGACTGTGCTTGAAATATTGCGTGACCGTTCCTCTCCAATGGCCAGATCGCTGAATGGGACAATTAGCTGGATTTATTATCTAATAAAGACATGTCGGAAATTGCTCGGGAACGATGAGAACTAATTGCTTGTTAGGATATAGGAGACAGGAAAATGTGGGAAGACATTTGACATGTTATTTAGTAACCCAAAATTATGGGTCCTAAAAAATTTATAATCATATTTTTTCAGTCACAACAATTAGCCAAGCCCGAAGTAAACATTATAATCTCGTGTTATGGATACTAGGGTAACGGATAGACATACATATGTGATACATAGATATTTAATGGTCATAGAAATAAATAAATACTCATGAGTCAGGTACAAAGGCTTGTATTCATCAGACAAATATCTGCCACTTTAAGGCAGCTATTCTCCTTTCTCTGTGGTGTAATGCACCGGTTTTACGCTCGGGTTGATACCGGGTCCACCTGGTTGCCACTATTATCTATCTTAACTACCATCATAACAACATTGGTCATCCGTGGTTGAAGGTTCCGGGTGAAGCTCACTACCATCTTTCGACCTTATTATCACTGAACAGCAGATGAGAGATTCAAGTATTTTCCCCGATGTGAATAAGAATATATTGATGTGAAAACTTCTTTAGCGTCGTTGTGATTTAAAGTCGATGAAACGAAAAAGCGACAGTTAAAAGAGACGGACACATAAATGCATAAGATTTAACATATGAGAAAATGAGATAGGAAGCATTATAAAGTGTCTCTTTGAAACGATAAAGCGACAGTAAAAAGAGACCGACACATAAATTCATAAGATTTAATGTAGGAGAAAATGAGATAGGAAGCATTATGTATGTGTATATGTGTTAATACGTGTTTGTGTGAACATGCGTAGTACAAAGCTTGAGAGAAGGCATCACAACAACCGTGGTATTTTGTATACGTGTACGTATTATTTTTAAAGGTTTCACTTCTACCACGTGTGAATTGCACATATGCTTTCTTTTTTATTAATTAATTTATTAATCTACACTAATGTTAATTTATTTATTTCTTAAGTTTTGTCATATTATAAATATTAAGCCTTAACATAGATTAAATTAAGTGAGGTGCATTTCAGATATGTATGACAATTAGAACGTACATAACACTAACGAAAACTGTCTATTTCGTTGTGTGAGAGAATTTTGAGGTTATTAAATATTAACATACTGAAACTTAGAATAGGTAAGCCAAACTATTCTGATGACTTGTTGAGTCCCACAAGAGAATTATTTCATTCTTAAAAATGAATTAAAATATTCTAAGAAAGAAAGAGAGATTTTTAAATTGTATTTTATGCAGAAAATAATCACTGGCATCTGTTTGTAATAAAAACTAAATAAAATAGGAACGAAGTTCCTTATTACAAAAATATTAATTTTAAGTTCTATTCGAGGTATAAAAAAAATAATTATTAGGGTATACATTTTTTTTATGACTTTATTTTTACTTTACTTTGCTATAACAAGCAAAGAAACTACTTTACAAAATTATCTTAACACCTTTATTTTATTTACCATGATTTATAAAAATATATAATAACAGTCATCACGTAGACTATACATTAGACACTGTATAGCGATCCCACATAGACTATACATAAAAATGTTATGCTTTTTGTTTAACGCTACGAACGTTTTTCCCGGCTAGGGTACCCCTCCGCAACGCTCCATAAGGAACTTCGTTCCAAAATCATTTTGTTTTAGGAACATTATCGGAGTATAGCTATAGTGTACGATGAGTTTGTCAAGAAATTGTTAAAGCACAACGATGAATGTTTCTCGACGTTCGCGTGACCATTGCTGTTGCAAGAAAGATACCATCTTCACGCTTCGGCCGCATATAAAATGATCATTAACCGCCTGACAAGAAACGATAAAAAATACAGATTGCGTTAAAAAATCCTCTCCGAGATTGTTTATGGAGCCGTTACGGATTGGGTATAGACAAGCAATTTATCATTGGTAACATTATCGTATTATTGCATAATTATTTTGACCGGCAATAGCAATTGTTCTTCTTGTTTTTACACATTTTTTAATAGCTTGCGATTGTGAAAGTTAAGCACCTTAGGCAATGGTCGGATACAGGATGGGTGACCGAATTATAATTTAGCACTCAAAGCTGCATTTGGTATCATATTAAAAGTGCTTTATTAATAGAAATCGTCAACTGCAAACATAAAAATCAGCGCACAGAATATTTTCAACCCCTCATTGGTAATTTTTTTGTTGCTTTTTCATAATCCCTTCACGCCTTTGTTCCTCCTTAAGTTTATTACAGACGATCTACAAAAGGATCCTCAAGCATATTCTTAAACAATCGTTTAATAAATAACAATAAATGACTAAAAGAAATATATTTTATTCAATACAAGCTGTTTTTTGCTGACTATACATATAAACTCTTTCTTGCATGCAAATTGTATATACCAACCCAAAAACTTCATTTTTATTCTAATAGCTGTAAGTGACTATTTTTTATAAATTGCCTCATAATTTTACTCAACAGCTGACATATTTTTTAAATAAAATAACATTTATCTTCCTATTAGATAACATATATTTCCTATTAAGTATTAGAAAACAAAATTTGAATTCTTAGTAACCAACCAATTAATAATATAATAATAATATAAGAATTTATTTTCTCTTCACAATAAAAGTCTTAGGGACAAAAAAGTTTTTACGATTTTGTGGAAGAGTCCACCCGCAGATAATCTTAGCTATATGGAAATACTATCACTAAATACTTTTTTATTTATTGTTAAAGCTAAGTTGTTACTTAGACAGTAAATCAAGACTATTACGAACTATGACTTTATAGAAATATAACAAAAAATAGAATATAGGCACGTACTAATGACACTTGAAAGATAGTTATTCAAAATATATAATATAAATTGTTCTCCATTAATTATCCAGCATTATATTGTATACTAGCTGTTACCCGCGACTTCGTTCAAGTGAAAATTTAGATGTGAGAAAGTTGCCCATTCGATCTTATGGAATCTTTCCTTGTATCAGTAAAATCTACCTCTATTCCGAAGCTTATTAAAACTGTTCACCCATTTTGCAGTCATTAAGTTAAGTTACAATAAAAAAACTGCCCTCTAGAAACAGTTGAAATTCAAATGGAAATATTTCTCCATATTTTATAAAGCGCACAGCGAAGGAGTGGAACTTCCTCTCTGCGTCTGTATTTTCCAGGATTTATAACCCGTCAGTTTTCAAAGCCAGGGTGAATAGGCTCCTTCTGGGTTAGCTCGTACCATTGTGGATCCTGTCTTGGCGATCAGGCTTCAGAGCGAATCCATTAAAAAAAAATTGTAGCTTTATTAAAAAAAAGCTGACTGGTATAAATAATGACAAATTTTATATATGTATTTTATGCATTTTTCAATGCGATCTTAAAAGATAAATTATTATAATGAAAAATACTAGAAAACATCGACTCGGGTCACAAGTGAATACTCAGGCGGGAATCGAACCCGCAACCTCTGGAAAATCGGTTTCTTTGGAAGGTTGCGGGTTCGATTCCCGCTTGAGAATTCACTTGTGACCCGAGTCGATTTTTTCTAGTATTTTTCTATTATTATAATTTGTAAATAATTACATATTGACTAAGGTAGCAGAATATGTTGGTATGTCCTTTGTTAAATATCTTTACTGTTACCATGTTCTAGCAAAAAAACTTAATTTAACGTAATTAATTTCAACGTTAATTTTTAATTCAACGTTAAAAACGGTTGTCTAATAAAAAGTCAGTTTAAAAGGAATTCTTTATGAAGTCTTATACTTTTGAGTAGTACTCGTCTCAAGATTTAGGTCATCCGTGGAGCATCGCGTCGCATTATGTAAAAATGCGGTGCATTTTCTTGCAGTAATTCTGTATTTATAAAACATTTTTATTTATTTTTTTTATTAGAGTTTTATATTAAAATAAATTATC
Source organism: Calamotropha paludella (assembly GCA_927399485.1). Taxonomy (NCBI): domain Eukaryota; kingdom Metazoa; phylum Arthropoda; class Insecta; order Lepidoptera; family Crambidae; genus Calamotropha; species Calamotropha paludella. The sequence goes on from OV656828.1 coordinate 13,127,882, forward strand.
ACAAGAGAAAAATCAACTTGTCTTATGCGTCAGGCGGGAACTGAACTCACAATCCCTCGCTATCCGGGCGAGTACGTATTAGGTTCTTCCAATTAAGCTACAGACGTCGTATTTTTCAAAGTATTTTTTAAGCTGACGTCAGCGCCGTCTCTTCATGTTTTATCTAAATTAGGTATTATTTCCTTATTATTTTTGTCAATTTTTACATTAGAGGCTACATTTACAATACCATAAGGACCAGTATATTATTATCTATACATCTATACATATAAATAAAATTGGAGTGTCTGTTTTTAATATTGAAATAACCGTTTTTTACTACATGCATATGAATAAATATACGGTGCATACACTAAAATAACTTTTTTTACAATTTTTGTCTGTCTGTCTGTCTGTTTGTTCCGGCTAATCTCTGAAATGGCTGGACCGATTTTGACGGGACTTTTATTGGCAGGTAACTGATGTAATAAGGAGTAACTTAGGCTACTTTATTTTAGAAACAATCTTTAAAATTACTGTGCCACAGCAACGCGTGGCTGGGTCAGCTAGTAATATATAATACTAGTTGACCCGGTAACGCGTTTCTATGGTAACAGGTATACAATGGAAAAAGAGCGGGGAAAAAGAGCGGACAGACAAACACAAGAACAACAAATTTGTGTTTTTAGATTATAGACTAGCTGGCGCGTTAACGCGTTGCTATGGTGATGCGTTGCTATGGTAACGTAATTGTTACATTGGAAAAAGATGGGGGGAAAAGAGCGGACAGACAAACACACAAACTACAAGTTTGTGTTCTTAAAGTATATACTAGCTGACCCGGTAACGCGTTGCTATGGTAACGTTAATTGATACAATGGAAAAAGAGCGGACAGACAAACACACACACAACAAATTTGTGATCTTGGATTATAGATTTACATAACACATAAAATAGATTAGTCCAAAATAAGCACTGTGTGTTATGGATACTAGGGTTTCGGTAGATATGTAATAAAAATATCTACAAATATCCATGATCCAGTTACAAAAACTCGTATTCATGACAAAAATATGTGCCCTTTCGGGATACGAACCCAGAAACGCTACCGCGAAAGGTAGGACCACTATTGCACCAAAAGGTCTTTGAAGTCTCCATATTTGTCAACAATACTGCATAATCGATTCAAAATATAAATACAGATAATTTATACTACACTACACACGATTTTCTTTTTAAAGAATTTGATTATTTATTTTACAAAAATGAGTCTCTTATTTAGCAAAGAGCTTTTAGGAGTTATGAAATCGATTCAAAACAATCCATTAATACCCATTAGCGCAGTCATTAGTAAGTATTAAAAGCATCATTTCATGCTGACAGATAGTTAAGACGAATAAAAAAGCATTGGAATATGTTGCAGGCGTCCCAAGTTCATTAGAACAAAAAATAGTCAAACAATTTAACCTAGAACACATATTTAAGGTTTTTAAGTTAAGTTTTTTTATAGTAGTTTATGATACTGTTGCATAATAAGGGTTCTTATAACACGAGTGTGTTTTAAAAAAACGAGCCGTAGGCGAGTTTTTTTATAGTATCACACGAGTGTTATAAGACCAAGTTATGTATAGTGTCATACACTACTTTATCTACTTTCATACTATAATACGTAAAACAATATTGCAAATAAAACGCTGAATATAACAACAAATTTTTAAATGTCAAATGTTGGCGCCAAGGTGCAAATATCGATTGCGCATGCGTGTTGCGTCGATAAAGTCTTTTATCTACTCTGATACTATAATACAAAGATTCTAAAACTGAAAACAAAATGCTTATGACAAACATTACGTACAGGCCAAAAATAATAAAAAAAAAGTTTAATTACGATACAGGTCTTGTAGGGACACCTGTAACATAATATAACTTTTTAATCTTAACGATACACCTATACAACCTCCAGCTGGACCAAGGAGGTTGAACCTCTACTTTAAAAAGGTTTCAATAAACGAGTTCGCGACGAACGCAACACGCAATCGATGTTTGCACCTTGGCGCCAATATTTGACATTTTGTTTTACGTATTATAGTATGAGAGTAGATAAAGTAGTGTATGACACTCAGTGATGTATAAGATACCCTATACAAAGTATCTGAAATACTAGATGCAAGATACTTTAAAAAAAGTATTTCAGATACCAGATACAAATAATTTTCTGAAAAGGTATCTGAAATACTAGATACAAAATACCTATCTTTCAAATACTTTTTAAAGATAAAATACTTTTGTAAGAAAACAACATTTAATTGAATTTAAGTTTATTTGTTTGAGATAACAATTTTTGAATAGATCGCGTTGATAACAAGTGACAAGACAAAATATGAAGGTATTAAAATTGAGATTGAGGCCTCATATCTCATTATCGGGTTTTTAGTCGAGACGCTACTTAGTCGACCATTGAAAGTTTCCTTGGGCTAAGCTGACCAAAAAAGGGAACTCACCTGGAGACTGCGAGGACGCCCGAACCCGAACCCCGAAATGGCCATCGGATCCTCCCGTCCAGTCGCCAACTGGCACGATGGAGCATTTAGGGATTTGTCGCGAGTTGGCGGGGCAGCCTTTCACGCGTGGCTAGCGCGCTAGTAGGGCCTCCTACTAACTGCGGTCGGCCAGCAGCTAAAACCGTGCTTCGGATCCCGCTACCCTTCAGAATGAGTTACCAGGTACAGCATAGCCAAGATACCAAGACCGAGTCCCACCCACCGTCACTCCTGTCGGTCTTATCTGAGGACCGACAGGAGTGACGGTGGGTGGGACATCGTGTCGCCATCTTTCGTTAAGTTCCCGACAATATCGACTATTTTTTTTATTTACGACTTGCACAATTTGTGCATTTAGCCAGTATCAAGTAAGTATAATCTTTCTTCTATGTTCTTAAGTAATTTTCGAGGTTTCAGTAAAGAAGTGGGGTTTAACTGAAACCTCCTCGTGGCCTTCTTGCGAGAGCGCGAACCTTTCAACCTGTTTTGTTTCACTTGCCAACACTAATGCGTATTCAGAAACACTCAGTGGTTAATAACACGCCATTATTACACACTAATGTCAACCTCAACACAAATTTTAACAAGAAAACCAAAACCATTAAAGTGACACTTCGCGCTCCCGCCAAAAAGTCCAATGTAGACTAAAGAGCGTTCGGAGAGAAAACCTGCGAAGTTCATTTTAGTAAAAGTACCTGAGGGAACAAAGTATCCTCAAAATACAAAGATACCAGGAAAATGTATCTAAATATAAGATACTAAATAAAATATTTAGAAAGTATTTCAAATACAAGATACAAATACGTATTTTGTATCTTGTATCTGTATTTCAGATACTTTTATCTAAGATAAGTTACATCACTGATGACACTGTACATAACTTAGTCTTATAACACTCGTGTGATACTAAAAAAAAACTCGCCTACGGCTCGTTTTCTTAAAACATACTCATGTTATAAGATCCCTTATTATGCAACAGTATCATAAACTACTATTATACTCTGTATTTCGTACTAATAATTAGGTATGCTTATTATAAATAGATACTTGTTAACTTGTAATCAACTTCGTAATGAAACCATAGCACTGTTATTATGATAATAGAATGATAATATTTTGTTATGGATTATGTACGCTTAATAAAATAAATAAATAAACAATTTTAGAGTTTAACATTAATGTGCTTATCCTAACATTTTTCCTACGTTTTTCTCAGGTCGCTTTCTTGTTTGTCTGTCTGTCTGTGCAGTTGGATTCTTGCAACTTAATTTTGAGGCCACCTAGTGAGCTAAAATATTTGGAGCAAGTCAGAACCCGATGACAATGCATCCTAAAACAACTTTTAACTTTCTACGGCCACTTTCAGGCCAAATTTTGCGAGATTTCACTTTCATATGAAAAAAGTCATAGCGACTCATGGTTTGCTGCGATTAATTAATAATTTTGAGTTCTTAGCACAGTGATTTGTGATTACGCTCCTGGCTATCGCTAAAGTGCATACTTTCAGAAAATTAAAAAGAATAAAATAATAATACTAGATTTAAAAATCTAAAAATCCCGTTTTTCAGTAACCAAAAAAGAATAAAATAACCCGGCGGGGCCAAGCGAGGGGCCACTCACAACGTGGGGGCGCATCTTTACAAATACTCTCAACATCTATGCATAACGTGCATCTCATTACATCTCCATAAGTAATATGCGCCCCCACTTTTGATGCGCCCCTCGCTTGGCCCCGCCGGGTTATTTTATTCTTTTTTGATTACTGAAAAACGTGGGATTTTTAGATTTTTAAATCTAGTATTATTTTTAATGTCTGAATACATGTGTCGGAACCGATTAAGTGTTATTCGAGGTGTCCCAAAACTCAACGTCAAACTGAAACGGGTGACAGGATTGATTGTAACCATCATGAGAAAAATCAGAAAAAATCTATCCGATGCAGTTTGAAAATTATGGGCATTTAAGAAAAACCTAGAAATTTGGTCAAACTGTACCCATTTTTAGGTTATTGTGGTTAATTTTTTTTTTTGCATTTAAACTTTGGAACCGTAACCCTAAATAACATTTCTAGAACCACAGTCAAAAATAATGACACAATTGCCCAAGTTTTCTAGAATTAAGACTATTTGTGAAACTATGAATTTAAAATTTTCAAAATTTGTCGACTTTGAAAGGCCCTCATGTACTACTGTGCCTTGACAAGTGCCATTAAATGTTCGCGCATTTAATAAGGATTGTAAAATGGTACAATACTTGTACAAGCTCTAGGTAGGTTCTAAATTTTACGACAAAATGATGAGAGAGATGGATAGTGGACATGTTTGCCATGAACGAGCGAGACAGATAGTGACGCCACTTTTACCAAAGTCAACAAAAGTAAGTGAAATTAATAAAATAATAAAAAATATTACTGTATATTACATATCCTGTGTATTACATAAGTACAAATCGACTAGCTTTTACGCGTGGCTTCGCTCCAGTTAATCTACACTATTGATCAAAGTTATATTTCTATCCGATTTTTCACGATGATCGATTGAGTAGCCTATCATTTGCGCAATCATATGTTCTTACCATATACCAAATTTCATCGAAATCGGTCAATCCGTTTTTGACTTATAGAAGGGCATACAGAATATATTAATAATTTATAATTTAAGAATAGAATATATGAATAAGTATATTTAGACAACTCATAAAAAACATTGCGCATAATTTATATTTAATATTGACTTTTGGACTCCTTTACAGGAGCCGTGATCACAGGATAATTAAGGCAATGGTCATCATATATTTTCTACTAAGTACCTTCACTATTATAATATATAGCCCGATTAAAATATTGTGAAGGTAGTAACATTGAATAAGTTGTTTCATTTGAATATAACTGTTTGTGTTGTTTGTTTAAAGTCAATTTTACTCTGTATTTCATAGAAATGTTTAGGTATGCTTATTTAAAACAGATACTTGTTGATTTTGTCGTAATCAACCGTGTAGTGAAACAATAACATTGCTATTACTATGATTAGCGGCATATGATTATGGGTGGAAAAAAACTTAAATTTTTTTCTATTATTAAATATTTTCCGTTAGCGCCATCTAGCGTCCGGTAGACGAACTACTTGAGGTTAATATGGTAACAAACAAAGTATTGTCATAATATAATTATTATGATATTATGATTATGATTACAAAATAATATTATTTTATTTTAGATTATGTACGGTGACGATGTGTAATAGATTATAGTTACTTTTATTAAAGCTGACAAATTTCTTTTGCCCGGTCTTTTTGTCGGTTAAAAGATGTCTTTAATGGGTAGTGGTAAAAAATGTAAACGAACTTTTTTTAAAGGCATTACCTAATAATTGGTGTGAGTTTCCGTTTGGACAATTTTTATATTCACTGATTAATTACAATTTTATAATTACTTTCTAGAAGTATTTTCATCCAAGAGCATAAGTTGTGTGATGGGGAATTTTAATAGTATTGGTTATTTCTTCTTAAAAATATCTACAGTTTTAATAAACCAATCTTGTTTGACATTGTGACGACACTGGACTGAAAAAACTCATCTAAATAGTTAACAAAACATTTAATAAAAATACATAATGTGTAAATTCAATATGAACTTAAAAAAAACTACGAACAACACTTATATTTGAAAATCAAAATATATCTATTTATTAAACTGAATATAAGATGAGTGTTAGTCAGGCATGAAATTAAGATGCAAACATTAAAACAATAAATAAATACAAATAACGTTAGCAATTAAATAAATACAGATAAGGGATCTTAAACGAGCTATTCTTTTCAATTTACAAAGTAACTCGAAATTATAACTCTTCGGTCACCCATCCATAAATCATCCCTTTCCAAAGTTGCTTAACTTTTGTAATCGTAGACCGAACGCGTAAAAATTACGCCAACGCGCTATACAGATTTAAAGAACAAAAAGTGGAGTCGAGTCGTCCTAACATGGAACTGCGCTTCGCCTCGGAGGTGTACCGGCATGCGGTCTGAAGTGGGTCAATTACTTCCCATCTCCCAATTGGCTACTCGAAAGAGCAACCCATCTCACCGATTCGCTAACTTATAACCAGCTTAACAATACTGGCTACCCTCGAGACTGCTGACTCCACTTTACACTGCCTAAATTTCACCTTATATGTGCAGCGGGTGCGAAAACTTTGTAAGCGCGATTCAGGTCCGTCACGGACTGTGAATATAACAAAGTCGAAAGTTAGTATAATGTTAATTAAGCGTTATATTACAATTCTACTAATAGTTTTAATTAAAAAAAAATACATTTAAACTAAATAAGGGAATAAGGTACCGAGATTTAATTGGAAGAGTGCTCGCCCGGATAGCAAGGTATGTGGGTTCGAGTTCCGCGTGACATATAAATCAAGTTGAATTTTTCTTGTAATATTTTTAAAATATAAAAATATAGGAGATTATATAAGTCTTATCATACATAATATTATCAAACCCTTCGTTTATCATAGACTGGTTTTCAGTAGACAACAGATGCAGACAAAAAGCTACCTTACATTCTTTAATATATAGACTATAATCGACCGTAAAGTCGATATTCATCCGCAATTCGTCATTTTATATATTTCCTAGCTGATCCGGCCACACGTCACTATTATGCCACTTATTATGAATAAAATTAAACTCATCCTATGTCCTAAGTTGGAACAAATCCAGCAAAATGTAAAAAAAAAATCATTAAAATCGGTTGAATTGTTCCGGAGTTCATTGCGGTCAAATATTGTGACACGTAACTTTTATATATAAAGACTAGATGTCCCGGCCACGCGTTGCTGTGCCGACTGCAGCGTCATCTGCCGGACTGATTTGTGAATCTAAACCATTCTCAGATCCCCTTGAACACACACAAAAAAATTCATTTAAATCGGTCCAGCCGTTTAGGAGGAGTTCAGTGACATACACACTCACAGAAGAATTATATATATAAAGATTTCGAAAGTGATATTTAATGCTTACACTTCTGCCAATCGCACATTTAATAAAACTTTTAACAGAGGTACGATGTATTTTTTATATTTAATCCTGACGATTAAACTTCTTTGAATATAAAATTAATATAATTCCTATAAGATAAAATTAAACTCATTTTAGTCAGATGGTAGCAACTTTTATTTGCTAGCATTTTGAATCATAAATTGTAACTTCTTTTTTATTTTGTTATACGGTCTATTTATTTTGGATTGTATTTTTTAATGTTTTCATTTATTTAGTTATAACTTTAATTTTTAATTTAGAATTTAATTTGTATTTGAATTTAATTTAAACTTAAATTTTTCTTCCGAAGATGTTTGTTTGTTTGTTGACTGTGACTTTTGTTATGTGAATGTTGTACACGCCTGTTATTGGTGTTCACATCAGATTTTATAATATGATTGTTTTCACTTTGATTTCTTACTGTTGGTGAGTCTTAACTAAATAAAATAAAAAAATAAAAATAAAATATATAGCAAAACAATCGTTCTTTATATGGTAAAAGTAATTTTATTCAAATATATGATAATTATAATCAACAAACTTATATGAAAATCTAATAAGCCTCTGGAATCTTGTTTGGCACAGAATATTAGAAGAAGAACATTCTTCATTATCAATTCTCAGTAATATGTATATTTTATTTACTTTATTTAAATTTCTGTTTATATGATACTGAGGGTATCCTTTTACCCGTGTCAAAAAGGGAAGGGTAGACAAATGAAGTAATAATAAAAAATCATGTCAATACAGTATCATGACTCAGGCCTTAGCCATTCTGTGATCGCGGCTCCTGTAATGGAGTGGAAACTTCAAGATTAAATATGAATCTATAAGATCACAAATGTGTTGTTTGTCTGTCCGCTCTTTTTCCATTGTATACGCGTTATTATAGCAACGCGTTTAACCGCAAGTAGTTCGTCTACCGGACGCTAGATGGCGCTAACGGAATAATATTTGATAATAGAAAAAAATTAAAGAATTTTGTCCACCCGTGCGAAGCCGGGACGGGCCGTTATTTATACGCAAAAACCGTAAAAAGTTATTTTATTCAAATGTGTAACTAAATATGTAAACGTTTAGTAATCAAAATCATGTTTTATACCAGCAAAAAAAATCTTTCGTTTACGTATGCTCTCAGTTTTCATCCGGAAGTAGGTCAATAGTGGAAATGTGTCTCAAACGGGGGCTAAGTGTTCTAACCCTAGGGGCTAATGGATACTTTTCCTTTTCCTGTGTTGCCAAGCTTTATAACGCTCGAGTGTCAGATGGCTTCCATTTAAATACTTGAGCGCGCATTCGCTATGTAAACAGGAACTAGAGTCAGGGTTTGACGACCGTTTGATGTGATTCTGTCTTCTCCGTCAAATTTGGGGATATCGTAGCAAATAAAAGAAATTAAACTTTTTAAATGGTCGCGCTTGGGAGTAATTCAGTGACAGAATTTAAAGATTACTTGAGTGATTCTGACATTTGCTATTAATAGTGTATTAATAATGACATTTTGATTTTTATATTGTTACTAGCTGACCCGGCCACGCGTTGATGTTTTATAAATTAAAATAAAACTTATAATATGTTTTAAATCGCAACAAATCTAGCAAATCATCAAAATCGGTCGAGTAGTTTCGGAGTGACAGGGAATCTTAATATATTTAGGTGACATTTATAATTATTATTCAATAATTTGCATGCTATGTATCGTGCCTAAATAGGTGAAGTAAGAATTTTAATTTTAACACCAAACTATACGTACTTACCCTACTTTTTTCAAATAAACATATTGTATTGTTGGAGCGGAGCGAAGCTCCCATGGATCAGCTTCGATGACGTAATGTCTGTTACGCTATAACTTCCCGAGTTCTTTACCGATTTTTTTTTTCGTGGAATCAAATCAACATTCTTAGAACTAGATCGTGACCGAGCGCAAAAATAAAAAAGTTATGATCAAAAATATTGGCTTTATGGGATGTCCCATTGAAAAGTTTTTATTTATAAAAGTTTTAAATTTACTCAGTATAATTGATTTTTTTTTTGTATTATGCTCCGCTTCAATACATGGTGCTAGAGAAGCTCAAGTCATACAATACACGTACAAAAGATTATACTGAAAACAGATACACAAATCCCAGTACCACAGACAAAACTGTCAAAAATTCCGAAACAGTTAACGATACCAGAATGTATCAAAAACTTTTTGGAACAAGAAACAGAATAGAAAACGTATAACTATTATTTGTTTATGTCACGCTTGTTGAAATAGACCTTGTGACCTAGCTACTGACCACCGTTTTTGTTTGAGGACAGCGTGTGAATCGATTGGAATCATCTAAAAATCCTGAATACCAGTATATATAAAACTGTCTTACATACATAATTATATCATAGTCATTAAACCTTCAACACATGGCATTTTTATAGAATGCGGAAAACTTGTTGTTCGGGGGTAGTTCGAAAAATATGTTAACAGTGGAGGGGTATACTGCGCCGGCTTGTAGTCGGTTCGCGACCCCAGCCGGTGTAGCTTGGCCGATATGTCGGGATAAAAAAAGTACCTAACTACCGTTTTTCATGCGCAATACGTAGTTAAGCAAATATTTATATTTAATTCATCTATATGTGTATGTTGAAAATAAAAAAGATATAAATACTCCTTCGAAGAAAACTGGATCGACTTTAACGAAGCTCTTTTATGAGTAAGTAAGGATTAGGTGTAAAGATATTATATCTATACTCTGATTTTTAATTAGATGGACTAAAGTGACAGCCGCCAGCGCACTATATTTTTTTTAATGTTGCCAACTGAAGACATAGTGTTATGACGCGAGTAATTTTACGGATTGAATTGAATTATCATGTCATTGACATGATTGTTAATAGGTTTAATAAGATGTTTTTGTTGTATTTTTCCTTGTGATCTTATTTTTAATACACATTTATTAGGTTTTCGATGTATTGTTTTTATTTGAAAATGTCGTAAAGTAGTGATGAATTTTATTATTTTCTCGCAAATATGTTATAAAATGTCGTACACAAAAAACAACAAACAGGAACAACAACACTCAAAAATAACGTAACAAAGAAAGATATAACAAAAACTTATATGTAGTTCGAAAATATTTTAAGTCACATGATGGTTTTAGAATTTACAGGAAAACCACTTTATCATAAAAAATATGTAAGTTGGGGTGGGATCACAGCATCATTCGATTAATTTTCAATTCAAATTTAATTTTGGTAAGTACATATTTTAACAGACAAAAACCGATTAAAACAATATTAAGTTAATTTAAACCAATTCAGTTTATATAAATGATTTTTTTAAAATGAATAGTCGAAAGATAACTGGGTTTAATTTATGAAATCTAATTAAGTATCAAAATAACACAGTTAGAATGTTTTGCATTTGACAATGTGCGAAATTGAACAAATAATTGAATTTCAATTGGATAAGGGGACAACACTATTTTTTATTTTCCGTCATGTGGTATCATTACTAATGTCACTTTAGTCCATCTAATTAAAAATCAGAGTATAGAATAAATTCAATTTGTCTGTGTCAGGCGAGAAACGAATCCATATCCATTCGCTATCCGTGAGTACTCCTTGAATTGAGTTAGCGAGACCTTTACAGACAGTCGAATTTTTTCACATATTTTTTATTCTTAACGTCAGCGCCATCTCTTCGAGTTCTAGGTAACTACTACCTACAACAGCGAATGTTATACTTTTACAAGTACTCTATAATTGACAAAAAAGAAACAGCTATTTAATTTTTACTTTTTTGTTATTTGGGCATTTAACAGATTTTAAATCTAAAGAAATTATTATGAAAAATAATAAAAATTAACTCATCTTCGGTGACAGACGGGAAGCGAATCGATGCAGACGTTTTTGCGTGATTTGAGTAACAAACTTTCACATATAATTAAGTAGGACATTTTAAATTGCAAATGTTGCATATAAGAAACGGTTCTTTTGTTCTAATAATATCCACAATATGTGTAAAATATATTATATTAGCATTCTCTTTAAACCCTCCGCGGTAAAGCTAGAGTTACAATAATCGCCACGTCGGACACAACACAAGTATGTCCTAGATCAAAAATTGATCGAAAGTTTATCCATAGGGGATAGATAGCAGGACTATCGATCGTAGTATCGATACTATCGATAATATGGATAGTATCAATATCATCGATAGCTCAAAACGGAGCAATACTATTAAAAAAGTGCAACCTACACTATCGATAAATAACAAACTATTGATAGTATCGACACTATCGAATGTTTTGAACTATCGATAATTTGCCAATTTATAATAGTATTGCTCAAAATTTTAAGGCATAGCAGTCAGCAATAAATTTATCGATAGCACATTATTTTTCAGATGAAAAAAATCGATAGAAATACTATCGATAGTTTGGCAACACTAGTGCTCGGACTCGAACTCGGTATACTGGATTCAAAGCTGGCATTAAAATCTATGGGTTATGGCAAAACATATATTTTTAAAATTTAAAACCAAGTAATTAAAACACTTGTGCTATGGAATTCAGAAAGAGCAATGGAAAAGAAACAGAACAGCCAGACCAAAGGCAATAAAAGTTCGTTTTCTACATTGATCCGGCTGGGAGTCGAATCCGGGACCTCAGAGTGGTATCACCATGAAAACCGGTAATCTAGCTTCTATCTTTTATTGAAAATGCAGCATTAAAATCAACTGATAACTAGATTCAATAGGTTTCAGTCTATAATAACGATTTATTGTAATAGATTATTGACTTTGTTATTATTTTATTTTTAAATGCCCCTCTAACGAATGGCCCTATAACACAAACAAACTCGAACCCAGACCGTTGGAGCGAAAGGTTAGATCGCTACCGTTGCACCAAACGGTCGTTTAATACATGCTTTTGTAATTTTAAATGTCATGAGTTTACTTTTGACCTTGATGTGAAACACAACGAAAACATTATACTGTTTGCTCATGAATGTTGCAGAGTGAAACCGTGAGAAATAATTACAATTTAGTATCAACGGAAAGTTATGTGAAATTTAGAAGCTTTAGCTTAGACAATGTGGGAATATAGTTATAAGCGAATGTATTCTAAATCACTTAAATACTTTGACGACAGGACGAAGTATTTATAGATCTAAGGTAAAATATAGATTAAACAGGTGCGAAGCGGACTCGCCCAAGGAGGGTTCCGTACAAACTTTTAACCATTTCCGTGCCCGCTACGAGAATACTCGTAGTGCGTTACTGTAACATGGTGCCGACTACGAGTATGCTCGTGGATTTTTTTGGGCATCCTATACAAAAAAATGTTTCTTGGCACTACAAGTAAGATCGTTTTTTTAGAGTTTGGCATTAGGAATAAAAATACATGTTAAGTTTTTAAATAGTATTTTCGTAGCTGGCACGGAAAGTGTTAATTAAGTGAAGTTTATTACGGGAATAAAAAATCACGTTTTATGAAATAATAATTATTAATTTATTTTAATTTAATTATTTATTTTAAAGTGAATAATATAAGGCATTCCGTAGTTATATAAACTGCAGAACCCTCTATAGTACGTGATACTACATACACTTGTCCAGTATTTTCATTGATGAAACTTGGCAAGGGAATCAGGCAATTCAACTTTGGCTATTGGCAACTGAAGTCGGCTTTGGTTGGCGTTGTTACAAAACGGTTTAATATGGACCATATTCGTAAACTTAGTTTAGTTTACATTTAAACTAGATACTATAAAGAAATGATAAAATCGAATGAATAGAAATTTGTTTAGAAGATAATGCAATCGTTAGTGCGTTCCGCATATCATTATTAATAATAATTTCTTACATTCACACGTAAACCTAGCTAGCTTACCTATCTAAACCTAGATACTTTTGACAGGTGTCACTTCCTTATTGCTACGTACTAAGGTTGCGTTTGTTTCCTTATTGACATTGCAGTAGCAACTTTATACCCTCTATATAGGTGTCAACTGTCAAAAGTATCATCCTACATTGGACAAAGTATAAGTAAGCACTGTAAGATTTGTGTTTAGAATACTAGGGTAACGGAAAAACGGATCGAAGTATCGTATAAATGTATACTTTGATATGTATTTATATATGTATAAATACCCATGGCTCTACTACAAATGTATACATCTCGTACAAACATCTGCCTTTATCGGGACTATAATCCATGTCCCACGTTTCGATAGGCAAGCTCACTACTATACTAAACTATAGTCACAAACAAACAAAACAAATAAAAAAATAAAATAAAAAAATATGTGTGCAATTCACACGTGGTAGAAGTGAAACCTTCAAAAATAATACGTACACGTTTACAAAATACCACGGTTGTTGTGATGCCTTCTCTCAAGCTTTGTACTACGCATGCGCACACAAACACGTATTAACACACGTACATAAAGCTTTCTATCTTATTTTCTCCTACGTTAAATCTTGTGAATCTATGTGTCTCTTTTTACTGTCGCTTTTTCGTTTCATCGACTTTCAAATCACAACGATGCTAAAGACATTTTCACTTCAATAAAAATCATAAACTAGATTATTTCGATTGTCGATTTATACAACAGCTGTTACGCCATCATTAGTAAATTTTATCGTTTTTTGTCGATGGTTTTGTAAAGCGCAAAGTTAGCGTCTGTCAATAATTTGATGGCAACATTTATTGCGCAATAGATTCTTAATTAGAATTACAAAAAAAAATACTTCACTATTGCTATAGTCGACTGACTGCGCTAATTATGAAATCTAATTATTTTTTTATCTTAAAAAGTAAATTAAATTTTAACGTTAGTAAAGACGCGAACTGGTGTAAGACATAGTAAATTGTAGTAAAATAGATTATTGCGAAATGTTACTACTCCAATGAAGAATATTTTATAATAAATAGCGATTTCAGTTATCTATAATTATTTCAATAATTTTTTACCACTGTTGTCCAGCAGAGTAGAATATAGTAAGATTTGGAGGTATGGCATATCTAGGGTGGCAGTCACTGCGTGCTTTAAAGGCTACCAACATCAATTTTCTTGCGGGGAAGCAATAAAATAGCACTGTTTTATGACAAAATCTTATTTTTTAAATGTATACTAGCTGACTCGGCCACGCGTTGTTGTGTCTCAGAGGTAGATGTCGCTGTACCGAAATGAATCGCGCTAACGTTTCGGTTCTACGACTACACCTATAACTAACCGTTCTTAGCCTTCCTGAATGTTATTCTTAGGCACTATGGTAACGCGTATACAATGGAAAAAGAGCAGCGGACAGACAAACACACAAACCACTGTGATCCTATATTATAGATTAATTGTTAGTCGAAGAATTTGTTCAGCCATTTGATAAAATTACGGGAACCAGTAAAATACGGGGCATCTGCAAACCTAGGTGTATCACTTGTAGGTGTATAAATACAGACAGTATAAATTCAGTTACAAGAATTTGTCCTTCAACGTTTTCTTCTGAACAAGAGCTTGGCTGTATTACCTCACCTGCGTCAAATAACGCAATAAAAAAGTAATAGTGTTTGACGGAGTGCGTTGACCCCGCGTCTGTTGTCGAGATGGAATTACATAGAATCGTAAAGTCAGATACTACTATAGACAAAAATTCAATCATTGTGATGAAAGAGATTTCTGCAATATAAACTTATTTTATTTAAATTAATTACAGTTTTTAATGTGAGATGTTTGTGAAGAAATTATTACAAGAAAAAATTCAACTTTTCTTAGGTGTATGGCGGAACTCCAATCGTCATCCCTTGATATCCACGGCTGTTTCTTTGTTATGGAATTTCACATTCACAAATTCAAATATCGTTGAAACTTTTCTACGAGAGTCGATTATTATTAATAAAATTTATTTTCACAAAAATGGTTTTCCAAAATAATAAAAATATAAAAGTAAGCCAGAGCTTATTTCCAACACAAGTATAAAAATGTATAAAATCAAACTGTTATCAATAAAGGTACAACATTATGGATTCAATAAAGCAAATCTAATTCAAAAACAATTCGTATATAAAATTCAATAACCTTTATTATAAGATTATTCATAAATTTTGTTTACAAACCAATATCTTTTGTAAAGAATGGATGTTTATTTTCTGAAAATAGTAGCCTTTTGTGTGGCGTGATTATACGGGTGAAATATTACGACACTCGGCCACAGACAAATTGTTCTGCTTCGTTTGAAGATTCATTAAGGGTGGCGGAGCACCGCTTGGAATATATTAAAATCAATTGTGAAGTTAGCAGCAAGACGCTACCTGTTGTAAACTTCAGTTAATACCACACTTCATAGCGCTCAATCACGTTTCGGAGAATGAATGTCAGATTTACCCTTGGTCTTTTATTTTTCGACAGATATCATTTCATAAAGTCGTAACCCGATGGAAATGCTAACTAGGATTCCTTATTTAAAACTTATTCCCTCGGTTTTGTTTTTTTGACAGATGTCATTTCAAACGATGGTATCCCAAAGGAAATGCGAACTGAGATTATTTGTATTAAGCTAAAATTTCCAAGCAAAATTCATTATAGTGACAAGTTTTTGTTTTTAAAAAAGGAACGACGCGAAGGGTATAGAAAGGTCGTTTGTTAAGGTTCCACTAACAATGTTTAGATTGTTAGTGGAAAGCCTTCGTTGGGTGCCATTGTTCAGTCATTCCCGCGCAAAAAACAGACAACTTCACGTCCCATGGTATAATTATGACACAGACGAAAAATACGATTGCCTCTTAAAAAAGATGCAGTATAAAAATGTTTAATCCGTTATATTTATTTTGAACCACTTTATAAATAGTAATTGACAAAATCTTGTCACTAGTATAAATATATGTATTAAATAAAACTACAAAAAGTCAGTATATTCATTAAAATGCTTAAGTGTATCGACATTGACAGCTCACAGATTAAATAAAATTTCATTTATTACTTTTTAATTGTCACTATGTTATGATACAAATGCCTTACTTTTCGATATTTGAATCGTTTTAAATAATAAAAATTAATAATTGCCAATTGCTGACATTTTTATTGGCTTTATACTGGCTGTGTCTGGCAATGATTTGCAATGCACTTTTTTGCATACAATAAAATTATCCTAACTTACTTCTTATAGCGTAATTTGGCAGTGAAAACCCCGTCAAAATTGGTACATCCATTTCAGAGATTACCCGGAACAAACAGACAGAATGATAATAATATTCAAAATTGTGTTTTTGTCGCAAGTATTGTAGTCGTAAAAAGTTATTTTGACTACGAACAGACACATCAATTTTATTTATTTAATTTTGTATAGATATTTCTTTTTGAATCCAAGTGTTTTTTGTAAAACGAAAAATATATATTTTTTGGTTTAATATTCAATATGTTTTCATGATTCTTATAGCAATACATCAATAATTTTGATTGCTTCAAATATTTTATTATTTTTACACATGCGACTTCTTCGTAAAATTGATTTTCAGTATCGCTGACTAATAATAAAGGAGAAGGTATTTCGACTCCTTAATGAGAGTTGTGATTACAAAATGGCTGAGGTAATTACCTTAGACATCATGTGAAACGCCAGGATTAAAAAAAACCGGCCAAGTGCGAGTCGGACTCGCGCACCGAGGGTTCCGTAAAATATTTTTATTATATGATGTAACAAAAAAATTACGGTTTTCGCAATTTTTCCTTTATCTGTGCTATAAGACGTTGCTTCATACAAAATTTCAAGATTCTGAGTTCACGGGAAGTACCGTGCAGGTTTTGATTCCCTTGCGAGTGTCGAAATTTTGTGGAATTTTGCGGCATAAACGGCTGTATCTTTTGATTGCGTTGGCTTAGAAGTTTGAGTTTTTCACAGCTCCAAGGGACATTAGACCTGAGTATTTGATATAAATTTCAGCTTGATACGTCCACGTGTTCCTGAGAAAAATGGTCTTGACAGACGGACGGACGGACAACAAAGTGATCCTATAAGGGTTCCGTTTTTTCCTTTCGAGGAACGAAACCCTAAAAACAAAAGAAAAACTATACGGCAAAATTATACGACAAAAAAAAACCAACTGATTGAGGAACTCTAGAGCTCAGTGGTTAGCGCCTTCGCGTTTAGCGTATGATTGTAGAGTCAAACAAATTTTGCGATGGCCGGTTATTGGAAGGGTGGCCAAAAATGTCTCTCTTTGGAAGTCACATCACGCCGTTGGTGTCGGTGGCATCTCCTATCGTTAGTTATCGCCAATTTACACTGGGTTGACCAGATCTCGGAGAAAATAGATTGATTTTTCGAACTTGCATCATGCATGACATAAATAACATGGCAGCCATGTTTCTTTCCGGAAAATTCCGGTATTTATAGAATTAAATCAATTATTATAAAAGTTCGTTTTAGAAATGACTTTGAATTACTTATATTTTTTCATGTTTTTATTATGCTTTAAAAGAATTCCAATAAATAAAAAAATAATTTCGGAAAAATCACAAAAAATATTTTGTCTCCAACTGAACAGAGTTTGTACTACAGATACTAAATAATGTATATAATATATAAAAAATATATAGATTTGACTCGGAAACAAATGCTTATGCGCGTTACACGATTATATGCCCCTACAAGGATTCGAACCAAGGACATTTGGCGCAGAAGTTAGGACGCATACCGTTGCACCAAGCTTGGTTGGTTTGATGTCAAACCAATAAATTGTAATAAATTTTAATAAAACATATTTAGATTTTTTTTTAACTATCCAACAACACATTTTCCACCCATTCAGAACGTCTTTTAACTAACAAAGAATAACGTACGCAAGAGACTTGTCATCTTTAACAGAAGTATTGAAATTTACAATGTTAAACATTACATTAATATTGTCTAATTAATGTAATCATTTATAAGACTTCTGGTTACGGTTTAGTCACGTTTAGGTTTAGCTAGCTTATGTTGGTCTTGTGTCTAAACCGACTTAATGGGGGCGTATACTTTTTACCCTAGGGCTCACGCAAAGGTCAAAGGTCAATGTACCAACAAAAAAACTTACATCTGTACTCCAATGAATGTGTCTCGTATCCGCTAAAACACTTCGTTCCATTATAAAAAACAAAAGAAATCACACCATTTCACAACGAACACACTTTTTTTACACTTAAAAATTTCAAAAATAGAATCACGTTTCAATATCGATTCGAGAAAGAGTTCGTTTCGTATCGTTTTCAAGCAGCAAGCGCGGCTCTTTTTTGAATTTAGAAAATGGTTTTCACAAAAAAATAATTGCACTAGTTCGTAGCGCGCCTGCGTCGACGGCTATCCTCTGACTCACGCCGTCTCGCTGTTACAATGACGTGACACTATGCTAATATCCAGCAATTTTCTTCAAGATGCTTTATCTAACATTGTCGATGAGTAAATCAGCTGATAATAGGCGGCAACAGCAAGAAAATTCTGTTATTCCGCTCTATCGGGTTAGTATGCCAGGCGAGATGGAAATATCGGAGTTCTCTCTCTACTGAGAGGGGCTTAGATAAGTGGCGTGATAGTAATTTGCATCTGATAGCCGTCTGATAACAGTTTCCTTTTAGCAAAGTATTGCTGGAAATAACTGCATTTGTTAAAAGAAAGTTTCTCACGAACTAAAGTAACATGAAAAATGTTGAGCTCTGGTAATGAAAATTGTAAATTCAGTTGATGCTGCCTGAAGTCCCAACAGGTTGGCGTTATATAGTAGAAAACTCGTTTAACTACACCGACACTCATGCATTCCGCAGCAGACGCAATTATGAAACTTAATTCCGTAAATTGAGATAATTTCCGACAACCAGGCCAGCGTGAATCATACCAGCGCACATTATTAGCGGCAAGGTGTTGGCAACACTTTTTCTAGCACTAAAAACTCCACAGACCCTAAAAAAACATTTGGACAACACGTGATATAGATAAAAAAGTTATAGTAATTGGCTCGACCGCGGCGAAGTTGAATTTCGAACACGGAACGGGTGCGTTTTTGAAAGAGTATTTTATATAAAGGTATTTTTAGTAACAGAACACGCGCGCTTTTTGACAGTTTTTTAATTATCTAGTTGGGTTCTTTTGTTGGCGCGCTTTAGCTTAAGTGGTTTCGTGGCGCGGGGCGATGGCCGACTAGAAGAAATAAGTGGAACGACTAGGAGTGGTGGTCGGCAGGTGGTGGGATCAATACCACAGTCTGGGGGCGCACGCACTGACCGCTCGCGTGGCGGCAATGCTTAAAACAGTTTATATTTGGATTTCAGGATAGCCACGAAGATGGGTGTGGGAATTCTGTGTCAATAGAGAGGCCGGTCATTTATAAAATTAGGTTGATTTATATTGTGACCCGGCTAAGCTGAGTGTTATTAAAACCGAATGATATCATGAGCAGAATAGGCATATAATTATGTTTTTTATGATTGATTACGATTAAGAGCATCAATAGGGATGTTTATAATAAAAAATATAACAGTATTAAAAGAAATAACTTTTTCTTTTACGTATATGTTAAAATCTATACAATAAAAATAATGTATATATTTGTATGTTACAAATAAAGGCTTTTTATAATACTTATAATATTAAAACTTATTGAAAAAATACGTTTGTCTGTTTGTTCCGGCTAATCTACGGTTTTGACAGGGTTTGCACTGGTAGAGAGTTCATATTAAAAGGATTAACTCAGGGTTAATTTTATTTTATGGTCAGCAAGAAAATGACCAGCAAAAAAGCGTTGCAAAACATTGCGGGACAGTTAGTAGTTAAATAAACTTCTTACGAAAGATTGTCTTTGAACAGGCACAGAAAATAATAAAATAAAACTTTAAAATAAAAGTGAAAGGTGCGCACGATAAGTTGTGTACAAAAAACGTAACGTATTTTTTTCATACCAGGCGCTTTATATTAAAATCGATTGTTAAGGAGTAAACTCATAAATTTAAACAACTATGTGGGCTTAAATGAATTTTTGCCCGTGCGGTACAGGAGGGGCGCTAGGACAAAACAAAGAACACCATTTATGGACACCACAAAACACCTAGTCATGGACACGCTGTCCATTATTGGGAAATAAATAGCAATACAAAATCATAACAGTACACGTATTTAGAACTACAAAAGAAATACTTGAAATGATTAAAATAAAAAAACACGAAAAACCATAACTTTCGACCCATGTCGAATAAGGAGCGATATTAGACTTAGCTCAAGTCTCTTTTATTTCATTGTTTTTTGTTAAAATAATAACATAATATTTCATTACATCACACTATCAAGAAAACAAAAGGCAAAAATCTCCTTAACGATTTTTGCAATGCGTTTTATTAGTAACACGCCAAACTTTTACATTTCACTCGGCGGCCATTTTAAAACAAAACGGCTGATTCATGCGACCTTGTCCAATATGAGAGCACAAGGGTCTATGGACAATCAGTGTTGCTCGTTAAAAAATGAAATGACAGTTGCTAAATATTTTGGCAAACAGAAAAGGATGTCCATAATTGGTTCAAAATCCATTACCGGTGCCGTCACCCTAGTTAGTACAAGAAAAGTTTTCTGAAATATTTCATAGCTATGTAATGTTACACATAAATTAAAAGGAGAAAAAAACAAGCTTTGCCGAGTATCTTGCGGCTACTTCCAGGCACAGTCTCCCGACGTAGGATATACGAAGAGATGACGTAGCGTTGACGTTCAATGCTTGCTTTAAATGATCTCCTGGATTCGAGTCTTGGAAGAGGCAGATGTTTGTCTGATGAAAACGAGAATTCGTACCTGAGCCATAGGTATTTAGAAATATTCTTATGATTATTTTATATCTATGATTCATATCTGTTTCTCTATCCGTTACCTTAGTATCTATAACACAAGCCTTACAGTGCTTACTATAGGCTAGGTTAAATGGTGTGAATGAGAGAAATATTATTATTATTTCAAATTAAATATTATTATTAATGTTTCATTAAAATCTATTTTATTTAATATTTGTTATATTAGAGTATTATTTTTATTATAATAGAAAAATACTAGAAAGAATCGACTCGGGTCACAAGTGAATTCTCAGGCGGGAATCGAACCCGCAACCTTTGTTAATCCGGTTCAATGCTCTCCCAATTGAGCTACCGAGCTTGTGAGATCTTATAAGATCGCATTGAAAATTATACTAGATTTAAAAAATCTAAAAATCCCACGTTTTTCAATGTCCTAAAAAGAATAAAATAACCCTGCGGGGCAAAGCGAGGGGCCACTCAAAACGTGGGGGCGCATATTACTAAGAGGAGATTTTAAAGAGATGAATGACATGCATTGATGCCGATTATTGTAAAGATGCGCCCCCACATTTTGAGTGGCCCCTCGCTTTGCCCCGCAGGGTTATTTTATTCTTTTTAGGACATTGAAAAACGTGGGATTTTTAGATTTTTTAAATCTAGTCCAATTATTTTATTCTTTTTAATTATTAACTCAACGAAGTAACCATGTGTTACGCAACAATCGGATAAGCCCCATACAAAAGTGAAAGTTGTCGAAATTTGACCTGAAAGTGCATCTGGAAAGTTGCAAGTTGCTTTAGAGTGCATTGTCATCGGGTTCTGAACTATCCTGAAAGTTTCAGCTTTCTAGCTTATCGGAAAGTGCCTCAAATTTAAGTTGCAAGATTTTGCCCGGACAGACAAACAAACAAATAAGAAAAGTGAGATAAGAAAAACGTGGTAAAATGCATAAAATATATAAAAATATTATTTTTATGTTTTTTAACGTATTTTTTTGTATATTTATCGATATATTTATTTAAATAACCACCTTTTTTGAAGTCGGTTTAAATATGTGAAAGAAACATACTTATTGTTTTGCGCGTAACACTTCTCACTATATTTTATAATATTTTTCATTTTTATATAAGAACTTTGTAACAAAAATGTATTAATCAGTAAATTACTTTTTGTTTTAATAATTCTTAATAGCTAATTATTATTAGCATTGATTATTCCCACCATTACGTATGTTAAGATTACAGGGTCAAACTTAATTACAACTTGAATGAATGACTGTTACTAATAGTCCATTTAGTTAACGTTTAGTCTAAAACTTTAGTAGTTTTCTTATCTATATACTGCTATATAAATCAGTAGGTTCTGTCCGCACATTTTTTTGGACAATTCTTTTCTTTGTATATAGTTTGGACGGAAATTATTTGTGATAATTGTTATATACCTATATATACATATATTTATATTCGTTTTAAGACTGAGTGAAATCAATTCTACTATTTTTTTTCTGTCTGTCTGTTCTTTTGTAAGTCAAGAACGAATAAACCTATTTCGATGAAATTTAGTATATAGTAGGAACATTTGATTGCGCAAATGATAGGTTATATATTTTAATAAAAAAGATTATAGTTATAACTAAAATTATTAATACGAAAATGAGTCGGTTTAATAGGCATTCACGCCTTTGCTTCTCCACCCATTATGATACATTTTTTTTTTGTTTCGCTGTCAGGCCTCAACTACTCAATCAATTCTCATAAAATTTTGCATACACTTTGTCAGGGGTACAGAAAAAGACAAGATACCATTCATCCAGACAAAAAGTACTGTTCCCGAGGGATAAAAATATAACTTTTATTCGGAAGTCTATAACGCGACCGAAGACGTGGGTAAAAGCTAGTACAGCTATAAATCTTATTGCTTTTTATCAAATAATGAATAAATTTGAGTGTAGCTATACTGTACAAACACACGGAAGTGTTGGTTTAGTATTGCATTCTTTTTATGTCTTTTTATTACTCATATTTTACTAAGACGAAAAACTAGATTATTTTTTGTGTGTTGTGGATAATTGAATTTTGTTTATGTTGTGACAGTGGGTTTATTAATAAGTGTTGTAATAAAAATAACATATTAATCTCACCACTGATTAAGCTTTGACATAAAATTATAATAATAATTATTATTATTACATTCACACCAATTAGTTTATTAGATATGTAATATTTATAGAAATATAATGAAAAACCCATGACTCAGGTACAATTGCTTGTATTGATCACAGAAATATAAATTTCAATACTCATATTAACTTTCTTTCCTTCATTTAATATATCTTGATATTGAAAACAGTTAAATGCAACTGTAGCGATCCCGCCTTTTCGCTCCTATGGTTCTAGATTCGAGTCTCGGAAGAGACAGATGCTTGAGTGATGAATACAAGCATTATCTTGCACCAAGTGATTTACCTATTTATGTATCTTAAATGTATGTACATACGTTACCCCAGTATCTAAAACAAGCCTTACAGCGCTTACTTGGGCTAGGCTTATTGGTGTGAATGTAAGAAATATTATTATATCTATGAATATAATTTATTTATGTATCATATATGTGTGTTTAACACAAAGCTCACAACATTTACTTTGGATTAGGGTAGTTTATGTGAAGGTAAGTAATATTATTAAGGTTGTCTGGAAGAGATCGCTCTGAGCGATAAGACCGCCCATTGTAACACTATTTTAAGTTTTCTCTTGTTATCTTATTATTTCAATGTGGTGTTATCAATAAAGTGTTTTGTATTGTATTGTATTATTATTACGGAATACTTATTTACTCTGTGAGTCTATATCTTATAGAAAATGATGTCATAAATTCTGGTAGTCACAAACATTTAGGTATATAAGTTATATGTATCAGTAATAAACTTTTCTCAAGGACAACAGTTTCTTTGCAGAGTATTGTGTGATTTTTCGATAGTTTCAAACAATAAGGTTTGCGGTCTTTTGTTAAACATGGGTAACGTCGTGTTCTTTGTTCTTATTCTATATTTATATATATTCACTAGTTGACTACACAAAAATAAATAATTATGAAATAAAAAATACAACGGGTTGCACTCCGGGAGTGCCGGCAGAAGAGAAAACATGAATTAACGTTGTGCATTTTTGATATTTTGGAATGGTTAGGAATAATTTCACATGAATTGCTTTAATTAATTAGTATAAAAGTACTATCATTTATGTAGTAAAATACAATAGTCATTTATATCGTACACAGACATGACAACAAATACACACGCACACTCGCGTAAGCGCCCTGCGCTGTTTAAACGAAACAGCAGGAGCAGGCATTCATTTTCGCCGCGCGGTAGAAAGAAAGGGGGATATTACTTCCTCTCCTACGCCGCGCCGGCGGTCTACTCTTCCTCCGTCTTACGAATTTTCCTGTCACGTGTCCTGAGGCGAGTTTAACATTTTTTTTGCACCAAAAAGTGCATAACGCCGCTAAAGAAGTTTTCACTTCAATAAATTAAAATAATTAATAATTTTAGACAACATCACAAAAATAGCACTTGTGTTATGGAATACAAGGATTCAGGAACAATAACGGTACCAAAACACCCGAGCCAGTGTAGAAAAAATCATTTTCTACATTGAACCAGACGGGGATTGAACCTGGGACCTCAGAGTGGCTAAACCACGAAAACCGGTATGCGAGCCACTCCACTGAAGTCGTCATTATGTATTTAAATAGTTGTTGGCATTTGTTTTAAAGATTTAAAAGTAAGGTGTTGGTTGGTTGTTTACCGAACCGTTTGTCTCGAATTTGGCTACCAAACGTTGGAGAGTCGACTTTGAAAGGCTACCGCGTCTGCCGTAAAATTGACGCAATGCGCGCAACGTTTGCACTAATGAAGACTTATTTTGATCATAAAGTTTAATCATTTGGACATGCTGCTCGATCGTGTAACTTGCCATGGTGATTTGGCATCAGTGACTGAATAAAATACAACAGATTTGACAGATGTCCTCAAAAGAACAACATCAACCCGTCCTTGTTGAAAGACCCTATATTTTGGTTTCCTTGTAGGCAGTATAGATAGTCATTACTGTACAATACCTGTAAAAATACACAAATAAATAAATACAAATAAATACATAATATAAGATAAGAAAATACTTTTTCTTCTCTTATATTATTATTGTTATATGAGCTTGTGTTTTAAGAGAGCAGAAATAAAGAACGTTTCACAGTAAAAAATGAATAGTAACGTCACATACATCTGACTTTATGACAAATTTTTATTCAAACTTTTTCACCATCTATCCGATTTCCTTAAAGTTTCATCGCATATATCCGTAACTTGGTGGATTTTGATGGAAGAAGATGCCCTAAGTTGACATTGGGTAATGAACAATGACGTATGGGTTAAGTTGTTCACTCGATATAAGTCGGTAGGTTGCTTAAACTGTGATAAAAATCGAAATAGGTTGTGTGCAGGAATGCTCATTCTACCTATCAGTAAATCTTGTTTGCCCCTATAAATCTCTGTACGTACGCAAATTGCTTTATGCCACCGAAAAACCTCATTCACACGTCATTTCTTATTCAAGGCAATCATTTTTCATGGCGCCATTTTCAAATTTAATTACGCTCGCTGCAAACCGTTTCATAGAAGAGCTTGAAAGCCTTTTCCAGCCCACAGGTTCAAGGCGACAATTCAGTGCAAGGTCATCGCCCTACGGCCGACCAATGAGAGAGCAGTGACGCAGAGTAATAAATAGAGCGACCAATCATGGCTCTGAGGGAGCTTCCCTCGTTGGTTGACAGGGTATTGTGACAAAGCGGTACAAACATTAACACTGTTATTGACATTCTTTTTTTAAATGTTTTGAGGTTACCACACACGCTTTAAAAAGTTTATATATATACTAGTGGACCCGGCAGACGTTGTCTTGCATGATATTTTTGCAATATAGATAAATAACCTAGACAACGACTGCAGCGCCATCTGCCGGGCTGATTTGTGAATCTAAACCATTCTCAGATCCCCTTGAACACACACAAAAAAAATCATTCAAATCGGTCCAGCCGTTTAGGAGGAGTTCAGTGACATACACACTCACAGAAGAATTATATATATAAAGATTATGCTTGTTTATGGTAAGGTAAAATAGTCTAAAATTTTCATGGTTTTTTATTGGTTACAGTTCTAATCTAACCTCACCATGATACTTTTTAGTCATTGTAGTATTAAAAAAATATTGAAACAGACGGAATTATTGAGGTTAAATTAAAACGGTGATGTAGAAAATATAAACACTTCTGGGCGAGTTTCATTTAAACAATACAGTAAAGTAAATAATTCATTTATTCAGTGATTTTATTTTACATTGAAGTTCTTATAACTAAATACAGAAACAACTGAAATGTAAGTAGTATGAAAAGTACTTTCTATTATTATTGCTTAAAAATTCTTAATATAAAACCATTGAACCATAAAACCAACCTAATCGGTTGATACGAAACGATTTCAAATTCAAGAGTTGCAACGCTACAAGAGTTGTTGCGATTATTTCCAGATTTCTGGATATATAAAAGGGCAGCCATTCCTGAAAATCATGTTTGAGCTGGATCAACAGTCGTTATTGAAATCGTTGAAATGAAGAGGCATCTTCAGCAAAGGATCCAGATTTTCCGAGTTTAAGCTTGGTATTAAAAAGCAATATCGGTGTGTCTTTATTGCCAAACAACGTAGGGAGAGAAAGCAAGTTATTTTATAATTAAGCATCAAATATTGAACAAATCCTCAATCATATTTTTTTGTTGTTTGAGTATTTAATTGATAGATTTTAATATCTTAAGTAATTATTATCAGAAAAAAAGCAACTTGTGTTTGTAAGTCGGGACTCGAAGCCGCATTGCCTCGCTATCCGGGCGAGCACTCTTCCAATTGAGCTATCGAGACCAAGTTAGACCCGAATTTTTCCAATAATTCTTTGAGTGGACGCCAGCGCCATCTCTGTTCGTACCCAGTACTTACAATATCGAATGTAATACTATTACAAGTGTCTAATAATCGATAAAGAAGAAACAGCTATGTTTTGATTATATTTTTTGTTACTAGCGGCCCGTCCCAGCTTCGCACGGGTGGACAAAATTGTTTAAATTTTTTCTTTTATTAAATATTTTCCGTTAGCGCCATCTAGCGTCCGGTAGATGAATTATTTGCGGTTAACGCATTGCTATGGTAACGCATATACAATGGAAAAAGAGCGACCAGATGAACAACAAATTTGTGATCTTCGATTATAGATTTAACTCTTTAATACCCAAGAGAATTGTTGAATCATAACTGATATAAGTTTTCTCGTAAATATATAATTTAATTATACAAAAGTGCAGTAAACTTGAACCAGGCGCATCAAATGCAATTTTACGACCAGTTCGATGTTTTGTTGCTTTATTACTGTGCCTAGAATAGTCAACAGGAGTTTTCCCTAATAATGATAAATGAAAAAGAACTCAATTTCAATTAAATAGAATTACAAATGGAATGCGAGAGTTATCTTTCTGTGGTGGTTAGTTGGTATAGTGTACTTATAATCTCGGTTACACATGCATCGCGAGTAGACGCTAAAAATGATACGCATGCAACTGCAATCAATTATTATATAATTTAGACATAACTCGCATTCCATCAGATATACGTCTTTCAAAATCTAGATATATATTTAATTCTAGCCATAGGCAAAAAAAAACTTCTGACCATTGGTTTGAATCGGTCTCGTTGTAGTAGAACTATGAAGCCATTTTCTTCTCAATCTTTGACTGTGCTTCTTTCATCTCTTTATTATCGTTAATAGCTAACGTGTAGTATACTTATTAAACTTATGAAGGTTAAGTTATAAATTCAATTTGTTACATAATGTTTTTGATCACTGTTTATTAAAAAAAAAACACAAGTAAAAAAAGAAAGAAAGAAAAACATTTATTTGTAACTAAAACAGACAACAACAAAAGATGTATATTATTGAAAAGAAAACTTTTTAAAACTGAAAAAAAAGAAAAAAAAAAGATACATATAAAATAGGAAAAAAATACAAATAGTAAGTAAGAAAAGTTTTTTGCATCTACGTATTGTCAACGTAGCAAGTTGGTTATTTGCTCCGAAAGTAAGGGAAGCTTGTACTATAGATGCTAAATAACGAATATACATAATACATATAAATATAGCAATTGTGATTCGGAACCAAATTCATCATCATGCAAAAACGTACTGCTAAAAGAATTCAAACATATCCCGTATGTACAAGAGGCAGGATCGCTAATACGATGCGGACAGAAAATGTCTTTCAAGTTAAAAATCTACACTTATATTATAAAGAGGAAAGTTTTGTATTTTTGTATGTTTGCAATGAATAAACTCAAAAACTACTCAACCCATTCCAAAAATTCTTTCATCATTGGAAAGCTACATTCAGCCTGAGTAACATAGGCTATATTTAATGCTAGAAAATAATTAAAGAATTTTGTCCATCCGTGCGAAGCCGGGACGGGCCGCTAGTGTAAGATAAAGACATAGCTACACTATGTGTGAATCTTTTATTAACTTTTTAAGATATATATAATTTCATATAATATAGCGTTTACCCGCGACTTAGCTTTTTATGTAGAGTACCAACGAAAGGTTATATATTTATCCCTTGGGAACAGTATTTTTTCTAGATGAAAGGTACACTATGTCCTTTTCTGTACCCCTGACGAAGTGTATGCAAAATTTCACGATGGTCGGTAGAGTAGTTAAGGCATGATAGTGTAACAAACAAACTTACTTTCGTATTTATATAATACTAGCTTTTACCCGCGGCTAATAAAAAGTATCCTATGTTACTTCTAATACCTCCAAGAATATATGTACGAAGTTTCATGATTGTAGTTTTGTAGTAGTAGTATTTGTGTTCATGGTTTAGTAGTTTTTGTGTGCATAACCAACAACTTTACATTCACATTTATAATATTATAGTAGGGATTTAGGAAGTAAAACAGACGATTCATCGAAAAGCTAAATAATTAAACAAGGTTTGACAAGCCTAATCGCGACCTTCAATATGCATTGGTCTACAGAAATCAATACATATGAACGGAATATTAAATCGAAAGTGCCCAACTTAATAAGTAGCAAACTATTCTAAGTAAATATTTGGAACTAAGTAGTAAACTACATGCAAGTTCAAAGCTTATAGGTAGAAACTTTCTACTTTTAAGCAGTAGTACTTAAGTGATAAGTTTATTTTGAAACAAAAAATGTTAAACCTTTATAAACTTACATGAAAATATTTAAATATAATAAACTGTTGCATTCTAAAGAGATATTACAAAGAAACACCCAAAGTACTAAAGAAATAAAAAAACGAGCTAGCCTTACAGTAGTCGCAAATGATGTGTAACATTTGATTAAGATTTCTAAACATTAGAATCAATTCCTTCTTTTTTAAATCGTAAGATCATAAAAAAGATCAAATTTAATAAAATATTTTTTGTGACAGTGACAGAAATTAACTTGAAAATTTAAAAAAGCTAAATACTGAAATATTTTAGTGGTAAGATCATAAAAAAAGACTTATTTCATAAAAGATTTTATTAAGTAGTGACAGATTAACCTAAAAAATTTAAAAAGCTAAATACTGAAATACTTTATTCGAATAATTATTTATTATTACTTACTTGAATTTTATCCAATGATCTGCACTTTATTGAGACTTATTATCAACAGTCAATATTTATTTATGTAGTTGAAGTATATAAATTGATTTATATAACAGCAAACTTTATACATCGTATTTACACTAACAACGCTGTAACTTAAGTGCACAACTGATGGCTGACAGTGCCGACCTCTCGGAAAATTGGTTGGTACTATCTGACAGTCAACTCTAAAACCGTGCGCTCATTCGTCAAATCGAATAGCGCGCGCTTTCGCGACTTCCTGTTACACACTTCCGTCAAATTTCACGAAATCACTCCCACAAATTGCAGGAAAGCGAATATTTTTATATTCATACCAATTAGCTTAGCCCGAAATAAGCACTGTAACCGCACGGATAGATATACATATATGAACATAGATATGTAATATTAATATAAATACCTATATTATTTTTCTGGTGTGGTCCGAGAATAGCACTACCCCATCTTTTCCCGTGGGTGTCGTAAGAGGCGACTTAAAGAACTAGACTCCGGAGGATGGGCAGCAGCATCCTACCGCGTATCATGCCTTCACATTGCCATTGACAAAACGTCTGACAAGCGTGGCAATTATGGCAAAAAAGCCCATGATAAATAAACCCATAACACGGCCCCTCTGTCTCTGACTATAGTAGCGGTCACGGTCACGGTGGGGCAAGGGGTGCAAAGGATCCCTGGCAGATGCCAGGCCTCCAATCCCAACGACTTTTTGCCCTGGCAACATATAACACGCTCACATTGGGGATCGACGAGAAGCTTGCTGAAATTGAGGAAGAACTGAGCAGGTTGCGATGGAATATTTTAGGATTTGTGAAGCCCAAAGAGAGGGGGAGGACACCATGATCCTCAAATCTGGAAATCTGCTATATTTCCGGGAGGGCGACTGTCCCAGGGTGGTGTCAGGTTTATCGTCCACAGGTCTCTTGTCAACTACGTGGTCTCTCGTTGATTTTTATTTATTTTATTTATTAATTTAATTAACACCACTTACAATAATTAACAATAGTAAAAAAATCGTTTTTTTTTTTTTTTTTTTTTTTGCCTGTAAAGTCGGTTTTACGGGCGAAGATTTTACGTGACAACGTCTTTTTCTCGGTAGAATATTTATTGATATGAATATAATTAAATTGCACAATGCGCGCGGCAGACCGATCATAGTTGAGTGGGAGAGAGACGCAAGGCATTCGGCGGGCCTCTCTCTCGTTCGGTGACTCATCGTAACGTTACCGAGCGTTACACTTTTTCATAAGTGACTCCCAGCCGCAACCAATTTATAAGACGTTATCACGTCAAAAACAAAAGGTATTATAAAATAAAATAAGCAAATATATAAAAGCAGTCATAAACAGGTTGACTCTGGTTTCAAGTCTTCACAATAGGAAAGACAACGTTTTAAAATAACCTGCCAATCATCCACAAACACATCACACTGGGGTTGGTTAGCAAGGAAAGAATTAATTTCTGTTAGTATGCGGAAAAGAGGAGACTGCGCACGCGCCGCTGTGTGTTGATGAAACAACGGTTGTTCTATAGCGTAAAAAGTAGAAAAATTTTTCAAGGCCCGGTTGCTTAATTGTGTGAGCAGTGAATCGGACAACGAAAAGTAATTTATCATATAAAATAGCATTGAAAATGCCAAAAAACACAAATAAACGATGATGATAACAATAACAATTTTGGATAAATCAATACGATTCACCGCGATTTTTTAAATTAGGGTCATAATAACTTCTCTTTTTATTTCCTCCTAAACCTATTAGGTTACCGTGTGGTGTTACGTGAGAATAGCACCAATCGTTTTCATTTAATGGTTTAAAAGGCCACTGATGATAGTGCTGGTAACATAAGACATAGGATTGGTTTCAATAACCAAAATTTTTTTATGCAAATCATAATAAATGAGCCACAGCGACGCGTGGCCAGGTGAGCTAGTAGCTATATAAAAAAATGCAACCAGTCTGCCAAGCATAGTTTCAGCAGATATCCATTTTTGGGGTTTGGTGTCAGTTTAGCAGTTGATGTCCTAATGCTGAGTTATTGCAAACTATAAGAAATATCCGAACTTCAATACAACCTCTGAGAAGGGACGACATAAAGGGTGTCTAATGGAAGACTCACAGATATCGAATTACTGATATCTTTAGTGAGAAGGCTACTTAAGGAGTGTAGGAGTGAGATTTTCGGATGAACTTCCTGATAAATCTAGATCCAATATCTAATACACATTTCATGAAATGCCTTTTTATTTTTTTAGAATTTAGTAAAAATAAAGTTACCGGTAACTACACTATAACTTGACCCAACCATATCAAATACCAACTTCTTGATATCTTAGGCACTATAATAACACCTTGGGGTTTGAGGCTGAATCCCTAAACACAGGTTATTACTATTAGGGTCAACTTCGGACATTCTATACCTATACCTATGCCTAATCGTCACGCTTGGGATTTCAAAATTTCAGACATGTGTATTGTGTTATGATGAAATGGAATAACAAATAATCTATTAAAAGTATTAATAGGAGAAAGAAACGATTTTGGCGGCAATAATTTTATCTAAATAGTAGAATCTAAAATAAGGTTATATTTATATATAGTCTGTTAACAATTTCTTATTCGTTTTTAATGCGTTAACCGCAAGTTGTTCGTCTACCGGACGCTAGATGGCGCTAACGGAAAAATATTTAATAATAGAAAAAAATTAAAGACCTTTGTCCACCCGTGCGAAGCCGGGACGGGCCGCTAGTTAAAAAAAATCAATTTGTCTCGCTTTTAGGCAGGATTCGAACCCTCGCTATCCAGGCGAATACTCTTATAATTGAGTTATCGAAACGTTATCAGCTCCGTCGAATTTTAGCAAGTATTTCTTAAGGTGAAGCTAGCGCCATCTTTTAATATTCTAAGTACTATCAACGACATCGAATGTTATACTTTTACAAATATCCAACAATTGATAACGAAAAAACAAGTGGTGTTTGGTTAGGAGGAACGGTAGCGATCCTGCCTTTCGTAAAGGGCAGATGTTTGTGTGATGAATACAGACATACAGACATTTTTAAGTGAGTCATGGGTATTAATATATATTTCTATTAATATTACATATCTATGCATCATATCGCAGCTTTCATAAAAGCAAAATCATAAAACATCACAAGAGTATGTACAGTAAGCATGAAATATTTATCGCTTATTAAATTTATCACAGCACTAGTTACTTGCTATTAATAGTTTAATTTATTTATGACCGATTTTGTGAAAATACAGGGGCTCTCAATTCTTTAAACGCGTTTTCCCAACAATCATGTTTTTCGAATTGTGCCCCTTTAGTATGAAAGCTGCGATATACGTATTTTTATCCGTTACCCTAGTATCCATAACACAAGCCTTATAGTGATTACTTTGGGCTAGGCGTGAATGTAAGAAATATTATTATTTAAGCTATTCACTAGATTTTTGTACTTAAAGAAATTATAACTATTAAAAATTGGCTTATTACGGCGTCAGGCAGAACTCAAATCCACAAACCCACGTAGACGGTAAATACTTTTATATTTAAGCTACCAAGATCTTTTATAACTTGTTAAATATGACGTACCATTTTCTATCACATAATATCCCAGACATTTTGGATTATACCCTAATTCGTGGAAGCCATATCATAGAAGTCCCACACGTGAGCACGTGACTCTTTAACATTCGTTTTCACCTGTCCCTAGTAACAAATAGCTTTCACGAAGTTAATATGGATCAATAGATCATTACATTTAATCAAAATAGATCAGAACAAAATTATTATGTTTTAAAGATGAAGAGGGTATTTGGGTCGTTCTACTTTTCTACCGACAATGGTCTGTCCTTCGTCTTATTATGGCATCTCGTTGGAGTATTGATATTTACGGTTTTTCAATTCCATATTTTACTTATCGATTAATATTATGTAATTTTTCATTTTCTCCAACCAACATATTTTTTCGTTTGTTTTCCGTAGAATGCCGTGACAGAGTGGTAAACCGAAATGTGGTCTCCACAGAAAAAGGCCACTCTGTCACATATCTTTTTTAAAAACCAACATTAAAAAAGAATTAATATTTGCCGCAAAGGAAACTTTAATTAGTCCTAATGACAACACAGATGCAATTTCTTTTAAATTCCACACAGAAACTACAATAATGGATAGTTTAAAAACCAAAAAAACAGAAAAACGTCGTTTCACTGTCGGTAAAAAAGAAGAACGACCCATTTACGATTTTTATAGTCTACATTGTATGATAAATTGAAGTACGAAAACACTAGAAAAAATTGACCAGGATCATAAGTTTGTTCTCAGTGGACTGGACATTCAAAGGTTGCGGGTTCATGTACCGCCTCAGAATCTGTTTTTTTTTATTATTAATTTTTAGATAAGATAAGACACTTTATTGGCGGAAGGAAGGTGAGGTTGAGAAACACACATTTAGCTTACATGTCAACATACAAATATTAAATTAAGTAATTGTTTACTATACTTTTATCGGAAGGATGACTCATCTAGCTAGAAGTTTATGGCAGTTGATTATTTTAAAAGTAAAGTGATTTAGTAAGTACAACCTTAATTCCCCTTCATCTATCAATATAAAGGAAATTATAGTAAATAGCGGCCCGTCCCGGCGTCGCACGAGTGGACAAAATTCTTTAAATTTTTCTAGCATTAAATGTAGCTTTGCAATGGTGAAAGAATTTTTGAAATCGGCTTAGTAGTTTTTGAGTTTATTCATTGCAAACATACAAAAATACAAATCTTTCCTCTTTATAATATTATTGTAGATTGTTTTACATTACGGACATTACATTTTTGCTAGAGGTAATTCAAAAACTACGAGTAATATATATAAGATTATTAGATAGATCGAAAAGATATTTTATTTTTAAGATATGCAGGCATTTTAAACTTAAAATGAGTCTGAGGCGACCTCTTAGCAAATGGACGGCAGATTGAATATCATTTATCTGTCGATTAGTTAAGTTTTTTGTTTTTTCGCTGTGTTCCCATAATCATCGGGTTGATTTGAAACGTTGGTTATTCCTATGTTCTAATTTTTAAATGTTTCTTCTTACTTTTATCGTAGGAGAACACGTTTCCAACGAGCAATTATTCAAATAAATATAAAAAAAATATTCTTCGTTGGTTCTGAATTCCATAACACCAGTTCCTTCACTACTTAACATTCATACCAATGTATGGGATGTTGTCTTATTGGAGCTATAGCTATAGCTCCCATGGATCATCTTCAATGGCGCAATGTCTGTTAACCGATTTAAATATTTTTTGGGTGGAATCGAATCAACAGGTTTAGGACCAGATTGTGACGGAGCCCGAATTTTGAAATTCGCAAAATTTCCAATTGAAACATTTTTTTTTCCTTTTTTAGATATTACGCTCTGCTCCAATAGATGGTGCTAGCGTAGCTTCATGCTTAGCGACTGCATCGCCTAGTATATATCTGGTGTGATCGCATTACCTTATCGACGGGCATGGAAGGGCACGCACGGCACAGGTTCCAGAATGATCCGATCATCTGGGGGCTCCTCCTAGGCCGGCTCTTGTGGTCTACGCCTTGCGGCTTCTGGGCGCCTGGTGCATTCGCTGCTGGAATACAAACAGAAATATCTGGTTTAAGTTGCGCTACTTTTTAAATAAGAGGAGGTAGGGCAAGTTGAATATAGAGGGCTGAAATATTTTTTTTATACAAACAGTAATACCTGGTTTAAGTAGCGCTACTTTTGAAATAAGAGGAGGTAGGGCAAGTTGAATATAGAGGGCTGAAATATTTTTAATACCTACATACATGCAATGACGCCTTTTGTAGACAGAGATCACAGGTTTCCACTTACCATGAACCTGACATACATATCTCGCCTTTTCAACTCTCAACAGCCTTTTCATACATTAATAAATTATTTAGTTCTAAACTAAATAGTGTACAGAATATATGAATAAGTATATAAACGACCAGGACTCGGGAACAAATGCTCATGTTCATCACAAAAACATAAGCCGCTACCGGGATTCGAAACCGAGTGTTTTGGCGTATCAGAACGTAGGCTACCGTTGCACCAAGCGGCCGTATATGTTCCAATAATGAATATTGTTTAATATTCCAATGAAAACAGAGATGATATAACATTCATTTATTGAAAGTAAAGAACCATACCATGACTCTTTAAGTCCTGAGTCGGAAGAACGAGAAGTTCTAAGAAACTCGATAGGGGCTGTTTTTGTTTGAGCATAGACGGAAGGTGGTTAGCCTATCCGTTTCTTATATGATACATTTAGGAGAATATGCAGCAGAATCGCATAGCCTTGTTTTGCCGTCCCTATTTTTCATCGTACAACCAGACTTACAAATAGGCGCCAAGATTATATCACTCTTTTGCCTGAGTCTGTGACAAATACAATTAAGGGGTCTTTATGTCACGATTGAATAGGTGTCTTCTGGGCAAGCGCGTCACATCTTAGATCGCATCGTCGCTTACCATTAGGCGAGATATCGTATTCACGATAAAAAAATCTGAAGCTAAGAACGGCATGTTTATTTTTATAATTATACATGTTTGAAAGTAATTATATTAAGATGTTAGTACGACGTTTATACGAACGTAACGTTAACGTAACTCGCTCTTACAGAGAACAAGTTAATTGGTAAAATCAATTATTTTGGTTTAAGTCATTCTGCCCGTTTTATCAATTTTGCCCTCTTTCCTCTTGCACATAATTTAAGACTTGCTTTTAATCAAAATACTTTTCCGTCGTCCTTTTTACTAACGGAAATATTAAAAACAATATTTTTGCTAGAATTATTACAAAAACTGTAAGTATTAGAAATATGATTTCTGGATAGATAGAAAGGGATTTTTTACATATGCCTGCATTTAGAACTTAAAATCATAGCGACCTATTAGCTAACGGATGGCAGTATACAAACTATATACATTCGCTTATTAATTGGTAAATAGGGAATACAAAAATGTTTTTAACTAAAATTATTCTAAATTATTTTAATAGAAAAATACTCGAAATAATCTATTCCGCTCAAAAGCTTTTAAAGTGGCGATTATTTATTGATTTAACTTGATGTTCTGAAGCGCCATCTGGTGGCGAAATGTATCAAAGTTGTTTGATTAAAGAATCTAAGTTCTCCTTGTGTGCCTTGGAATCTGTGTCAGTAATACTATTGAGATACTAGACAGCCGGTAGTGTCTGACTTAGTTTAAACAGGTTTTTTTAACATTATTAAATTTATTAATATTTATTATTTAAATGTTATACAGTCAAGAGCACCCCAGTGTACCTAAACCGCCATATTTTTTAATCGATATTCAAAATACAGTCCAACGTATCATGATTATTTTAGAAAATAAAGAACTTTGTTTTAGTTTGAGACACTTGATGACAATGTTGCGTGACTGTTTCGTATGTGCGTTGCTTTTTGTAAACATGTACAAATGCAGAAATAATTATTTCAGAACTGAAATTGTGGTGGCGCCACTTTCCTCATATATTTATTTAACCACGCAGTGCGTAGTAAATCCTTAACTGCGGAAGAAATCTCACCCCACAGCCGGTACACAAGATTAAATAGTTTCTTAAAACATGTAAAGATTCCGTAAACACTTTTGGTTAAGTAAATTAAAAAAGTACCGAACATTGCTTAAAATAATTAACGGATTGAGGGACAAGCTTAACTTTGCCGTTGAAAAACTATTGTCCCCATACATCGACATAGGTGCCGTTTAGTTTACCAACTGCAAATAACTTTGCCATCGCAAAAAGTATTTATTTACTACAAATTTATGCTTTTCGGGTTTTTTTTCTTTACTTGTACTACATGACATCCAAATTTCATGATTCTAATTCAAAGGCAAATATCCTATAAGTTTTGATTCCCTTGACAGTATCGAAATATACGTTTTTTGCGGCATAAACGGCCGTATCTTTTATAACGTTAACTTAGAAGTTTGATTTTTTCACAGGTACAAGGGACTGTAGACCTGAGTACAGGGTTTCAATTTCAGCTCGATACCTTTACGCGTTCCGGAGATGAAGCGTCTTGACGGACAGACGGATGGACGAACAACTTTTCGTTTCGTTTCGGTTTCGTTTTTTTTTTTAGGGACGGAACTCTGAAAAAAAATAAAAAAGAATTGTGCTAAACACAAATCACACCTCTACAAAGAAAGAACTGTAAAACGTTCCAAAGTTGAGTTAACAAAATTTTATAGAATCAGCATTATTGGCGTAAATAAGTAAATAAAACAAAAATATGTAGATAAAACACTTTTTTACGGATTTTTGCGCATATTTTATTTTATTTTATATTTAATCCTGACATTTTGACTCCTTTACAAGAGCCGTGACCACAGGAAGACTAAGATAATGGCTGTCATGTATTTTCTATTACCTTCACAATATTCAGATGCGTAATTTGCGCAGAAGTGTAAGAACTAAATAAAAATATGTAGCTTACTTCCGCAAAAAACAAACAAAGTAAAAGGTTAAGGTGCTAGGTGTGTCATGCATTCATTTTCAGGCGGGCAGGCAATACATTTTGCTTGTTTTATTTTTGCGGAAGAAAGTTTTTGAGCCATTCTGTTATGTTAACTGAGTTTTAGAAAATTTTGATAGTTCTGCCTTTGTAGTACCTACAGTAGATACGACATGTTTTGTTTTGTGTTGTACCTATGAACCAAGACCCTGTCACAGTATAAGCCGCTACGACAGGGATGCGTCACAGTAACTCTGATATTAGTTATACCAGCTATTCACTGAACTACTCGAATTTCACTATCGAAAGTGGCATAATGATATCTTTTATTAAGTTCTTAAACTTCCGCACATATTTCATATCCTAATTATATTATGAGAATACTTTGTGTGTGTGTTTATTACCATATTGTCAGTAATAAGAATAAATTTAAAAATAGATTTTCCACGCATTCGCATCTCTACGAAAACAAAACACTATCCGCAATTGATACACTCCTGATGTGAGTGGCAAATCAGCATCGGTTGATGCTCCATATCGCATTACGGAGCTCGGGGCGCGCGTGGGGCTAGTTTAAATAAAAAACTTATTAACGGTTTTTTTGCGCTTAATTTATAATTAATCCTGACGTTTCAACTCCTTTACACGAGCTGTGATCACAGGATTTTGTTTAGTTATTAAATTTTCACCATGAAAAATACAAAATAGAACAATTTTGATTTATATACATTTTGACAGTTAGGGACGTGTCCGATTAAAATGTGAAGGTAGTAGAAAATATATGTCAACCATTGCCTTAGTCATCCTGTGATCACGGCCACTGTAAGGGAGTCGAAACGTCAGCGTTAAATATAAATTATACGCACAAAGCCTTTAATTTATGTTTTATTCGAGCGGAGCGAGCGAAGCTCCCATGGATCAGCTTCAATGGCGCAATGTCTGTTACGCCATAACTTCCCGAGTTCTTAACCGATTTTAATATTTTTTGTGTGAAATCGAATCAACAGGTTTAGGACCAAATTTTGATATTCGTAAAAATTCCCATCGAAACAAATTTTTTTTTAGGTATTACGCTCCGCCCCAATATATGGTGCTTGCGTAGCTTTATGCTTAGCGACTGCATCGCCTTGTTTTAATGATATTTTTCGTTGCCATTAACCGATTCTATGTCCATTTACTCATTCTCTTGAGTTTGGATATTAATCACTTAAGAAATTACTACAGAAGCGATATTTCCAGTTCTAAATTATTGACTATAAAAAAATTGGAGTGCGTCCAAAAAAGCAACGTTCGCAATCTGCTTGTGTTTTATGGCAGAAGCTGC
Source organism: Calamotropha paludella (assembly GCA_927399485.1). Taxonomy (NCBI): domain Eukaryota; kingdom Metazoa; phylum Arthropoda; class Insecta; order Lepidoptera; family Crambidae; genus Calamotropha; species Calamotropha paludella. The sequence goes on from OV656828.1 coordinate 13,167,820, forward strand.
TGACGGAAAATCGGAGCTACTCTTCGAGGTTGCTATAAAGTCGAAAGAGGAATACAAATCAATAATAACTTTTCCTCTTTTGTGCTTAAGATAAAGGCTTATCCATGGAGGTTAGAGAGAAGGAGAACGATCACTACGTACTAAAGCATTAACCCGCCTGTTCCTGAAAATTTGTAGATTTTATAGTTCATTTTTCAGCCACCAGGCGCGCTGCCGTTGGTAAGTAGTATCTGCGAAGCTGTTTATGAGTACAAGTAGATGAAGTTAGTTGAATAATGTACAAATTTTACAGCAGCCTTCTCTTTCTCCTTCTCTCTAACCTCCATGGGCTTATCAATCTCTCATATTTTTTTAGATTTTTCCCTAAGGGAATGAAACGGTAAAAATTTATTCAGCCTTGTCTTCGGTAATTTTTATTAATTAGATGATGGTTTACGACTTTTTAAATGATGGATGATTATATTATTTTAGAATATTAACAATGTGTTAAACACATTATGAGCTCGATGGCGCAGGTGGTTAGCGCGTACGGCCTACGATCATTTAAGTTGAGCAACTTTCGCAATGATTGGTCATTGGATGGGCGACTACAAATCCGCAATGGGCCTGCCTGGTCGAATCTCCCTATTCCTTCCATAGGGAAGGCCTGTGCCCCAGCAGTGGGTACATTAGTAGGCTGATGATGATGACGATGTTAAACACACTATTCCCATGAACAAAGTGTAGTAAGCTTGTAAATGCACCTTTTATGAGTAGGTTCACGCCCTAGTACGAGGATCTCATCCGTCTTGCCCAATTTCCGTTGGAATCTCATTCAATCGGTTAAGGGGGCTTGTCCTGCAGGTGGAACAGGAGAGGGGACCTAAGCTCTATTAAAGCCGCTCGCTCACGTGGGCTTTGGGAGAGCGCAAAGGGCGGCAATTTCCGAGGCAGACAGGGGAGAAGGGACCAGGCCATATTCGCAAGACTGTAATAGACTCTTTATCTCCTTGGGCTCTCATTTGCAGCGGAGACCTGATAAGGAATACGTTATCATGTATATCACGGGAGCAGAAATCTTTCGGGTAGTACGTTAGCTGATATCTCAGGTGTAACAGACCCTTAGTCACGTAGTTCTTTCTAATTATTTATGTGCATTTCTCACATAAATTGTCATGTTTGTTCCCTCATTTTGTCCAATGTGTATAGTTTCTAATTTGCTAACGATGTTTATTTATTTCAGGACTTTTAATATGTTTACTCATTTAATATTATAAACTTTAATAATCACCTCTACTGTACTCTACTACTAAATAATCACCTCTACTGTACTCTACTCTACTGCCATAATCATAATCTCTGATAATATAATTAAGGTCCATCGATGGTGTGATTATCAACCCTTCGAAATATATATAATCGCCACATCGTTTACAGCAGGGGCCTTTCCATCACTTCTAGATGCGATTCAAGTTTGACCACTGAAGAGGGATGCCATTATAGACCGCGTATAGCAGTGTCTCACTTTGACAATCGAATTTGCATCGCGCTACGAGATCATCGCAAGTCTTCAGTTCAGTTCAGTCAGTACAGTTCTTGAGCGGTCATCGAACGCTAGTGACGCTAAGTCTATAAGTAACTATAAGTTATGCTTTATAAGTCCATAAGTTGATTTCAAGTTAACCAGTTCTTCAATTGTAATATGTGTCTCAACAAGTGAATTTCCACACACCAATAACAATGCCTCCGCTCGGCTCACACAGGCTGAGATTCTGAGTTTGGGCTTGGTATTCCTGCTCTGAGGTTTAGGGGCCTCATAGCTAGCTTTGGGTGGAATGCGTTTTTTATGGATTGTGAGAAAGGATCTGACTACTTTGGTGTCTCTGAATGCTATTTTATCCTCAGAACGAGACAGATATCGGTACGTGGCACATCGAGCAGTTTAGTGGAAAGAATTACTCGACTAGCTGGAGACTCTGGCCCAACTACCAGATCCTGGATATCCTCTAGGACCAGAGTACCAGTCAATAAGAATCACGCAAGATGGTTGCTCCATTTTATAACAGAACTTCCAAGACCGCAGCTGGCTAAATCAGTCCTATCAGTATTACGTTGTCATTCGATTTACACGCATATGAAATTTCAGCTAACTCGTCAACCGAGAAGTGGGTCAAATTTAACTGGCAGGACTCAATTACAGACTGACGGCGTGACAGGTGAAACTTAATAAAAGCTCGTAAAAAGGAAAAGCTCTATGTTACTGGAGGATTGCGGAGGTAGAGCGACATTTGAGGATCTTTACATCTATATTTATATATTTCTATGAATACTACTTATATATGTATCATATTGTATGTTTATCCGTTACTCTAGTATAGTTGAGGATCGTCTAGTACACCGGTAGCAATCCTGCTTTTTGCATCGACGCACTATGGTCCAGAAATGGGCTCTCTGTGACAAAAAACTGTATCTCTTTTGTTTTAAAGGATAACGACTTGAAATTTTCTACATAGATAATTTAATATATGAGCTTTATGTTGAAATAAGTTTCAATAGAATAAAACATAATATATTTTATTTAAAAATAGAAAAATATATTATTTCATACAAATTGTGACGTGACAAAAACGTGAAATACTATTAGTTTAAACTATTATTATTAATATTTTACATTATATTATGTTTCTAAAATATAAGTTATTGTGATATTATTAATTATTCAGTATCAGGCAGATCTAAATGCGATTTGGCTCATTGCGATCCAATAATTCCTTGTTGACAGTGAGAGTTGGAGTTCTAAGACTTGAAATATATGGATCTGATGTAAATAATAATAAATTTATGTACGTACATTTTCATTTCTTGCTGTACGAGAACATTTCCTAGAATGGTGTAATTGGTATCGCTTATAATTTTTGTTTCGTGCTTCCTGGGCATCTTCGGATAGGTGCCCTATTGGTAATATTGTAAAATGCCTTATTACATTTTCACCACGAATGAGAATTTTATGAAGCGAGGATATAGTACCAGTTATAATAGACTAAGAGCCAGTGCCTGCCAGACATACGTTAAAGCATAAAAGCTGAAATTTTTTTTGCGTGTTCTCACTGGTGTAGGGAACAATGTTTGGGGGTTACAAACCTTGAGTAACGGTGCCTTCGGTAGGTGTCAGGTAAAATAGGTTAAATTATAAAAGCTGAAATTTGCACCGAGTGTTCAAATGACCATTCTAGTCAGTTAGACCTAGACCAGTCATTATTTAAAAGGCTAGACCTATCCGAAGGGTCTCACACTCCCCCAGACGCGGTAGAACCGAACTCAAGGTTTGTAACCCCCAAACATTGTTCTCTACACCAGTGAGATCACGCAAAAAAATTCAGCTTTTATACTTTAACGTATGTCTGGCAGGCACTGGCTCTTACTCTATAATGTTTGACATACATATATTTGTGCAGTATCCATTGCATAGTGACCAAATTCGTTAGCATTAATTGCCAATCCAGATGACATCCTTTGTAGTATGACATATAACTGTTTTATCAATTCGTCATCAGCTCCAGTAACATCGGCGGAACACTGATAATTTGAAAAGAACAGTATTGCCGTCTTTACTGTTACCAGATCCTTGTCGCGGTTTGTCAATGTGGAGGCCAAGTTCATTACGGAATCTATTTTGCACATACTTTTTCTTCTCTTTTTGCTTATTTTATTTTCCGAGGTTGTGACTGACCACTTCTTAAACGAAATATTATAAGAAATATGCAAAATAGTTTCAATAGATTTAATCCAAGCTTGAAAAGAAGAGAGATATTAAAGGCATCTTCGTTTTCGGGTTTCACTGAAACTTTGATTAAATCATTCATGTCGTTAAGCTCCACATATAGTACACATAGAACTAGATGATTTATCGGTAAGTACTTATGCAACTTTTCCATTATTCATTGTGAAAAACAAATCACGTTGGACTTCAACTACCATATCATCTTTCCTTATCAGTGATGGAGAGTTCACTAATTTGTTTATTGATATTATCAACGGTCTTGAATTTGAATTTGAATTCAATAACATATATTGGGGCTTAGACAAGTCTCAATCTATAATCTAAGATCACAAATTTGTTGTTTGTCTGTCCGCTATTTTCCCCGCTCTTTTCCCATTGTTTATGCGTTACCATAGCAACGCGTTAACCACAAGTAGTTCGTCTACCGGACGCTAGATGGCGCTAAAGGAAAAATATACAATAATAGAAAAAATTAAAGAATTTTGTCCAGCCGTGCGAAGCCGGGACGGGCCGCTAGTCAATGTATAATGATAGTGCTTCATCCTTTGTATATGACGTAACTGACTCTAGATCATAGTGATACTCCGTACAACACTTACAATAGAAGCTTCATCTAATTCGCCTACAGACCGTAAAGTTGGACAAAGGCATTATGTAAGAATTCAAATCCATATTTTTGAACAAGTTCCATATTTTACCGTTTTCTCTAACAAATCTTCGTATGACTTAGAAAGTCGACCATGTTCGCATGAAGAAGTTGTAGAAGTATTGTCTTCAAATGTTACTTTAAATTCACCATCCAACCACAGACTGCTACTATTTTCAAATCGGTTTACTATTCTCCTAGCCTTTTCCCAACGATCGTTAAATTTAGAGAGTAAATTTTTCTGAATACATGCCACAACTATATCAGCTCTTTCAAAAAATGTATCCATCAAATTTTTTAAAGCTCTGTAGAGTTCGTACCTGAGTTTATAAAAAAAAATGCACAATACCCTACTGGTACAAACGAATTCACTCATTGTGATAAGTTTTTATATAGAAATTAATTAACTCGAACTGAATTTTAAAAAGTTGCTTTAATTATGTTTGTTTGTCAATTTCAACTTTAATATATATGATTTCAGTTGAAGTGCAGTCTGCAATGTATGTATTTACAAATTCTTGTGAGAATGTGGTATTGATTTTTTATGTGGTTATTAGATAAAATCATACTTATCAATAACCTACAATTAGAACATCGAAACTATCAAGGAATATGCAACCACTGATTAAATAATGATTTTTTTGTTATGTTATTTATTATTAATTAGTTTTTTAAGAAATAAACATAAGTTTGTAATTGAGATAATTTTGAGAAAACAATAAAAAAATAATAGAACTATGACAAAAAAAAATTTCCTCCCTACATATTTTTCTGTCTTACGAAAAAAAGGCCAAAAAGTGAGCAATGTTTTTTTGGTTTTTAAATTATTAAGAATAACCAAACATTTTAATAAGATATGTAAGAAGACAGCGGCAGATTGCGCTACATTTCAAAAATCAATTTGAAAATCAAGGACTCATACTAAAGTAAGAATCTAATAATATGAGAATATCTTTTTGTGTTTAAACTTAATAAAACTTAATACTTCTTATTACTCCACTATTTTTAATAAATATTTCATGCTTTACCCTTTCTAAAAATGTATAAGACATATATAGTTCTGAATAAAATTTCTCCAAATTACTTATTTGAAATGTCTGTACGATTATTTCACCAGAAACAATAGTTTTTAAGTCTGAACTTTCACTAATTTGTTGACCCATTTCACTAATTTTTTTACAAATTAAAAATAAAATGTTATTAAAATCTATTTATATGTTTATTAAATTAACAATCCGGGAAAACCTTCTTTCGCAAAAACCATTTCTGAGACGGCGTTGTATGGAGCGTTACCACTGTGTGGCGGTCTTGGATTCGAGTTCCGGAAGGGGCAGATGTTTGTGTGATAAATACGAGCATGTGTATCTGAGTCATCGGTGTTTATATATATTTCTATGAATATTACCTATATATATATCATATACTTGTGGCAATCCGTTCCTCTAGTATTCATAACACAAGCCTTACAGTGCTTACTTTGGGCCAGGCTCATTGGTGTGATTGTAAGAATTATTATTATTATTCTGGGGTCTTTTTTAACTTAGATTTAATGCTGATATTAATAGTCATTACGGCTCTAAACCAAGTAAAATCATACCTATTATTACTGGTATTGTACTTTATTTTCTTCCAATATTTTTTATTTATGTACTAACACATAGAAGATCAACAAACAAAACAAAAAACAGTAACAGTAAAAAAAAAATAACTCAATAAAACAAAACAAAACAAAACAAAACAATTAACGATAACCTAAACATTTAAAACAACTCACAACAAATAATACATATCTCACATCTCTGTACCAAATAGGTGATCACTTCAGCCTGAGTCAGCTTAAAGGCTGACGCTGATTTTCAATTGGCCATCTTTTTTGACACACGGACTCCCCCGCGATGCCAAGTATGTGATTATTAAATTATAATTAAATTTTATAAACAAATTTAAACATACATGACGCGCGATCTAAGAATTTCTTCTGCTTATTATTATTTTTGATTTTACTTTGCAAAGAATATCAAACGGTTGTACAATATTGTATATAAAGAATAGGCTTACAGACTATAAATTATTAATTAAAGAAACAGCAACATTATCCACATCTTATTTTAACCACTTGTCAGTCTGCTACCGCGCGCCGCACCCCTCTCAACAGTACCAATGCTGTGTAAATTGTGAAAAAAATGTCGGACTTTTAGATAAAATTGCCATTTTATCGCTAAATAATGAAGCTAGGACCAAACAAAAAATACTACCGTAAAACTGATTAAATAAAGTATCCGCCACAGAATATTTGGATCTCTGTAACTTAAAAATTAATCGTAATTAAAAAAAAAACAGCAGGCCGCGCGGTAATTTGAATATGGTTGCAATTGCTACCGTGGACTGACAAGTGGTTTAAGGATAATGTGCAGGATAAAAGAAACGGAATAACAAAACCATACAATAACAAAGAAGCCGAACTGTAAGTTCAACTTATATGCTGCGAGTGACCACCCTTTCTTGGTTGCTATTTCTAACTGTCGCATCAAGCGTTTCTCAACATCTTTCATAATGCGCACAGCAAAGAAGTGGAACTCCTTCTCTGCGTCTGTATTTTCAAGTATTTATAACCAGTCCGTTTTCAAAGCCCTGAATAGGCACCTTCTGGGTTAGCTCGTTCCATCGTGGATCCTGTCTTGGCCCCCGGGCTTGATTGGGCTTAAGATCGAACCCATGTGTTCTAGAAGGCCAGTTAATCCGTTGTCTTGACTAGTAATTGTTTACATCCAGCATTTCTGATCGGAACCGCGTCACTACGTGAGCCCACTGGTTATGGACCAGTTTCTGTGCTGTATTTTTATCTAAACATTCTTTGTCAATGCTAACTTTTATGATAAATTATTTAAATAGAAAAATACTAGATAAATCGTGTCCTCCTTTCTCCTTATTTGCTGTGCCCTACAGGGTCCATAATGTACTTTCATAAATTACTGTTTAAGAACCATAAAAAACAAACATAGTGGAAAAATAATAAAATATTAAGGATTGAGTTTTTTATGATACTTGCGGGATTAAACATAAGAATAAAAAATATATGAAATCATAAAGAAATCTTAATGGCTGTTCCATCTTAATCGATTGTCAAATGTTGTCCATTGTTGTTGTTCCTCTCATTGATGAGACAACGCTGGCCTATAAAAAAATAAAAAAAGTAGAAAAGTATTAGAAAATTTCGACTGGTGTTCAAGGCTCGGTAGCTCAATTGGTAGAGCATTGGATCGGACATCCAAAGGTTGCGGGTTCGTATACCGCCCGAGAATAACTTGTCAAAATGATAGTTATGAAATTTTATACGCTTTAGGAAAATGCGTTAGTCATAAAAATTTTTCGAAAATATAATAAGGAAGATTACAGCAATGTAAAAACTGTACAGATATAGTGGAAATGAAAATGAAAATAACTTTATTCAAATGCACTTAAAAATAAGTTGTTTTGAATCGTCCAACATTTTTACCTACCACCCATTCAGGACGTCTTTTAACTGACAAGAAGAATGGGCTCAAGAAACTCGTCAGCTTTAACAGAAGTAACGACATTTACAATATAATAATACGTCGTCACGATACATCATCCACAAACAAAAAACAAAATTATTTATTTTAGTTTTACAGAACTCTCGGTGGGTAAGTGGAAGGCGCATCGATGTCTATCGTTTATATAATTATAAACTCATTATTAGATTCTTTATTCTTTATTTCTTTAGCACAGTCACATGGTATAAAGCTGACAACATTTGATTTAAAAGTACATGTGACACCCTGCAAGGGTGTTGGCAGAATGAGTGACTTTTATACTATAACGAATTCTTATAATTTTTTTTTTATACATTTCGTTAGTTATACATATTTTACTAAATTAACTAAAACTAATAGATTTCAGGGGTATAGATAAAGATAGAGAAAACATTATAGAAATATTGAGTATGAAAGTAAATAAAATATTTTGTTGGTACTATGAGAAATTTAAAATTGCTCAGCCTTGTTCTGCCGTCCCCATTTTTTCATCGGACAACCTGCCTTACAAATAGGCACCACCGTTATATGGTTGATATACCAATGAGTCGCACCAAATAGTTCCAATTTTGTGATCCGTACCGCTAAAGAGTGGAACTCTTTGCCTAAGTCTCTGTTTCCTGATAAATACAATTTAGGGGTCTTCAAGTTACGAGTGAATCTACTAGCTATCTTTTAGGCAGGCGCGTCACATCCTAAATCGCATTGTCGTCGCTTAACATCAGGCGAATAGCGGTCAAGCGCTTACTTATACACGGTCAAAAAAATCTTAATCAAATTTTTTGAACTGAATATCTAAAATATTCAGTAGCGCATTTAATTTTGTTTCTCATATTCAATTCGGACGTTTCGACTCCTTTACAGGACCTGTTATCACTGGACGACTGAAGTAATTACTTGATTAAGGTAGTGCGCAACTAGTCCGATAAAAGGTTTTTTTTTAAGTTTTTAGGCTTATGCACAGTGCCGGAATTACCATAAAAGCTGAAAAAGCTGAAGCTTAGGGCGGCAAAATTAGGGGGCGGCAAAATTGGCCCTGAAAATTGGTACCGAAAAAAGGAAGTAATAGTGCAATAAAAACAAGCTGCTTTTTTTAGCTTAAAAATATACCCAAAAAATTGTAAAATTAATCTTTAAACTAGATTATTTCCTAAAAAAGGAATTAACGTTATTGTGAATAGTGAATCTAATTTTAGAGGTCAGTAGGGGCAGCAAAAATTTTAAAGCTTTGGGGCGGCAAATGTGTAAATTCAGCACTGCTTATGCACCTTCTTAATGTTTATAATACCATAGGAACGAGAATGCTTATTACAAAGCGTTTGGACTTAAAAAATTGTATAAAAGATGACGCTCTTAATAGCTCCTGGGTATTCACTACTATTATAAAACCCCATCACGTTGAGTAGATTCAATTAGATGGATGAAGTAGTTCGCGTTATAGCACCCATCCTGATTTAATCCCCACATAATTGTTATATCCCTCGGACTCCGAGGACGATGACGTCACATCGTCAATAACGCTGCTGGTAACGATCCATGACGTCACTGTCCTGCCCAGATCTTCTCTCAGTCTTGGAACCCCTTTGGGCCGTCATACATTGCTTCTCGATTTATAGATGTACCTATGGAGATATTTATACAGAAAGTAATGTATATGCAACACCACGTTTCTGCAAATCAGTAACCAGCATACGCCGGAGTGATTTGAACGTGTGATAAGAAACTTTTTTATAAGTAGTTTTTTTTTTAATAATAGATATAACAAAGAATACTGTGGCAAAATGAATGTTCACCATACAGTGCATAGAACTCGTGTATTTAGACAAAATTCGACTATGGAGAAATTGGTAAGACTTGTTGTAAGCGGCTTTTTATATAAATTGCTTACGAATTCATGTAAATACCATTTTAAGTTACCTCTATGGAAGTCTCGATTTTGACATTTCATCGGGCGTTTCTATCAGCTGATGGCAATTAACTAATCGATTTTTATATAAAAGCCGGTCAAATACTCTATTTCTAATGTAAACAAAAGAGGAAGACACAAAATCGTAATCAAATTTCCTAACGAGGACATAAAAAAGACAGAAAAGATGTTACAGATAAAAAAATATATAGTTAAGTCAAAAACACTTACGTTAAAGGTATCCCAGCACTTTCTGGCTCTAAAGCACGAGCTAATGGATTCCTTTGCTAAAACTCAAAACGGAGATGCGTTCGAAATTTGAATAGAGGTTTATTTTTAAAACGCGAAGCGCGGCTGATGTGTTTTCGCGCTGGGTACCGGCGTGCAAGACGACTGCCGCAAACTCCGCGAAAAATCAATACCCACCCTTGAGGCCGAAGCCGCATGCGGAACCAGCCTCAAAAACTTAACACTGCTCACCCATTTCCGTATTATGTAACGGAGGTGAGCGGGACAGCGATAGATCCGTCCGTTCGACGAGTAAACTACCCTTGCCGGTAAACCAATAGTGGAGCACAAAATGGCGGACTGACGTTTCACGTTTCGGCGCCAAAATTGACGTTTGACGGCGTTAATTTGAATGTGAATCGTGATTGTGTCGATTTTATACGTTTATTTGACAAAAAGCTATATTTTTAATTACAAAATATAAAAAGCTTTGTTTCTTTACTCAATTTTTTGTCGTAATATTAACTACGATTAAAAAATAAAAAAATCCCGCGAAGAGCAATGGTATATTTACCTATATCTTTGAAAATTAATAAGCTTTATAAGACACCTTATTATTTAAACATAAAGGTGATTATACCGTGTACAATGACAATTTACGTAAAATCCAACGGTATTAGTGGGGTGAATGTCTTCGTTCGCCATTGTATTTTAAACTGAATGTTTGGCGCAATGCAGTAAAGATTGCATTTATTTTGCTAAGCTGCATTCTGGGTTAAAGCACCTTAAAGCCGTATTAAGTCATGATAACAATAGAATTTAAATTATATCAACTTTTGTGAATCTGTTTTTTAGTATTTAACTGACGCCATGTGTCACTTGGTATTAGTTTATCTTTTGGTAAAAAGTGTCTCAAAATATTGTTGCTAAGATTACCAGTTCCGGGTGAAGAGGTGAATTGAATTAACGACAGTTGGGAAACACCCTTCGAGGTAGCTTTCATCCAAAATAGCTATTCCCGGGTAGAGTTTAATTTGAGGACTCGGTAAAGTCAAAATCAAAAATATTTGTTTGATTCATAAGGTGAAAGATAACATGTTCAATTAATTTTCTAGACTAGATTTACTAGACTATAAACTCTGTTATCAATATAAAATATGTAAAAAAAAAGAAAACATTGAATTATTTTAAATATTAAAAAAATACAAAAAATATTACAAAAACATGTCAAAATTATATTGATATTTAAAATAGAACTATACAATTATAAATTATATATAATACATGTCAAATTGTAAAGAAAATTTCAAATTAAGGTAACCAACATAAATTTTATTTTACTGAACAAAACAATGACACCATCATTGCTTATTTACAGTGAAAATAATGTATTAAAGCTGTAACACTCAACAACAAAAAAGTGTCAGACGGGAGACCTTTTTATTATGCCCTGAATTCAAGGCTAAAGTCTAGACCTTATAATAAATTGAATCCTCCAGAGACTTATTTTGCCATAGACATAAATCGAACCTATCTGCGCATTTCCAATAGCTATAATGTATTTTCCTAATCAGGCGTATTTTTTTTTTATTATAATTTAAGTGCGAATTTTCTTAATTTTTTTTACAACATCCTAACGGTTGGTCCCCCTGCGCGAGTTTCTTTCGCCAGTTAGTCTCCGAAGGATTAAATATAAATTATACACAAAAAACCGTGAAATAGTTGTTCTATTTAAATGTGTTATGCGCTTGGAAGTGTACGAACGGAAGAGGAAGTGTAATTAAGTGACTATTTTCAATCCTGTATGGCGTCACTGGCATCGTACATAGGTCAAGGATGAGTTTATTCGTTAATTAAAAGTAAATTTTGTTAATTTCTTTTGTATGTTATCGAACTGTAAGTGCAATGCAATGCACTATTTTTTAAATTTGTTTAGAAAAATGAATTCATATTATACCAGTATTTTACATTTTAAAACTCACCATATACCACACCTTAATATTCACCAACAAAATAGATTATTAGAGATATCTTTTTGTTTTTTTTTATATATTGACGTATATATCTGCTATATTTTATACTAGCCCGCGGCTTCGCCCGCATTTTTATTTTTTTTTGGTCAATAAATAGTATTCTATGTTACTTCTAATACCTCCAAGACTATATGTGCGAAGTTTCATGATGATCGGTTTAGTAGTTTTTGCGTGAAAGCATAACAAACAAACTTACATTCACATTGATAATATTAGTGTATTTATGTATAAGATTTTTTAACTTTTCTCAGGTATATTATAAATCTCAATATACAGCAATTATTTCCCTTATCAATGTTTGGTGCTCTTCAATTATTAAATTTCGATGTTGTACGTTAGTTAGCATAAGACACGCTAGGAATCAACAGGTCTGCTAGAGCTTCGGTGGCTGAATCGGAAGAGCAGAGTCCCGAATAAAGTTTGTAGCATCGAGGCAAGGTTGACACTTGCGATTAGGTGAATTTTTTCAAGTGACAATTTCTTTGAAATATGAAATGTAATCTATAATCTAAGAACACAAATTTGTTGTTTGTGTGTTTGTCGGTCCGTTCTTTTAACGTTAAGTTAGCAACGCGTTACCATAGCAACGCGCTACCGGGTCGGCTAGTGTATATAAATAAAAAAAAATAAAAAAAGCCCTCGTTTTTCAGGCCAACTGAAAACAAAAAAATAATTCTCTGCCATGTGTACAATACGAAAAACGGGGGGCGCATAAATACTATAAATACCAAATGTAATCTTTTATGCGCCCCACGTTTTTCGTATTGGACACACGGCAGAATTATTTTTTTTGTTTTCGTTTTGTGTATATGCTCGATCTAAAATATCAAGCAGCAGTTAGTATGTCATTATGCAACATTGGTTGCCTCGATTTTAGCGCCATCTGTGAATTTTTTCGGAACTAAGATTTTTCCAATTGAAATTAAATTTTGTAAATATTCTCTGAAATTGTGATTGAATCATGTCGGAAAGTATATAATCATATATTGTCATCGAGTTCTGAGCTATGTTTAAAGTTTCTGAGCTCTAGCTAGTCGGGAAATGGGTGAAAATTGACTTTCAAGATGTAGAGAGGATGGACGAAAGAAAATTGACAATGTGCATGGACAAGTCGGTAAACCAAGACCAAGGCGAAATTTCAGGGACCAAATAGAAGATGTATTAAAAAAGTTAACTAATGAGCTTGCATGAAAGGTCTAATGAAATTGAAGAAACGAGAGATGTACTATGTACTAAGCCGATTTCAAAAATTCTTTCACCATTGGAAAGCTACATTCATGCTGAGTAACATAGGCTATATTTAATGCTAGAAAAAAATTTAAAGAATTTTGTACACCTTGTTTGTTCCTAGGACACTACGCGAGGCTTTTGAAATCAGGAAACATCCAAATTTCAATAGAGACGATGGTTGGAGCGTTCCACCTGCTTGGGATCCAATAATTAATAAATTAATACCTACAAAAACACACATTGCAAGACCTGATGATGTAGTTAGCTCTCTTTGCAAATAATAACAGTAAGATGGAGGTCGGTCCCCCTGCCCGAGTTTCTTCCGCCAGTTCTTCTCGGAAGGGCCTCCCAATTTCCGAACTGGTAGTAGACTCAGTAGTGTACAATGTAATCGTAGTGAGAATTTAATAACTAAATAAAAATATAGAAGTGACGGTTTTGATGAACTACGCTCACATTTGATTGTGAATGTGCGGTCGAACTTACCTTCTCCTTCACTGGCAATTATCTTTGCAAGTAGAAGTTTATCCTAACTCATTAAAAAACAACAGTGATTACCATTACATGAGAATAACCAAAAAAGTGACCTAAATAATTACAGTCAGTCAACTTTATTAGCTTTTCTCAAATACATTCAAAAGATAATAAGTAATTGGACATTAAAAATATGCTATTCGAATATGTTTATAAAAAATTTATAAACTGGTTGTATCCCAAATACAGCTCACAAATGGTTTATCTCTTATTTAAAAGATAGACAGCAATATGTTCTAATCGAATATTATAATCATATGAGTAGAAAAGTTTATAGAGTTCGATTTGATATTAAAAATAATAATGCCTCAACATCACAAGGGAGTGCCTAAGACTCTCTTGTTTTTAGTTTACATAATAGACCTGCCGAAGGTTATGAATGAACCGTGTATTTTGTTCGTTGATGACGTAACAATAGATTGAATAAAACCCTTAATTGGTTAATTGAACATAACTTAGAGAGAAACTTAAATAAAACAAAATTGTCATCTCCTGCATATGCACTGCATGATGCTATAAATATATAATTATATATATTGTTTTATTAATTTGTGACTCCCTAATTAGGAGATAGCCGAATAAAACGACATTTTATCATTCACAATAATTTATCTTAATAGGGTAGTTAGCATTCAAATACTACAAAAGGGTTTCTAGGGTTACACACTGAGTAAGCTCACTTACCTAGACCAATTTTTCCGTGTGAATCCTTTGTTAGCTTTTTAAGTTATATAGCTTGTAATTAAACAATATTGTAAGCTGATGATTCGTCGAAAACTAAATAAATTAATATAAAAAAAACTGATACACCTAAAAAAAAGGTAAAAGGAGAGTGGCGTATTCAAAGAAAATAGAGGACACGTAAGATTGGAGTATTTGGCTGCAAGTAATAAAACATATTTAAAAAAAAATACTTCTTAGTTAAATAACAATTCAAGATATACTATTTCAGAATATTAATTACATAAATGTATTTTAATTATTTTTCATTGTTTCAAATTATTCGAATCAATTGAAAAGGAAGAGGTGTGACGTATTAATAAAGTGCAAGCGACACACGCCCGTACGCACGGCCTACAGCGGTAGTGGGGCATTGCTCGCTCGACCGTCGGCCGGTGCGGACGTGTGTGTGCTGCTTGGTGAAACTACTGACTGCTTTCATTTAATGGATACCCTGACAGTAATCGAGGACACCACAGGTCGTATTAAGTCAAAATAAAAGGCAAATCCGACAGTACAAATGCAATAAAAGATAAAAGTCCGTGGAGGCCGTATGTCGATGATCCATTAAGAGCGGAATAAAGAAAGACCTCGGATTTGCGATAAAACCTAAATGGCTTTTGCTTCACCACTAAATAGGTTTAGAGTTTCCATTCGTGCTAAGTAATTATCAAAGACTATAAAGAATACTTACACATTTATAAATGCGAAAGTAGCCTGCGATACTACCTACATATTGGCATAGTGACATCTAATAACAACTTTAGGAACTAACTTTATATGTTAAAATGAAACGTTCACTTTCTTTCATCGTTGATATAATTACGACGTGTTAAACATTTATTTATATTTAAAATGACAAAATCTTGCCATTGCAAAACACTTTATTTATTTATTGGACAAACAACAAGATCATTACAGGCATATACATTTATGAGAAACATTTCAAAGTGACGCCTTGATTAAGGCTGTCTCGACATGCATAAAAATATTTAGCAAGCTAACATTGAGTTCAAAAAAGAGATTAAAAACTACTGATTTACAAAGTAAAAATTTAGTAAACTAGTGGACAACATTCTTTGAATTTTTTCTAGCATTAAATATAGGCTTTGTTACTCAGCGTGAATGTAGTTTTCCAATAGTGAAAGAATTTTTGAAATCGGCTTAGTAGTTCAATAAGCCGATTTCAAAAATTCTTTTTCAAAAATAAATTCAAAAGTTTATCCATTGCAAACATACAAAGATACAAAGTTTTCCTCTTTATAATATTAGTGTAGATAAAGTGACTTAAACTGATCCATGGCAGGTGCACAGCCCTACGATGCAGTCATCTTGAGATCGAGCATGGAGGTTAGAGAGAAGGAGAACGATCGCTACGTGCTAAAGCATTAACCCACCTGTCCCTGCAAATTTGTAGAATTTATAGTTCATTTTTCAGCCACCAGCCGCGCTGCAGTCGGTAAGTAATATCTGCGAAGTTAGCTGTTTATGAGTGCAAGTAGATGAAGTTAGTTGAAAAATGTGCAAAAACAACAACCCACTTTTATTGAGACAACTTAGCGATCGCAGCGCCTCACTTAATTTGTCCATATTTCTGGGACACTATTTTCTACAGCGATCGTTCTCCTTCTCTCTAACCTCCATGGAATCCAGCTAAACTCACTAATGCAACTGTCATGGTCTCACAGCATATTTATATTGCACAGCATATTTTTTTAAAAATCGCCTAAAAATATTAATCCTGGAAATGCAAAAATCAGGTTTAGGCACCAGTGGTCGTCTGATGTAGATTTCCGCACTTACTAATCATTAGTAATTCAATATATTTAATGGTAATATCACGATTCGCATTAATTTTTTAATAGTATGTGCAATAATAATGTTTTCACATTTTTTTTTCATCCACTTTTACTTAATTATTCTATTAGAATTTCGTAATTTAATCTATTTTCTTATTTATACATTTTCATGTATTACTTTTGACAATGATATTATTTATTTGTTATATTATAATATTTATTGTGTAGGTTTACTCGTTCGCGCTGTTACGTGTAGACCCGTGCGTTCTCTGGGGTAGGAGCTGAAAATCAGTGCTTTGCTCTCGGAGCAAAGGTATCGCTGAACTTTTTCCCTTTGCATCGTTGCGGCACGCACGCTTAATTTTAAAATTTTATATGTATATGTTAAGATTAAGTGTTGTAAACGTGTGTGTGTCTTATGATGCAAATAAACTAACTATCTATATTGTAACGAGTGATATAGAATTA
Source organism: Calamotropha paludella (assembly GCA_927399485.1). Taxonomy (NCBI): domain Eukaryota; kingdom Metazoa; phylum Arthropoda; class Insecta; order Lepidoptera; family Crambidae; genus Calamotropha; species Calamotropha paludella. Next base: position 13,184,698 of record OV656828.1, read on the forward strand.
GAAAAAAAATCTGGGTTTGTCTATTAGGTCAATCTGTACCTCTAGTACCTACACTTTCTTTAAATAAATCATGGCTGTTTATTTTTTTGTTTACACAGACATTATCTAATATAGGAATTGTTTATTTAAAAGTGTAATTCGAAAAAGTGATTCACTACACGCATTTCTGACCAGGAGTTAATCATAATATTTAAAATTTAAGACTTTTACCAGAAATAGTGGCAATAAAACATATGTTTAGGTTACAGCTAGAGGTTTCTAACAATCAAAAGTAAATGTTTGTTTTATATACGAAAATGTTATTGCTGTGTGTTAACTTGTTGATGATTGTAAATGTTAAGCGGCCTTGATAAAAGTTAAATTTTGGATGAGTGACCATAAGTGCCGGATTTGGAAAGCTGATGGCCCTGGGGCAACTAAAATTTCAAAATCAAAATAGTTTATAGCGATTATGGGTTACAGTTGTTGTAGCAATATTAAATGATACTTTTATGTATATTTTTTGCATTTTTAATATGATTTCTCATATGATAAATTATTTTAATAGAAAAATACTGGAAAAGTCTCGCAAGGCCAAAAGTTGAGGGTTCGATTCCCGCCTGAGAGCAACTTGTCGAGTCGATTTTTTCTAGTTATTTCTATTAAATAATTTATCGTGTTATGTATTGTACTGAATCAACATATCATCATCATCAACAAGCATCATCATATAAGATCACATAAAATCAAAAATCAAAATCAAAATAACTTTATTTCATAGGCCCTTGCCGGCACTTAAAATCGTCAATTTTACAAAATCAAGAAAATATTCTTCTATAATAAAGATAGCCCGTGCGCTAGCGGCAAGTACATCCGCGGAGTTGATGCCGCGCATGTAATCGCCACGAGCGACCCGATTCCGAACGTAGGGGCTAACATGAGAAGAATCGGGCAAGAAACTCATGTGCCAAAACTTATAAAATCGCCAAATGTCTTACAAATTGTGTATATTACAAAACGATTCAGAGAACGCGCAATTCATTTCTTTTAGGTCCACGCTGCCTTATCATAAGAAAAAATTCTAAGTAACGACAATGATTTAATAAAATTAAAGCCATTTTATTATTTTATTGAGATTTTAGACAATTAAAAAATAAGCGACCTCCTCTTTCTTAATTTGCTGTACCCTACAGGGTTCATAATGTACTTACATAAATTACTCTTTAAGAACCATAAAAAACTTGTGGGAAAGCAATAAAATATTTAGTATTGAGTATTAAAAATATAGGTTCTAGCTGTACTTTGTCTTCACAATAAAATCATTGTTTCCTTTGTTTTAACGTTAAAATTTTCGTCATTAAACTGTGTATATATTTTTTTCTAATAACGTAATTGTTTCCTATCACCATCATAACCCAAGCACTTAAGCATAATGGATAGCAAATGTTAAATATGTATCACGTTTATATCAAAGTAAAGTTAAAGCAAAGAGGTACTTAACAGTCACATTTTCTTAAGTGTTTTTCTTAGTAAAGGAAAGAACCTTATTTCTTATTTATCATATGTAAATCTCGCACGGTAATCAAAGTCGAATGTTTATTTATTTATCTAAGGAACTCCAACGGAGAATACAGGGCACATGCTTAGAATTAAGATGTTGGTTACAGTTTGCGTGCTGCTGCAATTATAGAAGACCACAGCGTACTATTAATCTTAAATTACAAAAATATATTTATATACAATATAAATAAAATATGTCTTCACTACATAGCATAAAACAAAGTCGCTTTCTCTGTCCCTATATCCCTATGTATGCTTAAATCTTTAAAACTACGCAACGGATTTTGATGCTTTTTATTTAATAATGTATAATATAGTAGAGCATTGCATCCGTGCGAAGCCGGGGCGGGTCGCTAGTTATATATATATAATTCTACCGTACGTGTCTATGTCACTGAATCCCTCCTAAGCGGCTGGACCGATTTGAATGATTTTTTTAAATTTTAATGGATTTTTTCCAACTTGGGACATAGGATTCATTTTAATTCATAACCAAAATATATTTTTTTATTAAAATTGTAATAACTGAGCCACAGAGACGCGTGCCCGGGTCAGCTACTAATATTATAAATGTGAATGTAAGTTTGTTTGTTATGCTTTCATGCAAAAACTACTAAACCGATCATCATGAAACTTCGTACATATATTCCTGGAGGTATTAGAAGTAACATAGCATACTTTTTATTGAAAAAAAAATTAAAATGCGGGCGAGACCGCGGGTAAAAGCTAGTATGTATATTATAAAGTGTTAAATATCTTGTTAATGTTTTTGTCAACGTGACGCTGTGTAATAATGCAAATATTATAAATATAAATAAGTAATTCTTAGACAATATCTAATACAGTATTCTGAACCCAACTTAAGTAGCTACTCTAAAGAAAAGTTCGTTTCGTCCGGGGATCAGACCCGGCACTCCGGAGTGGCGTTACTATTAAAACCGTTATGCGAGCCATTCGACCATGGAAGTCGTCAAATTGATACATAATATTACAAACAAGAAATAAATAAAAAAAAACATTAAAAAATCAAGTTTTTACCTTTTTTTAATAAAACGAACTAAATAGTTAAAAAGCCCAAACTCTATGGGGTTATCTCATTTTATTATGGAGTTCCTATGGCCACCTTCCAGCCAGGATCAGACCCTGGTTACCATACAGGATCAAAGTACTCGTCAATACGAATCAAACGAGCTCAAACTCCATGGGATTGTGTCGTTTTATTAAGGATTTCCTATGGCCACCTTCCAGCTCCAGCATCAAATCATCTCTATGTCATCATAATATTTCATTGTCATGCGATATACATACGCATGCAAAATTTCAGCTCAATCGGAAACTGTGAAGTCGATCAAATTTAACTTGCAAGATTTCATTACAGACACCGAGACAGTTGAATGTAAATAAAAGCTTGTAAACATAAACGGCCATAGACGTTCGTGCAAATACCCTGATTTACCAAAATTAATTGCTTGTTTTTTCTCTTTTTTTATAAAAAAATAATATACTATTTGATTGCGATCTCTCATTAGCATATAAACATACTCTCAAGACTTTTGGTTATTGGTTTTGGAATACTGTAATGGTTAATTAATGGTTACTTAATTATTGTACTATACTTAATAAACAAAATATCAACCTATAACAACATTTATTGGTAAGTTATAATAGATTAAGAAAAATATTATGTCTTCTATGTATAATGTATTCTATGTATCGGCGGATCAAAAAATTTCGTAGCCGACTCGTAGTCTGCGTTCCGAACCGTAGCAAATTCGTAGCTGTCTCCATGTAGCAATAGACATTGAATTCGTTTGAGTTTCTTTGTAAATTACATTAGATTGATAAGTACTAAATGCCGAAATGTCATAATGGATACGTACTACGAGTTACTATATATATATTTATTTAAATAAATATAGTACAAAAATATAATGAATGAATGAATAGTAAAATGATAGTAAATCAAATTATTTAAAAATTTTAAGCATATGCAAATAAAGATAATAACCTCATTCGAAAATAGTATCTTGATTCTACTTATTCATAGTTTAAAGCTTTGGTTTGTGCTAAAACTACAGGCGCCATCTATTAGAAAGTTTCTTCAACAAGATCCAAATATAAAAGCAGAGAATGAAGAAAGCTTGCTTTACAGACGCGCTTGAAAGCACTCGGTTATTGTGGTGCTGGCAGCCGACACTAGATGTCAGGGTAAGACAATTTTCATATTCTATAGGTTTGGGTTGTTATGAAAATTATTATGTATACTTGTACTTCCGTATTACTAGATGTTGTCAAATCCAAGTTTCAATATTGGGTGTGATGAGAATTCAAGAAAAGCACTTACCTCTAAATATACTTAAAAAAAACATTATTTTGGACGGATTGTAAAACAATACGAGTTTGTAAAATTAGTACTTATAGTTGTAAACTTTACTATTTTTGAATTGTCAATGCTATCGTGCAATATGATGTCCCACTTGAGAATAGTTTGTGAGCTGAGTCGATATTTTCTAATATTTTTCTATAAAAATTAACTGCACGTTTCACCTCCAATAAAAAAATAACAACCAACTAAAATTAAATAGGTTTTAACTACCTATATTATTAGAAATAAAGATATTATTAAAGATAAAGAAGAGCTTTTTTATTTTTATTGCAAAACAAAATACATTTCCATTACATGTTTAATGTTCTCACATTCTAAGGCAGAATAACGATTTCCCTTCGTATGCCATTGATCGTACATAGGCTATCACAAATAGTATTAATTACTTATTAATTGGTAATATGCCAAGATACACTCCATTAGACTATACTGCGCAATATTAGAACATCTTTGAATATCTTCAAAAAATGAACGTAAAAATTTGTAAAAATATATACCCAATTTCCAAATGAATGGTGTTTAACGAAATCACTCTCTTATTAATAAACAAACAAAGAAACTCAAGTTTTTTGTCCGTGTCGCTCAAATGAGATTTAGAATTTGATGAACAGAGACAAAATATCATAGGGTTACTTATGAAGGTATGAGTAATTACCATTCTTTTTGAAAGCACTTAAAATTAACGATTTACGGTAGCTACCCTGACTTTCGCACCGACGGTCCCGAGTTCGAGTCCCAGGCAGATGTTTGTGTTATGAATACAAACACTTGTACCTGAGTAAGTGTATTTATATATATTTTTATAAATATTAAATATCTATGTATCATATATGTGTGTCATGTGTCCTGTCCGTGTAAAGGTACTCAAACTAAACAATTTATCAAGTCATCTACTTTCATTACAAATGAAATTATAAAATTAAAATAAATTTAATATGCCAACAATTTTTCTGATGTCTTAGTACTTTGTAATTAGTCATATTAAATAAATAAATAAATATTTCTTAAATTCACACAAATTAGCCTAGCCCAACAAAGTAAGCACTGTAAAGCTTGTGTTATGGATACTAGGGTAACGGATAGACATACATATATTATACATAAATATGTAATTTTCATAAAGATATATATAAAAACACCCATGACTTATGTACAAATACTCGTATTCATCATATAAACATTTGCCCCTTCCAGGATTCGAACCCGGGACAGTCGGTGCGAAAGGCAGGATCACCTTTGCACCAAACGGTCGGTAGACATATTATGTGACCACATCAAAATAAATAGTCGCCATAGTTTTTAATTTGTTTTTTTATTCGAATTCATCGTGATTGCTACTTTGAAATTCATTTATGACTTTATCGAATAAAATAAAAAGATATCCACATTTGTAATCATTCATCTTTACAAAAAGTAATTATATGAATGTGTTAAAAATATTTTTGGGTTTTCATGTTCTTTGTCTAAATTATTCTCTATTCTGGCCTTCAAGCTTAAGGCATTTTTGACCCTAGAAATTGAAAACAAAACTGCATTAAAAATATATGTAAATATAAAAAAGCATGTGTGCAATTCACACGTGGTAGAAGTGAAACCTTTACACCTTGTACACGTATACAAAATACCACGGCTGTTGATCACAACAGGCATCAGCCTTCTCTCAAGCTTTGTACTACGCATACGCACACAAACACGTACATATGCTTCCTATCTCATTTTCTCCTACGTTAAATCTTATGAATTTATGTGTCCTCTCTTTTTAATGTCGCTTTTTCGTTTCATTGACTTTTAAATCACAACGATGCTAAAGAAGTTTTCACTTTAAAAATGACTTCAAGCCCATAGCACTAGAAAGCTCCCAACCAGCTTAAATGTTGGTCTATTGAGATTTCGACGTATTTTCATCACACAAAGCTCAGACACAAAGAAATCTTTGTCTTATTTTTGTGACAAATAGCCGTTTGCATAAGATATACACTTACACAAAAAACTTAAAAAAAACAAGCTTTAACAGCAAATCGAACTAAAAATCAGAAAATAACTTTTAATTTTTATTTTATTCGACTGTTATAAAAAGTTTACCAACTCAATATATTAAAATCATTTTCAAAAATTCTAAAATAAAAATAAAGTTATGAAAAGAAAATTAATTTCATTGTAAAATAGCGTGGGGTGCTTTTTATATCTTTCTATATATACTAACTTTATGTTTACAAATAACTACTAATTATATATTTACAACAATCAATATCGAGCACCCCACGCTTTTTTACAATGAAATAAATCATCGATCGTTGATAAGTCTACAACGTTTAAAGTAAATCTGATCGCTTAAAGTTGGGCAAAGTCAAGCCCAAACGAGTCAGTTACATACATACAAACAAACAGGTGCAACTAATGAAAGCGTGTTAAAAATACCTTGGGATCTTACAAATTAATATCGATTTCAAATAAACTGTCTCCCCACCAATTAATTCATAATAGATTAGAAAGGTGATAAACATGCCGATGACGTCAAAGTGGGTGCTTTCAAATCTGTAAAGATCGTGATTTTACGATTATGACGTCATCACATTGACTATTCGACCCGTAAAGTTTGGGCATTGTATACAATGTGTCCCGTCACCAGTGTGGGAGCTTTTAATGGTGTGAAATATGGCATTTTTTATCGACAAATTGCCCCTCAAATTTTGTTTTTCTCTTACGGCCGCCATTTTGTTTTCTTGGTAACCAAGACCTGAGGCCCTACCATCACGTCTTATAGCGATTCAAGTTTAGCTGTTAAAAAGAGACGCCACTTTAGACCGCGTATAGCGGTGTCTCACTTTGACAATCGAAACTGAATCGCGCTAAGAGATGATGGTAGGCCCTCTGGGCTCTCATACTAATTCGACCACCACTACTCATGTAAATGTCCTATCAACATTAAAAAGGTGTCATTTGATAGCTAAACATGTGGACAACAGTTACACAACCATCATGTTTCAATTATCGTGGAATAAAAAATAGAAAAAAATAATTAAAGAGAAAGAAATAGATTCTTTTTTGTGTATTTTTTAATTATTGGATTTTTGAGAAAAACCAAATTTGAGGGGCAATTTGACGATAAAAAATGCCATATTTCACACCATTAAAGGCTCCGACACTGGTGACGGGACACATTGTATATGTAGCTATAACAGTCAGTACCAAACTAGGTAACTATATGATGCGACAAATATGTATTTACTAGCTGACCTGGCCACCCATTGCTGTGTTATAAATTGAAATTTAATCTATCCTCGGCCCTAAGTTGGAAAAAATCCAGCAAAATGTAAAATATCATCAAAACTGTTTGATTGATTCAACTATTTTACAAATAAAATTGAGTAATAAAAAACAACAAAATGGTCACAAAAAGTTCTTTCGTTTGCTATGATACGTTCGGAATGCCTTATTATTAATATAGTTTAAAAATCCTCATTTTAATGAGTAACAACAAAGAAAAGCAAACCAATCGTTTTGATGCGGCACTCGCGACTGTTGATACTGTGACGTTCGCTTAGAGATCTTGTTGAGCTGTGCGTCTGTGTGTTTGTTTGAATCGGTTGTACGAATTGACTAACCTGCTTTAGCTATATTATTAACTGTGGCTTGGGCGAATCTTGTGATATAGTAAAATGTGTTTTTTCCATAAAAAGCATGTTCACGCATAACCATTATTATATTCTCTTTATGATAAGAAACTGGTTAAATAGATGGCAGATGGAGATGAAGTGTAAATAGAACGGAAGCGTGGATTTTTTTTTGCTAATGAACTAGTTGCACCCAGCATGCTTTATTATGCTCTTTTTGCTGACTACACATATAAACCTTTAAAAAATAAATAATAATATGCGCTGTCTTCGGATGTGCCAAAAAAAGTTCCCCAACTGCTGACATGATTCCGGCCGAATGAGTAGCTGAAACAAAAAAATTCAAAAAGTTCATTAAAGTTGAAGGTATTTCCTATACCTATACCTAGGGATAATTACCTATCCCAAAAATTATAGCTGATAATATACCTTATTATGTCCAAAAAACTTCAAAACATTCTATCGAGACCCTTAAGACTAACCACAGTCGACTTTGCCCGGTTTTAACAAAATATAAACATCTGGAGTTGATTAGGATCAGGAGCAAATCCATTCAAAATAACAATAAACAAAATCTAATATTCACACCAACTAGCCAAACCCAAAGTAAGCACTGTAAAACTAGTGTTATGAATACTAGGGTAACGGACAGACACATATGTGTTACATATAAATCTAATATTCATAAAAATATATATGATGATGATGATTCAGGTACAATTTTTTTTATTCATTACACAAACATCTGCCCCTTCCGGGACTTGATTTCAGGACCATCGGTGCAAAAGGCAGGATCGCTACCGTGTTACCAAACCGTCGTCAATTCAAGCCAATTGTTTATATTGCCATTCCGTGTGTTTGGCAGAAAAAAGCGCTTCAGAGCGCTTGTAAGAAAAATGGCTTAGCGATAATAAGCAAAATGGCGGATTGTGTCAGCGCAACTGAAGTTAGCAAACGTGTCCTGGCCGAAAACTCTAAAGTTTGTTTTTCAGCGCTTAAGCGCTCGCAAGCGCTTTTTTCTGCCAAACACACGGATTGACATCTCGAAGTTTTTTTTTTCATTCATTTCCAAATGAACTAACATAACGGTACCTACTTAAATAATGTCGCCAAACTCCATAGCAGTTTTTTTATTATAATCATATAGTTTACTAGCTGCCCCGGCCACGCGTTGCTGTGTTATAAATTAAAATCAAATCTATCCCACCTTTTAAGTAAGATCAAATAACAGATAGTTACGAAGTTTGATCAAAATTGGTTAAGTAGTTTAGGTGTCCATCGCGGACAAACAACGTGATACGTAATTTATATATATTAAGACTAGCTGACCCGGCCAAGCGTTGCTGTGTTATAAATTAAAATGATTATTAATTATTATCCTATCTTTCAAGTTGGATCAAACTGCACACGTTGTACAAATTTGATTAAAATCGGTTAAGTAATTTAGGAGTCCATCGCGGACAAACAACGTGTCACGTAATTTATATATATTAAGATTATGTAACATAGGTACTTACATAAAGATGGTTTACAATTTATTTGTTCACCTATGCCCTGCCATGCAAAGAAGTTTGTTGGCGAGATAATACGCTTTTATTACAACAGTTAGGTACATTATTTATTACTAAACTTTTTTGGAGTGTTTTTTTTCTATAAAAAGTTTAGTACTACCAATTACACTTTACATTCTTTCGTTAAATATTTTCTTAAAAACAATTTTTATGAAAATAAGACGTTGAACAATAATTTGTTGATATACTTAATTTATTAAAAATTCTAAGTATAACATACATTCGTGTTCTTTGACCATAATATTTATTACATCTTGGCTGTTTATACTTACGATTCTTAGATTGGCTTGTATACTTATTTTACGAGTGGGATCTCGTATGTATACATCAGTGATGATCAGACTCAGTCTACCTGAATCAAGGGTGCTATTTCAAATTGCACCCTTCCGCTTTTAACTTTATTCAAATGCACATAAAATATTTTTTTTTGAATCGTCCAATATTTTTGCGTACCATCCATTCAGGATTTCTTTTAACTGATAAAAAGAACGGGCGCAAGAAACTCTTCAGCCTCAACAGATGTAACGATATTTACAATATTATACGTCGTCACCATACATAGTCCACTAAAAACAATATTATTCTATAATTATTACTGGAACAGTGTTATGATGTCATTACATCGTTAATTTCGACAAAGTTAATAAGTGTCTTTTTTAATAATATACTCTTAAATATTGCTATGACGTACAGAGTATAAGAGACTTTATTGGAGCAGAGGGAGCGAAGCGAGCGTAGCAGTGTTGGCATTAATCGATTAATTTTTCAATCGATTGCTTAATTTGATTAAGTTTTATCGAATTAAACGTAATCATGATTAAATTAATCGCGATTAAAATAGTAATCGTAATCGTGATTAGTTAAATTAATCACTAATCGTTAATCATTAATTTGATTAAGTAGATTAAAGTTTTTATTATGAAGGAAAAAAAATCACAGCCTATATATTCTAAGCTGAAATAGCTAGATGGTCCGTCACAAGATGGCGTTGTACAACCATTCTGAATTGGTCAGCAATTTTATTGTGAGATCGTGACAATAAAACATAACCTGCCAACCGTAGAACGCTACACGATTTTAAAAAATAACACACATCCATGCCATCCTCCGGTTCTGTTGAAAGAATGTTTTCCTTTGCAACCATGATAAATATATCTAGGTCACACAAAATATCAGACGAATTATTTGAGAAGAGAGTGATTATGAAATGTAATTTAAATCATTTATCTAAGTATTTTTTATATAAAGTTTTAATTACAAAATGTAACAATCAATCAATGACTCCTGTGATTTTTATAAATACTCAAACAAAAAATCTGATTAACTAGTTTTTTTTTTAAACTTATAACTTCTAATAATCATACATTTCTAATCATGATTTACGATTAATGATTACGATTAATAATCATAATCGGGAAAAAATGATTACGATTAATTAATTTTAATCGTGATAATGTCGATTAAATTTTTAATCGTTATTTTTAATCGTTAATCAGATTAAATTTTTGCCAACACTGGAGCGTAGCTCCCGCTCCCATGGATCAGATTTAATGGCGAAATGTCTGTTACGCCATAACTTCCCGAGTTCTTAACCTTTTTAAATATTTTTTGTGTGGAATCGAATCAACAGGTTTAGGACCAGATTGTGACGGAGCCCGAATTTTAAAATTCGCAAAAATTCCCATCGAAACAAATTTTTTTTTTTCTTTGTTAGGTATTACACTCCTCTCCAATATATGGTGCTAGCGTAGCTTTATGCTTAGCGACTGCCTCGCCTAGTAAAATTAACATAAAGATGTACATATGTTAAGTATTTGTCGATAATACTTTAATATCTGGCTGTCACTTTATCACGACGAAATAACTGAACCGATTTTGAACAAAACGTTATTAAGAAGATTGCTTGAACATGAGATACAGACTTGAATTCTTTTTTTTTTCGAGATGAATCCTTCTTTCTTTTGGAAATTGCGCATAGCTGAGAGCCTCATTAGTGATAGCAAATTGGTAAAGAGCAAGCTTCACACCTTAGCTCACACAAAGTCTGTCTGTCGGTCTTCCACAGAATGTATTTTGGAGAGTGTACTCATAATTCCTTCACCCTTTATCCATCGGACATCCAGACGCATTGCGGGCTACCAGCCTTTCTTGGTTGCTATTCCTATCTATCGCACCAAGCGCTTCTCAACATCTTCCCAAACGTAAATAGGGTGCAAATGCTCCGGGCGGCACGTCTACGGCAAAAAGATAAGGCACGTGGTACCCACCGGAAGAACGTTCCAAGGGGCGGCGCTGCTCTCTGACAGAGGCGGCAAAATTGGTAAACTGCCCCGGGTGGCAATTGATATATTTACGCCAATGCATTCTATAAGGCGCACGGCAAAAGAGTGGAACTCCCTCCCTGCTTCTGTACTTGCCCCCCGGATTTGATAGGGATCCAGAGCGAACCTATGAAAGAAAAACATACAAAATCTAATTCCTTGCAACAGAATTCGCGGGCAAACAATAGTATTGTAAAGTTTAGGTAAAAATGTATCATTATATTGTAATGGATCTAGTTAATATAAGTTTATAAGTAACTAGTGGATTATTTATGGATGGATACCCTACAATTACTGACTCTACAGCTGTGTATCTATGAGCTGACTCATTGATTTGAGATATCGCAACTTGTGCTAGTACTACGAGAACTCGCATCATACTCGTCAGAAGAAATATCAAAGTCAAATATTATTCATAAAAAATGGCACGCTTAATAGATACATTTTAGTAAAAAAGTATTTTAGGATTTCTATAAATTTTTGCGTATGCTATCTTATATAACTAGGCGATGCAGTCGGTAAGCATAAAGCTACGCTAGCACCATATATTGGAGCGGAGCGAAATACCAAAAAAAGGAAAAAAAGTTTTTGTAACTAGAATTTTTACGAATTTCAAAATGCGGGCTCCGTCACTATCTGCTCCTAAACATGTTGATTTGATTCCACACAAAAATATTAAAATCGGTTAAGAACTCGGGAAGTTATGGCGTAACAGACATTGCGCCATTGAAGCTGATCCATGAGAGCTTCGCTCGCTCCGCTCCAATAAATTTTAGTAGAATAAATCTAGAAAAGATTACCCTGCTCACAAGTTATTCTCAGGCGGAACTCGAACCCACCGCCCTTGGATGACCGGTCCACTGTTTTCCCAATTGAGCTACCGAGGCTTTTCTATTACTTTTCATTTTTTACACTGTAAGCCCAGTTAGGATTCACGATGGAGCAAGCTAACTCAGAAGGTGCCTATTCATCCTGGCTTTGAATATGTACGGGTTATAATTGCTTGGAAATACAGAAGCAGGGCAGGACTTGCACTCTTTTGCTGTGCGCATTATAGAAGATGTTGAGTAGCGCTTGATACAGTAAGGGATAGCGACCAAGAAATGGTAGTTATTAGGTATTATTAGCAACTCAAACATAATAATATTTTTTTAAAACACCTAGATGCAAGTTATGTAAGTACATTTGAACTCGTAAAGAACGACCTACAACTCGTCCTTGGACATATATTAATGATAATACGAAGACATTGCTTTTGAGGTTTAAATTGGTTTATAATGTCTACGCTATTTTCCCACAGGGCTCGCATCAAACTTGTAGAAAGACACATTAGGGTTCAATACGGACCCTAATGTGTCTTTCAACTAGTTTGATGCGAGTTTCAAAATATTTGCTCTTTAACTATCAAAGTTTTCTTCAGTAGTTCATAAGATATTTTAACATAATATTACTTGGAGAGAATTCTGAAACTGTAAAGATGGATGTTAATAAAATTTATATTGTTCTCAAATAGCTGTAAAAACTTTTAACTGGCAAACTTATATTTCTCATTTATTTAGGTATTATACTTTATGATCAGACTGAAGCCTATATCTCTAAATAACTGTTACCTATGACTTTGTAGGATTTTATCGTACAATAATAGTTCACAGGCCTTAGTTTAAGCGTCAATACTCGATACAATTGCCTAAAATATTACTATGTTTTTTTGTATGAGCGCTCCTTGCGGTAGCTATCAGGAACTACGATTTTCATAGAAATTTGTTTACTTCGATGATTGATATTACCTCAATGTGTGAGTTGTTAATAACGTGTTTTATATTGTATTTATAGCTATATGTTTCGCTATTTAAAAGTTTTGTAAAAGTTCAATACAAATAGAAATAATATAGTCATGGGTTTTTCTAATAAAATCGTTATTTTTCTTATAAAATTCTATGACTTGTGGCTTTGTATCAACAGGAAGGCGCAAAATAATTGAGCAAGACTTGACTTTTCTTCACATTTTTATCAATAAATATAGACGTATGGTGTCTGGCAGAGTAGAATTGCATTTGCACGTTGCACACAACTGTTTAAAGTTGAGAATATATAGTATTGTAATTTGTAATTGTGTCTTGGGTATTTAATTGTATTCATTTTTCTTTTATACATGATGTGTTAATCTTTATGTAGCTGAAACATTCAGTTATAAATGTATAACATTGTTTGTGTGATTTTACTGATGTTTCTTTTTCTGGTAATCCATAAGAAATTAAATTAACTAATGAAATGATTCTGGAGGAAATCACTTTACAACTCCCGTAGACCATAACAAAAGCAGCAATGTTTTCCGAAATATGGTACTTTACTACAACAGAGTCGCACTAAACGTTTTGGTTCCAATTTTGTGATCCGTACCTCAAAGAATGGAACTCATTGCCTAGGTCTGCGTTTCCTGACACTCACAATTTAGGGGTCTGCAAGTCACAAGTGACTAGGTGTCTTCATGTTAAGCGCGTCATATCCTAGATAGCATCATAGGTTACCATGAGGCGAGATAGCGGTCAAGCAATTAGAATAAAAAAATATCCTACCCGCCTGACCCATTTGTTTTAGAAGGTGGCTTCCGTGCAATGGAGGTCATTTGGGTGAGAGGATGTTACTGCTTGATTTATAAAGTTTTTGACGTTATACTAATCTATATCACTACATAGTATAAAACAAAGTCGCTTTCTCTGTCCCTATATCCCTATGTATGCTTACATCTTTATAACTACGCAACGGATTTTGATGCGGTTTTTTTTAATAGATAGAGTAATTCAAGAGAAAGGTTTATATGTATTATAAATGCATAATATAGTAGAGCATTGCATCCGTGCGAAGCCGGGGCGGGTCGCTAGTTTATAATAATTCCCTGTCACAATGTTTGATCGCGATGATCTTCGAAAATACTAAACCAATTTTTATTATTTTTTTCCATTTGGCTGAAATTATTCCGACTTAGGACATAGTATGTGTTATATCTTAATTTAATTTTTTTTTATTGAAAATTATAATAACTGAGCCACAGCAACGCTTGGCAGAGTCAGCTAGTATTGTATATATTTTAACGCGCTTTGACTGTCTGTGATAATGACCTTTTAAAATTTATCTATTATTGGAGCGGAGCGAGCGAAGCTCCCATGGATCAGCTTCAATGGCGCAATGTCTGTTACGCCATAACTTCCCGAGTCCTTTACCGATTTGAATATTTTATGTGTGGAATCGAATCAACAGGTTTAGGTCCAGATTGTGACGGAGCCCGAATTTTGAAATTCGCAAAAATTGCCATCGGAACAAAAAAAAAATTTTTTTCTTTTTTAGGTTATACGCTCCGCTCCAATATATGGTGCTAGCGTAGCTTTATGCTTAGCGACTGCATCGCCTAGTATATTAGTTAATGGCAAGCTTTACGCTGAAGTGATTAATTAACATTTTTTTTTGTGGTTCGTAAAGTGAACTCACTTCTAATTCGTGAGTTATGGGATCGTAGTAAGGGCGTGGCCGTAGTGGGCGAGTATATTCAGTATTACGGGAGCGAGGCGATCTACGTAAATGCCGGCGAGTCTGCCAGAAGGATCTTGTATGTGTGGAGCAGACAAAGAATAGGAGGTTAGATGGTAAAGTAGGTAAAATACTTCAAAAAATCTATGAAAGTTAATTAATAAAAATACACACACGATACCAATACAATTTTTATATAAATACTAGCTTTTGCCCGCGGCTTCGCTCGCGTTAAATTCGGGGTAGCACTGTTCCCCTTTCCTGAACACAGAAGAGAACTCGGAACACAATTTTACACGTTATTTATTTTATTTCAACACTGCCATCTGTTATTAATTTTTGAACTAAACAATTAAACCTATCGTGCACATAATATACAATAAACATATCAGCGCCATCTATCGGAATCCATGGGTTACACTTATTTATGTTTATTTTCTCAAAAGCTGATTGATTTATGGTAAGATTTAATGTTTCTAATATTGTTTTATTTAATTCGTTTTAATTAAATTATTTTATTATTCGTTTGTATTAAAGAACCTGTTCTAATTTTGCGGAGTCTCACACACATTTCCATCCCCTAATTTAGGGGCTGGGGGAGGATTTCTAAAAAATGGCAGGTATTTTCGTTAGTAACAAAGAGTAGGGTGCCGATTTTAGCTTCCTGCCTTGAAAACTGCGAAAGGTCTCATATAAAATTTCACGCCCTCTTTTAAGGGGTTAGGTGAAGATTAAAAAAAAAAATGATGGGCGATTTTTTTGGTGGTCATAGATAGTCAGCATACCAATTTTTAGCTTTCTGCCTTGAAAATTGCGGAATGCTCCATACAAACTTCCACCCTCCATTTTTGGGAAGTGGGGGGTTAAAAAGGAGCAAAAAGTAGCCTATGTTACTCTCCATCCCTTCAACTATCTTCATTTAAAAAAATCACGTCAATTTGTGGCCCCGTTTTGCCGTGAAAGAAAGACAAACAGACAGACACACTTTCCCATTTATAATATTAGTATGGATTATATAACATATTTAAAATATTTTGTCGCTCCTTTGAGAGTACTTCATATTTTTTTATTTTTCATCAGGAATATGTGTATTCTTTTTTGTCTCTTACTTGAAAAAACCGCTTACTGTAGATTAAAATCCTAACTTAGCATTATCGCTCCTCTATTAACACATCCTTTAAATTATTAATTTAACCAAATCTAGATTTACAATGTTAGTTGAGGTTAAACGGTTCCGGCAGTGCATTATTTGTCAGTCACTCACACACTCAGGACCCTTTTGGACCCATATAGACGTTATTATATATATATATATATTTCTACTGTTATTTTTAATCGGAAACAATTTGAAAACTGAATTCAAGCAAAAAGACCTCTGCAAATCTGTTATATCAGTACTATATTATATTTTGCTGATGTTACGGATTTAGTAGTAGGAAAATTGGGATCATTGGTTTTTAGACTTTTCAATCACACAGTGTAATCAAAATGAAAGCTTCGATTTTAAAAACCAAAAAGAAGAGTAAGTTTAAAGAAAAAGTGATTTCAGTTTCCTACTGTTCATATTGTGTAATCTATGTCCATACCCGTGCAAAGACGCGCGCATGTCTGCGTGGCGCCATAACCCGCGGATTCTAACCTAAATTCGAATTTCGAGCTTCGCTTTCCGCAGACGCGCGCGCCCAGCCAGCACTCAATTTAAAAATAAAACATATTTTTTCTGGCCAGCACTATTACGGCTCCGGATTCGTGGCAAACGGAACGTATTTTTTTTAATTACTTCCAATTTTCGTTATAAAACCTATTTTCTAGAAATGTGCTGATATCAAAATGTTTAAAAATAGTGCGCTCGTGTGCAGACTTGGTGCAGAAGAAATTCCTAGGTGACATACAACCTTGAGTTGGTGGTTTTCTATAATCTTATTAAAATGGAAAGTAATAAAATTTTGTGATAAGTGTGTAGTGATGAAACGTGCGAAGTTAAATCATTGGATTTCTTTTTGAAACTACTTGAATAAATAGGTAATGTATTCAGTAAATACGCTTTATAGTATTTTTATGTTATTTTTAGTGATGGCAACGTGATGAGCTTTTACAATGTAAGGCTATACCCACGCTTATTTTTTAACGGAACGGTTGTTTGCAAGCAAATTGAAAGTTATGACACACCAAAATTATGACTAAATTTCCTAAATAATCATCTTCTCTATTTACTTTATACACATACACACGTTGATCCATACAAATTAGTTCAGGGAGTAGTTTTATATTGACAAATTAATGTCCATGTTTGTTATGACTGCGTTTTAAAAGGGCAAAGTTTCCTAAGCTTTTAAGAACTCTCACTAGGTAAACTTCTAGTGCAGTGACTGATTGAATAATACAAGATTTTTTTATTTTTTTTTATATTAACAGACCGATTAGGGTCGATATCGCACAAAATAAAGCTCATCACTTTTTTAAGATTAATATTTTTATCTTGCATATTATATCCATATATCTTATAGAACTATGGCTTTGTGAATGCAGATAATAAAATAAAAACATTCGTACAACTGTATTAGAACTGTAACCAGAAAAAAAAACAATCAAAGCTTTGGGCGTTTTTGATTTGGGACATATCTACCCATTAGTAAAACAGTTTTCCTTTTAGTAGCTTATTATAATCATCAACCTATTTATGGGCACAAGTCCTCGCTATTGATACAAATAATATTTTATTATATAGGCTAGTGAATTTTATTAGAATTTAGATGTAATCATGATTTTGACTTGTATGCCATAAACATTTGGAATGAGAATGAGCCATAACCAAAGCGGGCCCAGTGGTAAGAGTTCGAATTAATTAACGGGTTTCGGTCACCCATCCAATAGCTAGCCTTTGCCAAAGTTGCTTAACTTCCGTAATAATAAATAGCCTTAAAATGCTACTAATGTTAATAGACAGCAGCGTTTCTCGATTGTGACGATGATGAGCTGATGAAAAGATGAGAAAAGTGAAGAAAGACAAGGATATTGATAAGCAAACGTATTTGCCTACTTCTTCCTTCTCTTTTGAAGATCAAAACGTTAGTTAAAATCGTATAGTTGTATTTATGAAGTGCTGATTGTTTCTAAACCTATTCCAGTTCATTAAAGGTCGGTTTACAATGGATTCAAGCTATCTGGAAAAAAAGTAGGAGTGAATTTGCCACGCCAACTTAAATTTTTCACTAATCGGCGTGTTCCCCAACTTTCCCTTTCGCTATCTGACTCTTTTTGGCAACTTGAGTACTTACCCATTCGCCGATTCGCGCGGCTTGTTCATCAGAGAGTTTTGTCAATATTTAGAAATATCCAGTGTGCGATAAGCAAAGCAATAGTTTCGAAATGCTTGGAATCGTTTCCAATAAGCATTTCATCGAAAAATCAGCCGAAAGACGGAGGATTCCTCCAAAATTGGGTTTGTGATTCCTATGCTTGGTAAGCTGGTTGGAGAGCTAGTGGCAAATACAGCTACTGGTTTCACCGGTCCCATGGCAAAACGCGGGTAAATACATGGGATTTTAGTTGGTATTCCTCCTGGTACTAGGTTTGGTAAGGGCACCCCGGGAAATTACTCCCGGAGGACTTCCGAAGACGGTGGACTGAAGGTTGGGAAGTGTGGTATTCCTCCTCTCCATCGAAGGGTGCCAGCGGTTGTCGGGTTGGGAGACCGACATACGCATTACATTTGGCCTTCAGGCGTGCGGAGTGTTCAGGGCGTCACGGCTCACTCCGTTGCTCCGTTTCCTACGGAGCATAGGCGGGACACACACTGGCAATCATATGATCCCCACCGATGTGTTAGGGGGACGCCGCAGGTTTTAGTGGCTATGCCCCCAAACCTCAATCGGGCACTAGGCCGGGTGGGGGCATGGAAGAGAGTCCCACTTATTTTGTTGTTTACCCTCGACCAAGTGTGTAACGCATTTTACCGTGTATAAAAAATGCCGTGTAAAAAACAGGTGGATTAGAGATCGGACTGAAATATCGTAATTTTGAAAATGCTCCTGCAAAATTTGAGGTCTACGAGAGATGTATCATTAGTCACCACTTAAGACACTCCTAAGTGTTAAGGATTGGCGGTATACTTCTCTCTCTTCTCTTCTCTACTGTGGAAACCACAGGGCATGTTCACGAACTATGTCATGCAAGTGCAAAGTATTTAGAAATTAACCTTAAAATATTTTTTCCTTTTTGGCCTTGCGAATGTGATGGCTTATTATACCTTGATAAAATTCGAGAAAAAACAGATATTTTTATTTTCTTTCGATGTTTATTAATACCTATCTAAACCCGAATATGGGAAAAATGTGCTTTGCTAACAATATTTGTTTGAAATATCTGAAAATCACTTCAAATTCAAAATTCTTTATTGCTTGTCACAATTGATTGGTGTGATATCTTGTCTTTAATAATAGTTTGTTGTTATTTGAATAACAAAAATATCGATGTGGCGCTATGCCAGAACTGTTTTATTTTAAGTTTATAAATTCTCAAAAACAATAGATTAGCTAATATACCTTTTGTTAAAAAAATCGTTTTTTTTATATGAATTTTACCAAGAAAAATTCAGCTTGTCTCAGGTGCATTGCACGGTCTTGCCCGTCTGGAGGGATGCCCACATGCACCCGGGCATCCTCAATTGTGGTGGGGCCTTCGGGCCAGTCTGCCAGGCACCCCGTGGTGAAAGCCACCAACGACCCCACGGGACCAATGGAAGTGTGGGGGTGCATAATTCGGTTTTTAGTGGGAAGGCCTCCAATCCTCCATCGGGTCGTCCTCTAACGTCGCAGTATGCGTAACGCATGTCCAGTTCAATAAAAAAAGGTGTCAGGCTAGACTCGAACCCTGATACCCTCGCTATCCGGGCGACTATTCTGCCAATTCAGCTACCAAGACCTTGACAGACCCTGAATCTCCCAAAGTATATCTTAAGCTTAAGCCAGCACCACTTCTCTTGTAATAATTTCTTCACATATAAAATCTATCATTTACTAGCTGACCTGGCCACCCGTTGCTGTGTTATAAATTAAAATGAAAGCTATCCTATGTTCTTAGTCGGAAAAACCAGCAAAACAAAAAATAAATCATAAACGGTTGAGTAGTTTCGGATTTCATCGTGGTCTAACACTGTGATAGTGATTTTTTTTAAATATAGAAACATGCTTTAACAATAAATTATAATAATTGTATTTTAAGCACTAGATACTTTTTTATATTTTTTATATATTTTATGCATTTTTCAATGCGATCTTATAAGATAAACAAACACTAGAAAACATCGACTCGGGTCACTAGTGAATTCTCAGGCGGGAATCGAACCTGCAACCTTTGGAAATCCGGTCCTATGCTCTCCCAATTGAGCTACCGAGCCTCGTGAACAATCGTCGTAGTACCTTTCTGACTTTACGCTGTAGGCCAGCGTTGTTTTATCAATGAGAGAAACATCCTCTCGTATTCGAAAGAAACATTTTAACAAATGTTTGGACAATCGATTAAGATAAAACAGCTATTTAGTTTTATATTTTTTACTACTTTAACTAGATACTTACATACTTAATTAACTTGTAAACTGAAAATATACTAGTAGGAAACAATTTTCGGTATTTTGATGGTTGAATTGTCCTTACATAAAATTGTTACGGTACAATACTTTCATCTATAGGTAGGTAAGGCATTGGGAATATTTATGGGTTAATAATAATAATATTTCTTACATTCACACAAATAAGCGTAGCCCAAAGTATGCACTGTAAGGCTTGTGTTCTGGATACTAGGGTAACGGATAGACATACATATATGATACATGATATGTAATAATTATAGAAATTATATAAATACCCATGACTCAGGTACAAATGTTCGTATTCGTCACGAAAGTATGATTGAAATATTCTGGCGACCCATCGGTGAAACGGCAGCGACCCTGCCCTTCACATTTCCTGGGTTCGAGTCTCATAAGTGACAGATGTTTGTGTGACGAATACGCTCATTTGCACCTGAGTAATGGATATTTATAGTTCTTTGAATATAACATATCTATGTATCATATATGTACCTAAGTCTATCCGTTGCTCTAGTATCTGTAACACAAGTCTTACAGTGCTAGGCTCTCTCTCTTCAATCGGTCCCTCACTGCTGAGGATCGTGACTCCGTTTGATTCTGTCAACGATTTGTCTCCATCGGTCCCGTTCTGTAGCTTGGTGGAGAGCGTCACTAACAGGTATCTTTAGCTCCTCTGCTATTTGGTCCGACCATCGCTTGGGACTTCTTCCTCTAGGTCTTTTCCCTTCGACCTTACCAGTCACCATTAGGCGTTCCAAATTGCTGGTGTCCCTTCGTGCAACATGCCCAAAATATCGCAGTATTCGTTGTAGGCAGATAGTGGATAGACGAGGATTATTTTCTAGCTTTAGTTGCTTGCGAATAGATATGTTGGTGCGGTGAGCCGTCCATGGTATTCTCAGCATTCTACGCCAGCACCACATCTCAAAAGCGTCGATTCTCAGCCTATCTGCAGCTTTGAAAGTCCACGTCTCTGCACTGTATAACGCAATAGAGAAGACAAGGGTGCGGACCAGGTGTATTTTAGTCCGGTGGGTTATGTTACGGTCTCCCCAAATTTTGCTCAGTTGGGTCATTGCAGATTTTGCCATGCCAATTCGCCTCCGTATTTCACTTTCACTACTTCCTCTGTCAGTGATCATTGAGCCAAGGTATTGGAAATGGGTTACGGTTTCGTAATATTGTAGGAGGTTAGTGCGTTGTATAGCTGCAAACCGGTCAATGATCATGAGCTTGGTCTTAGACTTATTAATAGTAAGTCCCATTTCCATGCTAAACGTTTCCAGTTTGTGGAGCAGCTCCGCCATTTCATTTTCCGATGATGTGAAAAGGGTGGTATCATCCGCGTATCTGAGGTTAGATATTTTCACTCCGCCTACCTAAAACCGCCTACAGTGCTAGGCTAATTGGTGTGAATGTAAGAGATATTATATTCGCAAAATATTCCTTGCCGTCCATTTGAATTCCAGCATATATGAAAACAATTTAATATCGAAACTGACAGGGAGGCGTGTAGGCTGTCCTTGTTTGTTATTCATCACGCCCCAAATAAATTGTTTTCTCTAAGTGCTTACGTTTGCTGACCTTGGATGGTACGCATTACAATTATGACAAAATAGGAATCAAGGATAAACAGCCTTTTCGACTTATTTCATGCTTTTCTGCCAAATAATCAATTTTAAGTTATGTTCTGCCAAATAATCAATTTTAAAATATAACAATATTTTTTAAATTTACACCGATTAACCTAGCCCATAGTAAGCACTGTAAGGCTTGTGTTATGAATATTATGGATACTAGGGTAAAGGATAGACATACATATATGATACGTAATATAAGGTCGGGGAAAAAGTATTTTCGCAAATAGAATGTATATAGTTGTGATAAAATATCTTTGGCTGTACTATTTGTATCTGGCTGGTTTTCATGACATTAAAAAGGTGACTTTTTAAAAAAAGAATCAAATTAGGAAAATTTGTTTCCCACTATTTTTCATTTATTTTTCTTTCTGTCAAAATGGGCGAATCGAATGAATAAATTAGATACATTTTAATTTTTTTTCCATAAGTTATAGTTTCCATAGCTCGTATTCATCACACAAACATCCCTTTCCATGTTCGAACCCAGGACCATCGGTGCGAAAGGCAGGATCGCTATCGTTGCACCAAACGGTCGTCTTATACAAAGAAAGGTTTAAAGTAACTGTAAAACTTGGTAAAATGTCACAATCGGTTCAGCTGCTTCGCCGTAAAAGCTCAAAAGGGTTACTTTTGTATTTATAAGATTAGTATGATACTAGCTAATCTATAATCTAAGATCACAGTGGTTGGTGTGTTTGTCTGTCCGCTCTTTTTCCATTGTGTACGTGTTACCATAGTGCTTAAGAATAACATTCAAAAAGGCTTAGAACGGTTAGCTATATGTGTAGTAGAACCGAAACGTTAGCGCGATTCATTTCGGTACAGCGACATCTATAGCTTAGACACAACAACGCGTGGCCGGGTCAGCTAGTACCCTATAAAATTTTAATGGCGGAGGGGGCGGTGACATGAACACGATAATGGAAGTTTTTTAATTATAAATAGGTAAGCGCTTTACCGCTATCTCGCGTGATGGTTAGCGATGATGCGATATTATTGTGACGCGCTTGCCTAGAAGATACCAATTTACACGCGACTTGAAGACTCCTTAATTGTATTTATCAGGAATCACAGACTCAAGCAAAGAGTTCTAAGTTTTATTAGAGTACGCATATTTTTTTGTTCTTAACTGATAACGTTTATTTTTATTGCTATAGTCATCGAATAAGTTAAATAATTTTGATTTATGTCATGAGTGGACTCAGTTACATTAGAATTTTTTATAGTATTTTTCTGAATTGATATTAAACTTTATGTTATTGCATTTAAAGCTGAAAATCGAATGAAGATATATGGTAACATTGTATAGGTAAATGTGCTGTTGATTGTACACAAACTTTTCCTTCGACGAAACAACAAGAAAGTTCTCCCCTGCAAGGATAAGGTCACTTTGTCTGTGTTAGCAATAAATAAAACGCGATAAAAATAGGGCAACTGTGAATCATTCTCCTGTAAGCGTCAGCTTTTTATAATAGAATAGCTGACCCGGCCACGCGCTGCTCTATGAACTAAAATGAAGCTTATCCTATGTCCTAAGTTGGAAGAAATCCAGCAAAATGAAAAAAATATCAAAATCGGTCGAGTAGTTTCGGAGTTCAGCGCGGATGTGACGGATCTTAAGGGAAAATACTTGCTAATGATAAATACAACATTTTCTTCCATATGACCGTGTATTTAGCACATTTACAATATTAAATTAAGTAAAGATGGAATGTTACAACCGATTCCTTTCACATATTTTTGACAAGTCAGCCAATTTTGAGACAGTGTTGCCAGACTAAAATCTTAAAAGCTACGTTACGTGACAGCGGTCAAAAACAGTGAGAGGGAATTTTATATATGAAGATTAGGTTCCTACTGTTTTTTATCATGATTGAAGACGAGTTATGTTTACCTAAAATTACCTTTTTCATATGTAATATATTCAAATGACATCAAGTATTTCTTATTTCTGACGCCAGCGCCACCTCTAAATGTTTTAAGTACTCACAACATCGAATGCAATACTTTTCAAGTATCCAACATTCGATGAAGAAGAAACGGTTATGTAATTACTAGATTTTTTGTCTAAGCTGACAGTCTGGACACGTTTCGCGTGACCCCTGAGACATGTTGAATTTATTTTTAGAAATAAAATATTACGATATAAAAATCTAGCAACTGAATCTATAAAAAATAAAAAATATAGTAGTCAATGGACACATTTGGTCTAAATGAAACTATAGTTAACACGTATGTGTTGCTCACTTCAAAAAAGAGCAATTAAGTTTTGACATTTTGATGAAAGTAGGAATAAATATGGTTGCGATGCTTATCGTTTAAATGGTTGCTTTATAAATGATTGTTCTTATTGATCCATTAAAATATAACAAAAATTAAGTTACGCTATTGTTTTTGGTTTGTATTTTCAATAAAAAAAAATGAGAACCTTGGATAAAAATATTCTTTGCCTTCGTCTCTGTCAGAAATCTAAAAAAGGTCTATCGGAATTATGGAACTAGTTCAACTTTAGCCTGTCCCAATCCAATTTAATAAAAATGTAAACAAAGACGCTATTATTGCGACCATAGACTATTTAGTGATGTAGTAAAAATTAAACCATTTATGATTCGATCAATCAATTGACTGCTGCGATTAGATTAATTGAACACTATTATGTTGGAGATTCGCGTTAGCGGAGGTCGTTTTTATTCCAAGTGTCGGATAATGGGCATTTGTTCTCAAGCCTCGAGAGATAGCGCTGTTCATCGCGATTATAGAGAAATGAAATGCTTAGATTGAACCGAGTAAAATTGTCATATTTTTAAATTTCACATAGAAAATCAATCAATGAAGAAAAAAGGTAGCGCCATCTAGCTAGCTCTATTAAAGCTGTTTACCGCATTACTTATTGTACTACGATACTTATTAGTGGCATAATCAGGATTAGCTGAATTTTTATTGTCATAGTAAACGTATCTTTCTCTGTGCCGTGGTCTTGTGTGTTATTACTAGTATGATTGAACTCGAGTTTTCAGAGTTCTTTTTGATAAGACACTTGCGGACATTAACATTAACTTGACCTAAACAAGTAACACCCAGTAATGATTTCTCAACCAATTTAGCTACCGAGACCTTGACAGGCACGTCGACAGTTTTCTAAGTATTTCTTAGAGTGACGCCAGCGCCCTCTCTTCATGTTCGAATCTTCATAATCGAATCTAAGACTTACAACCCAACAATCATTTTGAGAAGAAACAGCTATTTTTTTAATTATAATATTTTTTGATATTATATCTGACAGCTAAATGCTTAAAAAAACAGAAATATATAAATTGTGAGCAAGCCTTTCCGAAATTTTTTTTGTTTTTATTTGTTAAAGTTTTGGGCTATTCAATTGATTAGTGTCAGTTTTGAAAATTTTAGGGGTTTGTTGTTGTAGTGTTATTGCAACTGGGGGTCGGAGCAAGAGATACTCCTCGCCCCAGGGCAATAGCATGAAAAGAAAAAGAAAAGTGGAACGATAGAGTGATAGCGAACATAGGAAAGAAAGAGTTAGAAGGAGGAAGTGGCGCGATTATTAGCCACTTTCGTATACGATCCCCAAAAGGGATTATATACGACGCCTTTCCGTAATTAGTAAGAAAAACGGTTTGAAATTAATTTATCGTTCTATGTCTGGTGTCATACCCTTGTGACGGGTTTCGTTTTGTATAAATTTTCAAAGCATATAATAATATTTCAAACATTCACACCAAATAGCCTAGCCCAAAGTAAGCACTGTAAGGTTTGTGTAATGGATGCTGGGTTAACGTTTAGACACATATATTATACATAGATATTTAGTTTTTACATAAATACCCATGACTCATACAAATACTCGTATTTATCACATAAACATCTGTACCTTCTGGGACTCGAACCCAGGACCGTAGGTGCCCAAAGCAGGATCGCTACCATTGCACCAAACGGGCGTCAGCGTAGAAAGCTTTATTTCTCGAATTGTCACTACAAAGACGGTGGATTTGGCCTAAGAAGATAAACACATTATAACTATGTCGCATTAACGATTTCACGACTGATACGTTTGAACTATATTTAAATCGTAGATGTGAAGGTGGTGTGACAAGGTACGATAATATCTGTTAATCTATTTTCGAGGCTGACCATACGTTACTTTAGTGGTATGCTACATTCGGCTATATAGTCAGGAAATCGATAACGAACAGTTATTAAAGAGAAAGTTCCTATGAAGTATTGGTGTTAATTACATAATATCATACAAAATAATACCTTAACATAATTTCACTTGAAAACGGCTGAATTTAAATTGATATTGATGACATGACAAAAGGCAATTTTGTCCTCGATTCGAGTTCCGGAGGAGGATGTTTGTGTAATGAATACGTTTTATAACTCAGGTGAGTTATAAGTATCCATATGCCTATATTTCATTCACACATACCTATCATATATGTGTGTCTTTACATTACTCTAATATCCATAACACAAGAATTACAGTGCTTACTTTAGGCTAGGTTAATTTTTGTGAATTTATTTATAATTGCTGAAAAACAAAGTCGGTTTTTATAAACAATTTATGTTAAAAATATATCTTTTAATACTCGAAATGTATGTATACTGATAATTTAGATAATTTATTACAGTGTTATACCTCACCTATATGATAAGATAATCTGTTTATTATAATATTTTGTAGGAGAAGAAAATATAATAAACAGATTGTCCTCTACGCACGTATAAAGTTCATACGTATTTAGTCTTGTCACGCATAAGAAATAAACTCCTACATTATTATTTCGTCCGAGAATATGGCGTAGATTAATATTCTACGAGGGCCATCCTGAAAGTATTATCCGTTTGGGTATACAAATAAAACTGGTATATATTAAAAAATATTACAATTTTATATTAAAGAATATATCTTAAACTATTTCTCTACGTCCCAAATAACGTAAATAATAACGTTCCAAAAAGTATTTATTGTAACATGTGACGAGTTTTTGAATCCAAGTGTCATATTCATATGCCGCCAGTGTGTTAGCTTTTTTCCTGTATACTTTCTTGCCAAAAGCTCCTTTATTTTTGTAAGCAGATAGTATTTTGAAAGAGCCAAGTCTGGACTGGGTGGATGGTTGAAATTTTGAATGGAATGGTTGAACTCAATTTAATCGCAGCTCTAACTTCATAACTGGCGGCTTTTCTATTTTCTAGAACATTACAGAAGTGAGCAATAAAATAGTTGAATTTGATATATTACTGAGAAATTGTTTAATAAAACCGAAATTAGGTGTTAATTTATACCTCCATAACTAAATCTATTTCCTTCACATTCCACTTGAATATTTATTTGAAAAAAATCTCGACAAAAGCCTGTCCCGTACACATAGAATTTCAATTCGTCTGATTCATTATAACTATAATTATGACGTCGGAACATATGTATGTTTCATTTATATATCGACAAGTGTAGGTCACTGCCCTGATGAAAGAGTGCGCACACATATAAAATGATTAGTATAGTCACTCACTACTCGTTGAGCTTACAAATAAGTTTATTTGCTAAGCCGTAGGTTCTCAACAAAGTAATAGCGCCCCATATGGGGTATTTGAAGGGCAATAATGGTTCCGGAGACAAAATATATGAGATGATGAGACGGTTATGAAGAATCGCTGTGAATGTGGTTTGTGTGTTTCTCTGTCCGCTCTTTTCCCGCTCTTTTTCCATTGTATCAATAACGTTACCATAGCAACGCGTTAACCGCAAGTAGTTCGTCTACCGGACGCTAGATGGCGCTAACGAAAAATATTTAATAATAGAAAAAAAAATAAAGAATTTTGTCACCCGTGCAAAGCCGGGACGGGCCGCTAATCTTCTATAACAAAATTATTTTTTTGCAATAAAACCATTTTAACCGGATTAATTAACGGAAAAATAGTATATTGTATGTTTAAATTTATACTGTGCGCGGAAGTGTAAGAACTAAATAAAATTAAATAATTTGAAATCGAATTAATATATCTCGTAATAATTTAAATTTGCAACAAAAATACGTGATATTAAAGTAGTAGTACATAAAAAAATACAGGACAAAATACATGTCAAATAGGCTTCAGCTTTTTTTTATAGAGATACTGAAGTTGCTGCCGCAACGCTGATATTCTTGTCGAAGCCTATTTGTTCAGGATTAACGTACAAACAAACAGGAGTAAACTACAAAACAGCCTACAAAACTAAACTAAAATATAGAGGTGGAAGGATTAATTAAGGGAGATATATCTTAAAATATTTTCAAAATGTTTTGAATATAGTTTTTATGTAACTGTTAGTGACGACAACGATAAAATAATGGTGATTGACCGCAATAATAAATAAATACTTTTGTATATTTTCTTGTTGTGACGTTTGCACTTTTATGAAGATCTTCTGGACTTGTGGCCACTAATCAAATGAGTTTTAATGTAATTAGGAATTTCATTGTAAGGGCGATGTATTTTTAAAGGGATGGCGGGTTAAGAAATAGTTTGGGAACCTTTACGATATTCGATTATAGGCTGACTCATCAAGATGTTTCTGTGATTATATTGGAGAGAGATATGTAGTTATAGCTGAAATAGACTTCTGCAATAATAAAAATACGGTAAATAAAACACTTTATACGGATACCGAAAAAGAGTTTATTTTCTAATATAAGTGTTTATATTTTACATTTTGATTCCTTTTCAACGATAAAATCAATTTCTGCTAATAGATTACTATTATAATTTATTAAATCTCAAGGATAACTGTTAATACTATTCATTCATCATCAAAAGCCTTATATTGCCTCCTTACGGCTTTGCGGCATTATTAGCAGAATGGACTGTAACTTAACATAAAGCAAGAATTAGCTTGAGACAAATTTTGGTCACCCATCCTTTGGACAAGTCACTTAGCTTTTGCAGATAGGTCGGCTGCTCTCATTACTCCTGACTAATTATTTGACCCAGAGAAATTCAAATTCAAGCTTAGCTAATATTAATATATTGCTACGAAACGAAATGGAACGAAAGCGTCAGTTTCGTCTCGTTGCGCGATAAAGTGCGTGAATTTGCAAGAAAGCTCATGAATTCTGATTGGATTCGTAGAAGCTTGACACGGCCTATCAATGTCTTCACTGTGGGAACTAAAGACTTTCGTTTGATCGAAAACTCCATCAGAATTATGGAGCACAACCCACCACAAGAACTCAGTGGTACATAAAAAACGAACTTAACGTGCCTTTCGAAGCGTGAAAGATCTCTTGATATGGTAAAATTTTGGTCACCCATCCGATAACCGACCCTTGCGAATGTTACTAACTAAGAGTAATTAAAGTACTTGTATTATGGAATTTAGAAACAATGGAGTTTATTGTACCATTGACCCGACCGGTAATCAAACCCGGGACTTCATAGTGGCAATCTAAAATGATACTTCATAGTGAAGTTTTAAGGACATTGTCACCTATATGTATATTTCAAGCGAAAGTTCTATTTTTTCTAACACAATGCCAAACGTTACCGATTGGATCGAATAGGTTCGACTATCTTATCCCTGCGTACGCCATCGATCGGGCGTAATCGAGTGATTGCTTATAACTTTGTTAAAGCTTATCTTTAGGCAATTTCGATCAAACGTGTGCGACTTTTCTAATTATCTGTGGTTTTCACAACCGATTCGTAGTTCAGTTGTGAATAGCTAAAAATGTAGGATTAGTGAATATTATATATATATTGTTGAAATAGTTAAAACAAAAACATCAATTTTAAAATATTTTTCGTGTTTCATCGCTATGATATATCTAAAAATATGATAAAATAAAATAAAAAATAAAGGAGGCCCAAGAAGCTGCCTTAGCCTGGGAAGGCTAAACAGGCTTAGAAGAAGCGATCGCACTCAGGATCGGAGCGACGTGGCAAAATGATTTTGTAGTTTAGCGACATTTTAACTAACGGATGGCAGAAATGTAAACATATGGTAAAGAAATGTCGTGATAAGTTTACCTTCTCTTATCGCAGCTTTTCTTCCCGATATCCAAAGGAAACATGGAACACGCATGCGAAATTATGCTAATAATGTTTCAACGCAGAAAAGTAGGTAACATTACACGCTATCCCTCTCTAGAGGGGTCGCTTCCAATGAAGGCTTATGACCCTTCCTGGATACAAGCCAACCTCAGGTGGTGTTTAGTCAGTATGTGTGATAGTTCGAGAGTTGTGAGTTATCCCTTCTCCGCCTCCGAAGGGTTCATTCCCATCTACAACTCAGACCCTCTAATTGCGCTCATGTGCTCAGGTCGCCATTAATCGGACATCTAGACTCACTGCGGGCCACCACCTTTTTTGGTTGCTATTCCGAACTGTTGCACCAAAAGCTTCTCAACATCTTTTATAATGCGCACAGCAAAAAAGTGGAACTCCCTACCTGCGTCTGTATTTCCGAGTAATTAAAACCAGTGCGTATTCAAATCCAGGGTGAATAGGCACCTTCTGGGTTAGCTCGATTCATTGCATTGTCTTGGCTTCGGGGCTGGATTAGGATCAAGAGCGAACCCATTCAATACAAAATAAAATCCAGTACCCTAAAGAAGAAAGAATCCTTTTTTTACTTCCCGATTCCATCCTGTATAAATTTCAGCAGTATTTAATCGTCTTTTAAATACAATCAGGATATCTCGGGCGTAAAATCAAAAGAAATATCACAGATTAATGGTACTGAGCAGGCGCGTATCAATGTATGTAATATTTGGTTTCATAACATTCTTTCTTACCTCGTACCATTCAAACGGCTAGACGAAAGTCTACACCTCAAATATCGTTGAATTTGCCTTGGCAACCCAAATGTCCTTGATACATCTAGTCCAAATATAAATCAAAATGAAGGATATTCGGCGCCATGATGAGATGACTGATTCGTAAAACAGTTTATTTCTCCCGAACCAATCAAAATCAAAGTTTTTAAATGAAGGATACAAAAATAAACAAAATTTGAATGTTCAAATGTGATTGGAATGACGAGTTAGAAATTAATTTCTTACCACCTTATTTCTTCTCGTTATAGGCATAAGCATATCAGAAACTGTGTCAAAATACATAAAACCTACATAAATATATATTATGAGGCCCAAAGTAAGGGACCACGATAGACTCTCACATAAAACAAATATTTTAAATCTCTCTCTTATCAGCCTATCGCAGCCAAACAAAACGCAGTGTAGGCAGGCCTCCTCCTCGGTGGACCGACAATCTGGTGAATGTCTGGGAAGCATCTGGATGCGGGCAGCGTAGGACTGGTCACTGTGGACATCCT
Organism: Calamotropha paludella; assembly: GCA_927399485.1. NCBI lineage: Eukaryota > Metazoa > Arthropoda > Insecta > Lepidoptera > Crambidae > Calamotropha > Calamotropha paludella. The sequence continues at coordinate 13,216,215 of OV656828.1, forward strand.
CTGTCCAGCAGTGACCTTCATTTGACTGAGACGAGTATCTAACAGAAATCTCTTTCTATGTTGTAGTTATTCAATATGATTTTATAAATTTCTAGAATATAGGACTTCTATTTTCTTTTTATCTTCGATTTATTTAATAATGTGATTTTTTTTCGGAAAGTGTGCAGCAGAATTGCATAACCTTGTTCCGCCTTTCTCATTATTTCATCGGACAACCAGACTTACAAATAGGCGCCACCAAAGAGTCGTACTAAGAAGCGTTTTAGTTCTAATTTTGTGATACGTACCGCTAAGGAGTGGAACTCTGCCTGAATCTGCGTTTCCGAGAACTTATAACCCGTCCATTTTCAAAGCCAGGGTGAATAGGCAGCTTCTGGGTTAGCTCGTTCCATCGTGGATTCTGTCTTGGCCCCCGGGCTTCATTGGGATCAAGAGATAACCCATCAGTACATTATATTAAGACAATACTTTGTGTGTGCTGTGTGTTTGTTACCATATATCATAGTTCACATCACCATAGTTATCATAAGCCTAAGAATAACAGTTTTCAAAATCAATTAACGTTAGAATAAAACACTAGATTTTTGCGCATATTTTATTTTATATTTAATCCTGACGTTTCGACTCCTTTACAGGAGCCGTGATTACAGGATGACTAAGATAATGGTTGTCATGTATTTTCTACTACCTTCACAAAATTTTAATCGGGCACGTTCCTAATTGGTAAAATTATGTTATATAAATCAAATTGTTTTATTTTTACATTATATTTAGTTATTAAATTCTCACTACGATTACATTGTATACTACTAAGTCTACTAGCAGTTCGAAAATTGGGAGGCCCTTCCGAGAAGAACTGGCGAAAGAAACTCGGGTAGGGGGACCGACCTCCATCTTACTGTTATTATTTGCAAAAAGACCTAACTAAATCATCAGGTCTTGCAATGTTTGTTTTTGTAGGTATTAATTTATTAATTATTATATATTTATGCGCAAAAATCCGTAAAAAAGTGTTTTATTCTAATGTGTAATGTGCGCGGAAATGTAAGAACTAAATATCAATTGACGTTACCATAGCAACGCGTGGCCGGGTCAGCTAGTCCTAAATTAAAAAAAATCAATTTAGAGGTCTTCAAGTCACGAGTGAATTGGTATTTTCTAGGCAAGCGCGTCACATCCTAGATAGCATCGCTTACCATCAGGCGAGATAGTGGTTAAGCTACCTATCTTTATATATATAATTCTTCTGTGAGTCTGTATGTCACTGAACTCCTCCTAAACGGCTGGACCGATTTGAATGAATTTTTTTGTGTGTGTTCAAGGGGATCTGAGAATGGTTTAGATTCACAAATCAGTCCGGCAGATGACGCTGCAGTCGGCACAGCAACGCGTGGCCGGGTCAACTAGTTTGCTATAAAAAATGTTGTTAATTACTCTTTGTGGATTCCAATTCATGATTGCAATCAAGGTCACTGGATCCGGGTTGAATCAAATTGGTGAGTAGATAGTTTCTTTAAATGAACTTGTTTTTCAACATACCTCTTGAGTCTTCATATTATTGATTGAGGCTGAAACTGGGGCAAGCAATTACTTTATTTGGGTTCGGCCGAAACGATATAGAATAGCTGTCAAATTCGATGACAGACACACAAAAATAATTACTGGGTGACTGCTTTATAGAATATTGGTGACGGTGGTTGTAATCTTATAATAATAATATTTCTGACATTCACACCAATTAGCCCACGGTAAGCACTGTTGGGCTTGTGTTATGGATACTAGGGTAACGGATAGACATACATATATGATACATAGATATGTAATAATAATAGAAATAAATATAAATATCTACGACTCAGGTACGAATGCTCGTATTCATTAGACAAACATCTGCCCCTTCGGTGATTTGAAACCAGGACCTTCAGTGCGAAAGGCCGGATCGCTTATTATAATTATATTAAACCATTTTTACCAGAATAATGAAGTTTTTTTTTTTTTTTTTTTTGTTTTATCCTGTCGTTTGCATTGGTGAGCACAGGAGGCTCGCATACCGGTTTGCCACTCCGAGGTCCCGTGTTCTATTCCCGAACGGGTCAATGTAGAAAATGAACTTGTTTATATTGGCTTCCGTCTGAATTCCATAACACAAGTACTTTAGATACTTATTTAGATGTCTTATATTTGTTTTTAAAGCCAGGGTGGATAGGCACCTTCTGGGTTAGCTCGTTCCATCGTGGATTCTGTCTTTGCCCCCGGGTTTGATTGGGATCAAGAGGGAACCTATTCAAAATTAAAAAAAAAAAATTATAAATATATAATTTATTTCGGATAATTAGAAAACCCATAGGTACAACTCAAATTAAATTTTACACAATTTATAATTAAATGCAATACCAATGGTCTTCATACATGTGCTAGTCACTAGATTTTTATATAATACTAGCGGCACCCCGCGACTTCGTCCGCGTGGAATATTGCAACATTATTTTTCTAAAATAAAAGTAGCCTAAGTTACTCCTTATTACATCAGCCAATAAAAGTCCCCTCAAAATCGGTTTAGCCGTTTCAGAGATTAGCCGGAACAAACAGACAGACAGACAGACAAAAATTGAAAAAAAAAATGTTATTTTGGTGTATGTACCGTATATATATTCATATGCATGTAGTAAAAAACGGGTATTTCAATATTAAAAACAGACACTCCAATTTTATTATATGTATAGATTATATTTGACGACTTGTCAGTGCACGGTAGCAATTGTTACCGATAGCCAACATCCCTCGTCAGTCCCGCTAGCAATTGCTACCATATCTCGGTACCTTAAATGGAACTTGTCCTGACGGCGAGCGATTTTTCTACGGGTTCTAGTCCCGCCTAACATCGTGAAACGCTCAGAAGGTATATTGTAGAAAAACACTAGTTTTACAAGACAACTATTTATTGGATCACAAAGTTCTTAATTACAACCGATGACTTTTATCGGAATGAATGACAAATAGCTACCGGGGCTAACCGTCAAACTACATAGACAACCTTCCATAGACAGCGTAAAAAGAATGATTCCCAACTAGATCGGAAGTCAAAACCTGAGGTCAAGACACAGAACTTACTTATTAAAAGAAATAAGGTTTTAAGAACTAATATCGGTAGTGTATTATTATTTAATGTTGATATATATATATATATTAATGATTGTTACAATCGGGACAAGTATCTAGACAAGTTGCTTTTTTTTGTAAAAAAATATATTTTAAATGTTAATGTATTTTTTTTTACATTCACAGTGCCATTTTTCCGTAAGATATATAATACGCATGTATAAAACAACGCCTCTGAGCCTTCAAGTGTATTATAAACGTATTTCAACTTCTAATATGAGCTAGTATCGTTCCAATAATTTCTCACGCTAACTACCTTTAACATCGAAAGTAATTTTTGAAGTTATAGTTCTTTAGGCGCGTTATGAATAAATGATGTGAGTGAAATTTTAAGATGTGACACAAAATTATTACATTGAAGTTGTGACCCAAAATTATCATGTTGAAGTTGTGACCCAAAATTATCATGTTGAAGTTGTGACCCAAAATTATCATGTTGAAGTTGGCCGCAAAAGCGACATTGAATAAACCAGCAGGATGAAGTTGGCCGCTAATTATGAATGTGAGTGTGTGTGTGATTTAAAATTATATATGGTAGTTAAAAATAATTTATATAAAACTAGCTGACCCAGCCACGCGTTGCTGTGTTATAAATTAAAATAAAACCTATCCTATCTTTTAAGTTAGATCAAATAACAGATAGTTACGAAGTTTGATCAAAATCGGTTAAGTAGTTTAGGAGTCCATCGCGGACAAACAACGTGACACGTAATTTATATATATTAAGATTATAATATTATTTATCTTTGTTTAGTAACGATAAGGAAGTATAACTTCTTACGTGCCTACATAAGTACACGCAACGGTTTTTTTTTAGAGTCAGTGCATACGGTACACAGCCAGCACAGCATTTAATTATGCTTATAAAAATTATGCCAATATAATGTTATGATTTAGGTAAGTAATTAATTTACTTATGACCGTCAATATTTGCTTCATTAAGCTTGCTCAAATATTTCTTAATTAGTAGCCGAAAAATCTTCAGAGGGCCGGTTTGTCTTGTTAATGAGTGACGTCGCTTCATACGACTAAGGTGCGAACTATTTATAGTAATAGTTTATCGTTGTAAAGCACGCGCGCGCTATATTCTATATTTGGGGCACCCACATAATTCTGAAGCGGTTCCGAAATAAATTTTAAGATAAAAAGCTTTTATAGTTCAATAGCATTAGATGCAATACTTAAGGTATTTATTAATCGTGATATTTATTACACCAAGATGTTGGGCACAATAAATATTTAGATCATTCGTATTAGATTAATAGATATAGATCAGATGAATAAAAATATCACTCACAATATTGCGACACGTATTTAACCCCATTTAATGCAAAAGTCTGTGTTTCGTGACGCATACAATTTAGAGCCGGCACACGGCGTATTTTGAACGAGCAGACCGAACGAGTTTTCTGCACCGTAGATGCCCCGTTTTGTATGCGTTTTATTATTCAAACGTGCTACAAACGCTCGTATGAAGTGCGTTCGAAACTCGTTTGAAGCGCGTTCAAAGGGGCGGAGGAGGGCCCCGCGCTCACGCCTCCTCACCGCCCGCGCAGCAGTTGCAATAATAAAACGCGGAAGGTACGAGCGCTCCTGTGCTTACTTTACAAGGCTGCCTCCTCATGACAGGGCGTACCATAGCCGAGGTCCGAGCCTTTAGAGGCACCCTATGGCACCCTGTGCTCCCTTTCCGGCTTGAGTGCCGTAGTGACTCTATGCTGGCTCGGGGACTCCCACATGGGAGATGCCGTCCAGCTAGAAAACCACTATGGTGGCTCGCTATTCTCGGCTTGAGGTCCATTTAAGGATTTCCTAAAACCCGGTGTGTTGTTAAGGTCATCTGCGACCAACATCAAAAACATATCAAAAAAAAGTTCGAAACTCGCTTGTAGCGCGTATACGCATGTCATCTGCGCGTCGTCTGCGCGTTTAAAATACGCCGTGTGGTAGGGGCCTAAGGGTTTTTCAAGTCACGAGTGAATAGGTATCTTTTAGGCAAGCGCGTCACATCCTATCGCGTCATCGCTTACCATTAGGCGAGATAACGATGAAGCGCTTTCCTATTTATTATATAAGAAATGGGTTGTTATTTAACGGCTAGGTTTTCATATTCATTGCAACTGATACTAGGAAAAAAATCAAAAAAACAAGCTTCCACAGGGCCTTCCAGATGAGATAGCTTTCAGGAAAATAACTTCTACTCTGTAAGAAAATATTTGGAGATGTAGGTTGAAATTGTTATGTATATATCGAAGACGAGAATAGTGACATTAACTAATTATTCATTAATGTACATTATATATTTTTTTATTATTTGTTAATTTAATTACCTTTATAAATGTTATGTTTGCCAGAAATTGACAAAACATGCTGAACAATATTGTATACACTATAACTGTATATATGTACCATGTTTCTGAGCAAAAACAAAGATTTATCATTATCAAAGTGTATTACCTCAAGCTCCTCTAAGCCTTTGAAACTGACGCAAGAATTATGCACAATTTATGCAAAACATGCATAGAGGTTCAAATACGTATAATGAGAGATATTGTCGATCGATATATTAATAAATCTATAATCTAAGAACACAAATTTGTTGTTTGTGTGTTTGTCTGTCCGCTCCTTTTCCAGCTCTTTTTTCATTGTATACGCTTTACCATAGCAACGCGTTACCGGGTCAGCTAGTCTATAATCTAAGAAAACAAATTTGTTGTTTGTGTGTTTGTCTGTCCGATCTTTTTCCCGCTCTTTTTCCATTGTATACGCATTACCATATCATCGCGTTACTATGGCAACGCGTTACCGGGTCAGCTAATCTAAATTAAAAACAAAACTAAAAAGGTTTCATTGATTTCGTTGATATTTCTTTTAGTCACTTTATTATAGTCCTATTTTTAGGATTTCTACTTAGGGTTATTATTATTTTAATAGTTTTATACTTAAAACTTATTTCATATAACGAAGTTATTTACTATAATTATAAGTGGGAACTACACTCGAGAGCAATGAATCCGGGTCACTTAAAGAATCCTAAAAATCTCGGAAACTAAAAATGCTAGGTTAATGCAATAAATTGTATTTAATAGACAATGTAATACTCCTTAAATGAAGGTATTAAAACTTCTTAGTTATTGTAAAGTTATATCATAAAAAAATCAAATTTGAAAAAGGGCCACTTTCGAAGATGGAACTACGAAATTACAGCATTTGGTTTTGCTTTTGTTTGTAATCTGTCATTTATGTGGGTACATAAACCATGTTGATAGTGCTCTATATTCATTATTCAAGCTGAAATTATGTCGCTTACGCCTGAAGAATGCACCAGAATACTTACAATGCTGGAAACCGGCCGGAGTCAGCGCGATACAGCCAGGACTGTCGGTGTGTCGCTGTCAACAGTACAAAGAGTTCTCCGACGTTACGAAGAAACTGGTTCTAACCTACGCAGACCAGGAACGGGCAGAACCAGGTGTACCACAGCACGAGAAGACCGATACTTAATGAACACCATGCTTCGAAATCGCTTTCTCACAGGAACTGAACTCACCAATCAGTTTCGACGCCTCGGAGGAAGTAACCCAAGTGCATGGACAGTAAGACGTCGGCTTGCTGAATCTAACTTAAAACCCCTTAGACCTGCAAACGGCCCTAAACTGGAGCGTGGGCACCGTATTTCAAGACTAAGATATGCCCAGAGCCACGTAAATTGGAGTATTGAAGATTGGTCAAAAGTTATGTTCTCCGACGAATCAAAATTTATGCTCTTCAAGCACGATGGAAGACACAGAGTGTATCGAAGACCAGGGGAAAGATTCAAGCAAGCATGCATCGAAGAAAAAGTAGCCTACGGTGGTGGGTCTGTACTTGTGTGGGCCGGAATTTCTTCTGAAAGTCGCACAGAGCTGGTGATCATAGAAAACGGCTCTTTAACTAGCGTAAGATATGTGGAAGAAATCCTCAATGATCACGTTCGTCCATTTATGGTCAATTTAGGTGAGGATGCTATATTTATGCATGACAATGCCCGACCTCATACAGGTAGGATTGTGAATGACCTTCAAGAGATGAACATTACTCGTATGGAGTGGCCAGCGCGCAGCCCGGATATCAACCCGATCGAGCATGCTTGGGACGAGCTAGGCAGATGCGTAAAACAACGAAACCCTCCCCCAATCACGCTTCGTGAGCTCAAAATTGCTCTCACAGAGGAATGGGAGAATATTCCCCAAAATCGTATAAGGAACTTGGTGTACAGCATGCCAAACCGCGTAAACGCAGTAATGGAAGCACGAGGAGGCAATACGAAGTATTAAAATTCAAGAAAATCGTAATAAAGTTCAAACATTTCATGTTTCCTATTTTTGTTTTAAGGAGAGATCAGCAGTTTTTTTCTTTATGTAATTTTGTGTTTGTTAAGTCTCGTTTTTGTACAGATGTATGTTTAGTTCTTCATACTCTCAAAAGATGGTGTTGCATATATTTTGAATCGTGCTATGATTTGGGTTGTCAGTATAAATACTTACTGACTACATATTGTCAATTAAATAAAGATGTCTTCGTTCTGAGTTTGAAGTTTCATTATTTCAACTCGTGGATTTTGGGATCCCGTACCGATATCGTACAAGGTCCTTCGAGCCGGATGACGGTTTTTGCTTGAAGACGCACAAACCATAAATAATGTTGTATGCAGAGTAATTAAGTTCCTGGTTTAAAATACGAAGATATCTGTTGTCACAGTCTAATGTATTGATGAACAAGGAGTATTAAGTGTTAGGTAGAAAAAAGTATAAGTGAAACCGTGAGTATATTTTTCAGTGTGATTATATTAAAGTGTCAAGTAACTTAGTAATATTTAGAAAATCTTGGACTTAGAATAATTCGTTAAAAATTGACGAAACGGGGAATCCATGCCGGTTTTAAGAGCAATATAAGACGCTTGAAAGACAGAAAATTTACAGAAAAATTGGTCTGGACTTAGAATATTCGCCTAGATGTCTCATAGTAACACTTGTACAATTTTACTTCGAATATCAGGTTATACCACTAAGAAAATTCTATAAGAACTATTTTCACAATGGAGAGAGACTTGCGTGTATTAAACGATTTAAAAGCACAAATTGAAAAGGGTTATTTAAACTTCAAAAAATCACCTAAGGAGCGAATAAATGAAAATTACATTAAGGCAAGATTAGACATTCTAGAGAGACAGTATCGGGATTTTGTTGAGAAACATGAAAAACTAATTGCAGACTTTTCTACTAAGGAATTGGATACATCGAGTTACATGAAGGATGACACATTTGAAGATGTATTTGAAAAGTTTTTGGCTTATAAGGTTGAACTTCAAAACTCACTTTCAAAGTATGAGTCTGTATCAAAAAAAATTGACGATGCTTCTCCTAACACTAGTAACAGTTCTAAAGCGGATTCAGTTTTAAAATTGCCAAAAATCAAACTTCCTACCTTTAGCGGAAAGTATGTCGAGTGGTCTTCATTTCGCGATTTATTTACATCACTTGTTCATAATAATGCTTGTCTTGACAATGTACAGAAATTACATTATTAAAAAACCCAGCTGTCTGGTGAAGCAGAGCAACTTATACGTCATGTAACTATTACGCAAAATAATTATGAAAAATCCTGGAATATGTTGAAAGACCGTTACAATAATAAAAGGTACATATCTTTCTGTATTCTTAAGCGCCTATTTAGTCAACGTACTATTGTGCATGAATCATCTAGTGCCCTTAAGGAACTGTTAGATGTAACTACTGATTGTTTGCATGAGTTATTTAATCTAGGCATCGACGTCAGCTCCTGGGACATAATTGTAATATACGTAGTAAGTTTGAAGTTGGACGCTGAGTCGCACAAGCAATGGGAATTACAGGTTAGTAACTAACTGTTCCAATGATTTGCCTACACTAAAACAATTTAAAGAGTTTTTAGGTACCCGTTTTCGTGCTTTAGAATTTATCGAACCTAAAAATAAATCCAGAATCTCTCCTAATAATATTTCAAATCCGAAAGCCTTGCATACAACCACTAATATTTTATGCCCACATTGTTCTGAAGAACATAAGTTATACAATTGCAAAAAGTTTGCGAATGAGGATGTTGATAAACGTCGTAACATTGTCCTCTCATTGGGGCTATGTTTCAATTGCCTCGGGTATAACCATTCGAACAAGGTTTGTCGCGTATTTACCAAATGCCATATCTGCAAACGCAAGCACCACAGCCTATTGCATCCCAAAAGCCACTCTGATACAGCAGCGACTGGTACAGCCGCTGAAATTAAACCTACTGATGCTGTATCAGAAAGCGAGACCGTTAATAATATTGCCGCCCATTTTTCTAAAGGTACAGTATAATCAAGTTTTGTTAGCTACAGCCCTTATCAAGGCTAAATCGAAAGATGGGTCGTCTCAAGTTTTGAGAGCACTGCTGGATCAAGGGTCCCAGGCTTCATTTATATCGGAAGCTGCAGTTCAGTTGCTGCGGCTTAAAAAGAGAGCCACTAAAAGCGCTATATCTGGTTTGGGTGGGGGACAATGTGGCCTTACCTCTAAATATACGGTAATGCTAAATATTCAGTCACGTTGTGACCCCTCCTTTTCAATTCAGGTTAGAGCCCATGTTCTCGGAACTCTAACTTCAGTTTTACCTGAAAGAAATTTCACTTTATTAGATTGGCCTGAGATCTCTAAGCTTGAACTAGCTGATCCAAATTATAATTCCCCCAGCAAAATTGACGTTTTGTTGGGTGCCGAGAGTTATTGCCATATTATAAAGGAAGGGTTAATAAAAGCCCCTAAAGGCACTCCAATTGCCCAAGATACTTACCTTGGATGGATTCTTTCTGGAGGAATTGATGCTCTGCGCCAGGGTTGTCATAACGTTGTCGTCAGCATGCAAGCAAAAGTGGAAGAAAATGACTTGCTTAAGCGAATATGGGAGCTAGAACCCGAACCTATTTCGCTCAAGAAACGTCTGACGCAAGAGGAACAAACCTGTGAAGACTATTATGCAGCAACCACTCGAAGAGATGAGTCTGGACGATACGTGGTAAATCTTCCGTTCCGAAGTACTGATCCTCCATGTAAGTACGGTAATTCAAGGAATATTGCCATGAAAAGACTACAAGGTCTAGAAAGAAGGTTCTCTAATCATCCTGAAATCAAAGCACAATACGCAGAGGTGATTGATGAATACATAACTCTTGGACACATGGAAAAGATCTCAGATGAAACTGAGAGAAATAAACCAGATGTAGTATATCTGCCACATCATGCAGTGATTAGGGAGGACAGAAGCACTACCAAAATGAGGGTGGTTTTCGATGCATCGTGCAAGGGAACAAATAGTATTTCTCTGAACGATACCTTAATGGTAGGCCCTAGACTGCAAGCAGATTTACGACACATTATTATGAAATGGCGTCGTCATCCTATATGTCTAGCCGCTGACGTCATCAAGATGTTTAGACAAGTAAAAGTTGCTAAAGAACATGTTGATTTTCAGAGAATAGTGTGGCGAAAAACAACTCAAGACGAAATAGAAGATTATCGTCTTCTGACTGTCACATTCGGTACAGCCTGTGCCCCATACTTAGCAGTCAAGTCATTGCAACAAATAGCTTGTGATGAAGGCCATATATACCCGTTGGCTGCTGAGAGAGTTCAGTCAGATGTATACATGGATGACGTCTTGACTGGGTGTCAATCTGAAACTGAAGCAATCGAAGTTTATAAACAATTGAATAAACTATTAGAAAAAGGCGGTTTTAAATTACAGAAATGGACAAGCAATGCTGACAAGCTTTTGCATGTCTTCAACGAAGATACAGGAAGAGATGTTGAAATAAAACAAGATCAGATAACAAAAGTTTTGAGACTTACCTGGAACAGAAGCACTGATGAGTTCGATTATTCAGTGAAACTGCCTCTTTGTACTGCAACCTCCACACCTGAAACAAAAAGAAAAATTATCTCCGAAATATCACGTTTGTTTGATCCATTAGGCTGGATCGCACCATGCATAATTACCGCTAAAGTCTTCATTCAGAGACTGTGGATTGCTGGAATGGGATGGGATGAAGCGCTGCCGCCGGAACTTCTGAAACAGTGGGAATCATATCGCAGTGAATTAATTAAATTGATAAATTTTCACATACCTAGGTGGATAAACACTACCACAAATGATGCCAGTGAAGAACTGCATGGATTCAGCGACGCTTCCAACGTTGCTTATGCTGCTGTCGTTTACATTCGTGCTATTGATGCATTAGGAAATATTCAAACCCACTTAATAACTGCTAAATCCAAAGTGGCACCCATAAAACAAATCTCAATTCCGCGACTCGAGTTGTGTGGTGCTGTGCTTTTGAGTCACTTATTGGTAGAGGTAGCCGAAGTACTGGGAATTCCGAACGACCACTTACATGCATATACCGATTCTACAGTAGTGCTGGCGTGGCTAAATGATCACCCAAGTCGGTGGAAAACATTTGTAGCTAACCGCACATCGGAAATACTAAATCTATTAGACAATGCACAATGGTCTCATGTTCAGTCAAAGGACAATCCTGCTGACATCGCGTCAAGAGGTACAACACCACTTGAACTGTTACAAAATCCTCTGTGGCTACAAGGGCCAAGTTGGTTACGCAGCGACTCCGTTAGTTACTTCAGACCTAGCTCTATAAATCATAATGACGAAGAAAGAGTAGTTCACGTCCATGCGACTGCGATTTCTCACGAAGATGAAGATGAATGGTTGTGGGGTTAATTTTCTTCGTTAAGAAAGCTGGTCAGAGTAATAGCTTTTTGTAGAAGATTCACAAAAAGATGTCGTGAACCCAACGTCAAACAGTTGCCTTACCTTTCTGTATTTGAAATAAAGTAGTCGTTAAATATCTGCATTATTATTTGTCAAAACACTTGGTTCCATGATGACATCCGAGCACTCCGCTTAAAGGGAGCGGTAAGTAAAGTGAGCCCTTTGTGTTCTTTGTATCCATTTCTTGATGACAATGGTGTATTGAGAGTTGGTGGAAGAATTCGTCACTCCGAATTGCCACCTGAAAGCAAGCATCCTATTGTTGTCCATAACAAATCGAAGCTGGCTAAACTCTTAGTAGCTGAAGCCCACGATAGAACCTTACATGGAGGACAACAATTGATGCTCCGTTTCTTGCAAGCGAGATACTGGATATTAAGAGCCAAAAGTTTAATCAGATCGCATATACACAACTGCGTTTCTTGTATCCGTTATGCTGGCGTTTCCCGTAACGCGTTGATGGGAGAACTACCTACCTGCAGGGTTACACCTAGCAAGCTGTTTTTAAACTCTGGTGTGGACTTTGCGGGTCCTATTAATATAAGAGTGTCAAAAGGTCGAGGTCAAAAGTCGTTCAAAGGCTACATTTGTTTTTTCGTGTGTATGGCCACTCGAGCCGTACACATAGAAGCCGTCTCAGATTTAACATCAGCAGGATTTCTCGCTGCTTTCAAACGATTTGTCGCCAGACGTGGCCATTGTAGTCATCTCTGGAGTGATAATGGCACAAATTTTGTGGGCGCTTCCCGTGAGTTGCTATGTCTGTTCAAAAACGAACAAACTCAAGTCGCTCGTGAAATAGCAGAAGTTTTAGCCAATAATGGCACAGAATGGCACTTTATCCCTCCTCACGCTCCCAACTTCGGAGGGCTTTGGGAGGCAGGGATCAAAAGTGTGAAGCATCATTTCAAGCGCGTGATTGGAGATAGCACTCTTACTTTTGAAGAGATATGTACTGTACTCTCTCAAATAGAAGCCTGACTTAATTCGAGACCCTTATCTCAAGCCAGTTGCGAACCAGAGGATGTAGCTCCTCTAACCCCTGGACATTTTCTTGTAGGACAACCTCTTGTGTTGGCTCCAGACTACAACTTCGAACAACATGCACATCTCAGCACACTAAGGCGCTGGCAATTAACACAAAGGATGGTGCAATGCTTTTGGCGGCGGTGGTCGGCCGAATACTTGACAAAATTTTTCCAACGTTACAAATGGTCTGTACGTACTCCTGGTTTCAAAATAGGAGATGTAGTCCTAATAAAAGAGGATAATCTACCTCCGGCTAAGTGGTTGTATGGAAAAAATTCTGAATTGCATCCAGGTAAAGATAAAATTACACGAGTAGTCTCGGTTCGTTGTAAAAACTCTATCATCAAGCGTCCAACTTCGAGGTTGTGTCTTTTGCCTACAAATGATACATAATTTTGTGTAAGTATATATTTTTTTTGTTGTTTACAAAATGTGAGGTTCCAGCTATTGTTCAAATTTTAAATAATCTGTTTCGAATTCTTGAGATATGTTTTTATGTTAAATGTAATGAACACACTTGTTTGATTTAAAATATAATGTTTGTTTGCAAGTAAGATATGTCTATAGCTTTGTATCTACCTATTTTCAAGGTGGGCGGATATTAAAGACTAGTCTTTGGTGGGCGGAATGTTAAGTCTCGTTTTTGTACAGATGTATGTTTAGTTCTTCATACTCTCAAAAGATGGTGTTGCATATATTTTGAGTCGTGCTATGATTTGGGTTGTCAGTATAAATACTTACTGACTACATATTGTCAATTAAATAAAGATGTCTTCGTTCTGAGTTTGAAGTTTCATTATTTCAACTCGTGGATTTTGGGATCCCGTACCGATATCGTACAGTGTTAATAAAATGTATGATGACTCATATTTTTTTTACTTTCATTTAAGGAGTATTACATTGTCTATTAAATACAATTTATTGCATTAACCTATCATTTTTAGTTTCCGAGATTTTTAACATTCTTTAAGTGACCCGGATTCATTGCTCTCGAGTGTATATGGCTAGTAAAAAACCTTAAGCTATCATTATGTAATGTATAATGCCGTTTGTTTCCCAACAAAGAAATAAATAAATAAACCGTGTCTTAAGTCATTAGCACGTATCAATTTGGACTGCGAATGTGGTAGCTATAACTTATTTTACAATCCTGACATTTTAAAGCGCCTTTCATAGATCGCATCGTCGGTTTCTATCAAGCCAGAAAACTATATTTGGTATCGGTGATAATAAAGAAAGAGAAAGAGAGGAAGACAAAGAGAGCGAATTTCCCAACGGGTAATTCCGAATTATAAACATATCTTCTTATTAATGATAATTTTTTTTTAAATTCAAAATCTAGCGATCATATTTAGTTCTTACACTTCCGCGCACATTACACATCAGAATAAAACACTTTTTTACGGATTTTTGCGCATGTTTTATTTTATTTTATATTTAATCCTGACGTTTCGACTCCTTTACAGGAGCCGTGATCACAGGATGACTAAGTTGATGGTTGTCATATATTTTCTACTACCTTCACAATATTTTAATCGGGCACGTTCCTAATTATTAAATTATTTTATATAAATCAAATTGCTTTATTTTTATTTTTACATATTATTTAGTTATTTAATTAATTCTCACTACGATTACATTGTATACTACTGAGTCTACTACCAGTTCGGAAATTGAGAGGGCCTTCCGAGAAAAACTGGCGAAAGAAACTCGGGCAGGGGGACCGACCTTCATCTTACTGTTTAATTATTTGCAAAAAGAGCTAACTACATCATCAGGTCTTGCAATGTGTGTTTTTGTAGGTATTAATTTGTTAATTATGGGGTCCCAAGCAGGTGGAACGCTCCAACCTTTGTCTCTGTTGAAATTAGGATGTTTCCTGATTTCAATAGCCTCGCGTAGTATCCTAGGAACAAATCTTTGTTCTCTAGCGAGAATTTGTGGTTTATCGAAACGAATGTAGTGGTTTGGCCCCTCAAAAGCATGCTCACACACTGCAGACCTATTATCGCGCCTATTTTTCATGTCAGCTACGTGTTCTTTAATGCGCGTCCCTATACTTCTCTTTGTTTGCCCGATGTATGAGAGCCCACAGTCACAATTCAACTTTCATTGTCAGATATAAACGTGATAGATCTAGAGGATAATGGTGAATCGATGGAATTAAATCTTGTGGTTTGTTTTAAAATAATTGGAATTTAAAAATCTATATATACTATTTAAAGGTATGAAAGTTAAAGCTCTGAGTCTGAATAAATCTATGTAATGTATACAAATAAAATGTAAAATAATTATTTTACTTCGTATCATTATGACCATAACTAAAACCTACAATTATCCTCTTCCCGAAACTTTACATTCGTCTCATTATCTTGAAACCAAAATTTTTGAAGGTTTCACTTCTACCACGTGTGAATTTGCACACATGCTTTTTCATTCCATAGATATGGAGTTTTTAATACTATTTGATTGTATACGATAATGGGTTAGGGGTTAACAAGAGGTTATAAATACCAACTTCAAACGAAAAGTAATTTGAGTAGAACCATATGTAGCAGGAAATGATTGTAATAAAGATAGATAACCAGCATCATATCTCAATTTGTATCATGCTGTATTATCGTTATGAAATGATATGAAAATAACTTTATTCAAATGCATTTAAAATAAGTTGTTTTGAATCGTCCAACATTTTTACCTACCATCCATTCAGGACGTCTTTTAACTGACAAGAAGAATGGGCGCAAGAAACTCGTCAGCATTTAACAGAAGTAGCGACATTTACAATATAAAACGTCGTCACCATCCACAAAAAAAAAAACAAAATTATTGCCTAATTGCAATAATAGTAGTGTTATGACAACATTATTTCGTTGATTACAACAAAGTCAGCAAGTATCTGTTTTCAGTAAGTATCCCTGAACATTGCAATAACATACAGGGAATAAACGACAAATTTAAGAAAGCAACAAAATGTGTGTTTACATTACGGAGATAGTCTTCGTTAAA
Organism: Calamotropha paludella; assembly: GCA_927399485.1. Taxonomy (NCBI): domain Eukaryota; kingdom Metazoa; phylum Arthropoda; class Insecta; order Lepidoptera; family Crambidae; genus Calamotropha; species Calamotropha paludella. The sequence goes on from OV656828.1 coordinate 13,232,256, forward strand.
TCTTTAAATACAAGTCAAGATCAGTTATGTAATAACAATTTTCTTACAAAACCTATTTGCTATACTTTATACTGGACATGATTTATACAACTTTTGCGACCGTTTAATGCAACGGTAACGATCCTGGCTTTAGCGCCGACGGTCCTGGGTTCGAGTCTTAGAAGGGGTAGATGATTGTGTAATGATTTTTTACCTGAGTCATAGGTTTTTATATATATTTCTATTAAAATTATTTATTTATGTATGATATATGTACATCGATTCGTTACTCTAGTATCAATAACACAATCCTTACAATGCTTACTTCGGGTTTGGCTAATTGGTGTGATTGTAAGAAAAAACAATACAACTGCACTTAATGCGATATTGCACGGTCAAGTAGCATCTGATCTCCGTGCTACGGTTTCTGCATTTATTTGCTGAGCCTTTTGCTTGTTTCTTGCGAAAGTAAGCTAATAATACTAATGGATATGGATTTCTGCCAAGTAACGCCTGATTCTTTACAAATATCTATACAAGGCTACTATCTTTTCTATTATATTATAATAAGACTAGCTTTTACCCCTGGCTATTCTCGCGTTAATGTAGACGACCGATTAATATTTAAATATCTAACCCTCTGGAACAGTACTTTTTTCTGGATAATAGATACCCTATGTACTTTTCTGTGTTCCTGGCAAAGTGTATGCAAAATTTCATGTTAATCGATTGAGTAGTTAAGGCGTGAAAGTGTTACAAACAAACTTACTTTCGTATTTATAATATTAGTCAGAACTATAAGGATTTTAGCAATATATATAACCTATCATTTGCGCGGTCCCGTGTTCTTATTATATACAAAATCTCGTTAAAATCAGACAACCCGTTATTGACTTACAGAAAAATATACAGACAGGCCGAAAAATTAAAAATAGTAGATTTAGTATCAGTGAGTAATAAAACGAATACTTATCATAAAAATTGTCCAAAGTAAAATAATACAGGCAGAGCTTACAGATTTATATAGTCGTACTAGCTGACCGGGCTACGCGTTGCTGTGCCATTGCAGCGCCATCTGCCGGGCTGATTTGTGAATCTAAATCATCCAGGGCGCCACCCAAATGCATGCAAAAAAAATAAATAGGTCCAGCCGTTTAGGAGGAGTTCAGCGATATACACACGTACAGTAAAATTATATATATATAAAGATAGATAGATACTGTTTTATACTGTTTATCAGCAATGTCTTTGTAAGATATTCAATATTGCTTATCGACACACACCAAAACTGAAGTTAGCGGAAGATTTGTTATGGCCTTTTGTTGTAAAGACCTTAATTGTTCATGTTGAAGGAACCTTCAAGGAGGCTTTGTTTCCACTGTTAAGCAATTATCGGAGTGCTAAGTAATTATAATTTGGTATGAATTTCGGGGGTGCCGCTGCAATTGGTATATAGGTGTAAATGGATTTTGCTGTTTACTTATTTCCATTAAGGAAACAAACACAGACAGAATTAAGATCAGATGGTGGACGTGGAGGATTGTGACAATGAACAAACCCTGAGCGCCCCTAAAATACCGACCTTTGTATGCACAATTATTTTTGAAGTGAAAACTTCTTTAGCATCGTTATGATTTGAAAGTCGATGAAACGATGAACATAAATTCATAAGATTTAACGTAGGAGAAAATGAGATAGGAAGCATTATGTACGTGTGTTAATACGTGTCTGTGTGCGCATGCGTAGTACAAAGCTTGAGAGGAGGCATCACAACAACCGTGGTATTTTGTATACGTGTAAGTATTATTTTTTAAGGTTTTACTTGTACCACGTGTGAACTGCACACTTGCTTTTTTTCTAATTAGTATTAAGGATACATTCATAGAACTAGAATGAGAATTAAGGAAAGTTAGAAAAATTTAATTAATTCATTTAGTCATTAAGGTTTTGACGACCGTTTGGTGCAACGGTAGCGATGTTGCCTTTCGCACCGACGGTCCTGGGTTCGAATCCCGGAAGGGGCAGATGTTTGTATGATAAATACGAGCATTTGTTCCTGAGTCATGGGTGTTTATATATATTTCTATGCATATTACATATCTATGTATCTATGTCTATCCGTTACCCTAGTATCCATAACACAAGCCTTACAGTGCTTTCTTTGGGCTAGGCTAATTGGTGTGAATGTAAGAAAAAAATATTAAATATATTAAATATTATTAAGGCGAGGCGTCAACAAAATATTCTGTATCATCATATCAGCTGTACGACGCCCACTGCTGGACATAGGCCTCCCCCAAGGATCTTCACAACGATCGGTCCTGTATGTAAAATTAAATATTCTGTATGTTAAAAATTAAATATACTATCATGAGATGACGTAGAACCATGTCGCATAACATCGATTATTTATTTTTAATACTTTCGTCTCTTTGCTTTCGGCCGATTTAGCGTGACACGGTTCTACGGTATATTATTGCTCATGACTATTATCAAAGTAATTTTTTAATTAGGTCGACTATTACTCAATTAGCTTGTAAAGCTGTTTTAGCTGAGATAATTTTCGTTAGCTAGATGGCGCTGTAGCGCGTAGAAACACGCTATCGTATTTCGTATTGTTTTTGCGGGAGTAGGTACGTAAAGACAAGTTGAGTTTTGCAATGTTCTGCGCCGCAGCGGGTTACCCCAAGGCGGTCGCTTCGATGAAGCCTAGACAGCTTTCCTAGGCTATGGCACATACTTGGTGGTGTTTAGTAAGTACTAGTCTGACATAACCTCTCGGCCGCCCGATGTATCCATGATGGATTACAGTTGCCCGGGGCGCAAAAAAAAAATTGCAATGTCAGGATAGCGAGACAATATGGTAACAAACACACACACACACACACATAAAGTATTGTCATAATATAATTTTAATGTAATGAAGACATGTGTTTTATGTGAATACTTTTTACATGTTAAAAAACAACGGTCAAGACGGTATTAAGCATAATTGTCTCTCAATATGTATATATATATATATATATATGCATAAAGTGATTGTATGTATATAATCACTTTATGCTATTATAAAATATAAATTTTACAAACGGAACCCCTTAATTGAAAATATGTATACCCCTATTATTTTTAAAAGAACTATCCAATAATTTATAATAATGACGCTATCTGTCTGTCCTAGGGCTTCCAATCCCGCAGCCTGAGTTCAATGTCGATAATTGCGGATGATATTGCTATGAATTTTTAATCCCACGGGATCTCGGTATTTGCGGGATTCCGCATATTAAAAATATTCGCATTTACATAAGGCAAATAAAACGAGGAATATATCAAATCCACAGTTATTTACGTACATAAATATTACTATTAATATGAGATCAATCAAATTACACCATTTATTTGTAACAAAAAAACAATTAATTAATCAGCTACTCATTTATTAAAGTATTACTATTAGTATGAGATCAATCAAATTACACCGTTTTTTCTTCACAACAAACAGTAACAAATACTGAATAAAAAACAAATAACAACAAAACAAATCTTCTTCATAAAATAAACAAAAAAAATCAACCAAAAAAGTCCTGCAAATCCAGCGGATCCCGCGCCCGTAATTCCGCATCACGATTGGAAAATGGCGCGGGATCCCGCAATATCGAGATCTCGTTATCGCGAGATTGGAAGCCCTAATCTGTCCATATAAAAACTCCCTGTCATAGTGTTTGACCGCGATGAACTCCGAAACTACTCACCCGATTTCGATGATACTTTTTTTCATTTTGTTGGATTTGTACCGACTTTAGGATATACAATACAATACAAAACACATTATTGATAACACCACATCGGAGTAATAATAAAACAAAAGGAAATTTGAAATAGTGTTACATTGGGCGGTCTTATCGCTCAAAGCGCCCTCTTCCAGACAACCTTTAGATAGGACATGTTTTTATTTTAATTTGTAACATAACGATGGGGGGCCGGGTCAGCTACTAGAAAAATAAAATAACATTGACGGACGCACAACGATAATAAAAGGTGGTCTTATCTCTACGAGATATCACTTCCAGTCAACTAAGATTGTGATTGGTTACAAGTATAATAAAACAAGAATAACAGTATTATTTGATACATCTGACGTCAAAAGTCGAGAGCACTCCACAAACTTTTGGCACCAACTTACATTTTTTCAACGCGATAGGAGTTTCCCAGTAACCGACTTCAGATAAACATATCGCGCCGTCTCGCCATGAGTAATGGTGTTTCTTAACGGATTTTCTTAGTCCCCAGCGGGATGTCGAACAAACAAACCCGTGTACTTACATTATACGTGTACATTCTTAATTGAATGAACCGCGGGTGGCATATATGTATATCTACAATTTAACTTTTTTAATAGCTATATCTTTACTAGCTTTTAATGGTTTTAAATAATCCGGAAATAGTAACGTTTAAACTAATTTGCTATATCAGTGACTCTTTAAACGAAAATACTAGGGAGATAAATATTCCAAAGAGTAAGCGCATCCTAAAACCCTGGATAACACAAGGGATTTTGAGATGTATCAGACACAGGGACCGATTATACCACAGACTTCGCTCAAAACCGAATGATGAGATTCTAAGGATCACCTATAGAAGATATCGCAATTTTTGCAACAATCTAATAAAAAAGTTAAAACGAAACTATGAAAGGAAACTGCTGCGAGACTGTTCTGGTAACCCCAAAAAACTCTGGAAAAACATAGCGAATATAACCAACCAAAGAAAGGCAGCGTCTTGTAACTCTAAGCTTCTTAATATCAAAAAATCACAAAAGGAGTCGGTTGATTGTGTGAATGATTTCTTTTCCAGTATTGGGAAAAATCTAGCTGATGAAATAAATCAATCTAATAATTACCAACACTTTGGCATAAACAACAGCACACACCTATCTTCTTTTGTTCTTCTCGACTCTGACTTGAAAGAAGTTCACTCTGAGATCTTGAACTTAAAAACAACTAGTGCTCCTGGTTGGGACAATATCCCAACCAGCTTCCTTAAGCTTGCAAGGGTTGAGTTAGCACCTGTCATCTGCCATTTAGCGAATCTCTGTTTCTGCAGGGGAGTCTTTCCGTCACCCCTTAAAGAATCGATCATTACTCCAATTCATAAGGGTGGGGATGGAGAAGATGTCAATAATTACAGACCGATCTCGGTTTTACCGTGCATATCTAAAATAATTGAAAAGCTCATCAACATAAGGCTCAGAAATTACTTAAATAAATACAACCTCTTATCAGCTTTTCAATACGGCTTTAGATCAGGTAGATCCACTGAAGATGCCGTAGAGGCATTGACAAATGTGATCACTGAAAATCTGGATAGCAAGGGTAAATGCCTGACGGTCTTTTTAGATCTTAAAAAAGCGTTTGACACCGTCTCTATTCCCATCCTACTACAAAAACTTTCAAATATAGGTATAAGGGGTGTGGCCTTGAACCTTTTTAAAGACTATTTAAAAGATAGAACTCAAAGGGTAAAAATAGGTGATGAAGTAAGCGAGAAAGCTGTTATTGCATATGGCGTTCCGCAGGGTAGTGTCCTAGGACCAACCTTGTTCCTTATTTATATTAACGATCTCTGCAATTTAAAGATGAAGAACACCAGAATCTTTTCTTATGCGGACGACACAGCTGTAGTTTTCACCGGAGAGACTTGTGACGAAGTAAGAAGTGTAGCGGAGACTGGCTTGGCTGAATGGCTTAGGTCAAACTTGCTGACACTAAACACCTCCAAAACCAATTACATGTGCTTCGCTTTAACGGACAGAACCCAACCCTACAGTAATTTTGGTATCCAAATCCACCATAACAAACATGCAAAAACAGTTCCGTGTACGTGCCCCTCTATACAAAAAGTTGCAGTTACCAAATACCTGGGGATTACGGTGGATCAACGATTATCATGGCGATCTCATGTGGAAGTGGTTTCTGGTAGACTAAGAAAACTCATGTTTATATTCCGAATTCTAAGACATATAGCCTGCGAGAAGCTACTAAACCAGATTTACGTCGCGCTAGCACAATCTATAATTACATACTGTATTACAGTTTGGGGCAGTGCCTTAAAAACACATTTTCTACAGGTTGAAAGAGCACAGAGAGCACTTCTTAAGCTCATGTATTTTAAAAAGCGCCGATTTCCTACTTACAGCCTTTACACAATGACAGACTTGTTAACAGTGAGAAAACTGTATATATTTCATACTGTTTTAAAAAAACACAAAACCTTGCAATTCAATGTTTCTGTACTGGAAAAGCGAAGGAAGGACAGAGTTGTTACCACTAAACGAACCCGTACTAAATATGCACATTGTCAATATGGTTATTTATCGTCCTATTTGTATAATATAATTAATAAGAACTTGGAAATATATCCAGTGACCTTACGCGAATGCAGAAAAAGATTATCAGCGTGGCTAAAACCATTGACATACGATGAAACTGAAGATCTCTTAAAAATAAACACCTAGCGTAACCATACACACACACTCATATACACACCCACACACACCCACACACACATACACACACACACAAACACAGGCGCGCGCGCGCACACACACACACACACACATATAGTAATTAATAATATTATTAATTTGTTTGTATATTTAGTTGGTATAATTATTTATTAGCACTAAGTACTTTGTGTTTTATTACTCACTACTTATGAAAGGGTGACTCCATCTGGCACAGGTGCACTATGCACTTAATAGAGGGAGTCAATCATAATGCTGTTACAATTATTGGTACTGCAATAAATATTTTTCATTTTCATTTTCATTTACTAATATTATAAAGAGGAAAGATTAAATAAAGATCAGGATTAAATATAAAATAAAATAAAACATGCGCAAAAATCCGTAAAAAAGTGTTTTATTCTGATATTTAATTGTTTGTTTGTTCGTATTGAATAGGGTCTGAAACTAATGCACCGATTTAAAAAATTCTTGCACTTTTAAAATTCTACATTATCCCTGATAAACATAGGCTCCAGAATAATTAAAAAATGATTAGGGATCTGTATGAAAATTTTGATTGTTTGTTTGTATTGAATAGATTCCGAAACTACTGGACTGATTTGAAAAATTCTTCTACATATAGAATCCTTCATTATCCTTGATGAACATAGGCGATGAAATATTTTTATAAAGTTAGGGATCGGTATGAAAACCTCGATAATGTATCGCAACATGTGAAAAAAATAAACAAAAAATCTATGCTACGAAAATTATTGACAATTGAGTATGGGATTGTACTACATTTTATAGAGGACATCAATGTCTACAAATAGTCCGCGATACCACATGTCTAACTATTAAAGTTATGTCACAATAACTACTTTTTCATATTCAAATATGTAATGGTAAGCCCTTTACAAACTAGGCCACATTATTCATACCTGGGTCACTTCGTATTCATAACTATATCAGTACCTGTATATTTCTTTTTGAATTATACCATTCCCAAGTTCCATATCATTAAAAAGTTATCATGAGTGTAAAAATTATTAAAACCACCAATTACAGTAACCATGTAATGTAAGTAACATTTTTCACTTTTTCAATCTTTGTTAATTAAACAACCGTCCATTGTGAGCTCCCCACCGCCGCGCGGCACTGCCGGCCTTGTCAATGTCAAAAAATGAAGTGCGGCAATTAACGTTAGGAATTGCTGCAACTTTCTTAAAGGATGGAAAAATTGTTCATTCTACTTTTAAACATCCATTATCCGTAAATCTTAAGCAACAATCTACAAGTTCTATCCGCAAAACTGGACTTCTTAGTAAGTTAAGCCTCATTGATTATGTGGGATGAAGGCACTATAAGTCATAGCGCACATATAGAGGCCGTGGACAAAACCTTAAAAGATCTTAGAAACTCTTCTGCTCTCATGGACGAGATTGCTTTAGTATTTGATGGAGATTTCCGATATCTCTTTACGTCATTAACAGAGGTACTCGAGTAGATATAATCAAAGCATGCCTGAAATCGTCCCCTTATGGACTTCGATTGAAATTTAAAGTTACGGATGAATATGAGAGCTCATCTTTATGGAATTATTTATAGTGATTTTCCACAAAAACTGCTAAAACTTGGGGAAAGAATTTTTCCCACTCCAAATTTAAGCAGGAATTGTGACAATCTTCTGGATGAGTCTTTATAATTTAGAAAGTTCAATAATATAATTTAATAATAATAACATAATTTTGAAACAACATCAAATATCGTATACAGGGGAGCTCCGACCCAATAAATTTAATAACTTATGTTTTGTAGATATGAACTTTACAAATATAAAAAATAATAACTAAAATAATCTTTAAATTAACAATATATAAATTTCTTTATAATGTACTCCTTTTAAGGAACCCGCGACGCAAATAGAAGGGTGTATGCGTGTGTGTTAAAATTTATAATTTTTTAAATATTGAGTGGCCGCTAGTTATGTATAAATCTATTACGTGGGTGGTACAAGCGCCATTAAATATTTTGTAGCAGATAAGACAGTATTGCTTATAAACGATAGGCACCTCTTTAGTTTTTAAAACTATTAGCGCCAGTTAGTGTATTGACGTTGTATGTAGCCATGTTCTCGCTAAAATAGTGCACTAGTTCACTGTTAATAAATTAAGGATTACCGAAAAAAACTAAGTGTGTTAAATACACAAACACGCACGCACGCACGCACGCACATACACACGTATGTTATTATTAAAACTACAAAAGTACAAAGTGTGAAAATAGGTAGTATCTGTGTATTGTTAAGGAAGAGCAGGGCTTCCTAAACAGAAGCAAATCTTATGCTTAAAAGGAAACTCCGGCCACAATTTATTGTAAACTAGCTTTCCGCCCGCGGCTTCGCCCGCGTGGAATTCGGTTATATTGCGGTATAAAGCAAAAATCTAAGAAGCGCGATGTAACGCTGGATACAATTAGTTGTTAAACCAAAACTGAATGGTACACTTTATTATATGTTTTTGGGCGCTGGAAACCCGGGAACACGCTACATAGAGCTGACCATGCGAAAAACAATGTTTTTCCAAGTGTACTCCAGCAACTGCAGATGTAAAAAAACAGTTTAGACGATAAAACAAATTGTACGTCATCCTCCTCGGGAATTCCTCATTTTCGGGGATTCATTATCGTATCATTTAGCTTTCAAATTTACATGTTTATATTCGTTTGCAATATTTTACCTTTTTTTAAACGACACACAGCTCCATCTACAATCCATCCATCAAGCAAACAATATTTTTGTTTTTCCTCGGGAATATCAATTTTTTTCCAGGATAAAAAGTACCCTATTATTTAAGCCGGACTTTTATCTTTACGTTTGCAAAATTTCAAAGCAATCGGTTCAGTAGTTACGGCGTGAAAGCGGAACAAACAAACAAACAAACAAACTCACTTTCCGATTTATAATATTAGTAAGGAAGTAAGGATTTATACTTAAGTTGATGAAATTGATATATATTTGTTGGATTTAGAGACAGAGCTCTGGGGGGTCGGAGGTGCTACGTTAGTAGCAGAGGTCAGGCCGCAAGGTGAGGGTGACAAGCCCATTTCCTAGGCAAGCGCGTCACAGCCTAGATCGCATCGTCGCTTACCATGAGGCGAGATAGCGGTTAAGCGCCTGCCTATTATGACTTGTTATTATGGACTGTTGTGGGGCTCAGTTGATATTATTGATGATATATGTATTTATTCATCAAAAATTTCCCAGGTGCGTCTCATGTACAACCTATGTTTCGTTACCATAAATTATCATATAATTTTTAATCACTTAACTAAACGCAAATGTCAAATTGATGTTCATCTACCTCGCGAGCAATGACAAGACGCAACTTTCACGGTTGTCATGCATTCACTCCTGATTGTGTGCTGGTCGAGGGTAGAAACATTATTCGGTCGCCATCGTGTGGAAGCAACGTATCTCGCTCGCCACATTATTCAATTTACCGTTTCAACCCAAAATTCTCAAGAAACTTTCAAGCAGTGCAAGTGTAGTCCTAACCAGCTGGTGAAGGAGAAAGTGGAAGTCAGCGCGAGCAGTGGCAGATTAAGGTACGTGAGTGCATTATATTTGTCATTGTCTCAATAGTACATGAACATCATTTCGTATTATCGAGGACTTAACGTGAGTCCAGTCCCAAAAGTAGCAGAAAGCCACCATCACCACAAAAAACCTGGTGCGTTTGCTACATTTTTATGGTGCCGAAACCCGGGACTTCCATTTGTTACGTGGGGTACTGTGCCGTATTCATCGGTTTGCTTGTGGTATTTCTGGTTAAAATACTCCGTAATTCAATATTTCTACCACTATTCATAATATCGCTGTTGGTTGCGGATTTAACGTATTGTATCGGGACTAACTGTAAGCAAAAATCTGTTGGTATCAGTACTTGAGAGCTACATTTGCATTAAATCGTTCTTTCGTGAGAATTATCTTATCGTAAAAGTTATCGTTCAAATAGTTAGTTCGAATTATTTGTGGGAGCTAATTTAAGCAATCACACTTTTTATCGGTGCTTAATTCTCATACGGCTCACATTTATTTCGACTAAAACCATTCTAAAATCATCCGTTTTCGTTATACATCTCGTCATTATATGCAATCATACAAATTAATATGATTAAAACATATAATTTTCACCTCAAACAATTATAATTCACATTGATAATTTGTTTCGGGTAATTGTGTCACGATTCGCCAAACCGGTTTTCTATCGAAGCTGACGCGCCAACATAGCTCGTAGCCGCAACGTAGTAACAATTTCGTAAACTGTGCCGCGGTGAAGTTTGAATTTACAACAATTAGTTTTAAAATTCTTTCTTTGCATTGTTGAAATAGCGTACTAAAATATAAAATTCATAATTATATTAACACTTTGATAATTAACTAACGCAATAACAGTAATTATTACTTTCAAAGTCACAAAATTATTGCGATTGAAACTGTTCGTTTTAAATTATTCTTGAGTGACCGAAGCGGCTTTGTATTAGCAGGTTCGAAGGCGTGAGTCATCATCTCCGCTCACCGCGCTGCGCCGCCGCGGTATTGCTTATCAATTTGTTATCAGAAAATCATCGTTGTAATTAGTAGCGTAATACACTCGCGTGAATTGGCAATATTTTATTTTAATGTGAATTGATAACATTTTTATTTTATTGTATTTTATCGTGGACTTTCAGTAAAATAGAATAAAAATGTCACTTTTAAGTAAACACTCGATGCGTAAATCTAGTATTTTTAAGAAATGTAAATCGAGATCGACCGATCTTGAACTTACTGCGAATGATTTGCCGTCATTGCGTAGGAAGCGAACAATTGCACTTAAACGTTTAACTAAGGCTTTGGAAGTCGGTCAATTAGCTATGCGTGATTCTTCTCAACATGATTTATTTTTATCATATCATCATGATATCAAACAGCTAGCGGCGACTTTCGAAGATGCACATTTTACTATTTTGGACATTTTGGATGAGCATAGTGAAGTGGATACTGATATTCAGGAACAGTTCGATGAGATTTTTTATAAAATCGAATCAATATATCGTAACTTAACTAGAAATGAATCGTCGGGTCAATCGAAAGACCTTAGTTCAACGTCATCTAACATTCGTTTACCTAAAATAACCCTCCCGACATTTTCTGGTAACATTAAACAGTGGCCCGAATACTTCGACACTTTTAACGCTTTGATTCATAATTCTCCATCGCTTACCGACACGGAAAGGTTTCATTATTTAGTATCGTCTCTTAGTGGCGACGCGTTATCTGCCATTAAGTCATTCCCTTTAACTCACGAGCACTACAATAGTGCGTACGAAGCCTTATGGAGTCGTTACAAGAATAAGCGTGATCTCGCGTTTACTTGCTGGCGTGATATTTTAAATATTGAATTTAAATGTAAAGATGCAAAGGAATTTCGTAAGTCTATTGACATTTTTGAGGAAAATTTGTGTATTTTAAAAACAATAGACTTACCGGTTCATAATTGGGACTTCATTTTGGTTTATCACCTCTTGTCAAAATTAGACACTAGTATGCGTCGTAGTTTTGAGGAAAAGTATTCTGATATCGAGTTTCCTACTTATGAACAGTTGAAACGTTTCCTGCAGTCGAAATGCGAGGCTTTCATTCGCGATACACATTTTTTAGATAGTTCTAAATTAAATAAACCGAATCCGCAAAAGTTGCCACCTCCTAATTTTAATAAACGTCCTAATCATAATGTTTCGCACGCGCTTGTTGCTGCAAATAACACCAACCCTGTAAACAGTTACAATAAAGATAAACCCACATCTTATTCTAACAAGTGTTCGTTCTGTAATGAGCTCCATTCGATAGCGTCTTGTTCAGAATTTCTTAAAAAATCAATCGATGAGCGAATGAAATTAGCAGAAGAAAGGAAGTGGTGCTTTAATTGTTTAAAACCGTCCCATCAACTTAAAAACTGTAATTCGATGTTTTCATGCCGTTCGTGTAAACGTAAACATCACACATTGCTTCATCGGGATTTCACTAATACACCAAAACGAGATGCATCTTCGACTTTAGTTACGCGATCTCGATCCAAAGCTACTATTTTGCTAGCGACAGCTATTGTGCAGGTCAGGGATACTCATGGAAGCACGCAATCATTTCGGGCACTCTTCGACACTGGGAGCCAGAGTAATTTTATAACCGAATCGGCCGTGGAGCGTTTACAGCTAATA